>OY288109.1:6588234-7809484 GCA_958431115.1 Syrphus vitripennis | reverse complement strand
AACTACCTACTTGACATTTAAGCTGTCAAATGCCATACTCATTTTTTGGAATCCAAAGCCAACTATAAAAAGCAAAAAAAAAAACCGAAGGATTTGGTATTTATTTCATTCGTTTTGCCAGAACTTCAGTAGCTTAACCATCATCACCATCATTTGAATAAGATTTAATTGAATTCTTCTTCTTTTGCTCAGTCAAAAAAAAAAAAACTTGGCGTTCTATTACTATCAACTATCATTTTATCCTCTTCTTATGTGTTAGCATGTTATCATCATCTTGCGATGCTGCTGTTGGTGATGGTCTTTTCACAATGTTTTTTTTTTAAAATTAAATTTTTGATATCCTTCCAAGAATTTGTCATAATTAAACATTATATGTGCAACATGGTGTAGCAGCTTCCACTGGATTACTACTATTGAGACAGTTATATCTACTGCTTAGCTAATGTTGAATATCATTATTAAAATGACTTTTAATGGTTAAGACAAGTTCACAAACATAATTTCCTCTGTATCTTGAAGATAGTTTGGTAGTTTGCAAGGACATATAAGTTTTACAATAAACATAATAAAAAAATTACGGAAATGAATCACTTTGGGATTGTTCACTTAGCGCAGCTATTTTAGTTTAATTAATTAAATTCAAAATTACCTTCCTATTCCGGCTTTGAAATTGTCGTCTGTTTTTTGGGTGAATTTCACCAACCCACCTTTTGAATAGACTTTTTTTACCTTCAGCTCTGGCAGACAATTTTTTTTTTGAAAATAATTTTTCAGCTTTTTGCATTTTTAATACAATTTGTAGTTCATCAAAAAGTGGGTGTAATCGCCTGCACTGCTTTCAACACTGAGAAAATAGCAATTTTCAAATTCCAAATTTGAAGTCATCATTTTAAAAAAATGTATACTGTATACCTGTAACTTCACTGTGAAGTAGGCAGTACATGCCAGTTACTCTGGAACCGTTTTGAGTAGGAACTAAGGAAATAAGGCTCAAAGATTTACATTTGAAGGAAATTTAAAGTTGAAGTTTTGAAGTCCTTTCAAAAAAAATCCAAAAATTCATACTTTATATCCGACTTCACTGTGATTCAGTACATACGAGCACCCTTTTCTTATCATCACCGATTGAGCTTGAAACTTAAAATTGTGTAATATTGGAAAAACTTAAGGTTAGGTTCTGAAGTCGGTATTAAAAAAAACCCGACTTCACTATAATATTAGCAGTATTTAGCATTTTCGCAGCAATCTATATTATGAATTGAAGTTGTAGTTTTTCATCTTTTTTGAAGTCCTTATAAAAAAAAAACATCATTTTTCATCCCCGACTTCATTGTGTAGTTAGCAATACAAAATGTTTTTTTGGGAACCGATTAAGCTAGAAAGTTAAACTAGAAACTTAGCTCCAAATTCGCAGCTTTTCATCTAGTTATGGAAAATTGCAATTGAAATTTTGAAGTCGGCATTTGAAAAAAAAATCAGACTTCATCAGTATTTTCCCCAAGAGTTTAAAGTAGGTACAAACCCGTTTTTAATAGGAGAACGTCTGCATTTAACAGATTTGGAAATAAGAAAACTTTGCCTCAATGTCGTTAACGGGGTATAGAACGGACAACATCTCTTACAACAATTCAAATCAGTTGCTGGCGAAATTCACCTCATGTGAGTTTTTTAATTCGAAAAGAGGCTGTTGGCCTCCGACAATATCATTGGAAGCTTCCTTCTTCCATTTCCTCGTCTTAACATCACTTTTTGCCATTTCTATGTCGGTTTGTTTTCTAGGTCGATGAAATGGCAATGATGATGATGATGATGACGACATGGTTTCTTCTTTTGCTACTTCAACATGTACCACCGTCCCCATCCTATATATTTAATCTTAACTTTACTGAGATTTTTATCGAATAACACTTTCATTAAAATTACTCTTCTTACCCTACACACACCTCTCACCCATCCACTTTATTTTTTTTGGATAATTTCCTTCCGACTCTTCACATCAGAGAGTTTAGAATCTTCATCTATATATCCTCAGTTCCACATATAGTATACACCAATGCACTCATCTAATGGATATATCTAGATATACTACGTAATTTTCTATAATTGGATTCTATATCCTTTCTGGGATTCTTGGCATCATGAGCTACAACCGACGACGACGCCCCCGACGACGACGGACGCGGAAGGAAGAGTGAGAAGAGGTAAATTATCTTTTTCGTATGTCAGTTCTCGCCTACTAAAAAGCCAGCAGCGCCAGGCAATTGAGGCCATTACATTTGGTATGGAAATGAAAACGAAACGCGCTGAAAACGATTTCATTTGCCATCATCATCTTCTGCTATAGCAGAGGACACAAATTTGCTTACTAACCCACTCACTCATTCAAAGGATCTGCCAGAGCATCACATCCTCCCGTAGTACCTAAAGCTGATATAGTCGCGCGAAATGTCCCCGTATACCTACGTCACCTTAAATAGGAATAAAAAAAAAAGAAGACAGTTCGATGTGCGGTGGAAGGATACGATCTCTCTCCTTGCACCGCGCGGGCCGAGCGGGCCTTAAAATTACCCCTAAAGCCAAAAAATGAGATTCTTGGCACTATTTCAACAGTAAATTGATTTCGAATAATAGACCAAAGCTGCCTCTTCTCTCACTCTCGGGCACAGGATCCATCTATCTATTCTTCTATCTGGGAATATAGAGGCTATTGGCGTCATATAGAATACGATTACTATAATGTCCTTTTTTTTCATACCACCAGGACTCTTCCAGTCTGCCTGATTTTGGGTTTTAACGTATAATACCTACTATGCTATCAGCTAGCAATGGTGTGGTCTACAAATTTTGGTGGCTTGATGATAGCTTGATTTCGTCGTCTTCGGTCGTTGGTCGTCGTCGTTTCTATATGTCCATAAATATTGTAGAGGATATACGGTTGCTTTGCCATCGAATCGAACCAAAATCGAATTTTAATTTATGTTAAGAGCTCTATATTATGAGGTAGGTGGGCGGATCAAGGGGCCTCAAAGTGACTTTCTATACCGTTATTACTATTAGCAAAATATTTCAGGGATGCTTTAGTATTTCTCGAATTAATGTCAAAAATAAGATGAATCGATGAACAATCGAAGCGTATAGCAAAAGGCTTTAGAGGTTGATTTTTTTTTTTTTTTGTCAAATGTCAGAAACTTGAATAATGTATAATCTTGTAAAGTGGCTGGGGTTTTTTTTTTGTTGGGGGTTAACAATGTCGTCATTAAAAAAAACATTTATCACTTTTTTTTTTTTTAAGTTCAATTCAGTTTGGTTTGGAGGACATTCTATTAAAATTTCTATAAACAAAGTAGTGAGATTTATTGATGTTGTTAAAGTCATCCTTAACCTATTTCCGGCAGCTGTTAGTTTTAGTAGACTTAAGGCCAATTCACTATAAACGCTTTTACCTAAACTCCTTTCAATTGATCAGACCATTAAATTTTTTCAGTTTCACCAATGTAGAAAAAAGAAATTTTTGGGATATTTCAGTTAAAATTAAAATTGCTCACATCCCTGTATACAAAAGAATAGATTCTGCTCCTCTTACACATGAAGTTGACGAGAAAAAGCGAAACAACAATATTCGTAAATACAAAATGTGAAAAAATGAAAAAAGAACACTACACATCAAACTCTTCTTCAGAAATTTAAAAATATTGGCCGCCCGAAGGATTTTACTGAACAATAATTTTATTTTAAATCATTACAATTAAAATTACCTATTCATTAATTATAGTTGAAATCTGTCAAGAATGTAAAATAAAAATAAAATGCATTTACATATTTTTACGGGATGTGATATAAGGTTATTTGAAAGCCTCTTAAATTAAAAAGCAGTGAAACCAAAGTTCCCCATTTTAAGGTTAAATGTCCTTTTAAACATTTAAAAGTCTTTCATGAAATCGGCAATTAGAAACTTGAAATTAACGTACAAGCTTTGTATGTTTTGTTGGAAAAGCTTTTGGTTTCGCAAAAATTCGTGTGGCGAACATTCTTCTTACACGGAAAATAATATTTTATACACAAATACTAAAAATTATCAGAAATTAAAATTTCTTAAATTAATAAAACTTAAAAACAAATTTAAAATGAACCCTAAAATTATCTATAATCTAAATGAACTTGAAGTTTTTAAATCAACCCTCAAAAAGATAAGAATCAAAAATTTTAATTCCTTAAAAAAAATACATTTTTTTTTAAAACTCATTTTTCACATTATTTTTATTTTTTTTTTTAAATGGTTTTTAAAATTACCAAATTCTTGTATGAATCTTTTTAAGAATAAAAAAAAAAACAATTTTTTTAAAGAAATTTTTTTTCATCGGCTATATAATTTGTTCTATCTATTTTTTCAAAACCTAGATCAAATTTGCTTGTTTCGCAAACCAACCAAAAACAAAAATCCAAAATCATACAAATATTGCAAAAATTTGTAATACATGTACCAAATTAAACTTAAGTATTCTGAGAAAAAAAAAATTCAATCTTATAACCACAACGAAAGGAAATATTTTTTAACAGTTAAAAAATGCAAAGTAGTGCTTTCATCTCACCGCAACGGTCAGAGAGGAAACTCGTATAAAATGCGTCAAAATTGTCGCAGAATATAATTTGGACCTTTTGTTTGCATTGATTATAATGATTCTTTTGAAAATTTTCAATATTCTCAAGGTTTTGAAAAAATCCCAATTTCAAAAAGTCACAGAAATTTAAGTTTTGCCATTGTTTTCTAATATTATTTTTTTCTATATTAAATTATTTTTTTAATAACATTGATTTTGATCATAAATTATTTGGAAATAAAAATATTACAATTATTGAAATCATTATTGAAATTCATTTATTTGTTAACTGCGCTTTAATAGCATAACTTTTTTTAAGTTCTTTCACACTCCAAAATAAACACAAAATTCTTTTTTTTTTATATATAAAGGAACGTTATGGGACAAGTGAATGCGCAATAAGTTAACCAGACACAAAAATACTTGCCAATCCCATATGTTTCCATTAAACCATCATCATTTATAAACTTATTTAAGTTTAAGTTTTTTTTTTTGTAAACAAAAATGTAAAGGGTCTTTATATAAAAAGTATCTAAATACAAAAAAAAAATAATTGTTTTAAATAAAGGGTCCGCCATCTAACGTTTTTTTTTCAACTAGTGCTTATTTCGTGAATGGTAACACTTAGCTCATGTCTGATTTGACAGATAATTAGTTTTATCCTTCCTCTAAACGAATATGGTTGTGTATACGCTTGAACAAAGCTGGGAAATAATGCCTGCGATCGACTTAGAGAAATTGCCGATTTGGCCAAAAAATCATCTTTTCAGATGAAGCTTATTTTGATCTTGGCGGGTATGTAAACAAGCAGAATTGTTGCATTTGGGGCACAGAAAACCCGCACGCATACATTGAAAAGCCGATACACCCAAAACCAGTTAATGTTTGGTGCGGATTTTGGTTCATAGGCATAATTGGGCTATTTTTCTTCGAAAATGAGCAAGGAATAGCCGTTACAGTCAATGGCGATCGTTATCGGGCCATGTTGAACGAATTTTTGTTCAGAGGAGGATATTGGCAACATTTGGTTTCAACAGGACGGCGGCGCGGCGGCGCTACGTGCCACACAGCCGAAGCTACACTCGATGGTTTGCGCCCTGTCTTTGAAGATCGCATTATCAGCCGCAGAGCTGATGTCGTTTGGCCACCTCGGAGCTGCGATTTGACCCCGTTGGACTATTATTTGTGGGATGCCGTAAACGATAAGTGTTACGCCGACAAGCCAGAGAAAATTGACGCTTTAAAGGACAATATTCGTGAAGCCATTGGTGAAATACAGCTGCACACAATCGATAATGTGCTTAAAAATTGGACCGATCATGTAGGCTACTGCATGGACAGCTGAAGCAGCCATTTGAATGAAATTATTTTCCATTATTAACCGGAAGGATTGTACTTTCAAATAAAAAAGAAATTTGAGAAAATATTCAGTAGTTTTTTTTATAGCATTTTCAAAAAAAAAAAAAGTTATTTGGCGGACCCTTTGAATAAATAAAAATAAAAAAATAGAAAACAGTCAAGTTTACACCAGATTTATTATTTCAATAATTTATTATAACAACAGGAACGGCGTTTCAAATTGGGCTGCATACTACGACTTTTTTTTTTTTAAATGAGAGTTGAATACGTAACAAAAAAATTCGTAGGATTCAGTCCAATTTCAGAAATTTTAAAGTAAATTTATTTCAAAACTTCTTATTAATAATTTTGTAATAAAAATATAAATAAGTTGAAATAGTGTTCCAAAACCCTTGAAGAAAATTTTAGCAAACTTGTTTTTATTTTTATAAATCTAATATAAATATTTATTTTCTAATTTGAGCAGATCCATACAACGCCGTCGATGTAAACAAAATTTTTTTAGCCTGTAATCTCTGTAACTCTACAAAAACCTACATATGTATATATACATTTGTAACAAATTTCTGTTCTCCATTAATTAATTCAAAACGGCATCGGCACAACGGAAAGAGGAGATCTAAAATTGAATTCCATAAATTCATTTTGTATATAAATGGTGTGCTATGTCAGCCTGTATGGTGGGGGAGGGGGATGATTGGGGCGGTTGTTGGCTGACTGCTGCTATAGACGACTAAACTGGACTGGGAGGCTCAGATAAATTGCCTTCGATTGCGCGTTTATATTATTAAAAGGAAATCGATTTCAGTTTTTCTCTTTTTTTTTTAGAAAAAAAGAATAATCATCATCAAAAAAAAAAAGAGAAAAAAGGAAGAGAACAATGAAAACCGCACAATCTTGTTCTATGTTACATTTTACATTCATGTTGGAATTGATTTTGAATTTTTTTTCTTTTTGTTTTGTGTTTGCCTATTTTACTCGTTTAATTTTCTTGTTCGTGTACTCAGTTAGAGTTGTTATTACAATGTAAAAAGCCGCCCGCAAATATAAAAGTTGAAAATGTATAGTTATAGTAAGGACGCAAAAAAAAAAAAAAAAATAAACTTCTACTCTCTGTTTTGGTGGATTCAGACGAAAGTTTTTTTTTCGGGCCCTCCTCGCCATGAAACATAGAAAGGTGCTAGTGACCTAATAGTTCAAGAAATAAAAATGTCAACATGCAACAATTTTGAACTCAACATTAAAATCTTAGTTCAGTTTTTTAAAATATCTAAAAATTGCAGTGATTTTTTATTTCAAAATTTAAAAAATTAAAGAACATGAAATAAAAATAAATTTATAAACTAACAAAATTTCGAGACGCATAATTTTGCGGTAGTGACTCTTTCGTTATTCGAAATAAGATCTTCATAACTTAGTCAGAGTTTGTATCCAAAAACCTTACTTTCACGGTCTCGTGTCGACCTACTTTTAGGCATCTGAGACAAGACTGAGAAGAGAATGTGTTTTTAGAAAATCATTCGAAAATTTTGTTTTTTAAACTAAATTACAAAAACATAAAAAATTTCTCGATCTCGAATGTTGATATAATATTTTTTTTTTAAATTTGGAAAAAAAAAATACCAAAAACTCGTTTTACAAATTTCATTAATTTTATGAAGAATTAGGGTTTTGTCAGCGACGTAGGTGGAAACTAAATCTATGAATGGACTTAGTTCCTGTGGACTTAATTTTTGTTAATCAAAAACCTGGAAGAGTTTGAAGAAAGACATACTTTCTAGGGCAAGCTTTTTTTTTTAAATTCAACATTATTTTGGAAAAAAAGTGGGCTACGCCACTATTGCACTGATGGCCTCAATTAATGAAAATAAATAAGGGCATAACTGACAACAATTATTTTGACATGAATGTCACTTAACTACAACTCTACCTCCTTGGCTATCAGAAAAATTATTTGTTGGTGATTTAAATTGTTTGAAGTTTATTTGTTTTTTTTTTGTTTTTAGAAATTTTGATGGGATGATGGTATTCTATTTCAATAGAAAAAAAAACAAGAAAACTAGTAGTTGATGTTCATTTTGTTTTTCTCAATTCAACATTAATTGAAAGTTTTTTGTATGAAAATTTTAACGTTTGCACATCTAATTTTGCTCGATGAACATCATCATGACCTTTTATATACAGAGCAAAAGTTAAACAAAGTGTACAACAAAAAATTAAAAAAAAAAGAACAATCATGATGCTTAACATTTGAATATGCTTTGTGATGTTGAAAACAAGAAAGGAAATAGTTGATTATTTTAATTAAATAGTCCACTAGGGCGTATACGTAATATTTTTTATCTAAATTTAAAAAATTTATTTTCAATTTTTTATAGGGTGCTTAGAGGCAAGATAGGTTTTCAGTCAAAACAATACAAAATCGTCAGAGAAGAAAGACAATAGTTGAAAAGTTCAATTTTCAATAAAAAAAATCTTTTCTTTGGACCAGTAAATCATTATTCTGAGTTTAATTTTTTTAAGAAACTAAAAAATTCAAACAAAACCCAAAATCAACGAACTTTGTAAATGGGCTCTGGCCTCCCTAAAGCGGAACTAAACTGGAACAAATAGAGTGCATTAACGATATTCGATTAAAAAAATGTACAGACCATTTTTCAAATCTCTTGATCCACTAAGGCGATCAATGCAAGTGATCTTCCTCGAAGGAGTTATACTTTGTTTTTTTGCTGAAAGGATGGGTCCAACGCTCTGTGTCTAAAATTTGTTGAAAAGTCCAAATTTCAGGCTAAGAGAACTCCATGAACACACATCCTTTTCACTTTTCCTATAAATAAGGACATCAATGACCTTTACACCCTCAACAGCGAGATATTTCGTTAGGCAAGATGTCAATTTTTGTATGTTTTCTTTCACAACCGACATTCTAGTCATCAACATTCACCTCATCAAGATGATGACGATGACGATGACGATGATGATCATCTTCATTATCATCTTCATCAGTACAGCAACATCCTTGTGCTGGTTTCTCATCATCGCATCGTATACTTCTATCGAAATGAAAATCTACAGCATATGTTTACTAACTAGACATTATTCCATTAGATTGTCCTCTATGCCATTGTTGGCGCTCGTCTTTTCATCTATCTACTATTTTTTTTTTTTACAGAAACAACAAAAAGAAAAAAAAAATAGGAAGAAAAACAGAATTATACATTCACATCCGATTTTAATCCTGGACACATGGAATGATGTGCGAGAGATATCCTAGCAGAAGCACCAGCAATGATTCAAAAAGGGACGACCGGTGAAGTGAGAGGTGTTATTTCTCTCTACGACCAACTATGAGGAGCTGTGATGATGCAAAACACGAATCCAAACTATAGGTACACACACAGACATACATTCAAAATCTTTACTCGTTTAGTAGGACGACGCCGAAGTAGACGAGAAAATCTCCAAACAAAACTGTACACAGTATACAGTTGTCAGGATAATAATAGAAAAGCAGAGCCTAGTCGAGCATTTTGAAAACAAACAGAGAGAAGCAGCAAAATACGAAATAAAACAAAAAACAATTTTTTTTCCTTTTCCCGGCAAAGATATCTCTCTGAATAGGCTGAAACTGAAATCTACCAGTCCTCCCTTATATCTCTGTATTTATATAGATGCATATGGACTTTTGCCTTAAATGTTAAAGGATTGTAGGATTGTGGTGGCTGCAAATGGGACTGGTTGGGATTTTTCAGCTGAAGAGGATCCTAGTGGGATGTTAAAAGGATGTGATATACCCTTCCTAAACAGAAAAAGTAGGAGGAAACAACAACAACAACTATCTCTCTATATCTACTATCCTACAACTATAGTACAACAGGAGGAAGACACAAAAATCCTATGAAAACTCAATGAATATGTACATAGGTAGATATATATAATAGGCGCGTCTAGGCGTGAGTCAGAACTTCAATGTTTGTATGTATATATGATGGTATCTTCCTTAAGCGAAATTATTTGAATGCAAATAGCACATTTGCAAAATTTATAAACATAGACAATTCTCTCGCTTATTCATTTTTTGTGTAATTATATTGAGTGTGAGGCGGAGAAATGACAGTTAGGGAAGAAAAAAAACTGAAAAGGATGATACATGGACTTTCCCGACATACATTATGCATAGGTATCTATGTATATATACAAGGAGAGGGGGATATGAACGTTCGAAATAAAATTGTGGTTGATTTTGAAATTGAGGGCGGAATTATTGGCTAATTGCAAGGAAAATTGATGGAAATCACAGAGAAAAAAAAGAGTTTTAAGGATTTTTCTTTTTTTGTGATTTGTTTAATTTTTTTTTTAAATACAGTAGGTAGACATATATTTATGAACATTTGGTTTCAGAAACTAGGTTATTCAAATTTTACTGAAAAATATAAATAAAAATAAAAGAAATATGAATTTAGTACGTAAAAAGAGCAAAACCTAATGTTTTTTTCAATATTGTGTTTTCTGCTTTAAAGAAGTAGGTAGTATACTTAAATATTAATGTGTCCTTGAACTATCTGATTTTCATAGTTCAACTTTGAACTAAAAATAGCTTTGCATATTTAAAAAAAAATAATAATAAACTTATTGGAGAGAAAAAAAAACAGTTTACAATTTTCTTTTAATTTTTCTAAAATTATTTTCTTGAGTTTTTTGTGTTTATTAATTTTTTTTTAAATTATTCGCCTTTTCACCAAAACGCGGGAAGTAGATTACCACCTCATGATTTTTTCATGTTTTGGCCTAACATATCAAATAGGGATCTTCAAGGTTCCAATCAACAATTTTTTCATATTTTGAACCATGTTGCTCTCTTTTTATTTTTCTAAATGAACTACATAGAATCGGATACGAGGAATTTAATATAGACAATCATATTTTTTGCTTGCACACATTTTTCCAACGACCTATAATAGGGAACTAAAAAATTAAAAAAAGTCAATTGTCTGAAAACTTAGGCGCCCTCTATTTCCTTGAGTATAAACTACAGATTTCTAAAACCTGATATGTTGAAAATTTCAAGTTGAACGTTTTTTCTATCCAATCAACATGATTTGAAATAAATCGATTTAAAAAATAAAATGGACAAGATATGGGAGGAACACTGGAGCATAGGGTAATTTGTAAGTATGTATCAAAAATTTCGAAAAAAACCTTTTCAAATTTTTTGCTATATAAAATTATTTAGGTAATCTAATTTGTCACTTTTTTTGAATTTAAGTTTTTTTTTGTATTTATTTCTTAACTTAATCTTCTAAAGATTTTAAGATTCTTTTTTTAATTTTCAAAAGTTGATAAAAAACATGTGTGAATAATAAAAATAAGCACAAACTTATTGCTCCATTCTTCTTTTGATAATAATTTTTTACACTTTTTTTAATTTTAAGAAATAAATAAATTCAATAATAAATAAAACCAAATGGGTTTGTTTTTAATGAATTTTGAATTTTTCTAAATGTCTCGATTCATATTTCTGAAAATTAATACAAAAACTAAATTTTGATTCAAAAATAATTGTATTTTTCATAAAAATTTCGAATTTCCCAAACAAATACAAATTAAAAAAAAAAAAACAGTTCTCAAAAATCTCACATTCATAGAAAAAGGATAAAAACATTTTATTTATATTTATTTTAAGGTAGGTACTTTAATATGGGAGGCTGTTTTCTGGAAAAAGTATATTATCCTAAGTAGAGGGCTGATAGTCACCCCAATCTTACATATTTTAAATGTACATACATATAAATTTATGAAATTTTCAATATTGTAAAATTACGTTTTCATTCCGATTCTGCAACCAAAAGTAAAATTACGTTTTCATTCCGATTCTGCAACCAAAAGTACTTACCTATTTCATTACATTTTCAAACTCGAAATTAAAATAAATAAAAATGCATTGTTTTCCATTTCAAAATTCAAATTTTCATCAATTTTTCAAAGGAAGTACATTCTATGCAAATGACAATTTATAATATAAATTGAATTAAAATATTGAAGAGCCCTTCACAAAAAATTGATTAAATTGAAAAAATAGCATTAACCACTCTTCGAGTATACTTCTATTTTGTGTATACAGCAATCAGAGAATTATGATACCACAATCAAAAAAGCCTTCAAAAAATCTGTTGTCAAATAAGCCCACATCACCAAAATATCAACAAAAAAAACCATTTTAAAACAATTGGTCTGTCAAAATAAATTTGTGAGTGCGGCTAAATTGCATAAAAATATCAACATTGCTGCAGTAATTTGAAAACGCAGGCACTTGAAAAAAAAACCACCAAGCGTATAATTACACAATATTCCACTTCAATAAATCAAGGCAGTACTTGCATATAGGTAACTTGTTTGTCAACTCTGGAAATTGCGTAGTAGCTAGGTATGTCTATACCTGCCCTTTGGCATTTCGTCACCATAAAATAGCAAAACACAACTCCCTCTAATAACCTGGCTAACCCAAGGTCTAACTAATTGGAGCTGCACACATTTATACTCAAACCATTGGCTATTCAGAAAAAAGAGGTCTACCTATGAACCTCTCTAACTGTAACTGTAGGCTGTAGGCTTAAAGGAGTATATATTTGAATTCAATTTCAAATCATTATAAAATATGAACTCGAACATAAATAAAATAGGAAAAAAAAAACACAACACAACTACGTACTCTTTGATGGGTAAATATTTGCAGGACTAAAAAATTATGCAAACACACACACATACACCACACACAATACACATGCATTACCATGAATGAATTGGATGTCATAAAGATGACAGACTGCTGCAAGGATTTAGGGACAGAAAAAAAAAGCTCAACTCCTCTTCAACTAAATGAAAAATAACTTATGACACACATACGCACTATAATGTAAAGAGTCAGACGGGCGGGTTTCATAACCCCACTCTCGCAATCCCATTCAAAAAAAAAAACACTCTTCACCCCTTGAAACTAATTTTGAATGCATTTATTCACAAAAAGGACTATAAAAACGGTGGCAAAAACATAACCAACACTATAACGAATACGAATTACAGCTACAAGCTAGAGTCGTTGCTGCCACAAATATCATCTGTATGCCACAAGGATTGAATAAAAGTTTGAGGAGGCCCTCTTGCACTCGCTCCACACCCCCTACAAATATTAACGAGTGTGTGTATGTAGTTCTATAGTTTGTCTGAAATTGCACATAGGCCAGAGCATTAATTAATTTTCATCACTCCAAACTTGCTAGCCATAAAAAGCCAACCTACCCCTCAGACTCTCTTTTACTTTCAGCATATAATATCTGGGTTTCCTTTTTGGCCCCAAAAAAATACCACCCCCTCTGGCAAACTCGTTCGTATAGCCATCATCATCATCAGGACCCCCTATGCTATATAAATAATATTATGCTGACGCTGAGCGCGCTTTGCAAAATGACACACAAATGTATGATCGTGTGTATGTGAATGGGTGTGTTTGTTTAGGAACACAGAGCAGTAGCAGCAGCAGCAGGAGCAGCGGAGCAACCAAACACATACTAGAAAGTGCATATAAGTAAACACACATCGCTAGAGACCGGTTGAGCTCGTATTTTGCATCCCCGAATGCTTGCTTACACACTCTCCCTCCAGGATATTACTGCCCTTGTAAGGAATTTGTTGTTTTATTTATTTTTTTGATTTAATTTTTCCCATTTTTTTTTTCTGATTCATACCCTGGAGAGAAAATTTTGCATGTACTGCACTTATGATGTGTTTGCACTTGTTAAGGACTTTTCATTATATTATAATTTTTTTTTTCATTTTGACCCTCAGCCGCCATATATAATATTTTAAATTCGAATATAATTTTTTTTTTTTTTTTGATCCTTGAACATTTTGTTTCCTTTAAAAATGTTCCCTATTTTATTTGCATTTAGTTTAAAACGTTTTAATTTTTTTTTTAATTTTGAGTTTAAAAGTTTGAATTGCCTTAAATTTTAGGTCATTGAAAAAGTCAAATAATTCACTTGGTTTGTTTATGAAGTACCTGCACACTTTTCTAAAAAAAAGTTGTGGTTAAAAGAAAAGGAATATGATCTTATTGAATTATTTGATTTTCTTGTCTTTTACTTTTTTTTAGCTATAAACTATTCAAGTAATGAAGCAGTTTAACATGCTTAATCCGGCTCGAAGGACCATTTTTGTTTTTATATTCATATAATATGGAATAAACCAGGAAAAGTCAAGTTCTAATATCCAACATCCTTGCATGGTTATTTAAGTTATTGTTTATAGCGTGCAATTACAATGTAAATGGTTTCTAATAAATTTCAAAATAGGTTCCTATATAAGACATTTTTTGGCACTGAAAACATATACATTTTTTTTCATAAATTTAATTTTCACTCAATAAATCGATGACAAGATTTTTTGGTTAGTGAAGTAAAATTAGGTACTTGCTGACTCAATTTACTTCACTTGTAATGGCCATTTAGATAGGTTTGGGTCGACATTTTGAATGGGTCATATGCTTTCAAAACTCTGCATGTAAAAATTCTGTTTTGTTCAAAATTCTGACAGTAAAAAATTCTGCATGACCAAAATTCTGTTTTTCAAAATTCTTTTCTGCACTTTTTATTTCTTATATAAAAATGCAGAACTTCCCCCAAATAGAATTGTGACCAAAAAGAATTTTGAAACCCAGAATTTTTACCCGCTCCCGGCCAATAAACTGGTTCTGAAATTTATTATATGTATCTTAAAGACCGAAAGCTTCTTAATGACCGTCAGTACTGCTTTCGAAGCAATAGGTGGCTCGATGGTTTATCTCACCGAACAGTGGAACATATTTTTACATCGTTTTGGAGAAAGTAAGATTATTGCACTTGATATTTCTGAAGCATTTGATAAAGTTTGGCATCCTGCTCTTTTATCGAAAATGCGTGCTTTTGGTATCGATGACACTCTTCTTCGTTGGATTAGTAACTTTCTTTCGAATCGTGCTATAGAAGTAGTATTAGACGGAATCAAGTCTGAAACCCACAACATAAATGCTGGTGTGCCACAGGGTTCTGTTTTGTCTCCGACCCTCTTTCTCATTTTCATTAATGATCTCCTGTCTGCAACTACTAATCCATTCAATTGTTTCGCTGATGATAGAAGCCTTAGCTTTTCATATTTGTTTCCAGATTCATATTCCTGCTCTTCGGACAGCTAAGTATGATAAGTACATTAAATTCTCCGCGCGGCGGCGTTACATTTCCTGTCCCTCACTCTTTTATAGTTACTTTTACGGTAAGTGCTCCAATGAAATAGCCAGTTGCATTCCTCCCCTTAAACGTTTCAACCGCTTCCAGGATTGCTCATCAGTTTACTCTTGAACCCAACTTCGGTTGTACTGTTAAGTACAGGGATTCGTTCTTTAGCCGTACTACGCGAATGTGGAATAATCGAAAAATTTCCCTTTAGTGCGCGCTAATTATATAAAAAAAAATTGTGAAAAAAAACAAAAATTATTTTTCCTAAGTTTTTGAACAAAACTAAAATAAAAGAGCTCTGGATTTTAAAAAGTTGATATGCAATTAATTGTAACTTGAGATCTTAAAATTAGTTGAGAAAAGGAAATTGTTCAAAAAATATGATTAATGTAGTAAAACGGCTTTGGAATAAGTAAAATATTAAGAGCCAGCAGTAAATAAAAAAAAAACTCATACAACTCCACTTCTAAGACAATAGGTGTAAATATTTAAATAAAAACCATTTCAACAATGATAGCACACATCATGAACTCTCTTTTGTCAATGAATTTATCCAACAACGACGTGTCCTTATAAAATTCCTTTTGATACCTCATCCTACACTCCAGCTATTGTACATAGGTAGTCTAACAACTGCAAATTTATGACAAGTAGGTCTTCATTGAAAGAGGATAATAAGAGAATATCTAATTAGAAAATATACATTTAAGTATTTTATCTATGTTCCCTATAGTATCTGTTCCTCTCTCACTTTCTCTCTCTCTCCTGCCATCGCTATCTGCAGGATTTCTAAAGAAGTTGTTTCTGAATTTTATTATTAAGTACTTTTAGCTCCTTAAAGGTTGTATGCTTCAGCTACTCAACAAAAAAAAAACTTCACTTACTCCCAAAACAAAAACAACTTTCTATAATAGAATGCGATAAAATAACGGTGAATTTAAGACTGTGGACAAGAAAAAGGACCTCTATATACATTTTTAGTACCTATCCAACACCATAGATAGATAAAAGTAGCTCCTCTCTTCTTTATACACAAAAACGCCAAACCCAGGGATTGATGAACAATGGAATATCCTTAATTGAATTTTAAGAATATTTTATAAAGCCCTTAGAAAAAGGACTAAAGGATAATGTGAGAGACGATGAGGTGGTGCGGTGGGGTTGAATGCACCGTTGTCGTCATAAAGTGCACACATAAGCATATTTCTTCAAACGAAGGTCTTTATGGAGTGTGCCTGAGCCTTAGCCTACAACTAGGTATAGAAACTGCTGCTGAAGCTGCTGATGTATATAGAGAACGAAATTTGCCTCTTTCGCATCATCATCTTATCGCATAATTCATGCAAAGTCCTTTCGGATATAATATCTATTGTTCAGCTGGATTATGAGAGTATTTGTTACTATAGTACAATTTTTTTTCTCTCCACCTCTCTCTCCTCCTACTCTTATCTGTGCATCTCTCTGTAAAGGATTAAGTATTACTATGTAATAAATTATGAAAAAAGTTGTAAGAAAAAAAAAATTCTCATGCAATTAGTTGCATACTCATGTTTACCATGCAAAGTCATTAATTCGTGCTCGAAAGCAGTAACCTTTTAAACTGTTCGGGATGGTATAGCAGAGCAGCCCGATTTCCAGTCTTTGTATATTTGTACAGAATTCGAGGGTTGAGGGTGGAGCGAGGGTTTTGAAATGCATCGATTCTGGGGGGAGGTTAAGCTGGAGCGCACAGGTTGACGGGTTGGTTGGAGTAGTGGAGTGGAATGGACAGTGTGCATTTGGGACTATGAAGCGGATGTGTTTAATTTTTAAATGCAGTCCAAATAAAAATCTCGTATTCCCTTTTAGCAACACTTTCCAAGCGATATAGTTTTGGTTTTTTTTTTTTTAATTTTGATTTTACTTCTTGTGCAATATTCATTTATTTGCACTTGATTTGAGGTCAATTGGATTTTTTTTTTGCTCTTACAGCAGCATTAAGGGTTAAAAAGACAGTCCATAAGGAAGCTGGATGAAGTGATGATGGTACTAGTTTTGAAAAAAAAAATGTAATGTGTTCCAAAAAAGGGGTTTTTTTAATCAAAATTTAATTGAGTTGAGAATTAATTTGAATTTTATAGGATTTTTATTGATAAGTAATGTTAATGGATAAAAAACTGATTTTTTTAATATATAAAAAAATTATGCAGTTCCAATGCGGATAAACTAAAAAAATTCACGACTGGTTCACTCATAGATCATTAAGCTCCTAGAAGGGATTATGTCGTGGTTTCAAAAGAATTTAGTTTCGGAGTTATTTCATACAATGATATTTTTTCATAAATCAGGCATGATTGGAAATTGACACTGGACTTACACTGAGGGAAATATGTACGTTCTCTGTGAAGAAATTTTTATGTTCCCCACTTTTTTCGAAATATGTTGAGTTTTAAAAAATAAAATTATTTTTTTTATTTCAAAAAACCAAAGAAATAATTCTTAGAAAATTTTGAAACAAAGTAATTTTTTTTAACTCTTAAATTATTTTGAATGCAAATATTTTTATCATTAAATATAAATGGAGGCACAGCCATTGTATATAAAACTTATAGTACTATCATCACGATGATTTTTGAGTTGTGTGCTGTGGTCGTCTGAGGGCGCACTTGTATATACACAGAAACAGCAACCAGAAAATTAGTATGTGCTGTGATCGCCAGGGGGCCGACGTGTGGAACGTGCTGATGATAGTACTATCTAAATTCATATACAATGGGCACAGCTTTATTTTGAGCAAACTTAAACCAAAAAAAAAAAAAAAAATACATTAATAAAATAATTTGTGAGGAAACTCTTCATAAAATGGCATTCAACATGTGTACGGACGTACAAGGAATGTACTTGTCATAACAACAGCCAAGTTACAACATTCGAAACGAACATACCTTGGAGTTATGGATACGTTCACACGTGGATTGTCCACAAAGAAAAAAAACTCATAAAATGACTTTGCAATTTAGAAATTTAGTAAAAGGTAACGTTCAATAAAGAGGTTGCCTTTCAATTAAATTACAAATATATATAATATCATTTTTTATACAATTCCGAATTAAAAACAAATAAATAATTGGTCCTTCGAGCCGGATTACTAATTGTTTTTCAAAAAATTCTGTTGAGTCTTATCCGAGAAAAAATATAAGATAAAATGAAGGGAACACCCAAGAGTCTCAAAGTATCTACCTACAAAGTTTGAGGAACATTTGTACACTTAGAAAAATAACCAGTAAGTTTTTCTTATTTTGAGGACAACTTCAAGTTTACTAAGTAAAAGTTTACACAAGGAACGTCAAAGCTGACGAAATTTCATGACTCATTGTCATACGATTTCAGGCTTCTTTGCAATTCGTTAACTTTGTCTAAATTGAATATGTACTTCTATTTTGTAATTTGGGTCAAAATTTAGCTTGGACCTTGCTTCAAATTTTTTTTAAGGTGATGTTTCATGATCGATTTGGTAGATTTTAAAATATTCGATCTTTTAACGTCAAAATTTTGATATAAAATCAAGCCCTCTGAGACACTTCCAAAGTCATGTTTTTATGTCCCAACAATCACATCACTGTCTACTTATTTTTGTAACACAAATAATTTTATGGATCAGATTACAGCAATCCTTAGTGAAATGAAAAATATCCTTGAAACTAAAAATAAAAAGACGACGCATCCCCAACTAAGTTGTATATACATAAAGTTCTGTTCTCATAGTCATTGACTGCATACCTATTTAAATTTAGTTTTATTTTTAAAAAACAACATAAACTACCTCAAAACTTATTTAAAATTAATTTCCATCCAACAAAATAATTATTCAAATGACTAAACAAAATAACTATTTTCCAAAATAAAGTAATCCGCTTTAAATGAACTAAAATTATATTTTCATTCATTTATATGTAAATCATAAATCTACTTTCATAAAATATAAATTGTTATTAAATACACCACATCGTTAACATAGCTTAAAAAAAAAATATCTATCTCCCTCTCTATTTATATAGAATTTTTGATAAAATCATTATCATCATCACCAAAATGAATCATTTGAATTTTCAAAATTATCATCACACACTCAATGGGTGTGAATAAAGATTCAATTAAATTATAATTATTTTAATCATCATCATTATCATCTAAGCGTATTTATGAAATAGATATTTAAAACAAAAAAAAATCGTTTACCAACAATATTATTATAAATTAATTTGTTGTCATCGCCGGCTTTTGGTCGATTTACTTTAATACATTTCAATTCAAATTCAATATAAATGAAACCCGTTATATTTTATGATATCACTTTTGTTTATCTATACGCATACTATATAAATCACTGCAAAACACATTAATAATCCGAATATTTATTGCAGCATAAACAATATGAGTAGAGCGAGAGTGCGTTGCCAAAATATTACGCATACGCCCCGAGCACAGATAAACGGTATGGCCATTAATAATCCTAGAATTCGGACCGTTCAATATTATGGCTTATGCATTTCCATTCTCATTACCAAGATCATGTATAGATGAAGGGAACACCCAACCAAACCCTCTCTACAATCTCAAATCAGCCCCGATCCTTAAATTATATGCAAGCGAACGAGCAGAGGGCTTATGACAAATTCACCTTTGTCACAAAATCTAATAATGTGTTTGCGTAGCTGCAAAATGCAGAGACGTGTTGCTTGTACTGAATAAATACGTAATGTGCTACGTTTGGCTACATCTTGCGAATTCAAAATAGTTTTCATCCTCCCGGCTCGGTCTGTCTTTTGGATTTCTCCTCCAAAAACGTTTCCAGTCTCACAGAGCATAATATACATTTTAGTCCAAAATCCAAATGGAAGCCAAAAGATACAAATACTGTACCAACGACGACGAATCTTTGTGACTGCTCCTGTTGAGTTGAGTTGGGTTGGGTTTTGGGATTGTTGCCTTAGAGTTTAGAATATTGATTTTTATTTTTGATCCGATTCGGTTAACTTGAGTATTAAATTGAATATTATATCTCTCTTGTATTTTTTTTTTGTGTTGCTTATGGGACGTTCTCTACTTAGATTTGAATTATAAATTTAGTGAAAATCCATTCAAGAGTTTTTTTTTCGTTTTTACAAAAACCATCATAAATGAAGCTGAAACCGCAATTTTCGTATCCATAATCATTTTATTTATATGCGAGTATATTTTTGTTTTAAAAATAAAAACGCAAAAAAAAAAGGATTTTTATATTTTTTTATATTCTCTGGAAATGGGATTAAAGTTTATGACCAAAATACTGTTAAAGATGAGAAACAAGGGCAGCGTTATAAAATTTTATGTATTTGACCGTTTTTTTTTTTTTTTTTTTTTTGCTTTTGTTATGAGAATGTATTGCTGCCATGGAGGACGTCATTGGATATCTTAGTCTCCTCTATCTGGATGATGGTTTGTATATCTTTGAGAGTAAAAATCGGGTTAATTGGGGAATTTTGATATAATAAAACCAGATTTTTCTTTTGCAATTGGAAATTGGATATGGATGTGAATGTATGTGTATGTGTGACATACATACATATATAAGGTTCTATTTGGAGACTGTTTTTATGGTTTTTGTCATAACCTATTCGTATGTTTGGTTTTTATTGCAACAGAATTGAAAAGGATTATGTTTTTTTTTTGAGTTGGAAGGTTTTCAAAATTCATTAAAAATAAAACTTTGTAAAATATTTTAGTGGAAATGAAGTTGTAACAAAGTTTATCTTCAATTTTTTGAGAGGTTTTATTGTTTTTCTAATCTGTAATGGATGCTTAAATTAAATTTTTTATATGTTTCTTAGAAGAAGGGGGGGGGGGGGGCGGCTTGTTTTTGTTTCAACATTTTTGCGACTGTAGGTAGATATACTAGAGAGCAAGTTTTCGAGAAATTAATCGAACTTTACATTATGATGGTAGAGATTTATAAAAAATAAGTACCGAAATTCAGGCTATCTCTCTGTCTGTACATCAACCTGCAATCCAAACTACTGGAGTAAGTAATTGTTCACAAGAAAAAAAACTGAAAAAAGAAATGTTTAGCTCTAAAAACTATGAACAAATTATTCTCAATTTTAATGATTTTTTTGGGGCTACTGTATCAACATTGAACTACTTGGAATTTTTTTGTTTTTCAAATCAACTCCACTATGAACCTATTTCCAGCTAGCGTAAATGCAACGTCATACCTGATGACTCCTGAAACTAAGCTGATGATAATTTTAGATATACTTAAAACTGAATTTAAGAGTTTTTTTTTAATTAACAAGTCTTTGTATTTTTGAATTTTTTCTTTAAAAAAATCTGTTATTTTATCCCCTTCAATTGAAAATTTTAACGTAGCATTTTTGAAGTATTGATTTTTCTATTATCAAAATTACAATATTTTTTTTTAGCAGTCCTTGAAAAAAAAAATGTCTTTGATTGATATTCAAAATAAGTGTTTTTTATTTTTTGATTTAATTTTTTTTTTCAGTTTTTGTACAGTTTTTAATTTTTGTCTTTTATGTGTTGATCTTAGCAAGTTAGAATCTATACATAATACATCAGTTTATCTTGGTCTACATTTCTAAAAAATACTTAGTTTTTTTTGATTTGTTTAAAATTATAAGATCAAATTTTGTACTTAATTTTTTATTTAAGATTTTTCTTTTTCATTTTTATGTGGCTTCTTTTGGGTGAAAATTATTCCTGAAAAAAATTGTTTTTGAATTTTTTATTCTTTTTGCAAAAAAAAAACAGATATGTAGTTATAAATAATTTTATTAATTTTAAAAAATCTTTTCAGCATCCTATTGCAATAAATTTAATAAATTGTTCATCCATATATTTAAATAATGTTAATAAGAATCATAATTTTTTTCAACTTTCATCTTTCTACACAAAAAAAAACTAGGTATTATAAAAAAAAAAGTTTTAAAAAATATTGAATTTCGGAAAGTAGAAAATTCGTATCTTTTGTTGGAATCATAATTATATATGGACGGTGAAGACATCAACGCAATTTAATTTATTTTTCTTACTAATTTTTATTTCCTGTTTTAAACTGGCCTTTCGAAAAATTTGGGAAACGATCATCTTATATTTTCTTACTTAAATTATATAAAATTTATTTTGGGAGGATATTTCGTATGGTTTTGAAATAAGTTTGCTTTAAAAATTGATGGCAATTTACTGTAGTATCATTACCTAAATGATTTAAAAAATTCAAATATATTTCAATTGACATCGGACACCATCATAATTCTGGGTGTAAACCTGAGCAGGTCTGGGGAAACCCCAGTTAGGTTTGAATTAGAAAATGTCAAGTTGCAGGAAAAGCCTGATTAACCTTTCCACTAGCAAAGGTAAGTATTTCCCTAAAGTACAATTATAATTATTATGAAATTCGAAGAGAGAATCAAAAACATCAAGTTCATTGTAAATGTATTCCAATAGGTACTCGTATCTATATGAAAATTCAAAATCATCCTTTTATGATTATTGCAAAATTTCAATGTTACATTCGTGCAAGGTGTGCACAATCATTTTCGCCTGTTGAACATTATTATAGACACAATACACATGTTGTTATTTACTACATATACTCGTAATATAGATATGTATAGAGGAATATTAAAATAAAGGATATCCGGTAAAACTAATACATATTCTTTGGCAAAATTTTGACATGGTAACAATATGTGTTGTACGGAACATGTTGTATATTAATTTGATATACCTCACTATAACTTTACCCGATGTTATTATGCTGTGATGCATTTATTTGGCCCTTATACATTATACAACTAGTACAAGAGTCAACAGGGGAAAATGTCAACATAAATTTTGTTACATATTAATAATTCTAATCCTTTTCCCAAGTGGAACAAGCTAAACGGGTTATGACCCTTATAGATTTGATAAAGCGTATTTAAAGGAAAACTGTATGGTTAGTATTACTGGTTTGTTCGTTGTTTTTTTTAAATTTTGAAATAGGAATAAATAAATATAAGTAAGTACAAAATTATCTACAAGAACGTAAAAATAAAATGTATGACAGGATCGCATCAACTTGCCCAATGTTAAAGGACTATAAAATAAACAAAAAAACTACAAAATGTCATTGAAATAAATGAAAAAGCACAAAAGTCAATAAAAAAATGAGAAAACAAATTTTCAGTATTTGATAATTAACCTTTTAAAAATTAAAAAAATTGAAGGTACTCATTTTCAAAAATTAAATTCTCAATTTTTTTTTTCAAGATACAAGAAAAAATTCTAAAAATTCATTAATCAATCAATTGGCAATTTATTAAACCGTTTGAGGAACAATCTATAGTCAAAAATATGGTTCTATTGTAGGTACAGTTAGTAACAGAGTTTTAAAAAATATTTTTTATTATTCCTATTGCTAACAAAACCCAAATAAAAAAATTAATTAAATTCGGTAGAGCTGTTTTCGAGAAAAAAAAATTGGTTATATACCTAGCTAGCCAATAAACGATTTAAAGTGTAAAGCTAAGTGAAAAAATTTTCTTGACTTGAGTTTTTTTTACCATTTTTTAAAATTCAAATAATTCTCTATAAAATAAAAAAAATTAATTTTTTTATGAGATATTTTTTTTCTGATAATTTAAAAAAAAATGTTACCTACCTCAATTTTCTTGGAAAATTTTTCCGAAATGCAACGTAACAATCGACTATAAGGAAAAAATCATATTTCTGTATATGGAATTAATTGGCCATAACTGAAACAACTGACCATATTTTCATTTTATCAATACTTTATTTTCTTTGGAAAACTGTCTGTTTTATGATAATATTTCAAAGAGATAATTTACATTCAAGATTTTTGATAAAGTAATACATTTTATGATCTGGTTTTTGTTCAAAAAATAAATTTTTTGGGATTTTTCAAACTTCTCAATTTATCGAAAATCTTTGTTAAATCGAAATAATTTGCAACCGAAATTGTGACATTTGAACATAGCAAAAAAATGTATATATTTTTAAATTTAATAGGCTGAACTTAATTTTATATATTTAAATAAGCATATCCATTCAGGGTTAAACACAAGTTAGAAAAAGACTAAAAATGTAACTGACCTTTTTAAAAAAAGTACTTAATTTTTTATTTATACATAATACCTACACATCCGAGTACTTGTGAATTCACCAAAAAATACTTATACCCACAGAAAGTATTTTTAAATAACAAAATCAACATACCCAAATTTTTAAAGGACATTTCAGTATAATTCCTATGCTATGAAACCCCAAAAAAAACCTCAACCAAAATTACATTTCCAAAATAAACACAAAATTATTCCATCTGATCTTAAAATATCATCAGCACACAAGTTAGTAATAAAAAAAATATATGGAAAGAAAAGAAAAACACATAAAAATAAACAAAGGTTAATCTCAAGGTCAAAACAGAGTAAAACCACTTTAACCGCCAGACATCATAATGTTCCACGTAAATCGTATATCAAACGAAAATAAAAAAAAAACCCGCACCTTTATATAGCCAAAACCACCCAAAAAACATCAGCCATATCAACACACACATTACTCCTTCAATCATCATCCACATCAACATCATCATCATCATCATCCCCTTTGTTGTGATGATGCGTAACATGGAGCAAATAATAATATTAAGGGCGAAATAAAATTAAACAAAAAAAAAAAAAGAAAGAAAAATAACATTATCACTCTATATAAAAAGGCAAGATAATGGCTGTGTATACAGTATCGCAAGAGAAGACGAAAGGTGGATGAACTGCAAATTTGTGAGAAAAAAAAGGACCTGGTATAGAGGAGGTATTAAACCAGGCAAAATCCCCCAACGGGGTTGGATTAAATAGAAAGCAGTAGGTAACAAGTAGAACAGAAAAAAAAATAAAACAGTTTGAGCTAAATAGTTCATTAGGTCTATTTGTATTTGTTGTAACGGCATTGCTTTCTACTTTTTTTTTTGTATCTTCAGATTTAGTTTTTTTAAATTTTCAACTTTACCTGTAGATACTTTAATTTTTCAGCAAATCAACTCGTGCAATGAAAATACATAATATATAGGTAGGATTTAAAAAAAAAAAGGAAAATTCACAACACACCTAACTTAGGTATTTTCCCAGTACCTCGCTCCACAAACACATCGAAAGCTGAATCAACAAGTTATCGTGTTATCCGTTTTCCGCTCGGGTTTTTTTTTATGTCTTTCTTATTTTTACTTCGTATCACTCTCGCTCTTTCTCTCGCTCTTATCTGCATTTTATTTTATATATGTATGGAGGGATATTTAAAAAAAAAATCATCCCCCAACCCCCAAAAAGAACACGCCGTTCATTTCCATCATATTCTTTTATGCCAAATGAGAGAGAAAGAGAATAAAGTTTTTGATTATGTTGTGTGTGTTAGTGAGATCTGAGTATTTGTGTAGGTACTCAAAACTTGCATTTTCGCGCGGCGCGTCAGAATTTTTAGAGGGTGGCCATTAATGGGTTGAAAATTATAGTTCCTATTTTTTATGTTGACGGAATAGGTACAAAAAAAAACTGGAGAATGGATAAAGAGTGAAAACATCTAAAAATAAAAGAAGAAAAAAAAAACAATGTCTGTGCAAGTGTGGCACGCAATTTATTCTTTAGGGCCACTTTTTTTTTTCTTGTTTTCTCTTTATACACAATCCTTATGAGATATAAATATTATAATATTATTATCATAATCATCATCTCATGGTTTTGCTCATTTTTTTTTACAAAGAAAAGGAATTAAAGTTGTTGAAGGATGTGAATGTAAGGTAACCATGCATCATCATCAAAAAAAAAAAAAAAGCTTCTAATTGTGGCTCATTTTTGTAATGAGAGGGAAAAGATGACATCTACTTCTACCTATACCCAGATAGGTTAGGACAGTTAGCAGAGAATTTTTTTTCGATTTTTCTTAATATTTTACTAGCTGATGACGTTGGTCCGCGTTTTCCTGCAGGAGACTTGATAAGTTTGATTTCAGAAGAAAAGCATTTTCCACTATCACTAATATTTTGAAATTAAATAACGTTTTGTATGAAAAATCTCATTTGGTAAACTTATATTGATACTAATAGAAGACAGTGCCCCCTACCTTTCGGGCCTTAATTTTTATGGTTTTTTTGGCACAGAATAAAGAAAAGGTCTAAATTTTTTGATTTTCTTTTTTTCTAAATTTTTATACCTATCTCTTTAATGGAAAAAAATCGGTATTATTTGCAAGTTTTGAAGAACAATTGCGATTTTTATGATTTTTACTTGTGACTATAGGTACATACATATTTTGGATTCGTGCAAAAAATTGAGCTACCTAACATTACGATGATAGAGAATGCGAAAAAAGTGGGTCCCACAATTCTGTTGGTCTGTCTAAACTACTGAAGCGATTTTCTTCAAACTTTGGACATAAGGTTTTGCGGATATTGCCTTGAGGGGATATCGAATTTTTTTTTTTAGATCCAAAAATAGCGGTACCTTTAATAGTATCGTTTAGACAAAACATTTCTTATCTTGAAAAAATCTCTTACGACTATGATGAAATTTTTTAAATCGGATTTACCAAGTAACCTTAATAATTTAGTTAAAAAATTATTATTTGAAAAAACAGCTCTAACGATATAAATAAATTTTTTTTTTTTTTTGATACATATGTAAGATGGAATCTTCAGTTTTAAGATTAAATTTCTTGTTTGGCTTATTTTATCAATTCAAATAATGAATATCAGGGTTTTTTCATATTTTTAATTGTGACTATAATCGATAGTAAGTTATTGTATTTTTTTGATTTGATTTTTTAGGAGCAAGTAAGTGAGACTTTTATCGTCCATTTTATTTTTGTATGAAGTTATGTTCTTAAATATTATGTAATTTCCAAAGTAATCTTGAAGGGTTAACCAAAGTTTTGTATTTTAAAAACTACATAGAATAAAGATTTCGATGAACAAATATAATTTTTGAAACTTCAAGTAATTGTTGGTATTTGAAGCATTGTTTTATGTTTAAAAGAATTAGTGATGGTAGAACTAGGCAATATGGCACAGAGAAGATAGAGAAATTTTCTTTTAAATTGGAAACAAAATATTATTAAAAAACAAGTAAAAATAAAAAAATAATAATGCTTTAATATTTTTTCCAAAAATTTAAGTACCTAATTAAGCACTAAATTTGATTTCATGAACAAGTGGCCCTATTAATTGAAAACAAGGCCATAAATATTTTTTACTTTCCTCGCAAAAGTTTCCAATAAAAAACAACCATTGTATTTGTTAGCCAAAAATTAAAAGGCAGCCTCTAGACTTAAATTGTTATTAGGAAAAACAATAAAAACGATGTTATGGAAAAGACGCTGATTTGGCACTTTTAAATATTTTTTTTTTTCAAATTTTAAAAAAGCTTGGAGGGAAAATTACGAAATCGCTCCTTTTTATTAACTTGATTGCAGTATCCCCACATCTCATGTACGTTAAGGTATCAAATTTACAAATATTTAGTAATATTTCCCAAAGAGGCACACAACTACCGTGGGGTTTGACATGCCTAAAATCTTTCAAAATCATTGCGCTTTGATAGTTTTAGGTGTCGGAATGTTAGAAGGAAACAATGTACAAAAAAAATCATAGATACAAATTAGTGTTGATAAGGTAACGTAAATGGGAAAAGTGTCTGACTGACTGCAGGATCCACTGCAGGATCCACTGCAGGTGTCTGTTAAGTGTCGGAAAAAGTTGGAGACAATGTAGCATGTAAAACGATAGATTTCCATTGAATTTTTGTATAGAAATTTGCATACTAAAAAAATATTGTACAATAACCCGTTCTCGAAATATTGGTTAAAACGTTTTTTTTTTCAAAATGGTGGCAATTTTTATAAAATTTTTGGTTAATAGCTGTGAGATGACTGAATTTTTATTATTCTCATAAGCGAATTGCAATAAAAAAATTTAAAAGATCAAAATTTATAGTAAAAAAATTTTTCGGACTTTTATTTTTTTTATTCATCATTTTTGTATTTTTAAAATTTGAATTTCAAATGTGTATTATTACATAGGATTTTTTTTCTCGAAAGAAATGAGATCTTAAAGAGGGGTTCTATATTTCCCCCTGGTTAAGTAGGAAAGTCAATTTTCTAAAATAGCTAGTAACTTTAAATATGAGAATATTTATTAAAAAACAGCAACTTCGTTTAAAGCTATGACCTGATTATTGAACATGTTTTCAAATCAAGATGTATTACCAAACAGTTTTTAAAAAATAGATTTTCAAACCTAAAATTAAAAAAAAAAATTATTTTTTTTTAAGTTGAGTCATTTTCTAATACACTCATCCTCTTATTTAATTTTCTGTCTTGCATTGGTCCAATCTACAAGCCCAAGGCTTTAATATAAAAACCATTTTTTTTAACTGCTTAAACGGTTTAGAGATATTTAATAGTTTTATGTGCATGCGATTATGTCGTTAATTTATTTTTTTTCTTATTTAGCAGTCACTATGTCTTTCCATTCTAATCATAAAATGAGATGGGTCTTTTATTGTATTATTGAAATATTTTTTTTTTACTTCTGCCGACTGGCCTACATTATGTAGATAAAAGTGTTTGTGAGACGACAAAAAGAAAAAGAAAATTTGTAGGTACTTTTCATGTTAAAAACAAAATTATAACATAAAAATGTATGACTAAAATATTTTTTAACATGTATAGAATTTATTTTCATGCTGACTTACATAAAAAAAATTAAAGAATTTTTTTTTCTTTAAAAAGATAATCCTTGTAGGTAGGTTATTGTGACACACTATACACCTAAAAAATATGGCACTTGGATTTTATTTAATTTATTTTTTTTTTATTTAATATAATTTTACTTTAAATTTTGATTTTCACTTTCACTAGATATTTTTATTTTTAAAGCAAAAATATTTAAATTCACTTTTTTCAAAAGGACACAAACAAAAACACACTCAAACACAAATTATATTTATATATATATTTTTTTTTAATTTTAAATTTTAATGCACTTTATAATAAGACTATTTTTTTGTATTTTTTTTTTTTTTGATATATCTTTGTGTAGGTATGTAGTTAACCACTTTTTAAACCACTTTTTGAAGATTTCAAAGGAGGCACTTCAAAATCCTGAATTTATATATTTTCTTAGATAAAATACTTTTTTTTTCTTTTGATTTTTTTTTTATTAAACTTTATACAAAATTTATTTAACGCGCCGCACTTTAAGGACTTATTCGAGCTATTCAACCGGCGTAGAATAAAAAAAAATAAACTAGACAATAACAAAAGTGCGAGTAGGTATATCCTTGAATCTCCACACACTAGCGAGCAGCTGATTTTATAGTAGATCCTTGTTTATTTTTATTTTTATTTATTTAATTTTTTTTTCTCAAACACACCAAGCAAGGATGTTCAAAACAAAAAACAAGTAATTTTTCCCCATCGTGTTTTTTTTTTGTTCCTCGATAGGTAGATATTTATCATAAAAGTAATTTTCTACGAAAGAGTCCTTTTTCTATGTAAATAGATTTATGTAATAACTTTGCGAAAAATCTGTGTATAAGGACTCCACTGTGATAAAGGAGAAACCGTTACAAACCAAAAAAAAAAAAATACACAAAATATATATACGACACGACAAGTAGTAGAGACGACAATGAGGAATTTATTAAATTTCTGTGTAAATTCCCAAAATAGGCAGAGAAAGGATAATATTTTTTTTTTTTGTATTTTTATGTCAACCAACTTTTTGGAAGATGTTCCACTCTGTGATGCTGTGACGTTTTGAAATATTATAAGGAGCTCCAGAGGAAGGACGAAGACAACGACAGAGAAAAAAAAAAGGTCTCAGGTCCCAACGACTGATGATGGGGTTTGTTCAGTCAGTCGCGTGGATGATAGGAAAGAACAATAACAACACAAAACTGTCAACTTTATTTGGTTTATTTTTCTTATCCTTTTTTTTTTGTTACTCAAAAACACAAAAAATAAACACACATGCTTTCATAGATGGGGGAGGCGAAGGAATATTCCGTTTTTTTACTTGAATATTTGTTTGTCCTTATTTTTGTTTTATGTTTCTAAATTGAGGTCGCTTGAGGATTAAATTTTTATTTAAATTCTCATATAAATGTTTAAATTTCCATCAACAAAACAAAGCAAAAAAAAATACAATCTCGCGTGTAAAAAGGATATATGATGAATGTGTAACACCCACGTTTCGTTACACTAAAAACATTTTTGATCTCCCAGGACAATTGACGTTTTATCTTTCTGTTAGCCGTTTTTGTTTTTGTTGTTGTTGTTGTTTTTTTTCGTTACTTATTGTTTTTCTATTTACACCGGTATGTGGGACGACGACAACGACGACGACGACTGAATTTATGTGCGTTTCAACGAATTAAATGTGTCAGAAGCTTTAATAAAACGATTTTATATATGAAAACATGAGCTTCGCGTGCGAAAGGATATAAACTCAGTTTTTTTTTTTAATTTTTTATTTTGTTGGATTTTGATTGAATTCACGAAGTTAAAGGGCAGAAGCTGGTTTTTTTTTTGTTGTCTCTTGAAGAGTGTGTGCTTTAACGTCAGCAAAAATATATAATCGATGATAACAACAGGTTAAATTTTATTTACTTATTTTAATTCTATATAAGGTCGTTTTTTTTTTTTTTTTTAATAATTTTTTAAATACTATTTTTAAATTTTTTTTATTTTTATTAATGTCAAATAAATCGAACACCTAAATTGTAAATTAAAATTTGAGTGATTAACTCGTATTCTACATTTATTTGGATTTTTATTTGTTATAAGCAGTTGGATATAATTTTTAAAGATTTTTTTTTATTTTATCAGGACATTATTTTAAGAAGCGAATTTGTTTGAAAATCAAATTTATAAAAATTGAGTTTTTTTTTGCTGTTCCTAAAAAACACCACGATTATTTGATATTTTAAACATCAAAGGATTTTCAAATAGGTAAAAGTATTAATTTTTTTCGAATCACTCGTTACAAACAACGACGACGACGACAAGGGGGGATTTTTTTTTTATTTTCCACAAAATTTTGAATCAAGAAAGTTGTAATAGTTTTTTTTTTTTGTATTTTAAAAATTTCTCACGACGAAAATTCGTAAAAAATTACTACAGAATAACAAACACGGAAAACTTGATTCAGCGGCTTTTGCCACAGTACTGAAACCAAGTGCTTCAAAATGTGTTTTATGTGTGACTCAACTCACGAATATAGAGTCCTTTAGTTTGTTGTTTTTTTTTTTGTCATCTCAACTTGTCCTTTCCGAGCGTTCTCTGTGCGATGCCGAGTAAGGATAACTGTTGAAAGAGGAATATAACCAACAGTGACGTCATTGATTTGGAGCTTTTATTTGGCGTATTTTCTCATAAAATTCTTCCATTGCATTCTCATTCTGAAGTGAAAACTCTCAAAAGAGAATTTTGCCAAGTGTCAGATTGGTGTACCGTTAGTTGTGATCCACGTGCAATGGCAAACGCGGAGCAACAAAATTTTCTCTCTCTCACGAAATTAATATATATTTTTGGAATCGTTGAGAGTTGCTCAAATAAAATTATTTGAAGAAGCTTTTTTTTTCAAAAGATAAATCTACCGCACCACCTACCGCAGGATATTTTGGGCAGGACACACTATTAGGTTCTTACAGGAAGGGGGATACAATTTTTGGAAAATGAGAGCGCTTGCGTTGAAAATGAGAAAGCGCATAGGCTCTCCTTTATAAGGAAAAAATTATTTTTTGCACCTAATCCTTTTTTGTTGTTGTTGTTGTGCATTTTCATTTTATACTATGCCTATAAGGATATCTATGAATGGGTCAATATAGAATGTGTTGCACTTCCTTCTTTTTGTATTCACATTTTTTTTTTTTTCTTATTTTGGTTTTATTTTACTCAGAAGGAAAGTGCACGAAAGTGCACGAAAAGCTTTTGTATCCTCCTCCTGTGCGCGCTGTGGCACTTGATTTTGATAATGGTGGTGGATTACAAAACAACGAGCAGGATATTTTATGTTGTGATGAGAGAAGTTTTTCGATATTGTTAACAAATCTACGACAACAGATGAAGGTGAAAATTTGTAACGGAAAGATTATCTTGTTTTTTTTTCTTTTTATTTTGTTTTTCAAAAAAAAAAAATAAAAATCTCGAGAACAAAACATATACCTACAACAGTGTGTGAATTTATGTTTCTATGTTATTAGATCATACCTTTCGTTTTCGTTTTATTTTATGTTTTTTTATTTTATTCAAGAAGAACTCACTTTATTTTATCGATTCTGGTGTTGTAAAAAATTAATGAAGAAAAGGGTTTTTATTATCTCTACAAAAAAAAGTTCGATTCTCGCTTAAGAATTAATGTGGGAGTGAAATAAAAAATTTGTTTGTTATAAAAAAAAATACATTTGTGTGTGTGGATTGGTGTTTATTTTCCCTTTTACCTTTTGCCAACCTCCTCGCTGCTAATAAAATTACCAATGGTTTCGAAATCATTTGGGATTATAAGGATATTATGGATAATAATTGCTTTTTTATGTAGCACACGTCGTTGTTGTCGTCCTTTGATTCCCTTTTTAAGGCTTTCAAGGGGACTGTAATAGGTATATTGTGAGGAGGCAGAGTTTTTGTGCGTTTTGTTATGTTTTGCGGTTAATCACTTAATTTGTTTATTTTATAGCACGGTTTTTATGATGGAATTTCTTATGAAGTTGCCAGTTTGCCATATTGTTTATGAGGTGGCTAATAATTTGATGAGAGTAATTATTTTACCTATCTCTATTAATAAGTCTTTAACAAAATGGGGGATTCAGTTGATTTTATTTTTGATAAGGTATGATTGTATCTTCGTGGATAAAGGTGATTGCGTTTATCACGGCATGGCACAATTAAAATGAATGATGCGTTTTGAATCATAAGTAGGTAATTACTTATATCATTATTATCAACATTCAATTTGGATTGCGTTTTTTTTTTAAATTAAATAATCATTAAGTCATTAGTTTAATGGCTTAAAGGTAGGTAGGTAGGAATTAGGGAGTTATGAAGTTAAATAAAACAATTGTATGCTAGTTAGGGAGTGGACTTGTTTGTGATGTAAGCAACAACACCGTCATACCACCCACTATTCCAGAAGAAAATAAGGAAACCAATTTATGAAGTTCTTAGAAACGAAATATCGGAACTTTTATGGAGATATTTGAGCCTCGTCAAACTAAAAACGAAAAATTGATAAGCTCTTAAAAGAGTTCCATTTGTCAAAAATAGAGTTCCTCTTGAAATAGCAGTTCCGATTTGTTGTAAATTATGTACTTACGTCCTCGGTTCTTCAGGGACTGTCACCCCACTCAAGTCACCCATAGACTTGGGAATTAAAGGTAAAGCCAAGCTCATGCTAAGAAATGGCTTTAGCATAAGCACTTCCAGCTCTTCATTCAATATTTGAGAACATTAAAGGTTGATTTGACTTATTGATTTTTCTTTCAAATAAATCTTCGAAGCTGTTTTCGATCAAAATCTGATTTTCCGAAAAGCCCAAAAAAAAGTGTATGGCAGGTGCCGTTATTTTACGTATTAAAAAAAAAGAAAAATTTGAGAAAATACGGCTTGTCCTATGGAACTGCATGTGAAAAATATTTTTAAAAAGTACGTATACGCCATAGAGAACGAATTTATTTTCTTTCTAAGAGAAATGTATGTTTTTGGTTAAGTTGACAGTTTTGTTAATACAAAAAATTTATTATTTGCATGATGGTCCAACACTGAAGTCCAAGTCACCCTAGGATTTCATCAATTTTAATTATATGTATTTAAGAAGTAACATTAATTTTAATTTATGAATTAAAAATAAGGACAATTTAAAAATAAATAATAATCTATAATTATAAATAAAAATGGAAAAATTGATAACTTCTCATATTGAGTTGATTCCAGAGTTTTTTTTTGTTTTTTTTCTTTTTTAATTTTCATTAATGATCTACGAATATTACTTTTTAGCCAAATTTGAGAAGACATAGATGTTTAGTCTAACTTTAGGTCTACTAAAAATCAATAAGCAATTTTTATTTAAAAAAAATTAAATTTTGAAATTTTTTGCTTTGTGATAGTTAAATAAACCTAAAGTCCACATTTGGACTTATTTCACTTTCACAGTGAGTATAAAGGCCAACTTTTCAAATTTGGCTTTAATTTGCTTGATCTAATTTTACGACAACTCTTCAAATATTTAGTTGATGTTTTTTTTTTTGGGGATTTGATATAGGTTTTGGATTTGTAAGCAAATTGAAATTGAGATATTAATCAGACGAAAAAAATTGGGTCCCGTAATTCTGTCCGCCTATCTAGCTGTCAATCCAACTTTACATTATCCTATAGCGTAGACCACTAAAATAATTTTCTTCAAATTCTAGATTTAAAGTAATTTTTTTTTGATTAAAATTATTTTGTATACAAAAACCGTTTTTAACGATACCTGCCATAGATTTTCAGATAAACAAATTGAGTTTCTTAATAGGCTTAAAAATATTGGATATCAAATTTTTTTTCGAATAAATCAATATATTTTAAATTGGTTTTAAAAAACATTTTATTAAAAATTATGATTTGCTTGACTATTTTTATATGTTTTTTTTTTAATACATAAAAAAACCGAAAAGAGATTAACTAAAGCTTTAAAAAGTGCACGACTGCATTACACGAACTTACTCACGATAAATGTATCGTTAAAATTTTGAATCGTAAATTTTTGAATAGCAATCGCTGCAAATTACAATTGTTTCACAAATGAAAAATAATCCAAATGGGTAAATCTAGTCGCACAAGAATATTCTACTCTGCCTGCAAGATAATGTTATATTCCCTAAAAAGCACTTACATTTAAATATCCCATTGCACCATCAGATTTCAGTTGCTATACGATACGATATTCAATCAAAACCTAATACCAATCTGTACGTAAATATATTGTTGTGCGATGCTGAAATTTAAGCAATTTATTTCGGTTCTATATCAATTATAATGTCGATTGCAGTTGATTGATGCATCTCATCGCTTTCTCTTTCTCTCTCTATCTATCTATATTCTCGAGTAGTGTCGTAATCTAGCATAGAAACCGCAAATCTATGATTGGATTACAATGGCACAATGATTAATTGTGCAATTTCGCAGCACATGCATATGACTTTGAAATTTCATATCCCCCCAGCCCCCCCCTCCCGCCAAACTCTTTCATATATCGAATATCCATCCAATAATTCATCCCTACATAATATGGATCCACTATCAACATAATTGCAATATTGTATCTATATTCTCCTCTTGAAAACTCGCTGCACATATAATTTCAAACCTTTCAAATCATATCAACAAAATACGCGATTTAATAATAAATCGATTGAATTCAAAGGAGCGAGGTTCTCCTTCTTTTAATGCGGGGGGATGAAGCGGTGTGGTGACAGAGAGTAGCGAAGTTGTTATATTTACGCCAAAACAACCGTTGCAAATTAATTTATTTATTATAGTGAAATTAATCGCTGGAATTATATTTCTCTGGCAAGTGCAATCCATCAGAGGGTACACACGTTGGGTAAGTGACAAACAAATAATATCCGCTGTCGGAAATGCGAACCCATAAATAATTATTGCGTGCTATGATATATTTGAACACATTGCGGATCTAAAGTGTTGCCCTGCCAAACCATATTATGGTTTTATTTGGGTTATTATGTATAATACAGGTGTGGTGGGTAATATCAAAATTTTGTTGCTGGCCAATGATGTTATAATATTTGGGGTAATTTTTTTTTTAATTTTAAAGAGACAGAATAAAATTGTGAGGTGTGCATAAATTGGTTTGCCGCTCTATATGGGTAACTCAAAACATATATACATATGTATGTACATATCAATTTGATTTTAAAATTTTGCAGAAAATTTGAATATTCAATATTCTTTGATAAAGAAACGTGCAAACCAAATCTGTAAGGGTAGTATGGACAGAGAAAAAAATTAAATGCATTTTTTATTCGCTGATATAATGTTTCATCCGTATTTTGTATATTGTGCCTGTTAAAATGTCTCTTTTTTTATTTCGAAACGGTTTTCTAAGGTTCTTTATAATTTTAGTCTTTTATAATTTTAGTAATATTAAATATAAAAATTAGTCCAAAAAATATTTTTAAAAACTTACTATTTTTTGCTTTTTACTCGATGTAGGAACTAAGTAACTACAAGGACAAGTTTTGGATTCTTGAAAGAACTCGAACTCGAGATTTTGATCAAACTCGAAATGAATATGATAGAGAAGCCCAAAAAAGTGAGTCGAGCAAATCTGACTGTCTGTCCTTTGAGCTACAACCTTATCAATCGGGCGGATTTCTTTGAAACTTGGTGTATAGGGTTTTTTGGGCGGTATTCCTATCTACTTGTTGTTTTTTTAATTTTCTATTAATTTATTATTTTTTAATAACGAAAATCAGATATTTTTCGAAAAAGGCTACGACGTTTTTTTTAATATAAAAATAACTCCAAAATTTGTCAGATACCGTTACCTTCAGTAGAATAATTTTTTAATTTTCGATTTTCTCAAAAACGGTTCATCTGGTTCATTCTATCTTTCAAAAATAACGGTATTTTTCAAACATATATTAAAAACCCATTTTCAAACATATCAAATTTCTCCGTATTTTGTATTATTGTGTATTATTTTGTATACATTAGAAATCATACTAGGCCTGTAGAATTTTTAAAAGCGTTTGGTACCACCGGTCATTAGAATTAAAAACATTTTGATATTTCGATTAATTGATTTTTAGATTCAGTTGTCAAGACTAAAATTGTCATACAATATTTTTTTAAAATAGGTCTTAAATCTATTTTGAAATAGATTTTATTGTTGACGCATTTCTAGAAATATAATTTTTTGTGAAATTATTTGAAAAAAAAAAATGAAATTTTTTTAAATCTTGGCGCCTTAATGTATAACTCAAAATGGTCATGCAATTTTTTAAAAGTAAACAAGTCTTTGCAAGTTGTAATTTAAGGGTGTTTTTCAGTGATGAAGTATGTTTCAATAAGCACCAGTTTCTTAACACTAAGTAACCGCACATAGACGGACGAATAGACAAAATTTACTGATGATAGTAAGTCCTTGGACCTTTAAAACCTTAGATTCGATTCAAAAACTTTTGGTCTATGACTTAAATCACTAAAAGGAATAATGGCTTTTCTAGGGTTTACCAGCCGCTATTTTGAAAAAAAAAAATGTTTAATTAAAACAAAATATAAAACTTAATGATGTTTATTGTTTTTTCTCAATATACGAGTAATAACATTTTACAAGGATACAGCTTTTCAAAAAAAAAAAAAACGAAAAATATCTTCAATTTGTTTTTTTTTTTTTTTTTCAAATTAAAAACTCAGTTTCAATTTTTTGCAATCATTTATTCACCTGTAAAAAATAAATATTCCTTTTTTCTATAAGTACATACCTACAATAAAAAAAATTACCAACCATTGAATTTCTCTCAAATTATCTAGGACAAACGACAAAATAATAAAAACACTTTCTTATTTAAAATAAAAAATAAAAAAAAATAAAACGATCCTTTATCGATATTAAAATCATTCATGTATAAATAAAGAAAACAAAAAAAAAATAAAATTCTCACTACTAAAAACCATGAACTCAAATTACATTTTTATACAACGAGTGTTTGCTACTTAAAAAAATTCAATACAAAAATAAATATCAAAGATTTTTTTCGTTTCGTTTTATTTTTTTTGTAATAGGTATACTTGTGCAAGGATGCTCTCTGGTCTGTTCTGTTCTGTTCTGTATTTGAAGTGTAAATTTACATGAACACATGTTGCATAAAATTCTATAGCTACTTTAAATCAGCTTCCTGCTGAAATGTTTATAGATAAATATAAAAATGCATCCTTGCACAATATCTACAAACATATATGTATACCTATACAAAACACTAACAGTCAGAGAGTATGTGTGGTAGAGATTGCAGACCTGGTAATAATATTTTTGTGTGTGATAAGTGTTAAATCGATAAAAGATATTAAACACAGACAAATCTGAATGCCAAAATAAAAATATAAAATCAACGGATTTTATAGGACGTACCGTAGAGATACCGAGGTACCGAAAAATCTATAACAGTTAAGTGCAAATACAATACGCCTGCAATCATTAACCTTAAAAGTGTTGTTATTTTTCTGGATAAAATAAATTTGTATAGAAATAGTAATGGCAGATGTACGTTTTATTTTTTAAATTGCTCAAAATTTATGATCAGATTTGTAAAAATTCATTCCTTAAAATAGAATAATAAAAATTATGTATTTGAATAAAAAACGAAAGAAATCTTGAAACGCTTTAGTGAAATTAAAAAAAAAAAACTTTTTTTTGTTATGTTTTTTAATTAAATGCAAAATTGTTTTGGGTTTTTATTTGAATGATGCAAACTATTTCAAACATTTTGAATAAAAATAATTTCTGAGCTTGAATTACAAGAAAATAGTTGAAAATTGGTTAAAATATTTTTTGATTTTTAAATTAATATCATTCAAAATTTTAAACTTACGTGCTGAAATTTTTTTTTTGTTCAAACTGATTTTTTTAAAATTTAGAATTACTAAGTAAAATTTTTGTTTCCAACATTCAATGCTTCTAGCAATTCAAAGTCAAACACATACTCCTATATTTTGAGTTGAGAGGCTCTTAAGCTTAAGAACACTCCATCAACACCAGACTTAAAATCCACCACATGTAATAGAAGAAAAACCATAAGACTTCGGTATGGTTTTTATCTAAGAAGAAAGTATTTTTAAATTAACGAAGAAAATCTTAGCGACCAAACAAAAATGATCGCTCGTATTTTTTTAGTTGCGACTAATAGGTACTAGAGAGCAAGTTTTCGATCCTGTCTGTCTGTCTGAACCTCGAAAACCTAAACTACTGAAGCAATTTTCTTAAAACTTTGGACCTAAAATTTCCTAGAGGGAATGTTTATACAAAACATTTTGATCGAAAACGGCTCTAACGATTTTGAAGACATTTTTTTAAATCGGATTTTTCAAGTAACCTTAGTAATTTAATCAAACAATATTTTTGAAAAAAAACCGTTATTAACGGTACCTGTTTCCGGATTTCTCGTAAAGTATTGGACGGATTTCGATGAAAAATTTTCTTGAGGAGGTCCTATATAATCTTAATAATATTGCATATCAACTTTTTCAAAAAATACTTTTTGTATTTAAAGAAAAAAAAAATCAAATTTTTTTTGAAAACTCAATATTTTGAAAACCAATAAGTATTTTTTTTTAATTTGGTTTTAAGTTTATGACATCAATTACTAAAAATGTATACACCAACTTTTTTTTATATAAATATATATTTCAAAAATAATTTTTTGAAAAAATAGCTCTAACGATTTTTGAAATTTTTTTTTTCAAAATGTGTGTTTTTATGATACATAAGATACTTTCTTCAGTTTGAAGCTTAAACTTATTTTTTGGCTTATTTTATCAATTCAATTAATGAATTTCAGGCTTTTTCATATTTTTACTTATAACTATAAGAGATAGTATGATAGTATGGTCGCAAATAGGAGCAAACACGTGCGACCCAGTCGTGCATTTACTTTTTTTATTTTCTTTGTTTGATATTTAATTCTATTGTTTTTTCTAAGTATCAGTCCTTTTTTATCTCTGAGTTTTGATCGTTCAACCTTATGATTTCCAGCTAAGCACTCTGCCTCAATTTCAATTCGAAAATATTCATTTTTGAAAAATTAGGCTTAAAGAACTATATTGTTCGAAACAACATCTAGCTGGCTATACACGAAAATTCAGCTTTTATGTCAAACATAACTGGTCTACATTTTTCTGTTGCCAAAAAGATAAGATTTTTATTGTTCACAAGCTTCCTGAAACAACAATTGCACTTTTACAAAAACATAGACGTTTTAGAAATGATTGCATTCAAATATCCAAACTAGGCTAGAGGAGTAAGCCAGTACCAGCATCATCTCATCAAGCAGTGACATTATTGTGTGGTTAAAATGGGAGGTGCAGCATCCATTTGTTCATTTATGTAGCTGGACGAGCCCAAACCAAGTTCATAATGTTAACTACTATTACGGCTATATACAGTATTCGTTCAACATAAATTTGATATGAAAATTTTGCAAGGATATTTATGTCCTTGCAGTCATCACTTGCAATGCATGCTGCTCTCTCGGGTGCATATACAACATAAATACCCTGCATTATGTTTGCTTACATTTGAATTACAGTTTACAATATCTATTCAGAACATTCTTTAAATGCCAGGAAAGGACATTTTTGAGTTGATAAATCTGGTTAGCTGAAGGATGAAAGGATTCCTGCTTTTGACAGAGACCAACGAGGGAGTGAGAGAAGCCAGAAAAAAAGTGGTATTGGTTGAGTTAACATCGCGATATGCTGTCGCTATGTGGTCATCAGTGATTTTGACAAGTGTTACATTGTAACCATAGAAAAAATGGCCCAACCAACTCTAAATTGGAAGGATCACATTAAAGTTTCTATGAACAAATATTTGTTAAGAATGAAAAATAGAATTTTTTTAAATCTCTTGTTAAGACCAAAAACTAAATTCTTAAAAGAAGGTTTACATCAACATTGACATGGATCCTCTACAAATCACCATATCGCTTATGATTTGAAAGTCTTATTTTCTCAAACCATCTTTTGAGTTCAAAACTTACAAAATCTTTTACAAAACACACACATAATTCCAACTTCATGACTTCATTATCCATGAAGAAGGTCAGCAATAATCCGGCATCTCATCATCCTCTCTCCTGGAAGTTTCTTTGGTCCCAAGGCTTAAATGTCTACACAATAATCGTGTCGGTCCTTCGTTATTGCCACACACCTAAAAAAAACCAAGGATCCTAAATATTTCATATCCAAGGATAACCAAGTAAATATTCAACCCCAAAAAACCCAAAAAGAACCCACGCAGAGAGAATTGCATTCCACAAATCCGAAAAAGACGAATCAAATATTTGAAATATTAAGAATCTGTCTCGTACCTTTATTAACAAAAAAAAAAAGGTGAATGGTAAAGGTTGTGTGTTTTGGGAAAGGCGTCATCTCGAGTAGCTTTCAGCAAAGACAAAAGGAGTATATAAAGCTTAACATTTTATACCATCGATATAAACATTAGAAAATGCTTTACCTTTCCCTAAAAAGAAGCCCATCCTTTGTTTTCTAAGGATTGAGGACTTCTTTCCTATAAGCATCTCATCACTGACAAATATACACCCTCAAATATTTTAAATCGCACACATATAACCATTATACAACCCCCACCACCCACCCTGTTCACAAAGGCAGACATAGGCATTTTACAGAAAAAAAAAATAGAATGACTATGTTGATGGCGAAGGAGGAATACCACGTAACTTGTGCCATACATCAAGGATTTTACGAACGTAACATCGGTTTGAAATAGGCTGAGAATAATAATATTTGATCCCCTGAAACAGTTTCTGGCCAAGTGCCAAGATTTCGTCCTGTTTCTGTGCTGCTACTGCTACTGCTGCTGCTGAGAGAGGCAGAACCAGACCAACACACAGTACACACAACAGCAAAAAAATACAAAAAAAAAGGAGTAGAAATCGAAACGAAAAATGCCACATAGTATACCCAGACTATACCTACTGCTCTGTATAGTTGGAATACAACCAGGCCCAGTTGAGGAGTATATTCCCATGGCCTATCCGACGAGAATATGCGAAATGAAAAGCGGTCCTCATTGCAAATAACCCAACCAACCATCCACCCACTCATTGTGTTGCACCACAACACATCCTTGCTCCACACCAAACAAACTATACGAACATTTACAAGGTATTCGCCATTTTCAGAGATAATGTCAAAATTTTGTCATCTTTGATTTTGATTTTCGAAAAAAAACAAGGCATTCAAAATTTTTGAAAAAAAAATAACTTATTTTTTTGGTTAAATTGATTTCTTTTTTCAAAATATTCAGCAATTTTTAAAGTAAAAGTTTGGAAAAAAAATTGCAATTTTCAAAATTTTGAGTTTGAAGACTAAATTTTCAAAAATATCAATTGAATAATGATGGTTTGGCTATGGTAGTATAGGGAAAGTTTTGGATTCGTGCAAATAAATCGAACTCGAGATATTAATCGGAACTAACATTACGATGATAGAGAACGCAAAAAAGTCCCGTCTGTCTGTCTGTCTGCACCTCGACCTACAGCCTAAACTATTGAAGCGATTTTCTTCAAACTTTGGACATAAGGTTATGGGGAGATTACCTAGAGGGGAAATCGATTTTTTTTAGCTCAAAAAATAACGGTACCTCTGTCATTGTACCGTTTAGGCAAAAAAATTCTGTCTCGAAAACGGCCCTAACGATTTTGATGAAATTTTTTAAATCGAGCTTTTTGAGTAACCTTAATAATTTAGTCATACAATATTTTTGAAAAAAAACCGTTATTAACGGTACTTGCCATAGAACCGGATTTTTGGTATTCGTTTATCTCGTAAACTATTGGACGGATTTCGATGAAAACGTTTCTACAGAAGGTCCTATATAATCTAAATAAAATCAAACATTTTCAAAAAAATATTTTTTGTAATAAAAAAAAAATCAATTTTTTTTTTTGAAAACTAATAAATATTTTTTTTAATTTGGTTTAAAGTGTATGTTATCAAATACTAAAAATGTGCATACCAACTTATGTGCATACCAACTTATAATACTTAAAAAATTATTTTTTGAAAAAACAGGTTTTTGAAATTTTTTTTTCAAAAATTTTTATTTTTATAATTAAACTTCTTGTTTGGCATATTTTATCAATTAAAATAATGAATTTATTGTGAAAATAATTCTTTTCAAATAAATTTGTTTTCATACCCACACTTCAAAACCAAGATGTTATCGCTCATAGGAGCAAGTACGTGCAACCCTGTCGTTTTACTTAATTTTTGTCTCAGTTAACCCAACAACGATTTAATCTTTTGGAAAATTGTTTTAAATTTTAATGCTTTTTTTCGAAAAACGGTTATAATGTGACAACCAGCCAGTGTTCAAAAAGAATTTGCTTCGCCTTTAGAATCTTCAATTTTAGGCTGAGTTTGCGGACAAAAATCATTTTATTTAAGCTTACATGTGACTTCCTGAAATTTCGTCTAGCATGATCTTCTTCTAAAAGCAACACCCTGTGTTAGCAAAAATAAAAACCAAAAACAAAAGAGACCACTTTTGCTCGTATAGCCTTTGCCCGAGAATTATTGGAGGGTTTGGTTTGGTTTTGTGTGGACATACATTTGGGTATAGATCCATCGTTTGGTTTTTGGGGATTGGCCGTTTGTTCCTCTCCACCAACCCCACCCTACCCCTCACCAAGCCCCATACCTTTCCTCAGTCTATGAGTTTTATTTTGTAAAAAGAAAAAAAAAATTAGGAGGTAGAAATAGGCCTAGCTTTTTTGGGTAAATGTACCTCTGGCAAAACTGGAGACCGATTTATCCATTTGCTTTTGGTTAGAAATGTGCATTTGTATAGTGTGTCGTCGTGGAGCGACGCTTATTTGCACTCAACGTCTCGCAATCGTCGTCGTCGTCGTCGGTCGTCCTCTTCTATGCTCTTTATATAGCAAAAGCCAAAATCATGACACAAACTGCATGAGATGGAGTGGAACATTTCCTAGGACTTCCACACAACGTTGGCTCCTTTCTCGGTGCTTTAGGTTTTTTTTTTTTTAGTCAAGGTAATTTTTTTTTTTTTTTTTTTGGTTTACACTCCTCATGCCTACTTCAGTAGAATCCTTTTAATTTTCTAACAGAGATTCTAAAAAGAGAGCAGTAAGGGAAATTGTTTTAGTTTTTATTTATTTGATTTTTTTCTTGTATTTTTCTAGTATGGGGTTTTCAACTGTTAACTATGCTTTTTTTTTGTTAAGAAAAAAGTATATTTGTTCTTCAAAATCAAAAGAGTCATGGGAAGGAAATGCTCAAATGTATGGGTCACGTTAATTTAAAGGAAGGCAACTTATGTATGTATATGCTTAAAAGGAATTTCTTGTAGGTAAATTATTTTTGATGGCTAATTAAAATTTTGAAAAAGAAAAAAAAAATTTGAGCATTTAGAGAAAAGTTATTTTTTTAGAGAATGCAGGATAAAGAAATTGAAAATTTATCAGAGGGAAATTTTTGAATTTTGATCAAGTTTAAAAATTGGAAATTGATAGAAAAATTGCCAGATGTCCTTTTTCATGTGAAATATCAATTTTTGAAATTTTCCAAATAGGCATAGATGAGAAAAAAAAATTCATAGCAATTTAAATTCAAAGGACCAAAACCCAATAGCTCACTACACTATATCGTCTTCAAAGTTCAACCTCTATAGATATGACACACTGATCCTGTCACTTTTCTACAGGCTCATCTCTATGTAAAGAGGCGACCAAAAGAAATACAAAACGTTCCAGCTACATTATAAAGCATTGAGGCATTTGACATGACAGTTTGAAAATCCTTTTGTATCCACTGATTCCTCTTTCAAGATATATATCTAAAAACTGATGCTTTGTCTGGGCCGAGTGACTGCGGCTCTACGTCTATGTCTCCTCCGTCTTTGGCCTAGGCGGTGGATTGTCTGTCTATCTATGTACTAAAGATGGTATATATGTATGCAGGTATATGAATGAATATGGAGCTGCATAATAATATGTGCATTTGAAGGAAAATAAACTACTGAAATGGAAATTGCCTCAAAAGCATAACCGGATGCGCTAAAAAGAGGAAACATGGAGATACGCCGCCCAGAGTTTGCTTATGGATGGACTTCTATTTTTTTTCTCCTTGAGATGTTGCCTTTTCCATATAGCAAAATTTGTGTGTCTATGAATGAGTGTATGTGTAGATATAGAGAACCTCCGTTCCGTTACAACAATAATACAGACTAAAAATGAACATTTTCCGTTGGAAACCGGGAATGCCGCTTAAATTTTCTTCACAGGATGTGAGAGAAATTATACGATGTCGCCTGGATACTTTCATTTTTCATCTAAATTCAGTCACAGGGTAAAAGAGAGAGAGAGAGAGAAAAAAAAAGGAGAGCACAGGGTAGGTAGGGTAGGTAGACACCAGGACCATCAGCGAGCTTCATGTAAATGTACATTTTTGGGAACCTTACCATCTTTGACATCCCCATAAATATTTATACCCCTTGAAGTATGATGTTGCAGTTTGTAAAATGCCTTCGAATCCAATACTATAATGTAGGTATACATAAATAAGTAGGTATACTTCCGGTTTGGGTCGGGAGCATCTCAGCAGATGTTGGAAGGACGATGGCTTTTATTTGGTTTACATTTTCTGTGTATTTGGAGGTTTAGATTTTTGAAAGTAAGAAATCAGAAATGATTTCATACATTTTGAATTGCAGATGGACATTGTTTGTGAATTATTGCAAGCCTAAAAGACAGGTCCATATTTTTGTATTCAAAATAGGCGCAGAAGTATATTAAGTTATGAATACTTAATAAGTCTTTTGAAGGTAAAAATCAAAAAAAAATATTTTCGAGCCGAATGGATGTACTTGCTTATAATTCTCAACCATTACTGTGTGCGGGTTATTGGAGGAATGGAAGAGACCTACAATTTTATGCTGAATCCAAATGGCTAGGATGAGAAGTAGTCTATTCTTGAAAAGTGACACTCCTGGAGAATTTGTCCGCTTCCCACAAGAGGCAGCAGTCCACGAAGAAAACATTTTTCTATTTTTTAGATGCACGATGCTATAGGAATCGAACCCAACCCTTCTGTATGACAGTTCTACTATTAAGCTATAGGGAAATCTTAATTTCCTCAACAATGACTAACAGATTTTCATGAATTCTGACTTTTTGCATTCAAATTTGTAAAATTCTCTTTTCAAAATTCTGACAGTTAATCAAGGAAATCTTGATTTTGAGGACGTTGCACCGTAATGAGAGCAAAAAATTAGATTGACTGTCTCCCCAAAGCACCGCCTTGGAGATGCCCCCAAGTCACTCAAAGATCACCAGACTTAGCCCTTTTGTTACTTTTTATATTGTACGAATTTTTCATTTTATTTTTAGTTCATTCGAAAATTTTTTCTTTGTTTTTGAATTATTATTAAATAAAATGAAATTTTCTTCAAGGACTTGAAAATCTACATGTATTTCAAAAAAATCAATTCCTGGAAATGCTTACATACTACATCATAAATGTACACTCAAAATTTAAATCACCGAAAGTATCAAATAAATTATTTCAAAACACATAAATCAATCATTAATATAAATTTCCAACAAGTTGCACTATATGTTTATTTGTGATTTGTAGGTTTAAGTATTCTTCAACCGAGCTAGCGAAAGCTTTACCAAAAAAATTCCGTGCCACAAAATCAAATCTATATAAAATGTAAATAACTGCCAATCATGCTTATTACACAAATCAATTTGCTATGTTCATCATTATACTACAAACCATGCCACAATCAGTCATCTATAAATAATATACACTTGGAAAAAAATTGCCTTAATGTCGAATAACTGCTGTTTAATACTTTGTTATGATATCAAAATGAATTTTTTTATTCTTGTATTCTTTATAGATGAGTTTTCCCTCAGGTATATAAGTATATTACAGTAAATTCTTAAAATGATTAAATTCTAAAATTTTCCCGACAAGACCTAGAATTTTTCAGCAACATTGGGAAAGTAATTTTTTTTAAATATCAAAAGTACCTTGCCCGGCCAACTTAAAATTCGCCCCTTTATTCAACCAAAGACGCTTTACATGACCATTATCTAGATATTATAAAAGTAGGTATTGCATAAAACTCCATAGAATTGAAAAAGAGATCTTTTTTTAAAAACGACTATGTTGACACCAAAATACAAACTTCAAAATATTGTATTTTATTTTTTAATCATTTTTAAAGCCTACTTTTAGGCGAATTACTTACGTAAGTGTTATAATATATGTATAATGCTTCTTATTATAAATCTTGACTTTTTATTGAGTTATTCTTAAATTTATTAAATTAAGCAGATCCAGCACGGTTATTTTGAATAAGCTTTAAGCAAGATCTCGTTGCTCTGATAAGATCATTTAGCTAAGCTGATTGTTAGTCTTTTTCATATTTTGTAAAATTAAGGTTTGTGGTTTATTTTTACTATCCCAACCAGGATATCCTATTACTATCCTGGTTGGAATTTTTTGAAAGCATTATACGAAGATTATACCCAAAAGAATAATCTTTTTTTGACTGGGATTTAAAAGGAAAACCCCCCAACAGACTATACTAGACTAAATTAAAGAGATCTTATTGGAATAGTTGAAAGAGACAAAAATATTTTTTTATCCAACAAGTTTTGTGTCGTGGTAAATTAATTTCTCAAAGAATACTTTTTTACAAAACCTTTTATTTAGTCTTTCCAAAAAAGTAATAAAAATAAAGAATTTTGAAATATTAAAAATAAAAATTAAAAATATTTCATTATAAATATTCAAAGACAAAACAATTTATGCGTTATAATGACTAAAAATGTAGTCAAAGATGTAAAGCTCACAGTATTTAATTATATAAATGCAATAGTAGCAAATACTCCAGTTAAAATCGTTATATTAGCGGTTTACTCCAATAAAGATTTTCTTATTGGAGTGAACTGAAAATAAAATCATCAGAAAAGCGTTATATCAACGCATCTAGTTCAATACAGATTTTATCGTTGAAGCAAACTCCAGGTAAGCGTTATATCAGCATTTTCTCCAATAACAAGCTCAGAAATCAGAAGAAGCTTTGCTGGTTTTAAGAATTTCAACTCAGTATTCGGTATGACTGGCCACCGAAACCCAGTCTTACTCAAAAACATTCTGTAGTATGTAAAGTGTAATTATACCATGAATTGAGCTTCTGGATTTCGTAGATAGGTGTCATATACCTCTCCTGCGAGAGACTGAAACTCAATTATTGAAGGGAGATAAAAAAGTGTGCCTGTCTAACTTCCCAACTGTTGAAGATTCATTCAAAAAATATCGTAGACGCGTCTGGACGCCATTGCTGAAACTTATTATTCAATGTAAAATTAAATATATAAATATAAAGAAATAAAGTTTTGAATTGGCACTAAAATTCCCAATTCGAAAATTTGAAGTAATAAAAATAAATGTTCCACATACGCCACCGAACTCTATCAAAAAAAAACTAAACAACCATCAATTGGCACATTGTGCAATGTTATTAAGAAACAGAGCAGCTTTTAATTCTATCAGTGTATGTACATTGTACATACCTATATAATGGATTTTGTATATTTGCCTTTAAAGTATTTGATTACATTACAAAATTAGGTTAGTCATTGTTAACATTTGAAATTGTATAAAGTATAAATCAAAGTCTATGTTTTGCTGATTTTCCAAAGCACTACGGCCGCTATTTATAACAACTTTCCTGCTGGCCAAATGTGCCTAGAATTAGAATGAAATTTATTTCAAAAAAAAAAAAAAACAAAAAAAAAACAAATTTGTCAGCGCAAAATACCAAAAACCCCAAAAACGACTACACAGCCAGCTGTGCGGAAGAGAAACTAAAAATTTTCTAAAATTCCCTATACGTGACAACAAAACGACAAATATTTTTCATCAAACAACAATACAGCTGGAACTTGGATGGGAAAAGCGGGCGCATGAGACCCGCAGCATTCTCCCCCATGATTTGCAATAAAACGCCGATAAATGCACTCAAAATGAAAATTGAATGTCTATACCAAAGTAGAGTTATAGAGGATGTATGAAGGACTCAGCTTATAGCTATGGGCACACAATCGAATAATTGCAATGGCGAAACTTTGGTATCCGTTTATAACGTTTTGTGTTGTCGATTTCATCATCATCATATAGTATATTATGAATTGGTGATGTTTGCATTTTTGATGTTTTGACATTAAATTTGAATCGTGCCTGTGGTTTAATCAAATTCTGTATGAACAATTTATTTTGGTGTGCATTATCCTTTTGCGAGTTTTAGTCTCCTTTTTGGAGAGGATATTCGTGAAAATTCATGTAGATGCGTTGGAAACATAAACTATTCTTCATCCAATTGCTAGCTATGACAATGAAACAAATCAACATCTTTTCAAAATGGAATGTAAAGTTGGATGGAGTGAGTTTTTGAATTCAGATTTTTTTGTTTTTAAAAAGATTGATTTAAAATTTTACATGAAAGACATATTTTTGAAAAATAAAATGGTAAGAAATTCCCGAAAACAATTTTGTGAAAAATATTGATCAGAAGCAAAGATTTTGTAAAAAATAATTGTCTTGTAAAACCCAAAAACCCGGTATTGGAAATATTTTTACAACTCGAAAGTGAAATTTTTTCAAAAAATACCAAAATTTTGATGAAAAAGTTTTTGTTTTCTTCCTCAATCCTTAACTTTTCAGAAGAAAAAAAAAAATTGGTCGACCAAAAATTTTCTTAAAAAATTTGTCAGACAACAACCACGTGAACATTTTTTTGAACCGATTTCCAAGTTCTGATCAGTACGATCAGTATTGTGCGTTTCTACAAATGGTGGTTATATCTATGAGACTTTGAATTCTTCTTCTATTCGTAAAATAAATTATATTTTTTTATAAATTTTGTTTCTTCTTATTCAATAATAAAAAAATTATTACTGGATAAGCGCAGTGACATAAATAAATCAGAAGCAATTTTGTTATCAATGTACCATATAAAATTAAATAATGCAAAATTAAATTCACATTACGTAGCAAGAAGATATGTACATATTTATAGCTTCCATTCAAGGTCTAACTACAAGACGTAGATAATGGTAACGAAATTTCAATTTTTGTTTTTTAATTTAATGTTCGTAGATCAGTTTCATAATGTTCAATGTTATGAAATTTTTCTTATCACAAACTATAGTGGGAGAAGTTACTAAAATCAATGGAATAATTCCAGATTTGCTTTCTTGTGAAGTTGCTTACATGGTTAAAAATTTACTAATTTACCATAGGTTGATTAAATATTAAAACCTGGCTCGAGTAGTATTAGTTGGTGTATTTTTTAATAATGCTTGATTTTTGCAAAGGTATAAAACTGTGAAATGGAATAAAACAAAGATGAATTTTTAAAATTCACATCAAATTAACTCGGACGTAATTTAATCTCGACATCCAATTTTCGATCACTCTTTTCACCATTGGTGGCCATTTATCAGCAGTAACGCGGCTTTGTCCTCCAATTTTCCCATCTTTACGGACTTATCGGCATAGACCATAGACACTGCTCCTGCACATCATGGTTGTTTAGTTGATTAACGAAAAAATCAGTAATTGTAGTTCTCTAAAAAAAAGTGTTGCCAACTTAAAGTTTTATGCCCCTGAAAAAAAACAGCCTATAGAAGCAACTTCGGGCGATTCCTTTTATTTTGTACCAATAATTCTAAATTTCTCATAGTTCTCAGATTCTGGGATTCAAGCTCCTAGCTCCAACATTTGCTGAATTTTTCGTTAAAATTTTGCTGAAATATGAACAATTTTTTATAAATGGGATGCATCCTCGTGGGGTTCTCACAAGAAAACCCTAATAAAGTATTTGATTGAAAATGAAAGATAACAAATTATAATGACGTATAATTACCGGATCCATTTCCGATTTGCACCAAGAAATTACTAGGAAATCTATGATTGTTATCAAATACGAATAATAATAATAATGAAAAACCACATAAACACTATGACCTAACAAGCGTAATTTTTAATCACTCATTTCCTATTTACATACGTCAAAAGCTTTCATTTCTACAATAATTATTTGTAAAATGTACAATAAAAAAAAAACCTTCGTTTAGTTCATCTCTTAGATTTCAGCAGAAATGCATTTTATAACTAATAGTAAAGCGATAAGGTTTCTATTTTTGTAAGTACTTAAGAGCATTTTTAAAAGTAAGAGCATGCCACTTCGCTGTAGTGTTATTTCCAATGAATCATGAAAAATAAAACTTTTTGTGTCTTACTCGTACATTGATAATTAATTTTTTTTTGTATTAGTGAGTTTTCTTTTTCAGACACAGGAAATATTCGCTCCAATAAGAAAATTGTCATTAAAATAAACGGTGATATCAAAATTTCCCCAAATGTTTATTGGAGTGATTGCTTAAATACTGCTGAAGCAGGGAGCATTTTCTCGAACATTAAAGAAACAAGAGCGATCGTTCCATTAAGAAAATTGTTATTGGAGTAAATTCTTATATAACACTTTTCTGAGATATTTATTGGTTTATATACTCAAATATTGCAGAAGCGAATAGTTTTTACTCCAACCTTAAAGAAGCATAGAGTAATCCCTCTTACAAAAAAATCGTTATTGGAGTAAACGCTGATATATCACTCACTTCATATATTTATGGTAGTGTTAACTCCAATATTAAAAAAAAAGGGTTATCAAATTTCAACTATTTCTATAAGATCTTTTGATATGAAGTCCAATACATTTGATATACCTAACCTATCCTACAAGATTTGAGTTGATAAAGTTGTCATTTTGTAACATTATGGAGTCTCGTAGAGAGCGAAAAAAGTTATGTGTATTATATATTCCAAATATTGACAATCCATTTTAAATTAAAATGAAACTCTTAATTCATTTAATATACATACCTCTCTGAAAAAAAAATTAAATAAAACTTTTCCTGCCAAAAATATCTCTAACTCACATATTCCTCTTCCCCAAAAAAAAAATATTCTTCTAACTCAATTTGTCCAAGAGCCTTATATCATTTATAAAAATTATTCCCAACCATAAATTTCAGGTTAAACCCTATTTTGCCACAACTCAAAAAAAAAATAAAAGGATTTTCATCACCCATATTAAGACCACAAAAATATATGTACATACATACATATATAAAAAAAAAAACAAGATCTCCACAACAAAACCCAAGCACAACAAAAATGGACCGAAAAAACCAAAAAAAAGGAATAAAAACTAAAAACTTTTCAAAGCCTATAACAACCACAAAAAGTGAACAAACAGCGAAAATCCTTTATAACAACTTTTCACAGGGATTTTAGATATACAAATAAATATATATCTATGTATGTATTACTAAACTCTCACAAAACATAGGCTTATTCAAAAAAAAAAAGAATATCCAGTGCACACACTTTTTCTTATCCCAGGCCCAAAAGTTTTCCTCCTTTCTAACCATATCGCACTTTGGCATCCTTTTTTTTTTTCTTTCGTCCTTTGTTTAAATAAAGACGAGCCGCCATAATCAAAATTGTATATCATAAATATCCTTATAGCAGCAGCACCGAAACATAGTTTTGGATTCTGGTAGAAGGTATTAGCTGGGGTGCTAAATATGTAAGGGACACTATATTTTTGGGGGAAAGGTTCATCGCCAGAGCAGACATTGTTGGGATCGACTTATACATATTGTATAGTAACGCAAGCTGTTTCGAATTTAGAGAATATTTTGGGTCCTTGCCAAAATTCAACACCAACTTAGCGCTGCGCTGCGCTGCTGGAACGAAAATGGCTTTTGGCGATGGTGACTAGAACTATCAGATGATGTGCCTCGATCTCACAGCCACAACAGTCTTCAAAGAAAAAAGGATAATATATAAAACCAGCCGGCTTATGGAAGACAGGTCCTTACAAAAAAAAAGGACAAAAATCAAAAGCACATCGCTTGTCAGTTCTCAAACCGCACTAAAACAGCAGCCGGCCTAGTGGAAAGAATTGTGGTGAGGCATTATCCTTAATGAAGCTTCTCAATATAGGCCCAACCCCCACATCATCATCACGATAAGAAGGACTCTTTGCATAGTGATGCAAACCTGTCAAGGACGAACAAAAAATATATGTTTATAAAACAATGTTGTCTCTCATCATTTTGAATTATATATATTTTGACTGGACGGCCGGGCCGCTTAAAATAAAATGTCTTTATTGCTCCGAAGGACGATTACAGCAGTTTTGCACCCCATTGCAGCTCATCGTGTGATGTTAACTACACTCCCAAATTGTGTCAGTTTTCATAAACACTATCCTCTCTTGATGGGACAAGGAAAATCCTTGGGAATATTTTGCACAGTTTGATTATGATAATGTATAACCCGGATTTTTAAGCCTTTATCCCTGTCATAGTAATACCTAGAGGGGGGGGGGGGGGGGTTGGATTTTCATTTAGATTTTCAAAATGTGGTTAAATTGTTGCTCAGGGTGAATTTCCTGGATGGTCAGAGAATAATGGTGTTGTGTATTTAGCATATTTCCACCGGTTGCCGGACCTTCTATTCTATGTGGTGTTCGTATATAGCTACGTCATGGGATAAGCTTTGGTTAAGGTGGGATTAAGTAATTTGAAAGGCTAACATATTAGATGGTCTATATTATTGAGATATAAAAGGAGCAAGTCAATGATTTATGTGGGAATAACGTTATTTTGGAATGATACTTGGTTTAGCGGTAAATTGGGGTATAGGCTTGGTTTAGCTAAATGGGACATATTGAGCAAGCTTATAGGTTGGTACGATAAGCATAATGGTTTAAACTTTGAACATGGTCAAAATTAATATTCGAAAATAAGATTTATCAGCCAAAAGTTTTGACGTTTTCTAATCTAGAAATGGATAAAAGTATTGTTCAAGAAATAGTTTGATGCTTTTCCACACTTTTTTGCAGAGGTTTTGTGTTAGTTCGAGAGAAGATTTTAAGAGTTTTAAAAAATTAAATGGAACCAAGACAATACAATTTTTTTTATCTAGTCGTCATAGATGTACATCTTAAGCTGATAGCGGGAGAGCGTGGTTTTTTCTGATATTTCTCCCAGCCGAACAATATTTTTTTCATGTCCTTGTACTTAATTTACTGAGGGGTCCATTAAATAATATTTTTGATTCTTGATTCTTTTTGAAATTGCATGTGAGTTTTAAAATAACTTTTTCATATTTTAATCTTTGGAAAACGTTGGTGAATTTAAATTTTTTTTTTATTTATCTTAAATTTATATTTTTTTTTTTTTGAAATTTTAAATTTGTATTTATGTGTTGAGTTAAAATTATTAATTGAAATTTTTATAAAGCTTTTTATTTTTTTTTTTAAGTTTAAAAAATTGAAATGTTCCCATTTCTCGTGAATTTTTAAATTTATGAAAAAAATTTTTTCACCATTTGAAGTTTCTTTTTTTACATTTTAAAATAAATTTCTTGCAATTAAATGTGAAATCATATCTTGAACTTCTTTTCTTCTTTCATTACGCATTGTAGGTTAAACAAAAAAAAACACTCTCCGATTTTTCTTGTACAAAAAAAATAGATTATAAAAATATTGATTGAAAATTTTTGAATTGATTTTTTTTAATTTATCTTTTTCAATGAAAATTCTTATCAATTCTAATGAAAAATTGTGAAAAAAGTAATTACTTCGATTTTGACCATTCATAACTTAAAATTGGATTGACGGATTTTTCTTATTTTTCTGCAAAACGTTAGAAGAATTGTGAGCAATCACTTTTTTTCCAAAAATTCAAGGGAAAGGTGAAAAATTTATTTTCAAAATTTATTTTAATAAAAATGCATATTCATATTTCTTTTTGTTTTTGAAAATGTTGACTTGTGTGATATTTTTCAATTTCGCTTATAGGATGGAATTAGGCTATGATCAAATAACACATTTTTGCATGGGCCTCGGATACTATTTTGAAAAAGGTTTTTGGAAAATGTCTTATGTTTCAATCTCAGAATTCGATTTCAAGAACTTTAGATCTTCTTCCTGTAAATATGTAATTAAAAATTAAATAGGTAAGCTAAAACAAAAATCTGACAATCCACTCTCAATAATCAATAATTATTAATATTTTCCTTTCAATATTCTCTATTTTCTTTTTCAAAAAGAAATTAAGTGTCTTTTTCAAACCTCAAAGATATCTAATTAGCATTCATTCATTTCTGTCTAAAAATACTTACCAAAATTCCAACTTTATTTATTTAACTAACTCAAAAAAAGAAGCACTTAGTTACATTCCTCTTTTCGTGTTCTATACTATCTCCTTACAGGTATGTCCTTACAACAATTTTCCCTTCCTCTTCTCTTTCTTTATAAAAAAAAAAAGAAAAAACAAAAACAAAGTTCCATAATATCTTACCACAAAAATATCATTAACTCTCATAGCATTTCCTCTTAAATGTAACGACATTCGGAAATAATTACCCTCCCTTGTTCAAATAGTTTTACTTCAAAATTTTCCAAAATAAAAATATAAGAACCAGAACCAGAAGAAGAAGAAGAAAAAGTGAAGTCCGTCCATATTATTTTACGAGCGAACCTCCTTAAAGCCATCAACAAAAAAAAAAACCAACAACAACAATCAACTTTTAACTAACCAAAAAGAGTAAATGACAAAAAATAACAAAAAAAAAAGTTAGTTCACCCTCCTGCCACTAGAATAACTTATTACATTCTAATAACAATGCTCTCTCTCTTCTCAAACTACATTATATTCGTCCCAAGACCAAGACCTCAAAAAAATATATAGTTCCATTACCATACAACAAAAAAAAAAAAAAAAAAATTAAGAAAATAAACTAAAAAGGAAGTGTTCGCGTTACTTTGAATAAAATTATAAAAGTTTTTCTTTTCCACAATGCAAAGCCCCAAAAAGGACAAAGGTTTTCAATTTGTTAGCATGATGAGAGGGGGTGGGGAAGGTATCTCTATATAGGATGACAGAGGAAGCTCAAAGAAGAATGAGCACAAAATATATAGAAAAACTTTCGTCTCTAATTTTGGATAAAAAAAAATATATAAAATAGAAAAAAAAAATCTCCATATAGACAGGACCTTTTCACTTGAAGCCTGTATCCTGTTCTCAACAAAAAAAATAATATATAAATGTACGTATATGTGGTATTCATCTTTGTTATTCTTTGGGTAAATTTCTTCCTATATAATAAAATTGTTTTAGTAATTTTTTTTTTTTGCTCTTCATATCTTCTGATGGTATATGTTTTGGTGAGGGTATATCCTTTTTTGGCCTATTCATAAAAATTTTCGGGTGACTTTACGATGCAATTGCATAGAAAGGATATGAAATTTTTTTTCTTGTTTGGTCGCAAAATTTTGTGCTTGCGGAAAATAATTCGCCACGCTCGAGATCATACCTCTACACACTATACACAGACACACACCCCTCAAATTTCTTTTCCCTCACTATATTATTCGAAAAAAAAAAATTTAGCGTCCTTGCACAAGGACGACCAAAAGAGATTCAAGACCCAACGAATGTGCTTTTGTACGCTGAGTCGCCTCATCATGTGGAAAGTTTTCCGTGCAAAAACTTTATTTGTTCAGGGAAATTAATACAAAGGAAAAACTTTTCTTATTCTTAAAACTATACCTACCTGGTTTCTTGTTTTACCTATAGCTATAGGCTCACCACAGAGTTCTCCAGCTAAAAAGTAATGAAACTGGAAAAGGTGAGATTGGTTGTAAGAAAAATATCATCAGAAAAGAAAGAAAAGTTTGCCTTTTAGTTTCATTAAAAGGACAAAAAAAAAACACAGCTAGTCGAGGGAATATATCAGAGTGTGGAAAGTTTAATAAAATTAATAGATTTTATGCGACGATTAATTGAAGCGTATAGCGAGTGACCCAAATTGAAAGATTGCTTAGATAATAGAGGATGTCCTTTGGGCGTAGAAGATCCGGCATCCAGTTAAATTGAATTCTCTTCGTCCCTTGTTGGCCATTTTTATTCATATAAAGCATTTATATATTTAATTCCGGTTTAAAATAGTCCTGTCTGGTGTGTCCTGCTTTAAACACACAAACACACATTTCCTCTCATGTCCAAAATATATATTCGTCCCATTATATAGTATGGGATATTTTCTCGTAACAATATTATATCCTGGTATCCTTTTTGCATTTTCCAAAAAAGGATAATGTGTTGCTTGGGCATACCTGACTATATGTATGGCTATGTATGTTTTTAGGGTAAAGCATTATCCTGGATGTTATTTTGTTGTGCAACCGGTGCAAATACGAGATATAATTAAGGAATTAAAAATTTTTGATAAAACGCTCAGCCAACCATAGAAATTTAACATTGCTAAGCGGGCGTCTCGTACATATTAAATACCTAGATGTAAATGTATATATAGATGCAGTGCCTGCATACGTATTTGTCTTTATATAGAACTGAATATGCAGTCATTAGATATAAAATACTCTGAGTCAGCAGGATATTTTTGGGGTAATTTTATTTAATTGCAAACATGATTATGAGATAATTCTACGGTGATGATGACCTTTAGGCTTTTGGAGGGTTTTTTGTTTAAAAGGTGGCAAATAAAATATATTTAGGTAGGTACCTTTTTTAGTTTATAGGAGTTTATAATAATGTGAGGAAGATTTAAAACGTAGAGGGAACTAAATATAGAGAATTTAATTGCTTATTATGTGCGAATAAATCAAAGTGGCTTATAAAATGATAATAAAATGGTTTTAAATTATTAAGTGATATAATGTTAAGCAGAACATATGGGGAATATTTGAAAGTCTAATAATATATTAAAATTTATACGAATTCAAATTTTGAGAATAAAAAATAGATAAAGTTTTAAATTTAATTTTAGTTTGGTCATTACAATTGTTTTAATCTGACTCTTGATCATTTTGATGAAAACCAAAACCGGAATCTAAAAGTATTTCTTTTATTCATTTCAAAGTTTGCAGTTTTTGATTAACTTTTCAAAAACTTCAATTCAAGTTTTGAAGTCATTATTTAAAAAAAATTCAAAAACATTATTGTCATTAGAGAAAAATAAAAATAAATAAAATTCATTTTTTGAAATTCAAAAATCCTTACCTAACCCATTTTTTTCAAAATATAATTTTTAATAAATATATAATTTTTTTAAAAATATTTTGTAAGAGAAATGGGTGTATATTTTTTTAGTACTTGAAATTTAGTACAAAAAAAATTCAAAACAAAACATTAGCCCGTTTTCAAAATATGGATTTTTTCAAAAATTAAAAAAAAAATATTTTCTTGAACATTTGATATGCAGACCTCTTTCATAAAATTTTCTTTCTAATCCGTCAAACTGTTTACGAGAAAATGGAAAAATCAAAAATATGGTACTTTTTATTTATTAAGTAGTATTAATATTTATTAACTAATTCATTTCTTTTCTTTTTTTTATTTTTTTTTATAATTGCGCGTCACTCAAGGGATTATGACTACCCTTTTAATGTTAACTATTAAAATACTGCGAGCGTTTAGGAAAAAGATAAGGGATTGATAATGAGAAAGCGATTTACACTTGTCTTAAAAGTCTGGACATTGAATTGGAGGAAAATAAAGTTGTGTAAGGAATTCCACATTCGTGATGTACGACTAAAGAACGAATCTCTATATTTGAATGTGCGCCTGAAGTTTGGTTCGAAGGTATACTGATGTGCATTACTGGCAGAACGTGTATTACGGTGAAATTGTTTGAGTGGAGGAATGCAGTTAGATATTTCACTATAACCCTGTTTAAAAAGTAACGATAAAGTAAGGACAGGCAAGAGACATTCCAACGATATTCTAGCAAGTTACTTATCAGCTTTAAAGCTCTATTTTAGATTCTATCCAGAAGGTACAAGAAGATTTTAGATGCACCGGTCCATATGTGGAAATTGTACTCTAACTTACGATCAGATCATAAGGAGAAAAAAAGTTCTGACAACGCCATAAGAAACCTAAGCACTTCGCTACATTTTTGGCTACATCCAGTATATTGGCCGGAAAAATCCAAAACTTGCGCTACAGCAAGTAAAAAAATTCAAACTGTTCTTCACTTCACTGTTAAACTTAAAGTAAGCAGTGAAGGTGGAAAAGATATGCAAAAAAATGCAAAAATAAACTGCAAGTTCCAGTTAGGCCCGTGAACCTCTGTAGTTAAAAAATATTCTGCACATTTCACAGAAGTGCCGGTATACTATACACACATATTATTTGTCACACAAAAAGTTTCAGTGTCAACATCTTTTTCAATTGGCATTATCTCTACTCATATATATAAATGAAAAGATGCTTCAAAAGTTTATTATCATAAATATGATTCATTCGAACATATTATGTACTTATCAATCATTCCAAACTCAAAATAGTGAAATAAGGCTCAGCATGACTGATAATGTATTTTACAAAACATTTTAAAGCTTGACCTTTAGTAACAATTTATCAATAAAACAAAAACAAAAAAGATAAAATAAATTATTAAATACCTTATCTTATGACAAAAATGAAAATAGGTCATGAAAAAATAAAAAAAATAAAAATTTGCAAATGTTAAGGTTGAATAATATCATATAGCTGATAAAGCTACTAAATTAATGATGCATTGCAAATAAAGAACAAACATGTTCGTATACGTTTGTAAGCAGAGCTTTGAACATACGACATGCTGCGACATTTTTATAGTAAGCCCCACACAATACAAGTTTGATTGTTGATAATTTTTTTTTTTTTGCTGTTATCTCGAATTCTTATAGAAATTTAGACAAATTATAGAATTCACGACTGGACCGCATGAACTTAAACTTGTGGTTCAAGGCTTTGTTTACATATTTATTATGTTTGTATGTTTGATATAAAATTTGATTATTTCTAAGACAAAATAAAACATAATTTCAGCAAGCTTTTACTTTTTATATTATTACCGATTGCAACATATGACTACATACACAATTTTTAGGTCAGGTAGAATTGCAAATATTAAAGGGTGTTTTTTTAGAGGTACAGCTGACTCGGATGTAATTTAATCTGACGTTCAATTTCTATCACTTTTTCCAAAATTTGTGACAGTAAGGCTGTGAATGTTGTCCTCCAAGTGGTCGATAGTTTCGGGCTTATCCGCGTACTTACACTAGCGACGTCACGTATTCCCGCAGAAAATAGTCTAGTGGTGTTAAAAGGCAGTAACTTGGAGTTGTGGCACGAGTTGTGTGACATGTTGCACCATTTTGTTGAAACCGTAGCTCCTACACAATATCATGGTTGTTCAATTACGGAACGAAAAAGTCAGTAATCATGGCGGTCACCATTGACTGTAGCTTTCTGGTCACCATCTTGATTATCCACCAGCACATTAAGCACGCACCAAACAGTCAGTTTTTCTGGATGTAACGTATAGCCATTCAATCAAAAGTGAGCTTTATCAGTAAACAAAATTTGCCTAACGGTAATCCAGTTTTAGTTCATTCACCATTTTTTTGAAAGCGTTGTTCAGGCGTCAGTCTATTCATGTTGAAAATGGCCACGTTCGCAAAGTTATCTAAAGCAATCCAGATTGGTTTGTGTTGTTGTAATCTCTTGAGAAAAAACAGCTGATTATAAAACATCTGTTCTCAAAATAAAAATCTCAACCGATCTAAAAAATTCTCGTATATTCAGCTATCTGAAGAGAAATGTCAAAAACAGCTAACTTGAATTCAAATCAAACAGCTAAATTAACCTATCCGGTTTTAGTCGTTTACAAACATATACGGATACTCGAGTATCTGAGATTGCATATCTCAGCACAATGTGAACGCAGCCATTGACAAACCAAACAGCTGTTAAAATGGCCGCCAGTTAAAAAAGTGTTGCCAGTTTATATAAATTAATTTAAAATTATTATCAATTTCATTAAAATTAAATCATTAAAGTTCTTCCAACTATACAACAGGTGCCAACACACACCAGACAAAGTCACGTGTTAACAAGCAATATTCCTTCCGCTTCACAAAATATAATAACATAATAAAAATACAACAAAAGTTCCTTTTAAGTAATGTTCTGTGAGTAATGTTCTTGTTTGCCTTAAAAGAAAACACGGATATGAATTACATGCGATTATAGCCCGCCACATATCATGGCATGGCGGCCGTCCTAAGTGCCAATAAATAATTAAATCCGGCGTCGCCCGACGACGCCGAGCCACACCGCGTCACCAAGCGGCGATGGTCGTTTGGCGGTATAGTTATGTTGAATAGGCTGATATTATTTGTTGCTCGCAAAGCCCAACATGTATACAAAAACGTTTAACGATGGACTTCAGCCAAGACAACTACCAAAAAAAAAAAAAAAAAAAAAACAAAGGACACACAATTTACACCCTGCAAAACACCAATAAGTAGTGCATGCATGTTGAATGAAAATGGCGTGCAGCAGCAGCAGCAGCCAGCTAAACTTTTTGCGTTAAGCCTTGTGCCACTGGTGTATAGAGCTCTTATTCTTCTTTGGTTCTAAACAAAAAAAAAAAAGCCTGCTTGTGCCATATCATCATCATTGGTTCAGGATTTTGTTCAGTTGCCAACCATTTGGTTAACCAAAATGGTTTATTTCCGCCTCCTCCCCAAATGCTGAGAAGCCTTTTCACATGCTCCAAATTTGTTTGTGTGTTTGTGGGCAAATATTGAAATAAATTGAAGGAAGCATTATCAGGCTATTTACGGTCTGTTTAAATCTATTCATGGCAAGTTTTGAGTTTGAGTTTTCCAATTTTTTTTTTGTTTATTTTTAATTTTTAGAAGGAGACGAGGAGGATCTATAGAGCGGGATGTTATGTTTTTCCAAATTATATTTGTAGGCCAAGGATTTTGTACATTATAACAACTGTTGGCTGGTGGTTCAACATAACACTGATGCTTCTTGCACAGCAATTGTTATTATTGGATGAAAGCCAGCTTCAGCTTCCAGTTGTTGGCTATAGCTGTATAGTTTGTCTCCGTAGAGAATTGAAGATATTTTGTTCACGAAAATGTAATGTTTAAGAGTTTGTTGTATACTCGTAGGTACTTAAAAATGATGATATGAGATTTTAGGCTATTCTCTGTCTTGTGTACCTATGGTATTTTGAAACATTGCCAAGTTTTCAATGAAATCGGTTGTTTATGGATATTAAATTGAGTTGGTTATTTAAGTGATGCTTCAGTTATTAAATGAAAGGCTTCAATGAAATTAATTTAAATATTTTAACACAAGTTATGAGAGTTTTTTCAATTATTTAAGCATTAAAATGTAAGATATATTTTTTTGGTGTTATTTTTGGAAGTCTAGCTCGAATGTGTCAAATTAAAAGTTTTTTTGGAGTTGAACATTTATTGCTGAGTAACTGATGTTTTTGGGTGAAAGTGGTTGGACCTCCAAACACTTAGAGCAGAATAACAAATCAGAAACATGCAATATCACATTGTTATAAAAAAAAAACATTTTATTTGAGGTTACCACTGAATCGATTACGATGGTTTTTAAAGTTCAAAAACAAAATTCTTGTTTTTTTCAAAAAAAGGATGTAATATTTTTAGTATTTTACTCTTGGGCGTATACGAATTGTTTTTATGTAAATTTCTAAGTAAAAATATATTAACGCGCTACCTCCCACAGAATTTAATTTAATTTATTGAGAATTTTGAAGAACTAATGATTTTTTTTTTTTGAAAACTTACTATTTTGGAAACGGATGGATCTTTTTTTGAATTTTTATTTTTAAGTTGTTATTATTAAGTACTTAAAACGTGCATGTCAAATTTGCTTTCTAAAATTACATACTTGTACATATATTAAGAAATTTTATATTATACAAAATTATTATTTGAGAAACGAAAAATTTCATTCCAAAATATCAAAGTGTTGAATTAAAAAAAAAAAAAAAATACATAAATGATTTGTTTTTCAAAAACTATATAAAGTTATAAGAATGGAAAAGCTTATGGTTCATGCTTTTTTTTTAATATTACCCAATTTTTTTTTTATTGATAAAAATTCATTTTTAAAAGTACTTTATTCTTTCCAAATTATCTTTACACTTTATAAAAATATTATCTTATATTAGTTTATAAAATCAACCCTTATAAGGATAAAAATCAAAAACTGTGAAAAAATAGTCTAAACAATTTTTTTTGCCTAAGTTTTTGAACACACCCCGAAAAAAATAAAAATTCATTAACTTCAAAAACATTTGCCCGATTTAATCAAAAATTTGAATAAAATAAACAAAACACCAACTCTAAGAAAAAAAAAGAATCCAAAAATTCTTAAAAAAGTTGAGGTGAAAAAAAAACTAAGTTCACACTGGCACGTCTAGCATCAGAGGTAAGATGCTAGGTACGAAAAATATATGTGGACAATTATTAGGCAACCGCACTGGATTCAAATGATTCATCAGATAATACTGAAACTTTTTCAATTTTTATGAGACCGTACACTTCAAAAGTCAGATTTCAAATGGTTACGCTTTTTTCATAGTTCAATTTCAATGTCACCAAAAAACCAGTTCTGATTTCGTTTCTGTCCAAATTTTTTAAAAACTTCTGTTCAATTTTCAAAAATCAAGACAAATGATTTTCAAATTCCATAGGGGCTTAAAATTTTTGTAAAATGTAACCATTTTTTCAAAAAACTAATATGAAAAATATTTTTGAATTTTTTGAAAATCTCACTCAATTCCAATTCATCATCCGAATGCTTCAATTTATTTTTAATCCATTCGCTAAGTTTGGTAAGCTGTTAATTAAAAACAATCCATCTCAAAATATGCATTCAAAACCAAACCACTTGCTATAGTAAAGAAGGATTCGTTAAACAGTAGGAGTGTCCTCGCGAAATCAATTGGACACATGATGGAGTGCTCGAGCTCGATGCATCAGTGCGGTAACTGGAATTTTTTGCGCCGAATATAGCATCCGGAAAATGATTTCGGAATGCGGGTAGATGCAAGATCCTAGGTTCTCGTTCTCTTATATTTTTGTTTTCGCGTAGTTTGTTTCCTTTTTATTCATTTTGACTGTGTGTGTTTTGTTTATCTTTGGCATTTTGTTTGTTATGTTATATTTGTGTAGAGATATACATCCTGTCCAGCAGCGCGCCATTGGTAGGTACACTACAGATTGCTATAAGCGACGTTGCGAGCCTTCGTGCGATAATGTGAATGTGGAGATGATGATTGTCCTGTGTGCTCTGGCGGATGCCTGTTTCATAGCTCTGGATGCTATTGTCCGGAAGGTGCATACATTGCGCCAGGGTGATACGTGCATACCAATTAACGAGTGCAAGGATTGTATATTTGCGATGCGTTCGGCACATCGAAATATTTCTTACATACGATAGAAAGAATTTCACTTTTAACGGGGCAACTGGCACGATGTTGCTACCGAAAGGAATATTGTTCTATACCTGGTGAGGTGAGGTGCGGTGATGGGTATTTCGGTGAGTTGGAGTGCATACGTTTCAGGTGAGTTTTGTTATGTGTCGGTCGGTCGTTGGTTTTTTTTTTTTAATTTGTGTTTGCTTTTTATCGATTCGTGTTCCGTTTATTTTTGAGGATATGTTTGCTTTGTTGGTTGGAGCTGGTTCTTGTGTTGGATTAAAAAAAAATGCTTTTTTTTACAGCGGAAATACTATAGCACACAGGGAGTCTTTGGGAGATTGTTTTGATTGACAGGCTCGTTGAAGTCAGTATAACGTGCTGTAGTGCAGACGCAGAGTGGATCTAGAGATATATTGGGGTATTTCTTTGTTTTACATGCGAAGCCTGTTTGGGTCACACATTTAGGAGGTACATATAATTATGCTGAAAGGAGCAGTATGATAAACAAAAGATTAAAGTTTGCCTCACTACTGGCCCATTGCATCAATAGCTGTGGATGATATTGTTGTTTTTTTTCCTAATAAATTTCGGTATCATCCTAAATAAGTTTGGATTACATAGAAGTAAGAGAGATTCTTTCATAGTTGTGCCACTGAAAAGTGTCTCTTTAATCACCATCAATCTAGAGTTTCAAAAATTAAAATTCTCATCAGGCTTTTTTCAGTGGTGCTTGGTCTTTAATTCTTCAATTTTATTGAATGTATTTTGCGAGTTCCAAGGAATTTTCCAAATAGACAAATTTTTTTGATAATAAAAAATCCACGGTGCTAAATGTTCGTCAGCAAAAATATTTTTTCTAAAATTGCCACAAAAACTTCGTCAAAAAATTAAATTTTGTTTAAAAAAAAATTGTAAAAAAAACGTGCAAATAAATTTTGTCAGATAACAACCAAGTGCAATTTTTTGAATCACGAAAAATAATATTGTTGCCAATTTTCTGTAAAATATATTCGTTTCCAAAAGAAATGCTTGAAAAGTAAATAACGAAAAAAAAAATTGGTCAATAAAGAAACTGTAAGAAAAATAAAAAAAAAAGAAATGTTTTAATGGTAAAACACTTTTTTTAAATATGCAAAAAAAAAATATATTAAATAATTCAAAAAACGTTAACTACAAAAACTTTAAACCAAATCATCATAAAAGACATAAAATTTTTTAAACTACACCACATTCCGTTAGCATAAGCCCAATGATGACTATTTAATTCGAAACCTGTCACTCGCTCGGCTTACAATAAATGATGTGTGAAAATTATTTTTTTTTTAAATTTCGAATTTTCATTTACCCACAGTTAAAAAATAGGCATACCCTTTAACCTAACTAATGTTATCTCAAAAACTAATTTTTTAATGTTTGAATGAAAACTTTGAGCTCAGATTCGAATTTGGCACGCAAAAATTTTCGGAAGTGTAGTTATATTTTTTTTTATAAATAAAACAACCCCTTCCCCCTTTATAGAAATCCTGACTACGCCCTTGAGAAAAATATGAACATAACAGTACCAATTGTTGTTTTTTTTTTTATAGGTGGAAGAAATGGAAAAGATAATATTTAATTATTCGTATGTCATTTTTTTTAAATGTTTGGAAGCTACTGATTAGAAAAAATACGACGACGACACGACGAGAAAAAAATCATAATTTAAATACATGAGATATTCCAAGAAGTCAAAGGTTAATAAAATTTAGAATATTTCTTTTTTATTTTTTGTAATCCCTATATACAATTAATTTTGAAAATTAGTATAAAAAGAAGTGTTCTAATTTTTGAGAATTTAATTTCTTTCAGTACATAATTTGAACGTCGTCGACAGAAATTTAACTGAAATTAAAACCTACTATGGCTTCGTGCAAATGTTTAATTATTTTAATATTTTGTATTTATTTTGTGTTTTGTCATGGGAAATCCATTAATTCGTCGTCAGAAGAAGACAACTCTGCTTCAGATGAAAGCGATGTGTAAGTTTGTTGCTAGTTTAAAACTTAAATTTTTTTCTTTTCTGAATTCAAAATGTGCCTGTCATTTTAAGTCGATTTCAAAGGCCACAATAAGAGAAAAACTCACTCATATTTCATTTATAACGCAAGGTGTAACTTAAAATTTTTGGTAGGAACAGAGTAGCTGGCTATAGAAAATTTGCTAATAACCAACTCATAACTTCATTTTCTCGTACATTGTAAAATTTCAGATCTCCTTCCGTAGAATGCCCTAGTCATGAAAACTTAGCTGAAATTTACATCAACTGCCCCATTCCCCGTGATCCTAAGAACCCGTAAGTATAATATTACAATATACCAAAGCAAAAAAATATTTTTTGCCAAATAAAAACTTCAAAAAAATTTAGTGAATTTGTTTTCTCAGATCTGCATACTCGTATTGTTTAGTATATTGTAACTGGAATAAGTACAATGTTGATTTACACTGTATAGACAAAAAGTGGTACATGAAGAGATGGGCAGGAGATGAATATAGGATTCCTACATGTAAAGGTTAGTACATACATTTTATTTTTTTTTCTATAATGTGACTGATATACCCTTCGTTATATAATATTTATTTTTTTTAGTTCTGAGTGAAGCATTTGATAGTACCACAACACGTAAGTTGAAATTTATTATTATTATTTATTTATTTAGATTGTTTTTTTTTTTTTTTATTTGAATTTTACTTTCACATCCAACCAACACTATTCTACAAACACTCTGTTACAAAATTTTAGGAAAATCAGATGAACTATTTTAGAGAAATTCGAAAACCACAAATGGTTTTCTATTTGGAAAAAATGAACCAAAGGTTACTGAAACGCTATTCATCAACTTTAAAGAAAATCCATCCAACAGTTCCGACTGTAGCCTAAAGTGCCTGAGCCTCCCCTTTTTCAGTTTTGCCTGTCATAGTAGTGTCAAGGGTTGGGGTCATAATTCGGTACATGCTAAAAATAGTGTTACAAAATTCTGTATAAATGATAAAAATATTCTATCCATTCATTTCGTGTTTTTTTTTTTTATTTAAATATTTTGTTCGCACAGAATTCTTGATCAATAGGTGTTCAGAATTTTCGTCATACAGAAATTTGAAATGCAGAATAGACAGTTTCCGAATCTTACAACAAGGTTGTTTATCCCATGAAAGAATACATCTTAAAGTCTGAAGTCAAAATGGAAAAATTTAAATCTCAATATCGTATGACTAAGTCTCTACTCGGCCTTGTCGGAATTTATACATTTTAGTAAAATATTCAATTTTATGTTCTAAAAATACAATTTTTAATGATTTTCTTTACTGGAAAAATAAACCGAGACTATCTGTGAGCCTCGATCCAAAAATCACAATTCCGTCTCGGGTCGAATGAAAATAAGGTAGTCTGAGATTCCCTACCTAGACGTGCCCACCCCCACTGTTTAAATATTTTTTTTTATTTTCTTGTACATGATAATTTTTATAAAGATTCAAAATATCCAAACATTATTTTTAACGTGACTCTAATTTTTTTTTTTTTTCTACAGAATCAGCAGTTGTTGACGTGGTAACTGAGGTGAACCAAAGTTAGTTAAAATATTATACATAATTGGTTTATGTTTAAATTATCAAAAATTGTTTGTCACTAAAAATTTTACAATAAAGTTTTTTTTTTAAATACAAATAAAGTATTTTTCTGTGTTTTATTAAATTCCTATAACTAGTCATATTTTATAAATCAATTGTTAAAATGTTTTATACCTCCCTCCCACTTTACATAAATTGCATTCATTACCAGCTGGCCCGCAACAACCTCGCGCGGGAACTCTAATTTATTTTATGTAAAAAATTTAGCAAAACAAAATTTTTATTTAACATATGTATATGAAACAATGATGAAAATTCTGAATGTATTAAAATTAATTTTAAAATTTTAAAATATTTAATGAAATCTTATTCAAATAAATAATCTTTACGTCACTCGAACACTAACGTAACGTTTCCTGTCTCTCACTCTTTTATCGTTACTTTTTCGGTAAGTGTTCTAATGAAATAGCCAGTTGCATTCCTCCCCTTAAACGATTCAACCGTAGTACTCGAGCTTCAAGGAATGCTCATCAGTTTACGCTTGAACCCAATTTCGGTCGTACTGTTAAGTACAGGAATTCGTTCTATAGCCGTACCACGCGAATATGGAATACCCTTCCACCACGGTCTGTCTTTCCCTCTCATTGTGATGTGACGAAATTTAAGACTAATGCTCACCGACATCTCCTTTCGTATCCCCTCGTTCTAACCTTAAGCTCGCACTGTGTCTCTGGCATATGAAGGGTACATAAAGTCCCGTTAAGTGCGCGCTTATTTATATTTAATAGCTTTTATATAGAAACTATCGATTTTTCTGTTATAAATATATACGAGGTGTTAATACAACGATTTAACTTGACTCCAGAGCCACCTACTGGCACTATGTATTAATACATAACAACCTGATTTGGAGTCATCCAAAGATTTACAATACAAATAAAAATGAGCCAGGTTAGCTTAGCCGATTGCATATACTGCTTTGACCAACGAACATCAGCACTTAATTTTTATTGCATACTTAGATGATGGTGCCTTAAATCGCAGGATCTTGGAAGCCAATTCACATGGTACGAAACTTGAGGGTTACAAAACGTTGAATTGTGACATAAATAAAATTCTTTTATGAAAAACTGCACCAACGGTAATGCGAAACCAAACTTTTAAAATGGCAGCCATATAAAAAAGTGTTGCCAACTTAAAGTTATATCCCTCTAAAAAAAAACACCCTTTAAAAGAATTAATCTATAAAAAAAAACCTTTTTTCATTGCATCATTTTTCTTAAGCCTACACCTTATGGTTTTGGGCGATAAGATATAACGGTTGGTTGTTTTTTTTTTTGGTAACTTTTATAATAAAATATTTCAGAGTCGTTTCAAAATATGTTGATTAAAAATTTAACAAAAAAAAAGAAATTGGTTAAAAATAAATGCAATGAGATAAGTAATGAAAAAAAAAACAAGTGATAAGACTGTACAAGTAGCAGTAAAATATTTTATAATTTGAATAAAATTTGTTCTTGGGATGCTAATAAATAATTTTTGCCTTTACTGATGTTAAGTATAAATAGAAGTCCCAAAACTTTAAAAAATTTAATTTATTTCAATAGCTTGAACGTTCTGTACTAAATCGCTTTAAGAAATTACATTGAAAATAAAACCTTTTTAAATAATGGCATCGTATAAATTTTTATTATTATTAATGTTTTTAAGTTATTTTGTGTTTTGTGATGGAAGATCAATTGATTCCTCAGAAGAAGACTCTGATTACGATGAAGCTACAGAGTAAGCTTAAATTTTTTTATTAAAAAAAAATAAATAATAATTTAGGCCTAGGTATTCACTGCTGGGTTAAACCAAAGTTTAGTGGTACATGCATTTATTTGTACTCAACATATTTGGTGATTTAACTCAAGGTTGACTTTAATCTTGCGTTGCAAAACTGGGGTCTTTATATTATCCAGCCAATAATTTTTTTTATTAAAATCTTAAATTTCAGAATTGTAGTAACCCGACGTCCTATGGATATGTCTGCTTGCCCATCACCGTGCCAAAACAATGGAACTTGTGTTGAGCCTGGCGTCTGTCAATGTCCTGAAAATTTCGGAGGAACTAAATGTGAATTAGATTTTGCTTATAAATGTAAGAAACTTCAACATTTAGACAACACCTATCTCCATTGCACTGATCTTTTCAATGACGGGTAAGAACTCCAGTTATTTTATTTTATCAAATTTAGCAGTTAATAAAATTTGCTTGTTATTTGTTGTTGTCTAGAGTTATACGATGTTATGCTAGTTGTGATACTGGATATAAAACAATAGATGGCAGGCCTGCTCAATATCTGACTTGTGTGAATGCAGAATGGTATATGAAATCAAATATTGATGGAAAGTTTTATACACCCAAATGTCAAGGTTAGTTGAGTTATCAGTTTAAAAAAAAGGCGGGCTAATTACACGTGTACAGGGTGTACCTACCACTTTAAATGAAAAAAAAAACGCATTTGGCAAAAAAAACGTGCAAATAAATTTTGTTAGATAACAACCAAGTTTAAGTTTTTGAATCACGAAAAAAATGTTCCCAATTTTCGAGAAATATATTCGTTTCCAAAAGAAAATGCTTGAAAAAAGAACCTGTTAGAAAAATAAAAAAAAGAAATATTTCAATGGTAAAACACTTTTTTTAAATTAACAAAAAAAAATAATATTAAAAAAATCTGTTAGATGAAGAATTTAGCATTTTTTTGTAAATACTAAATTATTCAAAAAACGTTAACCACAAAAACTTAAAACCAAATCATCAAAAAAGACATCAAATTTTTCAAACTACCCCACAGTCCGTAAGCATAAGCCCGATGATGACAATTTAATTCAAAACCTGTCGCTCGCTCGGCTTAAAATAAATGATGTGTGTAAATACATTTTTTTTTAATTTCGAATTTTAAAATTTTATCTACCCACAGAAAATAGGCATACACTTTAACCTAACTAATGTTATCTCAATAACTATTTTTTTAATGTTTAGATGAAAACTTTGAGCTGACAATCGAATTTAAGACAGTGAAAATCTTGGGAAGTTTATATTTTTTATCTAAATGAAACACCCCCTTCCCCCTTTATGGAAATTTTGACTACGCCCTTGTGAAAAATTTGAACATATCAGTACCAATTGTTTTTTTTTTTGTATAGGTGGATGGAATAGAAAAGATAATATTTTATTATTCGTATGTCATTTTATAAATGTTTAGAAGCTACTGATTACAATAAATACGATGACGACACGACGAAAAAAAAAATCATAATTGAAATACATGAGATAATGTAACAAGTCAAAGGTTATTTAAGCTGATAATATTTCTTTATTATTTTTTGTCATCCCTATATTTTGATAATTAGTATAAAAAGAAGTGTTCTAATCTTTGAGAATTCAATTTCTTTCAATACATAGTTTGAATATTTTTGTGTTAAGTCGTCGGCAAAAATTTAATTGAAAATAAAAGCTAAAATGGCTTCCTGTAAATGTTTTGTTATTTTAATATTTTGTATTTATTTTGTGTATTGTTTTGGGAAATCCGTGACAATACACTATGCTTCAGACAAAAGCGATGTGTAAGTTTGTCGCTATAGTTATTACTTAAAATTTTTCTTTTCTGAACTCAAAATGTGAAGATAAAAAACTGTTGTTTTAAATTAGCCAATCATTTTAACCCCGATTTCAAATTAGAGAAAAATTAAATTATTTTTCGTTTATAACAACGCAATAGCAAGCTGGCTATACAAAATTTGTTAACCAACTCATAACTTTATTTTCTCGTATACATTATAAAATTTCAGATCAAATTCCGTAGAATGCCTTAGTCGTGAAAATTTAGGTGAAATTTACATCGACTGTCCGTAAGTAATATATAATTATTAAAGCAAGAAAATATTTTTTTGCAAATATAAGCTTCAAAAATCGTAATGATATTGTTTTCTCAGATCTGCATACTCGTATTGTATGGTGTATTGTTCCGTGTATGAGTACAGAGTCGATTTAAACTGTATTGATAAAAAGTGGTACATGAAGAGATGGGAAGGAGATGAATATAGGATTCCTACATGTAAAGGTTAGTACATACTTAAATTTTTACAAATTTCTATAATGTGACTGATACACCCTTCTTTATATAATATTTTATTCATGCATATTTTATTTATAATTTTTTTTAGTTCTGAGGGAAGCATTTAATGGTACCACACCACGTAAGTTAAAATTAATTATTATTTTTTTATTTTGCCCAATTTATTCTTCAATTATTTTCTATTTAATTAATAACTGTACCGGTTCATATAATTTTTGTAAAGATTCAAAATATCCAAACATTATTTTTAACGTGACTCAAAATTCTTTGTTTTTTTTTTACAGAATTAGCACTTACGCGGTTGAGGTGAACCAAAGTTAGTTAAAAATAAAATATAATTGGTTTATTTTTAAATTGTCAAAAATTATTTGTCACTAAAAATTTTACAATAAATTTTTTTTAAATACAAATAAAGTATTTTTCTGTGTTTTATTAAATTTCTATAAGTAGTCATATTTTATAAATCAATTGTTAAAATGTTTTTTTTACATATTATGATATAACATATTATCATTAAAATGCATGTATGACCAGCTGGCCCGCAACAACTTCGCTCGGGAACTCCAATTTATTTTATGTAAAAATTTAATTTTTATTTTAATTTAAACATTTAAAAATAATTAATGAAATCTTAATCAAATAAATAATCTTTACGTCACTCGAACATTGGCGTAACGTTTGATGTCTCTCACTCTGTTATCGTTACTTTTACGGTAAGTGTTCTAATGAAGTAGCCAGTGGCATTCCTCCCCTTAAACGATTCAGCCGTAGTACTCGAGCTTCAAGGAATGCTCATCAGCTTACTCTTGAACCCAATTTCGGTCGTACTGTTAAGTACATGGATTCGTTCTTAGGCAGTACTACTCGAATGTGGAATACACTTCCATCACGCTCTGTCTTTCCCTCTCATTTTGATGTACTGAAATTCAAAAATCAAAACTAATGTTCAGCGGCATCTCCTTTCAAATCCCCTCCTTCTTACCTAAAGCTCATACTGTGTCTCCGGCATATGAATATGAAGGGTACATAAAACCCCGTTAAGTGCGCGCTAATTTATAAAAAAAAAAGAAAGAAATAATCTTTATTTTATTTTATTTAACTATCGATTTTTCTGGTATTTAAATTTACGAGGTGTTAATAAAACGATTTTACTTGACTTCAGCGCCACCTATCGGCACTATGAATTAATACATAACAACCTGATTCAGAGTCATCCAAACATTTCCAATACAGATAAAAATGTGTATGGTGCTTTGACCAACGAACATCTGCACTTAATTTTTATTGCATACTTAGATGATGATTTCTGTGCGTTAAATCGCAGGATCTTGGAAGCCAATTCACATGGTACGAAACTTGAGGGTTACAAAACGTTCAATTGTGGCATAAATAAAATTCTTTTATGAAAATCTGCATCAACGGTAATGCGAAACCAAACTTTTAAAATGGCAGCCATTATAAAAAAGTGTTGCCAACTTAAAGTTATATCCCTCTAAAAAAAAAACACCCTTTACAAGAACTCAATCTATAAAAAAAAACCTTTTTTCATTGCATCATTTTTCTTAAGCCTACACCTTATGGTTTTGGGCGATAAGATATAACGGTTGGTTGTTTTTTTGTGGTAACTTTCATAATAAAATATTTCAGAGTCGTTTCAAAATTTTTTGATTAAAAATTTAACAAAAAAAAAAAAGAAAGTGGTTAAAAATAAATACAATAAGATAAGTAATGAAAAAAAAAACAAGTGATAAGACTGTACAAGTAGTAGTAAAATATTTTATAATTTGAATAAAATTTGTTCTTGGGATGCTAATAAATAATTTTTGCCTTTACTGATGTTAAGTATAAATAGAAGTCCCAAAACTTTAAAAAATTTAATTTATTTCAATAGCTTGAACGTTCTGTACTAAATCGCTTTAAGAAATTACATTGAAAATAAAACCTTTTTAAATAATGGCATCGTATAAATTTTTATTATTATTAATGTTTTTAAGTTATTTTGTGTTTTGTGATGGAAGATCAATTGATTCCTCAGAAGAAGACTCTGATTACGATGAAGCTACAGAGTAAGCTTAAATTTTTTTATTAAAAAAAAATAAATAATAATTTAGGCCTAGGTATTCACTGCTGGGTTAAACCAAAGTTTAGTGGTACATGCATTTATTTGTACTCAACATATTTGGTGATTTAACTCAAGGTTGACTTTAATCTTGCGTTGCAAAACTGGGGTCTTTATATTATCCAGCCAATAATTTTTTTTATTAAAATCTTAAATTTCAGAATTGTAGTAACCCGACGTCCTATGGATATGTCTGCTTGCCCATCACCGTGCCAAAACAATGGAACTTGTGTTGAGCCTGGCGTCTGTCAATGTCCTGAAAATTTCGGAGGAACTAAATGTGAATTAGATTTTGCTTATAAATGTAAGAAACTTCAACATTTAGACAACACCTATCTCCATTGCACTGATCTTTTCAGAGACGGGTAAGTACTTCAGGCTTTTTTTCAAATTCATTTTATCAAATCCAGCAGTTAATAAAATTTCTTTTTTTTTTTTTTTTTTTGTCTAGAGTTATACGATGTTATGCTAGTTGTGATACTGGATATAAAACAATAGATGGCAGGCCTGCGCAATATCTGACTTGTGTGAATGCAGAATGGTATATGAAATCAAATATTGATGGAAAGTTCTATACACCCAAATGTCAAGGTTAGTTGATTCTTTAGTTTAAAAAAAAAAAAGCCGGGTTAATTACACGTGTAAAGGCTGTACCTACCACTTTGATTGAAAAAACGCCTTTGGCAAAAAAAGTGATCAATCGTGTTAAGGCATTTATTACTCAAAATATTTGATCCAAATTTTTTAACACATTTCTATTTCAATTTTTGCAGAACCAATAAAAACTACAACCGGGGCACGTAAGTAAATTTTCACACATATCATAATTTTAAAGCGTGAAACGGATTAAACCAACAACATGACCAGCGCCGGCAACAGCACGCAAATATTTTCCAAACACATTGCCAAAAACTCCACCCACCTGTTTGAAATTTCTTTTGAATACCACAACAGCAACAGCAAATTTAGCAAACGATTGTAATTTATCCTTAATACAACAATGGCGGCTGCTATTGTTGGCGACGCGACGACGTTGTTGTGCTGTTTCAATCCGTTTCATGCATAAAACACATTTCTTAGATCAATTAGGCTTTTTACTTTTGTGTCTTTGTTGTTTCTCTGTCTGGTGTTTGTTTACTTTTTTATGAAGAAGAACAAAACAAACGTCAAAACTTGTCGGAAGAGTAGTCAATAGTAGCGGGAGGATGTATTTTTCATAATAAACGATACATTTTAAAAACGAAAATATTGTTGAACTTTTCAGTTGCAATTTGACAAAGAAAAATCATTTTTAAGTGCATACTTTATTTTTTTTTGTGATTAGCAATAAATGTTTTAATTTTATTACATATTTTGAATAAATAAATTTTTCAATCAATTTATGCGAAGTAAACGAACAAATCCGCAAACAGTTAGGGGAAATTTGCAGAAAAAATAATAAAAATAAAAATAAATTAAAATTAAAATTGTATCTTTTTTTTAATAAATGCATTACCTTAAAATCTTTAAGAAGAAGTTGTATAAATGTTCAAAAATTTAATAATTGAAATTGAGTATTTGAAAATTTTTAAATTTACTTTTTTATTTAAATATTTCAGACAGACAATTCACAGAAGAATAAGCTGATTTAATTATCGGGTAAGTTAAAAAATGTCGATAGCTAGAAATCAGAAGATATCTAGTTTATGAAAATAAGTTTCTGAAAAAAAAAATTAGGAGGTGCCATGGTGATTTTTGTATATACTAATATTAAAATATTAAAATTAAACAAAACATTTAGAAGATAACTGTATTTTTTTAAGCAGCTTTCTACATTAAAATTTTTAACAGAAGATACAAATTTTGTCAATTTTAATTTTCAAATGGTCAAATTTGGAGTTACAGATAAAAGAAAAATGTTGGTGTCACCTTTTTATTAAAAATAATATTTTTTTTTAAATATATGCATTCCAAAAACCCAGACTTTTGTGTTGTTTTTAAATTTTGTTGTCTTCGTTAATAGTAAATCAACATAAACATTTAAAAAAAAATAATACAAATATTTTTTTATTTTTTTTTTTTTTTAGTATTGTCGTAGGGACCAGATCAGCAAAAGAGATCAGCACTAAGAGCAACTGAATGTTAATACATACAATAAAAAAATAAACTGTACAATTATGAATTTCGAAATATTAAACAAATTTCAATTTTTCATGCTTTTTTAAATAACTGTTTTATTTTTTGTAAATCCAACACAGCTTTTTGGACGATCATCACATTTGATCACAACATGATGATGATTATACTAAATTAAGAAAATATTTAACTGTATTTATTATCATTGGTCATGTGGAAAAAGAACCGCAGGCCACCAGAACGACGCGACGCACAGTGAAACGATAAGTACAAATTTCCGGTCACAGTGTGATATTTTTTGCATTCAGGTTTTATGCATCAAATGCATGAATTTTTGATTAAAATATTGTTTTTTTTTTCAAATGGGATGATTCAGATATGGATTTTTCTTTTTGTAATCCGTATAGAATTTTTAAATATCAGTAATTTTTACAAAATTTCATGAATTTTGTGTTTCTTCGTTTTTGGTTTTGAAACTTTTTTTTTATTAAAAAAATATTCCTAGAAAACTCATCATTTTTTAAAAAAGAGATATTCGAAATTGAGTACCAACTGAAGTTCAAAATTTCTAAGACACTTCAAACAAACCGTTTTTAATGAGGAACTTGCTTCAGATATTTCCTTATATTTTCGTTAGCAGGCATTCAATATTGCAAAGAAAACTGAATATAATAATATAAAATTTTGTAAAGAAAATCAATATAATTTTCGTAGTATTCAATTTTCTCAAAAACTGGACGACACAAGATCATTTGGGTTTTTGTGTTCGATTCTCTAAATTGATATTAGCATTGACCATACAAAACCAATTCAGCACTGCATTTCACAATTTTGAAATAAAAATTGATTTAAACATTTTTAAAAATTATATAAAAACATAATTTTTATTAAAATTCAAAAAAAAAAAAATTAACCTCTCTTCAAAAAAAACTTATCAATTCTTAGAACCAAAGTTATTTCGTAGAAATGATGAAGCTTTACCTCTATGTTGGTTTAAACATTTTTAACAAAATTTCATGATTATATCAATTCCCTGACACTGGTTAGGATGAAAAACCCAAACATGCATTTCCCCTTAAAAAGAAACTCCCTTTTACCTCAGATACCAACTCCATAGACTCTTTTTGATTTCTATGAAAAATTAATCACCTATTACAAGTTTCCAAAATTAAATCATAATTTTATTAAAAGAAGAAAAAAAATACTTATCGCGCATTGGTCGCATGGTAATCAGTTAATCACAATCAGCACTGTAGATTTTGAAAAAAAAAAGATTGATTTCCGCCGTAAAATTCTAAAGAAATGTATATGTTTAGGAAAACACAAAATGTGGTTAGGCTTTTTAGCAAAACCTTATCTTATATTCAAAATGCAATAAAAATCACCTTGAAGGTTTTAGATAAAGAGGGAATTTTGTTTTAAATATAAATAGGTACATTTATCACAATTAAGGAGAAAATTGACAAAGTAACAGTGTGACAAATATCTAGACTTTGAGAAAGTCGTAGCTCTTGCACTACATAAGTACATACCTGATGTAGTGCGACTAAAAACTGAAACTCAAGCGCATACGAAGTTGGATTCAAAAGTTAAAATACAAGAAAAAGGGTGTTTTTATTAGAGGTAAAAAAAAACTTTAAATTGGCAACACTTTTTTCACTGGTGGCCATTTCAGCAACTGTTAAGTGATTTGTGATTAGATTGGTTTGATATTTTAACATGAACAAACAAGGGCCAACGCTTCCAAATTGTGGTGAATGGACCCAAAATAAGATCTGAGTTGACCCCGTTTTCATAAGGGAATCTTGTTTAGCGATGAAGCTCACTTTTGGTTGAATGGCTACGTCAATAAACAAGAAAATCCTCAAATGTATGTTGAGACACCGTTACATCCAGAAAAACTGGCTTGTGGAATCATAATACTGGCCAAAACGATAGAGTCAATGGTGACTGCTATAGAGCCATGATTACTGACTTTTTCGTTCCCCAACTGAAGAACCATGATGTGCAGGAGCTGTGGTTTTAACAAAATGGCGATTGACAATTGATTCATTGAAGGAAACTTCTGATAGCCATACATAAACTCCCGTTTCCGACCCATCAATTGGCCAAGATCGAGTGACTTAACGTCGCTAGACTATTTTCTTTGGGGATATTTGTAGTCGCTACGCCCATAAGCCCGGAATGACGGAAAACTTGGCAATTCGCCGCATTATTGCCGATACATGGCCACAAATTTTGGAAAAAGTGATGAAAAATTGTACCTCCAGATTACTTAGGTTCGAGCCAGCAAACGATTATCTTTCTTTCTACGAGTATACCTTTAAAAAAATACCCTTTATTTTCAAAATTTTAAATTACAAAATTTCGTATTAAATCTGATGTTCTTATCAATTTTAGTTTGAAAACCAACATTTTTACTATATATTACTGAATGACGTAAAAACTAAAATCTATCTACCATTCAGCAAGTAAAAAAAGTGTATAAAACAACGTTTTCCGGCTCAGCTCGTGAGGCATCTAATTTCCTAAAAAAAACTTAAACTAAGGTTTTGCTATTCTTAGTATTTCGGCGATGGATACTCAGGAAAAAAAAATTCTTGCATTGATTAAACAAAAATGCCATTCTTATCAGCAGGGGTATTTCTTATAAAAGGTGTTCAGAAAAGCTGCAAATAATTTAGTTGCTGCTGACAAGTTGAGTGTTTATTTTCAAATAGTGGAACGGGTTGTCAAATTTACATTATTTAAAGAATAAAAAAAAATCAAATTATGGACTTACGTGACTTGATAGTTTTGTTAGTATTATTCTTGCATCTTGTTCTTGGAGAAGTTCAAACGTAAGTGTTCTTCCTTTAACACAAATATTCCATATTAGCATAGGTGTACACCAGGGAAGTGTCTTTAGTCCGCAGCTGTTTATTACAAAGACAAATCATAGAGTCGAAAATCATCATGACATCAAACATGTCATAGGTGTAGGCTGGATAAAGTGGCGGGAAAACCTCTGCTGAAAGCTCTACAGGGAAGCAGTTTTGTCCAGCGCTTACATACGGTTCACAGTGTTAACAAATGTACAAGAAGTATGAGCATAAACTGACGGCACCTGGAAAGAAGATACTTCGCCTGACAGGTGTGACAGAACTTGATCAAATAAGAAGCGATGAGATCTGAGGAAGCCTTCACGTCAAAAATATCATCTTGCACAAATTACATCACAGACCAACTTCTTAAAGAGAAGAAGCCCCACAACGATGGTGTTTTGTTTACAAAATCTTTTAAATAATAAGTTACTACAATTCCACTATGCTCAAAAATTGAAATGGTGCAATTTTTTTAATATATTTTCACATTATGATCAAAAATTCAAGAATTTTTGATGTGCTGAAATAATGTTTTTTTCAAAATATTTTCCACTCCATCTCTAATTTCATTTCATTCAATTTATAGACACATATCTACTGTCGACAGGGTGGAATTAAGCCTAAGGCCCAAAAAAGATTATAATTACATATGTGGCTCTGTCAAAGTATATACTCCAAGTTCCTCAGTTGCCCACTGCAAAAATAAGTAAGCATATAAAATAAAATTTTGGAAAGAATTTATCATGATATTAAGAAAAGTTTAATTACTAATTAATTTTTCTTATTATTTCCAAAAAAAAAAAATAAACAGAAAATGCGAAATTAAATGTATTAAGGGCTATCAATTTCCGGACGATACCAATCATACTATCGTCGAATGTGTGGACGATAAGTGGCTCCATACAAAAAGTGGACGTACAAATGCTCCCGATTGCCAACGTAAGACCAGTGTTACCATTCGCACAAAACTTAATTTAAACTAATATTTTTTTTCCACAGCTATTTGCGATCCTCAATGTGAAAACAATGGAGAATGCATTGATGTCAACACGTGTGAATGTTCAAAGCCCTATAAAGGACCTCAATGTCAATACGGTAATAAATAGTAGGAAAAACTTTATTTTCACGTTTTAGTTTTGTAATTTTTTGCTAATTAGATTCTCAAGTTTGCGAAGTTCAACAAACTGGGTTCAATGGTGACTATAATTGTGTTTTTGGGCCTTTGGGTGCTGTTTGCACATTGAATTGCCAGGCGGACTTTTATTTGAGTGGACCAAAATCATCAAATTACGTTTGCCAATACGCCACGGGACAATTTTCACCACCAATACCGACTTGTTTGAAATTGGATGATGAACCGGAAAAAAACGATTCTTGTCCTGATATCATATCAGTTCTTCCTGAAAACATAAATGAATTTGAATGTGACGGTAGTAGCTGTAAGATTTCGTGCGAAAATAACTTTTCTTTTCCCGATGGTACCAATCAGCTAAATGTGGATTGTGTCTCTGGCAATTGGATTGTAAGAGGTTCTGAAATTGAAGATCCCATTCCATCTTGTATAGGTAAGTTATATTCAATTTTAGGGGCTTTTTAATAACTCCGAACGTATTCCTATTCCTAATGTAGAAACTTCTTATTAACAAATTCCAAATTTTGAAAATACAACTTAATAGTTACAATTTTTGACAGCAAAATTCTAACTTCTCAGGAGAAATTTTAGGAATTATTTCACTACTTATTTATGTTAGGGATTAATACGTTTTAATTTGATTGCGTTTTAATTGAATTCAATTTTTATTTAACAGCAAATAAAGAAATTGAAAAGACTTGCATTCCGCCATGCCAAAATGATGGAATCTGTCTTGAGTCAGGGGTCTGTCAATGTTCAGAGGATTTCCATGGAGAATTTTGTCAAGAGCCTACTTTGAAATGTTCGTCAAAACCAGAAAGTTCCAAAAACTCCATTTTCTACTGTCGGGATAAGTGAGTAACGAATTTAGAATTCCATATTTTATTTTTATAACATTTCCCGAAATTTGATTTCCAATAGTAAGTGCAAATTTGTTTGTCTCCAAGGCTACCTCTTTCCCGATGGTACCTATTCAACATTTTTGGAATGTCTGAATGGGAAGTGGCATCATTTGGATAGTGGAAAATCAGTAGTTCCCGATTGCGAACGTAAGATAGAAGTGTTTCAATTTGCACAACACAGTAACCTTCAGAAGTAAAAAAATAATTTTTGAATATTTTTTTTTTGCACAGCTACATGTTATCCTGGATGTCAAAATGGTGGCAAATGTATATCCACAAATGTGTGTGAATGTTCGAAAGACTATAGAGGTCCTCAATGTCAATATGGTAAAAGAAAAGCGACTTTTCTTTAACATTTTGGTTCTGTAATTTTTTTTTTAGACTCACGAGTTTGTGCAATTAAAAATACTGGATTTAATGGAGAGTTTAATTGTACATTTGGTGATTTGGAAGCTTCGTGTGCATTGTCTTGCCCGGTTGGAAGTACTCTAAGTCGACCAAAATCTTCAGGTTACGTTTGCCAGTACAGCAGTGGACATTTTTCACCAGCTTTACCAACTTGTTTATATCGTAAGTGAATTTTTTTTTTTTTTGGACAGCAAATGCAATTTAACTTTTCAATTTTTTTTTACTCGCAAACGATAAAAAATATCAAGCGTTTTCAAAATATGAATGCAGTTTTCAAAAACTATTTCATAATTTTTTTTATCGGTTCTTTGGCAAATACCGTTTTAAATTTTTTTTTTTGTTTTAATCAAGTAATTTAAGTCTATTACGAGAAACCCTCGAAAAAACTCATCAAAATTAGAAGCAAGTAAAAATGTTCCACGAATTTTATGTTTAAGTATTTTATTTCGCTAAACTGCTCAAAACCATCCCCCAAAAGGCGTTAATCAAAACAAATTCACCAGAATAAATTTTCAAATCGTGATTAGTCAAAACCAAATTATTTAAGTTGCGCGTTTTGAAAAATTAAATTTAAGCCAAAATTTTAATTTCATTATAATTCTTTTACAGCTGCTCCAACAGCAATTAATTCGACAGATTCGTCAATATTGTGTAACCCGCCATGCCAGAATAATGGAACCTGTGTCAAACCTGGTTTCTGCCAATGCCCCAAAAACATAAATGGAACACATTGTGAATTTAATTATAATTCTTTTACAGCTGCTCCAACAGCAATTATTACTTCGACAGATTCTTCAACATTGTGGACACCTATATGTTATCCTAAATGTCAAAATGGTGGCAAATGTATATCCACAAATGTGTGTGAATGTTCGAAAGACTATAGAGGTCCTCAATGTCAATTTGGTAAAAGAAAAGCAACTTTTGTTTAACATTTTAGTGCTGTAATTTTTTTTTGTTTTTTTTTTAGACTCACGAGTTTGTGCAATTAAAAATACTGGATTTAATGGAGAGTTTAATTGTACATTTGGTGACTTGGAAGCTTCGTGTGCATTGTCTTGCCCGGTTGGAAGTACTCTAAGTCGACCAAAATCTTCAGGTTACGTTTGCCAGTACAGCAGTGGACATTTTTCACCAGCTTTACCAACTTGTTTATATCGTAAGTGAATTTTTTTTTTTTTTGGACAGCAAATGCAATTTAACTTTTCAATTTTTTTTTACTCGCAAACGATAAAAAATATCAAGCGTTTTCAAAATATGAATGCAGTTTTCAAAAACTATTTCATAATTTTTTTTATCGGTTCTTTGGCAAATACCGTTTTAAATTTTTTTTTTTGTTTTAATCAAGTAATTTAAGTCTATTACGAGAAACCCTCGAAAAAACTCATCAAAATTAGAAGCAAGTAAAAATGTTCCACGAATTTTATGTTTAAGTATTTTATTTCGCTAAACTGCTCAAAACCATCCCCCAAAAGGCGTTAATCAAAACAAATTCACCAGAATAAATTTTCAAATCGTGATTAGTCAAAACCAAATTATTTAAGTTGCGCGTTTTGAAAAATTAAATTTAAGCCAAAATTTTAATTTCATTATAATTCTTTTACAGCTGCTCCAACAGCAATTAATTCGACAGATTCGTCAATATTGTGTAACCCGCCATGCCAGAATAATGGAACCTGTGTCAAACCTGGTTTCTGCCAATGCCCCAAAAACATAAATGGAACACATTGTGAATTTAATTATAATTCTTTTACAGCTGCTCCAACAGCAATTATTACTTCGACAGATTCTTCAACATTGTGGACACCTATATGTTATCCTAAATGTCAAAATGGTGGCAAATGTATATCCACAAATGTGTGTGAATGTTCGAAAGACTATAGAGGTCCTCAATGTCAATTTGGTAAAAGAAAAGCAACTTTTGTTTAACATTTTAGTGCTGTAATTTTTTTTTGTTTTTTTTTTAGACTCACGAGTTTGTGCAATTAAAAATACTGGATTTAATGGAGAGTTTAATTGTACATTTGGTGACTTGGAAGCTTCGTGTGCATTGTCTTGCCCGGTTGGAAGTACTCTAAGTCGACCAAAATCTTCAGGTTACGTTTGCCAGTACAGCAGTGGACATTTTTCACCAGCTTTACCAACTTGTTTATATCGTAAGTGAATTTTTTTTTTTTTTGGACAGCAAATGCAATTTAACTTTTCAATTTTTTTTACTCGCAAAAGATAAAAAATATAAAGCGTTTTCAAAATATGAATGCAGTTTTCAAAAACTGTTTCATAAAATTTTTGATCGATATCCATAAAGTCGTTTATGAGAAAATCTAAAACAACCCGGTTCTTTGGCAAATACCGTTTTTGAAAAAAAAAATTTATCAAATAATTTTAGTCAATTACAAGAAACCCTCGAAAAAATTTATCAAAATTGTTAGAATCATAATAGTTACCTATAGACGCCAGTAAAAATTGACTACGAATTTTATGTTTAAGTATTTTATTTCGTTAAACTGCTGAAAACCGCCCCCCAAAGGTGTTAATCAAAACAAATTCACCAAACCAAATTATTTCAGTTGCGCATTTTCAAAAATTCAATTTAAGCCAAAATTAAAATTTCATTACAATTCTTTTACAGCTCCTCCAACAGCAATTAATTCGACGGATTCGTCAATATTGTGTAACCCGCCATGCCAGAATAATGGAACCTGTGTCAAACCTGGTTTCTGCCAATGCCCCAAAAACATAAATGGAACACATTGTGAATTTAATTATAATTTGGAATGCAAGGAGTTTGAGGGGACAGGAAATTGTTATACCAATTGTTTTAGGAAAAACAACGGGTTAGAAGGATATTTTTTTCAAAAATAATGATGTCAGAGAATAATATTTTTTTTTTTTTGCAGAAAACTTTGTTGTCGAATGTCTTGTAAATCTGAATATGTATTGCCCGATGCTTCACATTCTTCTGAGTTAAGTTGTGTTAATGGTAAATGGTATTTTGCTGATAACAAAGGGATACTAAGGGCTCCTAGGTGTCAAAGTAAGTTTTGAATAGCAAATATTATAACTAAATACAAATTTTTCTGTCGAAAAGGTTGTTTTTTAAGAGGTAAGACCCATTTTTAAAATTGACATAAAATGGACTTTATTCGAAGGATAATCTTTGGGCTGCCCCAGATGCAGCCAATTTTCGATCACCAATAATGCTATGAATTTTTTCCTCCAAGTGGTCGATCGGAAATCGAAACGTAGACTAAGACTTCACAAATCCCCTCAATTTATGGCCAGTTTACGGGTTCGAAACGTGGAACTATGCGGTTACCAAAGGTTTCCTTCAATAAATCAATTGTAGCACGATCTGTGTTATTGAAACTACATCTCCTGCACATCATGATGGTTGTGCAATAATTGAAAAACGAACAAGTCTATAATGATGGCGGTCACCATTCACTGAAACATTCTGGCCACAAGTGAGCTTCATCTCTTGTGAAAATTGGCATCAACGGAAATCTTGTTTTAGGTTCATTTAACAAATCTACGTCTTGCTGGATGTTCCTGTTCATGTTGCTTCAATTCTTTAAATGCAAAATCAGACTTAACACAAATTACTTAACAGCTCCTAAAATGGCCGCCAGTTGAACAAGTGTTGCCAACTTAAAGTTCTATTCCTCTAAAAAAGCACCTCTTTAAAATTTTAAAATTTTTTTTGTTTTTATTTTCGAAACTGTTTGGATATTTTTTTATTAAAAACAAAATTATCATTGAAATTAAATTTTAAATTGTTTTAATTTTAATTGCATTATTTGACTTTTTTTTATGTAGAAGCAGACATTCAAAACTATGAATTTTATTTCTCTAATCTGGACCCTCCATGTACCAACAATTTGAATAGTGACACTAAAAGCTTACTTGAAAAATTATTTGAATTTGAATCACTTTTGGGTCCACCTGAAAACAAAAAGAAGCAGAACACAAAAGAAAAAGTACGAAAAACGAGTTTTTTTTAAGTCTATTGTTTACATGGTACACTCATAAAATAATAAATTTTGTATTATTTTCAGAAATTGTTGCCTTCACCGAAAGGAAATGCCAAACAAGCTAGCATGAAATTTTGGTCACTCAATGTACAGACACTTGAAATCAATAAGAACTCGAGAAAGAACTAGATTAAAGAATTTAAATTGCCATATGGTACAAAACAAACATTAAATAAAAACTGTTGTTAAACATTGTTGTTATTATTATTTTATGGGCTATGATCATTTTAGCTACCAGTCGTTTCACAATTTGTCGGCTATAACTTGAGTAATGTAAGTTTAAATTCGTCTTGAGCTTGGGGATTATTGGATTATTTGTGCGGACAAGGTATTTTGTATAGCTACATAGAAAAACCTAACGTATAGAAATCGCATGATCTTTGTGGCCCACTGACGTCATCAATACATGAAATTACCCGACGCAATAACGCCATAACTGGTAGAGTTGCGTGACTTGTTGCCCCGTTTTCCCAACTGACAATTTTTCTTCCGATTTCCCATATTCTTTTCTATACTACCTACTTACGAGTATATAGTACACTCGTAGTTCTTCGGAATCCAATTAAAATGTGTTTGCTCCGATAAGAAAATCGTTATTGGAGCGAATATCGATATAACGATTTCAATTAAATTAATTCAATTTAAATTAATTGGGTCTAATAGTTATTTTGCTGGGCAACTATATTTTCTTCATAAAACTGCAATATGGGTTGAAAAAGTTCTCCTTTTCAATTCTCTGGAGTGTTATAAAATACTTTTATAATTGCGATGATGATGGAAGATTATAGGAGCAAAATGTCATGATGTTAAATTGCAGATAAAAATAAAATCGGTCACCGGGTAATCGATAAATTCGGATCACCAGCAACACTCTTGTATGTTTTTTTTAACTGACTGCTGTTTGGAAAGTATGTAGCTGTTCTTAATTTTATTCTTTAAATATTGGCGCATGTTCATATCAAGCTCGATCGCATCGGCGTGTGATGGGGTAAATTCCAATTTTTTAATGGATATTAACAGAAAATTGTGTTCATTGTCGCTTTGCATCTTTGGGTTGATAGATCCCAAAAATATGCAATGCTTAATATAAATCTAAATCTAAATCTAAATCGGTCAGACCCGATGTTGTTTTCACTTGAAAAATAAAAAAAGGACGACAATGAGAATGTTAACAAAACAACAAGTAATGGTGGTGGAAACACAATGAAAGCGGTTCTTGAAAGAAAAATAAGGAACAAGAATTTAAGATGCAAATCGACTTTCCTATTTTACATGTTATGGTTATTTTGGAACTACCAAACCAACGAATAAGCTCGATAAGGTACTAATTTTTGTTTTCCAATCAAAAAATAGAAAAGCTAATCAGTTTTGGAATCAGTTGGTCAATGTTTGTTGTAAATCATTTGGAACATTAAAATGCTGAGAGATGTTTACGGTAGGTCAAGTTTTTGATACAACTTTAAGAAGTTCTGTTAAAAGCCCTCCATCGACCGAAATTACCTGAGTCCATAAATGCCTAATAACTCAAACTATGGATTTCCTGTAAACAAACCGTGTATATGTACATTTTGGACAATGTTATTACGTTGTGAACAAATTTGTCTAAAGTGACCTTTTCTGGAATGTTCAAAAATATTCAATTATATTTTTTTTAGTTCAATACTTATTCCTTTTTGCATTTCAATAACCCAATCGAAAGAATTTTATAATAACTGTTTAAAAAAAAAATCTTAAATTTTTAGAAAACTAGCTTCAAGAGTTTTGATAAAATATTTTGAGACAACTTTATAAAAAGAAAATTAAATCCGGGCACTATTGAGAATACTTTTTTTTTTAAATTTTCCATTTTCTCTCTATCCGTTGATCTAGTTTTGATTAAATGTTTAAAAAACAAACCCATCCTACCGTTTATGAGAAAATCGAAAACCACAGATTTCTATCTATGGGAGGTACCGAAATAATGTTTTTTTGAAAAATATATTTTGACCAAATAATTGTCGTAGTGGTACCGTTATTTTTTGACCTAAAACAAATATTTCAAGGGAATCGTCTAATAACCTTAAGTTGCAAGTTTCAAAGAAAATGTCTTCGGGGAACAAATTGGACAACATCTCAAGAAGAAATATCCGAAAAAAAACTTGGACAGTTATATGATCATATTTTTGTTAAAAAAATTATTCATATTTTGCAATTTTAGATTATGGTGATTTTGATAGTCACACCATCTCAATTACGATAGCGAATATATATATTACGTATTGTTGCACATCTATTTGATAGATTTTTAAAAAGTGAAGGTTAAAATAATCCTCCACTGAAAAACTACTTCTTAGTTATAACTGCGTTAGCAATATTTTGATAAGAATAAATATTATATTCCAAAGTCTCAACAATAGCGAAAAAGGAGGGCATACTAACAACATTTTTTTCAAAATGAAATTGTAGTATTTATTTTTCAAAGCAGGTACAGTTTTTTTTTTAAATAAATTAAGATTGTTTTCTGTTTTTGGACCATGTTGATTGTTACGTAGATATACCATTTATTTTTATCTCGCCGTTTTCTCTGAATTATTTTCCACAATTATTATTCTATTCATTTTGGTTTTCAAATTTCTTTTTCTTTTATCTTAAATTTAAAGTACACATTTTTTATATTTAAAACGACAAGATGCAAAAAAAATCATTGCAATAATGAATGCGGTTCTCTTGCAAAAGATAAATAGAAATTTGGTCTGTGTGCAGAAAACAAAAATGTCCAAATTGTTCTAAAAGTTACCATATCACATTAAGATTACCGAAAAACATGATTTGAAACCACGAGCTTTCTGATAAAATAATAATATGCAGCTCTTTGGTTGCGTTTATTTTTAATTTCAAGGTCAACAAGCAAATGAAAAAATAAAAAATATTAATTTTTTTTGCAAAATTTAAGGAAAGGAGAAATATTTCTTTTTTTTTATTCGAAGGTTGTTTTTACACTTTTTTACTTAAATAAATCATTTATAACAAAAATCTCAAAGAAATTGAAAAATGAGTTCCGTCTGGATAGCACCGCGATAACGGAAATTTCAAAATCAAATGATGCAAACATTTGTTACTAATAATTAGTTGCTGTAATCTTTTCCGAACAAAAAATTCCCCTTAGCCCTCAAACATGGTGGTGGTCCTAGCTTGACGTCAAGTTAGCAAAGTCGGACAGACCTTGCACAATGTCTAATTGATGCATTTAAAGGGATTGATGTTAGAGAGAAAACTGATATTTTTGCGTTGATTCTTAGTACAATCATTAGATAACATGAATCACCGAAGAGTTCCCAACTAAAGTAGGTAGGTGTCCACCAGGGAAACGTCTTGAGTCCTTTCCTCTTTATTATAGTTATTTATTTATTGCATGAGGACAAATTGACGGACTCATTGGTGGATGTTATAGAAGGTAATGGATGAGTGTGACCATATACCTATGCTGCCGATTTTCTGAACTACATAGGGCAATGAAAAAATCCAAAATTAGGAGTGCTGTCAACTTTTTCTGAGGTCAACCCGGCGAACTCTTCAGGTAGAGCCTTGGGGTGAATCACTAAAAAGAGAAAGTTATGGTTCCAGTCATAAAGCTCCGGATCATGACAACCGGTGCGAAGGTCCGATTTATTGTAAAAATATGATTTCTTAAAAAAAATCAAAAATCGTCAGATGTTTTTTTTTTCAAAATATATGTTTTTAATTATTTAAAAAAAAATAGTTTTCAAGTTTTTTTTTTTTTTATTTATAAGCACTTAAAACTAAACCATTTCCAAGAAAAATATACATAATTTTTTAAAATATTGTGTTTAAAAAAAATTATTTATTTTGATATGCAAAAAAATTTGATCAGAATTTGTCAAACCGTTTATGAGAAATAGAAAACCAAAAACAAGATTCTATATTTTTGTACTAAATCGTTTTCAGAATAAATATGTTTCGTCTTACATATGTATGACAGGTAACGTTATTTATGAAGCTAAGAAAAAATTTCAATTTCCATTCTGGGAATCTCCTCCAGTGTTATACTGTGCAGGCAGACAGACAGAACTTTTTTTGTTGCATTTCTAAGACAGCTTTGAAAACAAAAAAAATTATTAAAAACATTATTTGAATTTCCTTTTGTGTTTTTTTTTTTGTTGTTATTTCTTAAAATAGAAAAAAAAATAATAACGACACGCGCAATAAATTAAATTTTTAAAAAATCTAATTCATAATGTCACTGGCCCCAAATATTCTAGATAACAATCTATAAATACATAAATGTTATCCAAATTCAAGCGCATGGCACTTTTAATTTCAAATGGTGTATACCTACAGAGGTCTGTATGTTTGTAGCCTTAACCTTGAAGAGTACATAATATTATTTTTGACCTTATGTAGATATTTAGCATAACATAATTTGTTTGTGCGAAAAATAAAAAGAGCATGTTATCAGATAATTCATAAAAAATTGCATAATTGTTGATTTTGTAAACATCACACACGCCAGTGTGAAAAAAAAAAATAAAATGCACGACTGGATCGCACGAACGTCTTCCTTTGTTTAAATTCTTTAGAATGCATTAATATGACAAATACGCTAAATCTATTACACAACTCGTGAAACGTCTCTGGGAATCCTAGCCAAGATGGGTCATCAAAGACAATTCAGAAAAATCCAAGGTGACTTGATTCAGAAGACTTGCGGGACAACGACGCACACCGTCAGCCCTGAGCTTCCATAACATCATCCTCAATTTACCCGACAGATTGCAGCTGACAATCAAACGATTAGCGAAATATCTCGACAGCAACCCCCACGTAACGGCTATCGTCAAAACGGCGAATTATGCCTTTCATCTCATCCACCCTTATCTATAGATGGACACTTTTTGGTGGAATTGATTGATTTTGGTATCAAATTTATAGCTCGCTTACTTTTTCAGTTATTTGTAGCTTTTGGCAACTAGATTCGTATCAAAAACCTCAGTTTTATGACTCCCATAGCTTTTTCAATTCCCGCTAAAGAAGGCATCGAAAACCAAAAATAATGGACAAAATTTCAAACCTGCTAAAAACAAAACCAACAAATTCATCACGCCATCAGCTCAAAAAAAAAGTGAAACAACGTCAGCCAGTCCCAGCTAGTGTGTATTATGTGCATACTAATTTTATCACAAGGTACACGAAATCTAATAAAGGTTGATTTTGGAAAACTTTCGTTGAATACCGAGAATTGATTAAAAATTAAAAAAAAAAAAAAAAACAAGAACAAAAAATATTTGTTTTTATGAAATTTATTATTATGTCAAGGTGGGGACTGTTCTTATAAAAGGTAGCTTGCAGTGCTGCACAGATTTAGTAGCTGCCGACTTCCTGAACTTGTATTCTTAAAAATAGTACAACGGGTGTTCAAATCTACTAAAAAAAAACAATAAGTGTCCTTAAGGACTGTGTTTGAAAAGAGCCAATTATGGGCTCAAGTGAATTTATAGTGTTGCTGGTGTTGTTCTTGCATCTTGCACTTGGAGATGGTGAAACGATCGATAGCGGTGAAGAGGACTTGTGAGTTTTTTTTTATCCTTTAACAATTTTTTAAATGCTTGCTGGTGTTTTTTACTTGTGACCATGGGACAAATTTTGAATTAGTTAAAAAAAAATTCGAACTCGAGATATTGACCAAACTTTACAATACTATGATTGGGAAATTCGATTTTCAGATTTTTTTAGAAAACGTCTAAAACGATTTTTTCGAAAAAAAAAATTCAATGAATTTAATAGATTTTCAGAAACTTTTCATCTTATTGCAGTAAAAATTTGAATGCCAAAGCATCTAAAATTAATTAAAACTATTCAGTATTTAAATTTTCAAAAAAAAAGTACATATGTGTTTTGAAAAATAAAAACAAAATGATTTTTTTTTAAATTAAATGTTTCAAGAACCGCTCGATACATATTTTTGATGTTTGGTATATTTTAACAAAAAATCATTTTATTTTACTACTACCACTTTTCCAAAAATTATAAATATATATTTCCAATACATCAGTGATGGCATTTTCTGTTTTGGGCTTGATTTTATTTTTTGGGTTACTTTAGAAAATCAAATAATTATAATGTTTCTACATTCTTGTTTTTGAAGCTTTCTTCTTTTTGTTTTTTTTTTCTATTGTATAGGTAGCTATACAAAAAAAAATTAAAAAAATATAAAACAAAAATCAAAACTGTCCCAGGATATCAGAAAGCATATTTAAAAGAGGCTGGGTGCGACCCACACTGATAACTTCCCATTTGTGATCTTGAAAACTTTATTATTTATAAGGCTGGTATTTGTTTGGGTGTAGTTTTTAAACTTCGAAAAACAATATTTTCCAGTTATTAGTGGAATTTTCATAGTTCTGTTTAAATTTTTGTTTAAAATGTCAGTTAAGTATATGTCAAATATATACCCGCTATAAAAAATTTTATTATGCACAAAATTAAATACCTAATGGCAAAGTCAATATCATTGCTCGTTCTTAAGATATTTGAGTCGAAAAACCAATTTTACCACTTTATTTTTTTTTATATTTTTTGTCAAAAACTGTCAATTTTAACCTTTCATAAAAAATTGTACTATGTATAAAATAAAATATTAATTTAGAAGGCACAATCGTTGTTCGTTCTCAGGATATTCGAGCTGAAATACAATTGTAACTACTTTTCTTTAGAATTTTTAATAGTTTTTGATTTTTTGTTAAAAAACTGTTCATTCAATATTTGTCAAAATTTTATCAGTTGCTAACAATTATGTTATGTAGAAAATAAAACAAACAAGAAGTCAACATCGTTACCCGTTTTTGAGAAATTTGAGTCGAAAGACAATTTATACCAATGTTTGGTAGAATTTTTTGTAGTTTTTAATTTTTTGTAAAAAAAACTGTCCATTGAATTTTTTTGACGTTATAATGTGTCGAATAAAATTTATTTCAAGTCAATAGCATTATTTATTCAAGAGATATTTGAACCCAACCAAAATTTTCACTTCTTTTTTAAACTGCTATAGTAAAAAAAACAACTGATTGAATATTAATAAACGCCCTTTCAGCTTCTTTCGAAGTTATTATCTGTAAAAAAAAATTTATTTCAAGTCGATATCTCTACTCGTTCTTGAGATATCGAAGACGAAAAATGGTACCAGAATGTACGGACGTACGAACGTGATTGATAAAGGCTCTAAGGACCTTGAAACGTTTCAATTTGACAAAGCGGACTGATTACAATAACTCCCTATGGGAAGTTAAAAATACTCCTAATATTCAAAATACCAAAAACAATTATTACACTCTGAATCAAAATTACCAAAAAATTATGTTTTCATGTTCTCTATGAATTGTTATAGATATTCGTTACAAACGAAAATTTTGATTTTTAAAATAAAACATTTCACAAAAATGCCCCTTTTCAGGAATCTGAAATTTTTGGCAAAGTCACTCAAATCAATTCTTACAAGTGCTCACGCAAAAATATTGAAAATTGAAGATTAGGCAAATCCAAAAAAAAAAAACACTTGTCTTCTGTTCTGATCCCTCTTTTCCAAAATCTAACATCTATAAAATCTCCCATTTAAGAATATTTTCAAAAAATAAAAATAATATTTTTTTTTCTATTTCAATTATTTTCTAGCGATTATGGCTTACCATATGTCGATTCAGAGGAATCTGAGCCTGAACCAACTGCAGGGTGAGTAATAACTACACATCTATCAAAGCTCTAAGATTAAAATTTTATTTAAAATTTTTTTTAAAAATATCTCTTTATAGTGGTGGTTGTTCCCTTAATCCAAATTCCAAAAATTCCGCAATCTCTTGTCAGAAGGAGTAAGTATATTTTCAAAAAAAAAAAAATCAGTAGAAAATTAAGATTTCCATAATTTATGGTCAAATTGATTTAATCTCATATTTTTTTATTTTTAAAACCAGTAAGTGCATAGTTAGATGTTTATTTGGCTATCAACTCCCTAATGGTAGTCTCATGACAAGTGTTGAATGTATTAATGGACAGTGGCAGCATGGGACAAGTGGAAAACCAGGAGCTCCTGATTGTGAACGTAAGTTCAGTATTGCTTTCTTCAACTACCCCATAACCTTTATTTAATATATTTTTTATTATTTTTTGTTTACAGCTATTTGTAATCCAAAATGCCAAAATGGTGGCATATGCATATCGAAAAATGTCTGCGAATGTCCAGAGAAATATGGAGGAGCTCAATGTGAACGTGGTAAGTCGTAATTAATTTTTTTAAGTGAAACTTCTTTGGGAGCATACAGCGTTGAGAGTAAAATTTCAATTTTGAAATTCACCACAGTCAAAAATTAATTTTCATGACGAAAATCACCAATCTCAAATTTTATGATTTAAATTGATAGATTGGTCAATTTTAAGTTGAAAATAAAAATAGGGAGGGGATGCTGTATAAGTGTTGAGCAATGTTAATTTGTATTGAAAAATTAATAATTGAAATTACGGAGTTAAAAAATTAAATTTACCTTTTTGAAAAGGTCTCGACTATACCTTTTATTTTAAATGTGTTTTATCGTAGACATTTTTTTTTAGGTGAAATCGGTTTTTGTTATGGTTTAAGGGAATTTTTGGCTGTGCTAATTTTGTGGCAACTAATAAGCAACTAATTAGCAACAAATATCGTCGTTATTTCTTCATCATCAGATTTTTATATATCTTTTGTGGCGGTATATATCTTGACGTCAAGCTAGGATCGCCACAAGTTTTAGGAGGAGAGGAATTTGTTGCTCAGCCAAGACTGAGATTTTGGATTTTGGAATTTCTGTTGTGGTGACGCTATCTTGACGGACCTAAAAAACTTGCATTATAAAATTTATAGAACTTTTAGGCTCAATTTATTCAGTCAAAGTTGAATATAACTCGGGGATTTTTATTTTAAACTTGAGAAATTGTTTTTATTGACTCGAAGTTAACGATTTCAACTTAAGATTTACAACTGTAGAGTTGGTCAACTTTTGATTTGTTCAACTCCCCAAAAAAGTAGAATTTAGTGAGGAAACTTGGGATTTTTCTTCACATCAATCAATCAGTGAAGTTGTGATTGACTTTTTTCAACTTTAGAAATTCAAAAAATAAAATAAAATAATTACTTCAAATCAGAATTCTTACATATTTGTATATGCCTATTATGTTCGAATTTTTTTTAATGCACTCTACTGAAAATCAAAAGTTGAAATGGACATATCTGTCACAAATATCCCAAGGATTTTTTAGAAACTGGAAGTTGGTCAACTTTAGAATTTCGGCTTTGGAGTTAAAAGTTAAGGTAGTGAATAAAAGCACTTTTCAACTTTCCCTTCAACATCGGATTTGAAATCAACTCTAAAGTTGACCAACTCTGGATTTTTTAGCAAGTTGAGCAATAGTGAATAAAATCGCTCTTAATCACATATATTGTTGGCATTCACAGTTTTTGAAATCGACAAACTTTCTGGAAACTTATTTATCACGAAAAGTTTTCGAGATAGTGCCGTTTGAAAATCCGAGGTGTACTTGAAAATATAGACATTTTTCAGATACAGATATCTGCTTGAAAATTAAAACAAAAATAATTTTTCGCATTTTCTTTGTATGTTAGTGGCTTTATCTAAAAACTTGATAGACCAATTTAGAACTTCAATTCAATGTACTCACTTAAGAAAGTTTCGAAAAAACAAATGGTAAAAATATTAAGCCTTTTTAATAATATAAAGTAGACGAATTAAATAAAAGGCTTTCGGGTAAGATTTGGATTCGTTTTAAAAAAATTCGTGTAGCTCTAAAAATAACATTATCTATCGTATAACCGTTACTACACAACTTTTTTGTCTCAAAAACGGCTCTAACAATTATTTTGATTAATTTTGTCCTTTGTCTTTTGTAAGATAGGTGCAGAAATTGTTTGGTCAAATAATATTAAAAAAAAAAATATTTTTTCAAAATTTAATTTTAACATTTCGAATTAGTTTTTTTAATATCCTTTTATCCGTTTTATTACTAAGAAACTTGTATTTAGCAATTTTGTTTCTTATTTAAAAATAAACAATATAATAACTATTAAGAAAATTTTTAAAACAAATTTTTAAAAGAAATTCAGTGAAGAACTACTTACGCATTCAAACGAAAATCCTAGCCCCTGTTATTGTCAACAAGAGGTTCAATTCTTTCAAAGAAGTTTCACTTCTTTCATAATTGTTCTGCTTAATTGCACATGTCCCTTTATTTTTTTAGACAAACAAGTTTGTGCAATTGAGAAAACTGAGTTTGATGGAAATTTTAACTGCACGTATGGTGATATCGAAGCCTCGTGCCAATTGACTTGTCCAGATAGCTTTTTTTTTAGTGGACCAGAATCACCAGAATACGTTTGTCAGTACAGTACTGGACAGTTTTTGCCACCATTACCGAGTTGTGTTTATAATGAAAGTAAGTTATTTTTACTGAATCGCTTATTTTGGAAAGCAAAATATTCAATGTGATTTGTTTCAACTATGTATTGCCCATTTTCTCCGTTTACTACGTATTTTTAAAATAATGAAAACTCTTTTAAAAAACTTTTCAAATACTCTTCCTACTTAATAATGATATCAAAATGGAAGAATTAAAACAAATCGAAATATTTATTTAAAATTGAAATCCAAAGGTGAATTTCATATGTGCTAGATTTTAAATACAAATTGGAAATGGGTAAACTTAAAATGGGTATGGTAACACTAACATTTCAGCTTCAAGCAGAACAAATTCTATTAAACATTTTTTCCAATTCTTAAATTTTAATTTCGTTCAAAATGCGTGAACTAAAAATGCTACAAAATTCATACATTCCTTTCTAAGAGAATATGGTCACACCGATAATTTTTCAATATTTTTAGTATAACTCAAAAACTAAGCCAAATTCGAGAGTTTGACTTAAATGGCATTTATTAGTGAATTACATTTACTAATTGTTTGCCAGTCTATATTTAAAATCTCAATAATAAACAAACTAAATTATTCATTTAAAATTTTTATTTTTTTTTTCAGATGAAGATGACGTAAGTGAATCAATAAGTCTCTGAATTTGCGGGTTTAATCTTTTTTTTTTCGTTTTTTTAGGAATCTAGTGTGGAAATAACAAAAGCCACTAACTTTTATTCATTGTACAATGATGATATGACAATTGATGATATATCAACAATTAATTCCGCTATTTGCGCCACATGGATGGGAGTTAATGTAAAAACATTTGATGGGCAAATGTTCAAGTAAGTCTAAAGTTTTTAAAGGGTGTTTTTTTTAGGTATAGAACTTTGAAATGGAATACATCGACTCGACAACCGGGGTCCGGTCCTGGCCTCCTTCCACAAGTCTCTTCACCTATCCCGGTCACAAGCCGACGCCATCCAGTTGCTCACCCCAAGGCTTCGGGCATCCTGGTCTACGCCATCTCTCCAGCGCACGCATGGTTTAACACGCTGCCGTAGACCATAGAATGTACCACAAAAGACTTTCCGAGCCAGTTCTTCTTCACTCATGCGAGCTAGGTGCCTGCCGAGCTTAATTTTTGTCACTATGTCTGCTTCAAGGTAGATTGCGGAATCGTCCTTCCTCACATATGGGGCCAACAGTGTTCTCCTTAAGACTTTTCTCTCGAACGCGGCTAAGAGGTGGGAGTGTCTTTTGCTAAGCACCCAAGTCTCGGATCTATACGTGACCATGGTCCTGTACAGCAGCAGTTTTGAAGTCATGGTGAGATTTCTGGATTTGAAGACCTTTGACAAACTATAGTAGGCTCTGCTGAATTTGAGAAGCCGCCAGCGTATTTCTTCTCCTATATTGTTATCGGCTGCTTCTATTGACCCAAGGTATTTAAAGGACTGCACCACTTCAAATTCGTGCTCCGCTACCTTGATTGTTTGACCAACTGTTCTTCTCGCATTCGACGCCACCATGCACTTTGTTCTACGTTCTACCTTCACTAATGTCGAGCTGCCTGCTCGATCTGGATGAAGAAATCGTGTACAGCTTGTTTGGTCCTTCTGATGATGTCAATGTCGTATGCGTAAGCCAGTATCTGGCTGGACCTGTTGACGACGACGGTCCCTATTGTTGCCGTGCCAGAGTCACAGATTGCTTTCTCCAAAGCCAGGTTGAAGAGGAGGCAGGCCGGAACACAACAAAGATGAATTTTAAAAACTGACAAAGTTCTAAAAAAAACACCCTTGCATAATATATATATTTAGTATTCTTCTTTTATTTATTTTTTTCATAAAACTTTTCCCAAAAATAGATCTCCTTTATCCTATTCCCATACATTGGTCTCAGATAAAACTGATGGAACTTTTGATATCACCTTGAAAGGATGTCCCTACGGCTCAGGCTATAACTGTCCACATTCTCTAAAAATCTTTTGGCAATCTGTTGAGTATAACTTCCAATATATAAGTGAGTTAAGAAAAATTACCAATGGTCAACCGTGAAGATTAATATTATACTTTTGATTGAATCCACCAGATGGCACTATCAAATTATCAACTCCACAAACGGAACTCACAATACCCGTTCAGGTGAAGGGTATGAGAGTTCTACATGAATTGCAACATCTTCGAATTGATCTAGATCAAGTTGGACTTTCAATATTGTGGGATAAGGCTCAATTTGTGATCGTACAAGCTTCAGCTGGCCTTCTACATCGAACTGGTGGCATTTGTGGCCTATTTGACGGAGATCATTTTAATGATTTCATGTCAAAAGACGATGTTCGACTCGAAGACAGCAAAGAATTCATCGACTCATGGAAAATAATAGATTATTCGACATTTAACGTCATGGACAGTAGTAGTAATGCTGATCTAACGGCGCAATGCAATGACCAGGACTTACCGAAAGCTCAACAAGTTTGTGAAGATTTGCTTAATAATCCAAAGTTAATAGAATGCACTAGGGTAAGTCATTTATATTTGAAAGAAGAAGTGAAGATGATGAGAAAAACTTGGTCTTCTAGGGATTTAACATGAATTATCTGAAGATGTCTTGTGAAGAAGACTACTGCAATTGTGCCAACAAGGAACACCCTGAGTTGTGTAATTGTGATTTAATAGCCATGTTATCGAAGGAATGTCAAATAAATGATATAAAACTCGAGCATGGTTGGAGGAATTTGCAAATATGTCGTGAGTAATTTACACTTTTCGACAAAAATACGATTTTGAATTTTTTAATTTGACAGCAATCGAATGTAGCTTTGGACGTATCTATATGCCTTGTGGACCAAATATTGAACAAACTTGTGGCTCAGATTTGATACCAAACAAAGACAAATGTTACGAAGGTTGCTTCTGCCCCGAGGGAACTGTGCTTCATAAAGATTCTTGCATCACTCCAGAACTCTGTCCGTGCACCATGCGGAATAAGGAATTCAAAGCTGGTAGCACTATTAAAAGAGATTGCAACACTTGGTGAGTGATACTTTTAGAAAAATTACTTTTATTATAATAAAGTGTATAATTTTATTTCTGAAGCAATTGCCAAAATGGCGTATGGAAGTGCACAGAACATAATTGTGGAGCTCGCTGTTCTGTGATTGGTGAAGTGCATTATACAACTTTTGATGGAAAGAAATTTGACTTTATGGGAACTTGCTCATACTATTTGCTGAAGACTGACAATACAACTATTGAAGTTGAAAATGGTCATTGCTATGTACAACAATCCTGTGTAAAATCACTGACAATCACAACAGACATTGGTGGCATTAAGACAACAATTAAACTTTCTCAAAACCATGAAACACATGTAAATGATAAGGAGATTTTGAAATTACCGAAAACAACTGGAAATAATCAGATTCTCATAAGACAAGCGAGTTCAATGTTTATCAGGATCGACTTACCCGACGGAATTACAGTTTTGTATGGACAAACCGAAGGTACTATTTACATTGATGCTTCACCAAGTCTTCGTGAAAAAACTTCTGGGCTATGTGGAACTTTTAATTCGAATACGCAAGATGATTTCCTAACACCAGAGGGCGACACTGAAACAACTGTTGAGCCATTTGCCATTAAATGGAGAACAAAGGACACTTGTGCTGATCAAAGTGGAAATACTGCACTTGTTAAATATACATGTGCAGCAAATCCGCATATGCTGAAATTTGCTGAGAAACATTGCGCTTGGTTAACTGGTGATATTTTCCTCGATTGTCATTGGGCTATTGATCCAAAGACTTATTATGATAACTGTATTGCTGATGTGTGTGCTTGTAAGGAAGATCCTCCTTCCAAATGTGTTTGTCCAATTCTGTCGAACTATGCCTCTGAATGTGCTAACCGGGGTATTAAGACTGGTTGGAGGTATTCGGTTAAGGAGTGCGGTATGTTTATCTAACTACGAGTATTAAATTTTTTGATAAGCTTTTTTTTTTTTCTTGAAGCTATTGAATGCCCTGTTGGACAAATCTATGACGAATGTGGTGATAGCTGTGCTAGAAATTGTGCTGATCTTGCGTCTAAAAAAAATTGCCAGTCAAAGTGCATTGAAGGATGTCGCTGTCCAAATGGACTTTATCTAAACGATAATAACGAATGTGTGCCTGACAAAAATTGTCCATGTTTGTATGATGGAGAGTCTTTTAAGACTGGTTACAAAGAAGTTCGTCAAGAGGGGCAATCTTGGGAACTATGGTAAGAGTCTATTCATATAACAACCAAATAATTTCAAAACAATGCAAATTTTAATTTTTAGTACCTGCCAAGGAGGTTTCTGGGAATTCCATAAGGCTGAAGAAGAAGACAAAATTAAATATCCACCGTCCTCAGAACTGAAGAGAGAATGTGCCAAGAAACCCAATGCCAAATTCTCCAAATGTATGCCAGCCGTACCGAAAACATGCAAAAATGCAAACACTTATATTGAAGATCTGGAAGATTGTGAGCCTGGTTGTGCTTGTATGGAAGGTTTTGTCTATGACGTCACAACTAAAGAGTGCGTGACAATCGAAAATTGCCCTTGCCATCATGCTGGAAAGAGTTACGATGGAGGTGATCAGATAATTGAAGATTGTAATGTTTGGTAAGATAGTGATGAAATATAATAGATCTCCACTGGGACAATCTTATTGTTAAATTTTTACAGCTACTGTAAGTCTGGTAATTGGGAATGTACCAAAAATGAATGCGATCGCACGTGTAGTGTTTGGGGTGATTCCCATTTTACAACTTTCGATAATAATGAATTCGATTTCCAAGGAGCATGTGATTATATACTATCGAAAGGTGTTGCCGCCAACGGTGATTCATATTCTATTACAATTCAAAATGTTATTTGTGGAACTTTGGGAGTCACATGCTCGAAATCTTTGGTAATAGAATTGGACGGAAGTGTTAGGGATTCAATAAAATTATCAGCCACTTCCTCATACTTGGAAGATAAAAGTAGAGCACCAATAGATAGTAAGTTTCTAATTTGAATTATTTAATTCGAAGTAACTTATAACATAATGATTCCAAAACGTATCACAGAACTTCGTAAGGAACTTGGCAGCAAAATACAATTTTACAACATTTACAAATCCGGTCTATTTACTGTTATCGAAATAATTCCACTTAAGCTTCAAGTCAAATGGGACGAGGGTACACGAGTTTATGTGAAACTTGGCAGAAATTGGAAGGGCAAAGTTAATGGTCTATGTGGAAATTACAATGACAATGCTAACGATGACATGAAAACACAATCCCAAAGCTTAGAAACAAGTCCATTCCTATTCGGGCACTCGTGGAAATTGAGTGAACAGTGTGTAGCACCAACTCAACAAATTAACGCATGCAAGGAACATCCTGAGAGAGCGACTTGGGCTGAGCTTAAATGTGGAATACTGAAGTCATCAGCGTTCAAGGTGATCACCTCATTTTGTGAAATTGAAAATTGCAATTTTCACTGACTTCTATTTTTCGTGCATTTTTCAAATCCGTATCAATTCTTTTTTTTATACAGGAATGTCATTCTGAAGTCCCTGTGGAAAAATTTCTGCAACGTTGCATCTTCGATACGTGCGCATGTGACCAAGGTGGTGATTGCGAATGCTTATGCACGGCTGTTGCTGCTTATGTTCATTCGTGTTCGGCCAAGGGAATCAGCATTCAATGGCGTACTCAACATTTCTGTCGTAAGTATTTGCTTAAAAGTATGGGGCTGTTGTGAAGTTGACAGAACATTTTTCACCTAACTTTACCATGAAGTTAGAAGACCTTTCTCATTACCACACAGATGATTTCCATTTTTCTAATTTCAATGCATCTTCTTCTATTACCACATCTTAAGCAATGCAATGTGACCCCCACTGCTCCGAATACAAACCCTGTACACCAGCTTGTGCCGTTGAAACTTGTGACAATTTCCTCGATCAAGGCATCACCGACCGCATGTGTTTGAATGAGAACTGCATTGAGGGCTGTCAAATTAAGCCCTGCGATGAGGGTATGATATATTTGAATGACTCCTTCACCAAATGTGTGCCCAAGTCAGAATGCAAGCCGGTCTGTATACTGAAGGATGGCAAGACCTTCTATGAAGGTGATATAACATTTGTCGATAATTGTCAAACATGTCGATGCACCCAAAAAAAGGAAGTTTGCAGTGGACTTCCATGTCCCATTCCTACAACCACACCACGCATTGATTCACCATCTAAAAATGACACTAAGCCAATTAAGAATTGTACATCTGGTTGGACAAGATGGATCAACAGAGATCAATTATTAAACAACAATCATAATATTAAATTAGATGATCGAGAGAAACTTCCGAATTATAATTCTTCTGAAACTATCTATGCCAGCTGTGAGAAAGAATTTATGAAAGACATCAATTGTCGTGAAGTTAGTTCCCAGGGAAATTTTGACCTTATGGATGATGATGTTTATTGCAATCTTGAAGATGGCTTAGTATGTAATGGAATTTGTCATGATTATGAAACCAGAGTGTTCTGTCAATGTGAACCGGAAGTAAAGCCGCCATCATCAACTACCATGGCACCTTCAATAGAATCTTGTTTTGAAACTGGAATTAAATTTAAAGAACACACAGACGATTGTTATAAATTCTTCCAATGTGTGCAAAAGTCTGATAATACATGGGATTACGTCGAAAACACATGCGGCCCTTCTATGATGTTCAATCCGATCTTCAATGAATGTGAAGCAATTTCTATTGTCCAAGCTACTATACCGAAGTGTGGAAACAAACTAAAGCCACCTAAGCCAGATTGTCCATCAGGAAAAGTTTGGTCGGAGTGCTCAAATTATTGCGAACACACTTGCCATTATTTCGGCCAAGTAAGTACAGTCATATTGATTCGGTCTTAAATCAAGGTATTGAAATAATTCCATTTTTTTTATATAGAAACTCTCTAAGCGAGGTCTTTGCAATCCTGGAGAAATTTGCAAACCTGGTTGTGTTGACGAAACAAAGCCTTATTGTCCAGGTGATAATAAATTGTGGTGGGATGAGAACACTTGCGTGGATATTGATGCATGTCCATGCATGAGCAGTGATGATCAATACATTAAGGTAAGTTCAAGAAATATTGGTTAATCATATCTTACAACGATTCAATCAATTTTCAGCCCCATTCTGTTTTAACGCAAGTTGTATCCAATATTGAACAAATTTGTCAGTGTATTGACAATAATTTCTTCTGCACAGAGATAATTACTCCAAGTCCTCCAGGTATATATCAAAAATATACAAAAAAAAAGAAGAAGAAAACCATTTGTTTCTTTCTTTTCAGATCATATTACCCCTAGCGTTGATGAAGGAATTCCATTTTGCCCTAAAGAACTGTAAGTCTTTTAAATTGATGATCAATTTTCTATTGACCACTTTCGCTTTTTTGACAGCCTCATTCCAATTATAAATGGCACTGAGACAGTGTTTAATGCTAGCAGTTGGTTAAGTAAATCATATCTCCCAAAGTTTAGTCGATTGGATTCGAAAGCGTTTGGTGAATCGAAAGGCAGTTGGTCACCAGATATCAGTGATCAATCGCAATACTTGCAAGTTTCATTTGATGAGCCGAAGGACATGTTTGGTATAATCATGCAGGGTAGTCCCGTGACGGATCAGCGTGTAACCTTATTCAAAGTATGTTTTAATAAATTATTTTTGCATGCATTTTTATCAAAAAACCGTTCAATACTATGCGTAGATATCATATAGCTCTGATGATGGGTTAGAATTTCAACAACTATTGGATGAGAAAAAGAGAACACAAATGTTCAAAGGCCCAGCTGACTCAAACACGCACAAAGCGTCACTCTTTAAAGTACCAATCAAAGCTAAAGTGGTGCGTATACACCCGCTGAAATGGCATGGAGGAATTTCTATGAGGATTGAGCTATTGGGATGTAATATGGATGGACTTCCGGTAAACTATATTTTCCACTATTTTCAAACTTGTTTATATTAGTTTCTTTTTATTTTTTAGACAACACCAAGGATTCCTATTATTACCACAACTGAATCAACAGTTTGCCAAGAATGTCAGGAACCAATGGGAGTTGATAATGGAGCTATGGATAATAGTCAAGTAAAAGCCAGTAGCATTTGGCCTCAACCTAAGAGGGCTAGAAGGGTGCATTTAATTGATATGTTGAAACTATCAACTTCGACAAGTTGGAGACCAGATTTGAATAGTCCAGATGAATATATTGAAGTACGTTATCACCTATACATACTTACCAATATATTGTTTTGTTACGTTGCTTACGTCTTTTTTTTTCTTCCCGTGTTAAGTTTGACTTCTTGGAACCAAGAAATATCACAGGAATGATAACAAAAGGTGGCCTTGATGGTTGGGTTTCGGGATATAAAGTTGAGTACTTAGAAAATGGAACTTGGAAAAATGCCTTAGCAACTGATACAAATCAAGAAGTTTTTATTGCAAATTATGATGGCGATAGCGAACAGAAAATTTTGTTCAAAAATCAAATTCGAACACAAATTTTGAAAGTTCTTCCAAATAAATGGAATAAGAACATTAACCTTCGAATTGAACCTCTTGGATGTTTTAAGCCGTATCGTAAGTATTTGTTTGTTTTTCTCTTTTTATTTTTTAATTACTTAATTTAAAAAAAAACACAAAAAAAGTTGGTCCCACAATTTTCAACTAAACTCCCAAATGAACTAAATTCCAATGAACTAGCTCCCAATATGATTGGGATTTTTTCATTATGAACTAAGACCCATTATTTTTGGAACTAAACTAAAAACCAATTAGAAGATTAATTGATGACGTCGGCTCGAGACCGGGATAAGTGGATAGACTTGTTGAAGGAGGCCAAGACCGGACCCCGGTTGTCGAGCCGATGATAATGATGATTTTTTTGGCATTTCTATTTCATCGTTAAACATTTCTAGCTATTTCTTAAATTTCTTTTTATTGTAGCTAAGATCAATGGTACAACACCATTACGACCTGACGAAAAGTGTCCAATATGTGAAAATGTCATTCCTAATCCAGACGATATAAATGTGATGTGCAATTGCGATGGACATCAAATGTGGGATGGCAACAAATGTGTCAATAAGAATATGTGTCCATGTGTTGAGAACTACTTCAAGTAATAATAAAAAAAAAAAAATTAAACAATTACAATTTTATCACTTTTTATCTATCCCAACACAGTTATCCAATTGGATCAAAATTCGAAACTAAAAAATGCGAAGAATGTGTTTGCTTATTGGGCGGTGTTAAAAAGTGTAAACCAAAAACATGTCCACCATGTCCTGCCAACTTACGACACACATGGACATCAACATGCGACTGTGAATGCGAACCGTGTCCGAAAAATTACAAATTATGTCCAACTAATGAAGAGTGTATTCAAGAAGAATTTTGGTGCAATGGCATTAAAGATTGTGTGGATGATGAACCTGAAGATTGCCCATCTACGGATGATAATGGAAGTAAGTATAAAAAACAAGTATCTAGCGTTACTAGCTACTCCAAAGAAAACAGTCTAGTGGCGTTAAATCGCACGATCTTCGAGGCCAATTCACGGTTCCGAAACGTGAAACTATGCGGTTCCCAAACGTTTCCTTCAATGAATTAATTGTGAAACATGTGTGACATGTTGCGCCATCTTTTTGAAACCACAGTTTCTGCATGCGGTGGTTGTTCAATTGAGGAAGGAAAAAGTCAGTAATTATGGGTCTATAGCGGTCACCATTCATCGCTAAACAAAATCGATGATGAAATTTCCAAACCAATCATTTAACAGCTGTAAAAATGGCCGCCAGTTAAAAAAGTGTTGCCAGCTGTGTTATATTTTTAAATTGCTAATTGATTTTTTATTATTATTGATGTTTCTTTTAATCTTAAAGCTATCTTCATAAACTGCCAAAGGCCAAAATGTCAACAGGGTTATAAAATTGAAATCACAGAGCGAAATGTCACCAGAGAGATGTCTGAAATATTTGAAACAGCGTAAGATATTTTGAAATCCATTCACTCCAGAAACAAAATCCAAAACTCTTTTTGTTTGATTCATATAGGACGTCCAAGACATACATCTACAACATTAGCCAAGCGATCCTTCCCATGAAGAAATACATAAACATGAAAGAGTACTTTCCAAATGCAGAACTCGAATCCGACTACAATATCACTGAGCAATGTGATGAGTTTGTGTGTACTCCAACAACTCACATAACTCACGTTACATCTAAATGCTCTTCGCATAAATGTCCTAATGGCTATATTACTAAATATGACAAATCTCGAAAAACACCAAGCAAGTGTCCAGTATTAAATTGTATTCTACGTAGAGAAACAGATCATTTCTGTGAGTTAAGTGGCAAGTCGATTAAGACTTTTGACGGAACTGATTTCAAATATGAAATTTGTAGCCATCTTTTGGCGAGAGATCTGGTCAATTCATCGTGGTTCATTTCGAGTGAGTTTGAAAAATTTGGGTTTTCTAAAAAAAAAAAACTAATAAATATTCCATTTGGTCTTTCCACTTACAGCTCGTTTAAATTGCATCAAAAATGGTGAGTCCTGCCCCAAGGAACTTATCGTTAAGGACGTATCTGCTAATGTAATTCTAACCATAAGTCGAAATCAGCAACTTACATTCAATGGTTTCAACTACAAGCCGAAGCAGTTGAAAAACTCTAAGCTCATCAAGTCGATATTTACCATAGAGGAAGTAGGTAAAACAATTTTAGTAGTGTCACGGAAGCATAGATTCTGGGTAGAGTACCACGAAATCGGAACCATCAAAGTAGGAATTTCTGATAAGCTCATAAAGAAGGTTGACGGATTGTGTGGATATTTCGATGGTAAATCGGAAGGCGATAAGCGTTTACCCAATGGCACTTTAACAGCTTATGTAGATGAATTCGGAGACGGTTGGTTTGACGAGAAAGTTTCCAGAACCAAGTGTTATCCACAAGAGTGTTCAAAGGACATTCAAATGAAAGCTTTATTCCTGTGCAATTCAATTAAGTAAGTGTAATTCAAAAAATTCAAAACTCAGAACAGATAAGAAACATCAATCTTTTGACAGACATGATTCATTCGCGCAGTGTAATACAACGGTTGATTCTGAACAATTCGTCTCAAAATGCGTTGAAACCACTTGTGATTGCTTAAAAGCCAATAAGGGAGACCCTAAGTCTTGCAAATGTTCAATATTACAAGAATACGTTAAACAATGCCTGGCAGGAAGTCCTGAAGTCAAATTAGATACGTGGAGAGCTGAGCATCAGTGTGGTTAGTTGAATTTTTTTTTTTTTAGCAGCTTCTCGTTTTTATTTCTTTATTGTCCTTCGTAGAAATATCCTGCCCAGGTCTGTTGGTGCCCACAGATTGTTTTAAGCGACGTTGTGAGCCATCGTGTAACAGTATACAAGAAGATGATTGTCCCGTACTTGAGAAAGCCTGTTTCAGTGGATGCTTTTGTCCGGAGGGAACATTGCGGCAAGGTGATACGTGCATACCGATCAATGAATGCAGAGATTGTATTTGTAATACATTTGGTGCGTCCAAATATTTTACATATGATAAAAGAAATTTCACTTTTAACGGCAATTGCACGTATTTACTTTCGAGGGATTTCGTTCCAACCGATGTCCATAAGTTCCAGGTGAGTTTTTTTTCAGTTTTGTTCTTTTTTTCAATGCCCAAGTGCTTTGTGTCAATCAGAAAGCGTTGATCTCAATCGCTTCATCATTCAGCAACACTCCACATATTGGCGCAAGTGAGCCAAAGCAGTTGAGTCCCCGCCTATCTTACTCGCACTTTAAAACCTTAGTTTATGCACCGACCGTGATCAATGAATTCGCCGAGCTCTGGCAAAGTCACGCGGAAATTCAATGAATGCATTCAGCCACAAAAAAAAAAACTTAATCTTTTCCACCGCGTTCATCCCCCCCCCCCCCCCCCCCCATCGCACTTTAAAACTCCAGTTTATGCACCGACCGTGATCATTGAATTCGCCGCACTCTGGCAAAGTCACCCGGCATGCAATTCAATGGATGCATTCAGCCACAAAAAAAAAACTTAATCTTTTCCACCACGTTCACCCCCCCCCCCCCCCTAAATCTATTTATACTATTAATAATTTTTTTTTAATAAAATTGGTGGAATGCTACAGAAGATACAGTACTATCACACTGAGCGAATTTAATTTTCCTTATGCGTTCGGCAAATGCGCAGATTTGGAAGATTGGGGATAAGTCACAAACGTTCCATCTTTTACAATAAAGAAAAAGCAATAAGAATATGTTGGGCACACGCCACACAGCCATTGTCACTAGGAGTAACATTAGCATTTGGAGACCCGTCCTACTTTTGGATTCGTACTAGACCATTTGTCTATCACCTTTGAATCAGACCTCCCGTATATCCGTCTATGTAGCGGATCACTTATCCACTTCGATCGATGTCATTCTCATGTCAACAGACTGATCGCGAAATTGCCAATTTGAATGTTGCTTGTCTGTTTGCTTTTTAGGCTACAAATTTCACATACACTATCGATATTTCAAAAAAAAGAAGTATTCTAAAACATAATTGCTTCGTTGTATCCCTATTTAGGTTTATGTAACAATGGGAAGATGCCCAACGTTGGCTTTCGGTCCTAATGCAAGCTGTGCCAAATCACTCCATATTCTTAGCGGCGAACATGTAATTCACATTCAAGATATTGAACCAATGATACTTGTTGATGGCAAAGAAGTTAAGAAACTGCCATTCAAGAATAACTGGCTAAGTATAACGGAGACCAATAGAAACGAATTCAAATTCATGTTAGATGAATCGCATGTCGAAGTTACAAGCTCCTTCAGTCATATGGCATTTTCGGTGAGTACCTTTTCGATTTCCTAAATTTCGGAATTCTGTTTTTTATTTTCCAGTTTCTCAATAACTCAATAATTTCTTACAGATACGTGTACCTAGCATCATATATGGCAACAAAATGGAAGGTCTTTGTGGTGACTGCAATGGCAACCCCAATGATGATCTCAAAATTAAGTCAACATCGATCACGACCGTGGATGTTACAGAAATTGTTGAAAGTTGGAAAGCCCACGAACCTAAATTGGGTTTGGCTATTGACCAGAAGTGTTCAACTGAGAATGTGACAATTGATGACAAGTGTAAACCTCCGATGTCCAATGAGAATGATCCGTGTCTTAAATTCTACGATATTGAAATTTTCGGAAAATGTAATATAATTGTCAACCCTGCGGCTTTTGTGTCTCTTTGCCGGCAGGATATTTGCAGGGCTGGTGAGAACCAGACGAGTGACGATGCTTGTAATTCCTTGGCAGCTTATGCAAGAGAATGTGCCATAAATGGAGTTTTTATTGATTGGAGGAGTTACAACTTGTGTCCCTATGAGTGTCCGAGTTCTATGGTTTATGAGGCTTGTGGTAGTCTGAAGACATGCGAGACTCTTAATAATCCTGATACATTCGAAGTTGAAGCTGATTCCACTAAAACTGTGATGGTTCCAAAGAAAGAACAAGATTGTGTTGCTGGAAATACTGAAGGCTGTTTCTGTCCACGGGGCACGGTAATGGACGATGGTAATTGTATCCCTGAGAAAGAATGTATAAAGTGCGAAGATGGTTTCCATTTTATTGGAGATAGCTGGAAGAAAGATAAATGTACTGAATGCAGTTGTAATAGCCATGGAAAGACAGAGTGCGTTGTAGAGCGTTGTTCTGTTGAAAAAACTATTTGTCTCGAAGGCTTTGTATCAAGAAATATAGGTTCTTCAGAAGATTGCTGTGAAAGGAATATTTGTGGTAGAGTATTTTTTTTATTAAGATTATTCTTCGAGTTATTTAACTGAGATTGTTTCTTTTTGTTTCCAGTTCCTAAGCCACCAAATCAAGAATGTCCCAATCCTCTTTTACCAAAGTGCGGAGATGATCAAATAATGAAAGAAACAATTAATTCTGATAATTGCACACAGCTTATTTGTGGTAGGCATTACATTACAATTCTTATCTCATAAATATTATTTTTGATAACTTCTATTTCAGAATGCAAACCCGAATCTCAATGTGAGCCACTCCCTGAAAATATGCCCCTGAGTGCTGGACAAAAAATTGTTACTGATAAATCCGGTTGCTGTCCAAAACAAACTATAATTTGTGAAGTATTCAAATGTCCTAAGTTGCCAACAAAATGTTCCAGGAAATTCTATGAACACAAAATTGTTCCTCCTACAGAATGCTGTCCATCTATAGTGTGTAGTAAGTTTTAGGTTTTGTTTTTTTTTTTCGTGTAAAATTTCTAGAACCTTTTTTTCACTCAGCACCTCCCAAGGATCAGTGTGTTGCCAAAATCGACGAAATCGAAGTTCTTAAAAATGTTGGTGATAAATGGAGCATTCCTGATGAACCTTGTATTCAGGAACAATGTACTTATGGTTCAAATGACAGAACTCAGATTATAGAATTGGTCGAGAAATGTGAAACGGAATGTAAAAAAGGATACGAATATATGCAACCAAATGCGACCAAGTGTTGTGGCAGTTGTGTTCAAACCAAATGTTTCTTTGAGGACAAACTCTATTCAGTTGGTGATAAATGGTTTAGTGAGGATAATTGTACAAACCACACTTGTGCCAATAACAATGGACAATTATTGGTTGTTTCAACGAGGGACGTTTGTATGGATGCCAGTGACTGTCCAAATGGCTTTGAAGAAACCAGTGGCTGCTGCAAGAAATGTAAACCACCAACGCGTGACCAAGTTCAATGTTTCGCTTCATCACTCTCTGAAAACAACACAAAAGGACTTGTTAAAGTCAAGAGCCCAGAACATGGTCTTTGTTTGAACATTGATGGAATTCTTGGATTCACTCATTGCGAAGGAACTTGCTTATCAGGTTCAAAATATAACATAAGTATGTATCTGAATCTAAAATTTAAAAGATCATTCTATTAAAAGTATTGGTATTTTGCTTTCAGAAACATTTGGACAAGATAAAGAGTGCTTCTGTTGTTCAGTTGCTGAATACAAAACGATTTCTGTTTCTTTAGTCTGCAAAGATGGAAAAATTTTGGAAAAGAATGTATGTTTTGTAATCAATCAACCAATGAATAACTCAATAACTTATCGAATTTTTTTTGAATTAATTTTATTTTAGATTGAAATTCCCTCGAATTGTAAATGCAATGCATGTGTAGATTCTGACCTAACCGTTGGTACCGGAACCGGATAGAAGGTTATGTTGGAAACTAAGAAAATGTAACATTTATGTACCTAAATATGTGTTTTTTATAAATATTTTTTGAAGCTATTTCGTTGTGTTTCATTCTAATAAAATTGATGGATTTTGTTACTTACTCAAATGGTTAAAATTATTGGTTTTGGTTATAGCAGACGTAGAAGGGCCAACTCATGGTGAGCGGATTTTGCTTCTTAGAGCTGCTAACTTTGTCGAAAGGATTTTAACTTTCCGAGAGAATTTTGATAAAACTGCGTTTTCATTTATAGATATTAGTATTGTATACGTACTTTTTTTTTTTTTTTTGCTACACACCGAAGGTGGATTTGAGGAATTGAAATTTGAGAGTAATTGTGGCTGTACAAGCTATAAACGATTCCTTCATCCAGATCAAGGTAGCGGAGCACAAATTTGAATTGGAGCAATCCTTTAACTACCTTGGGTCAATAGAAGCAGCCGATAACAATATAGAAGAAGAAATATGCAGGCGGCTACTCAATTCCAACAGAGCCTACTATAGCTGTATACTGCTTATAGAACCATGGTCCTGCCAGTACTCACGTATGGATCCGATACTTGGGTGCTTAGCAAAAGACACTTCGACCTCTAAGCCGCGTTCGAGAGAAAAGTCTTAAGGAGAATTGTTGGCCCCATATGTGAGGAAGGACGATTCCGGAGACGGTACAATTATGAATTGTACGCAATCTACCTTGAAGCAGACATATTGACAAAAATTAAGCTCGGTAGACTCCGGTGGGCAGGGCACCTAGCTCGCATGAGTGAAAAGGAACCGGCTCGAAAAGTCCATTGTGGTACATTCTATGGTACACGGCAGCTTGCGCTGGAGAGATTGCGTAGACCAGGACGGCCGAAGCCTTTGGATGCGCAAGTGTATGGCGTCGAATCGAGATCGGGATAGGTGGATAGACTTGTTGAAGGAGGCCGGGACCGGACCCCGGTTGTCGTGCCTATGATGATGAATTGTGACTGTGAGAGCAACATATTCGATTCACTTTTTCACACAACCAGAATAGGCCCCTTGGTTTTCAGAATTTGACTAAGAATTGACAATACCAAAGATAACACCGCCACAGCAAAGAACATTCAAAAGTCAATCCTGTAGGAATCGAAATCCTCTTTGTTGCTAATTTGCTATTGCAATCTTGGCGAGTGAATATCTTTAATGAAAAATAATGTCATCCTCATAGGCGCCTTGAAGGTGGGACAAGGGGGCTCTTTTGCTCTTCCCTGGCTCTGATTTACTTTACTTTTTACGGACTTTTAAAACACTGTTTTGGCAATTTTTTCTGTTAGAATCTTTGTTTTATTCAAGAACTTGTTACCTTGATTTGCCATCACCTGGATAAATATCTGCTTCTTATGATCATCCTATCATCTATTCGTTGTCATTTCCATTTGAGCTATTACAAAATATCACTCCACTATCAGTTGCAGAAACCGTTCATACACTGACATAATATCCATAATCGCTGGCTGGACTATTTCAATGTCATGGCTCTACTTCGTATCTTTGCTTGGTTTGCTAAAATAATTTATTTTTTTCTTCGGTAGCTACAACCTTTTTTTTTTGCAAAAACTTATTCTTGACCTAAATGTTGTTGCGCATTATAATAATAAGCGTGTGTATCATTTTTACAGGAAATCATTTAAAGATATCAAGATCGAGAGTTTTTTTTTCTTTTCTTGCAAAATAAAATTTAAGAGAATTTTAATGAAAGGAATAGAGAGAGAGAGAGAGAGATGCTGTATGACTCCTCCTCCACTCTTCGTAAGATTTTATATTTATGAAGCTTTTCTTGAATTATTAAGATTCCCAAATAAAAGCTCAGCTTGTACCTACTGTTAAACAATATAAATTTTTTATCAGTAAATTTAAGAGATTTTATGTATAATAAAAAATAGTAGTAAAGCTGGACAGATTTTCATTATAAAAGGAGGTTAGCAGAGGTGCAGAAATTTAGTAGCTGCCGACATCCTGAACGTTTAATTTTTTTTTTTAAATCGTGTATCGGGTTATCAAATGTACTAAAAAAAATCGTGTCCTTAATATCTAATAAAAAAAAAAAGCCAATTATGGGCTTAAGTGAATTTATAGTGTTGTTAGTATTATCCTTGCATCTTGTGCTTGGAGATGGTGAAACATTTACTAGCAAGGAAGATAACATGTAAGTTTGCTTCTTTCAAAATTATATTCGCTGGGTGGAAAAAAGGGTTCGTCCTGTTTTTGTATTCTGAAGTGTATGAAGTGTAGGTAATTGTAGGAACTACAAAGTGAATTGAATAAATCCTGATGGAAAGTGTTCAGTGTGATCAATAAAAGATAACTATGTATTTGATAAATTTTTTTTTTATCAGCTTTAGTTCTTCATGATTTTAATTGTTAATTTAAGTTTTCGAATTGAATATTCATTTTAAGATTTCGAAATTTCTTAATAAAATTTAAAGAAACTCTCTCACTACTTGTCCCAAATATATTTTAAAACAAGTCACTTGAATATTTTCTTATGTCTCGTTAAATTTTTTGGTTAAAAACAAAAATAAGGAAAACCTTTAATTTTAGAACAAAATTTACTAAAAAATGAAAATTGAAAAATATCTAACTTTTTACAGAAATATTGAAATATTAATGAAATTAAAAAAAAAAACTTTTTCTTAACATTATTGGTAATGCGCAAGAAATTCTTTTGCACTCTTAGAGAAAGTTAAAAGTTTTATTTGTAATACAATTTTTTTTTTGAAACAATTAATTTACCAAAAGTATACAAGTTTTAGGGAGAAAAAAACACAAAAATTGGTTGGGAGTTTGGAAATGAAAATCGAAAATGCATTTTTTTCTGCTCCAATTAAAAAACACAGTTTTTTTGTAAAAAATAAAATAAAACATTTTTTGATTATTTTAACAACGTTTAAAAATATAAAGAATACCACAGTATTTTTTTTTTATTATTAAAAAATTTAAAAAAAAGTTATTTCACAAATAAATCATAAACTGATAAAATTTTCAACAAAAACATTGTATTTTTTTTTTGAATCAGATAAATATTTGTTTCTTTTTCAATTATTCCAAAACTTCAAGAAGTTAGCAGATAAATAAGAAATTTTTCCAAATAATTGGTTCATAATTGTTAACGATTTCTTGATTATTATTTTTCTTTCTAAATATGAATGTACTTAGTGATGGTCTCAAAATCTCGCATTACAAAATCGTGGAATTATGAAATTTCGCTGTTACGAAAACGCCCTTTTTATAACTTCGCAATTAAAAATCCTGCTTTTTATAATTCTGCAATTTAAAAAAATTACAATAAATTTCTAAATAAAAACTAATAAGACGAAACGTGATTTTTTAGTATGCGATAAATTTTCGAGATTTGGAAGAGATTTACTGTTGCAAAATATAGGGGCGAGTTTAAGCGGGATTTAACAAATACCAATTTTCACTTGAAAAATACTAGGGTCTAATGTTCGAATGTTGCACCAATATTTAATAGGCTTTGGATTATTTTGTATGGGCCAGTTTGTTCAAACTTGAAATTTGGTTGCCGAATGTCTTTAATGTTAGCAACATTATTTTACTGTATTTTATTATTATGACTGCATTGTCGAAAAACTGTTGGGTTATATATATTTTTGTATGCTTAAAGAATCCAAAAATTCATTTTTTACTTATACGCATATAATATTATACAGTCGTAATAAATTTTTAAATATCTACTGTGACCAAAGCAAAATATTTCAAGGCAAAGATATTTTTATCTTAAAGTCATTTTTTATTCACAATCAAACGCTGGACCACTTCAATGTCATGTTCATGGTACGTTATCGAATATACTTTGCGTATTTTTAATTCATACTCATTATCTTTGATATGAGGGTGGAGCCACAAAATATAGCTATGTTCTTGACCTGATTATTTTTTGCGCGCATTTAAAAATAATAAGCGTGTGTATCATAATATATTTTTTTTTTTGATTTAAAGGAAATCGCATAATGTGGTTTTTTTGATAGCGAGATTGTAAGTTTATTAATTGTTTTAGTGAAATTTAAGAAAAAGATACAGAGAAATGTTTAAGCTAGACAGTATGGTGAAATGATTCTTGAGCTCTGGTTTCTGTGGTGATGAAGTGAGCAGAGGGGCAATAATGAGTCATGAAGAGGTTTAAGATTTTTATTTGCTTCCATCGATACTACAGGAAGTATAGGGTAAGTTTTGAATTCGTAAAGAAACACTTAGACCTGGAATATCTTCAAATTTTGCACTTAAGGTTTTAGAGATATTACTTAAACGCAAAAATGAATAACGGTTCCTGTCATATAAGCGTTTATATTTGATAGAAAAATATTTTTCAAAAAAACATTTACATATTAATGATACCATAGAACTGGATTTTTGGTTTTCGATTTTTTCATAAACTGTTTGACTAAATGCGACATAATTTTTTATAAATGAAAAATCAAAAAAAAAATAGTTTTTGGAAAAAAAAGTCAATTTTTTTTTTGGAACACTTTATATGAATTTGAAAAAAAGGTATATATTTTTTAAATTTTGTTTTCCAGTGTATTATTAAATACTTAAATAACTTAAAAAAAGTTGATATTTCAAAAATTATTTTTTCAAAAATCGGCCCCAAATATTTTAGAATTTTTTTTTTGCAGTATTTTAAGTTTTGAACAAAAACGTTGTTGCTTGAAAAAATTGTTTTTTGGGTATCACCTACACTTATGTTAACTTAAGTTATTCTGTTGGAATTAGGAGAATAGAAATTGAAAACAAAATTCACAGAAAAACTTTTGTTAACTAAGACAAGCAAGCACTATTTGAATATTGTTTTTTGCAGAAGAACCAAAGTTTAAAAACATATTTTTTTACTTATTTTGCGCCCACTATTTTTCATTTAAAATAATAGCTATACTTAGTAATTCATTGCATGTGTGTCTTCAGAAATTGCAAAAAATCAGTTGTTTTTTTTCAGCGTCATTTAGCTTTCTGCATAATTTACAAAAACAAAACCCGTTTTTCGTATATTTGTAAAAAAAAAGCTTTTAATTTTTTTTTTGTTTAGAAATGATGAAAATCAAGAATTACCTAAAAGAACCGCCAGGCATATCGTAGATAAGTAAGTATATTCTGACTAAAAACTTGTTAACACATTTAGATCTGAAGTTAAAAATAAGCATTCTTTTTCATTATTACATAGTTCTCGTTATGGAAATCGTAATAGTTATGGAGGTTATGGTGGATCAGGTTTTCAAAGTTATGGAAGTGTGAAAACAAGTCACAATAACTACTATGTACCACAGAGCTATAATCCACAACCACAACCACTACCTGTAAAAACCGGAATATTGTATGTAACACCAATTAAAAATGATATATGAATTTTTTTTTTAATTTTCAAAACTTTCCAAAATTTTACAGAAGCAAAGTACCAATTTTCTCAAACTGGTTTAGCCCTAATAAAGCTAATTCAAACATCAGAGAAATCCCACCAGCTGGTTCATGTCGTCAACCGCTAGGACTTCCCCAAAATGTTCAATACGAATGTCGCAATACCAATTGCAAGATTTCATGCCAAAATAATTTCATTTTTCCTGACGGTTCCAATCAGTTGAATGTTGCTTGTGTCTCTGGCAAATGGATTGTCCGAGATTCTCAAATAGAAGACATCATACCATCTTGTACACGTGAGTTTTTTTTTCAAATCCATTTATTTTCGAACAAGACATTTAAAAAAACAATAAATTTTAGCGGCTTGCATTCCACCGTGTCAGAATAATGGAATTTGCCTTGAACCTGGTCTTTGTCAATGCTCTGAAAATTTCAAAGGACCACTTTGTGAAAACCGTAATTTGCGATGTGTCTCAAGGCCACCCATTTCAAGTGGTTCTAGAATCTCTTGTATAAATAAGTAAGTTAAAAAACATGTAATGATTTTTTGACTTGATTTTTCATTGGATTACAAGCATTTCGAACAAAAAATTATGTCGGCCATTATTTTATTTTTAATAGTGTTTGCAACGTTGAATGCATGAAAGGCTATCAATTCCCCGATGGTACCGGTATCACAAATCTCGAATGTGAGGATGGCAAATGGTACCATCCAAAAAGTGGAAACCCAAAAGCTCCGGATTGTGAACGTAAGTTCTGACCGTAATGATTTAAATAATTCAAAAAAAAAAAAAAAATATTTCCAAATATTCGTTTTTACAGCTATTTGTGATCCTAAGTGTGAAAATGGCGGAAAATGCATATCTATTAATATGTGTCAATGTTCTAAAGATCATAGGGGACCTCAATGTCAATATGGTAAGACAAGAACAATATTTTTTAGTCAGTTTTTGGAATACAACAATTTTTTTTTTTTTTTATTACAGATTTACAAGTTTGTAACATTACAAAATTTGGATTTAATGGAGGTTATAAATGTTCGTTTGGTGTTTCTGGAGCTTCTTGTGCTTTGACTTGTCCGGGTAATATTCCAATGAGCGGACCAAAAGCATCGGCATACACTTGCGATTACAGCACTGGAGAATTTTCACCACCAATACCAAATTGTTTATATCGTAAGTGATTTAATTGGTTCTTTAACGATGGGGGGAAGTCGTTTCTGATTTTAAAGTAAATGTTGTTGTTTCTTGCTGACTTGTTGATTGAAATAAAATATTGATATAAAATATACAGTTGGAAGTGAAGTAGTGCTCCCGGCCTTCCCCAAGCTATAACACAGTTTAAAAAATCGGGTTTTTTCAGAGCTATAGAACTTCAAAATGGAACTAAACAAAGATGAATTTGAAGAATTGACTTTATTCAAAAGATAATCTTTTGGCATTATAATTTCTGGAGGTGGCCGTTAATCGGCAATAACGGGCCGAAAGTTGTCCTCTAAGTGGTCGGTCGTAGATTAGGGACTTCGCCTATCCCCACAAAAAATAGTCTAACGTCGTTAAATCGCACGTTCTTGGAGTCAAATTCACGGGTCCGAGACGGGGAATGTTTCCTTCAATAAATCAACTGTGGCACGAGCTGTGTGGTATGTTGCCTCGTCTTTTTGAAAACACATCTCCTGCATATCATGATCAATTGAGGGACCAAACGGTCATGGCTCTTTTTTTGTTTCATGGCGTTGCCATTCAACCAAAAGTGAACCAAATCGGGAACACGTTGTTCAGTCTATGTCATGTTGAAATGCCAAACCAATCTAAACATAAATCAACACTAAACAGCTTTTAAAATGGCCGTCAATTACAATAGTGTTACCAGCTTAAAGTTCTGTTGGTACCTCTAAAAACCAGAAGTGCAATCTAGTAATTTAAAAAAAAAAACTATTCCAAATCGATTAAAATTTGTTTTGATAAATGCGAAGTAAAATTTGCTCGTAAAAGGACGTCTGCAAAATCATCTACTATATTGCTTTTTTTTCTTTTAAACTAGCCCAAGGCTCTAGAACCATTTCCCAAAAACATACTAGCACTGTAATAGCTACACCAGGTACCAAATATTACAACTATAATGCAGAACACACATCAAGCCAGGAAACTGATATTATTGTTAACTATTTACCAGTAATTAAAAAGCAAACATCATATAGCGTAAGTACCAAACCCAAGCAGAATATTTCACCACACTGCGAATATCAATATCTTCTCGAATATCTAAATCTCTTTCGCATTTTCAGGAGAAATTCTCTTCTTCTGAAGAATTTCTCGATGCGGTCAATATTTATTCATTATATATTGAGGGTGGCCAAAATATCTCTATTGATAGATCACCTAAGCCAGCGCTTTGTGCAACATGGTCGGGAATAAATTTAAAGACTTTTGATGGAACAATATTTAAGTGAGTCTTAGAACTGCTTCAACGCATTCAAAACATTTTTTTAATTTTTATCATGGCAAATATTATAGAGCTCCTTTATCCTGTTCGCACACTTTGATATCGGATAAAGTTGATGGAACTTTTGATATCATCCTGAAAGCGTGTCCCTATGGATCCGGCTATAATTGTCCACATTCTCTTAAAATCTTTTGGCAATCTGTTGAGTACAAGTTTGAGTATTCAAGTAAGTTCAAAAATTTCAGGGAGAAAGGAAAGATTAATAATTTTCTTCTAACTCTATAGATGGTACTGTTAAATTATCAACTCCATTAAAGGATCTCCCAATACCCGTCCAAGTTAAGGGAATGAAGGTCTTACCTGTTGCACAACATCTTCGAATTGACTTGGATCAAGTTGGACTATCAATGCTGTGGGATAAGGCTCAATTTGTTCTCGTGCAAGCTACACCTGGCTTGTGGAATCGTACTGGAGGCATGTGTGGCTCATTTGATGGAGATTATCATAATGATTTAATTTCAAAGGAGGGTGTCCTATTGAAAACCAGCAAAGCCTTTGCGGATTCATGGAAGGTAACAGACAATTCACCTTTATGCGTCATGGACAACAGTGGTGAAGTGGACTTCTCGAAGCGTTGCGATCAAATAGACCTAGAAAAAGCTAATAATGTTTGTAAGGAATTGCTTAACAATACAAAGATGTCAGAATGTGTAAAGGTAAGTCAAAGGAGAACCCAACATTTTAGTTCAGAGAGAACTCGTTAATAATGCCAAAAAAAAAATTCTTGAATTTTAGCCATTTAACTTCAGAGCTCTGATGAATTCTTGTGTAAATGACTATTGCAATTGTGCCAACAAAGATCATCCTGAAACATGTAATTGTGACTCAATAGCTATGTTAGCTAAGGAATGTGAATTCAGGGGTATAAAGCTGGAGCATGGTTGGAGGAACTTGCAAATTTGTCGTGAGTGTCCGAAGTTTTTCGATCATTTATAAGGAGTTTACTAGATTTCTATAAAATTTACAGCAATCCAGTGCAGCTTTGGGCGTATTTATCTGCCATGCGGCCCAAATGTTGAACCAACTTGTGGCTCAGATGTGATGCCAAGCAAAGACAAATGCACTGAGGGCTGCTTTTGTCCAGAAGGAACTGTACAATACGAAGATTCGTGCATCTCTCCCGAACTCTGTCCATGCCGAATGCGTAATAAGGAATTCAAAGCTGGTAGCACCATAAAAAAAGACTGCAATACCTGGTAAGTAGAACTATAACAATTTAACATCTGCATTCATCCAAAGAAGCTACACAAAAGAATCGCTCTTCTTCTATATTGGAGCAAATGCATACATTCAAAAATTCTGATTAATGAGTTATAGCAGCGTTTATTTCAATAACGAAATCCGAGGAATGTGTTATACCAGCGTTCACTCCAATAACTATTGTCTATATTTTGGAGCATATACTCCCACTTTTTGGAGTACAACTCCATTATAAAAATATTTTGGATTAAAAGTATTTTGCAAGGGAAAAAATCTTCAACGAAAAATTGCTCGAAAAAATCGTCAAACAGAAAATTCAAATTCAACTGTCGACATTTTATTTAGAACTAAGCCATTCAAGTAGTCATCCCATCATTCCATTATTCAAAAAATATATTTGTTTTAGAAGCAAATACTCCAGTAAATATGTGAGCAATGCTTATCAGCGTATACTTCAATAACGATAAATGTGAAACTGAGAAATGTGTTATATCAGTGTTTACTTCCATAACTATTGTCTTATTGGAGCAAACACTTATTTTGTATTTTGGAGCATATACTCCCTCTTTCTCTACTACAGAAAATATCTAAAAAATTATATGAGCATTTTATCCAGTAAGGACTTTATTTTAATTCTGAATTATTATAACAAAAAGTGTTAATTGGGTGATAGGCTATACACATTTAAAAATACGCCTTCAAAGAAAAGTTTTGTTATTATGTTTTTTTGCCATTTTTTCCGCAAGCTCTTGTGAAAATGGTGTTTGGTCATGTACTGATGAAAATTGTGCTGCCCGTTGTTCTGCCATTGGAGATCCACATTATACAACTTTCGATGGAAAAAAATTCGACTTCATGGGAAAATGCTCATACTATATGCTCAAGACTGACAATACCACTGTTGAAGCTGAGAATGTTCCTTGCAATGGAGCAATCTCTGAATCACTAGATTATGCACCAACAAACTCAATGGAGACGCCATCTTGTACAAAATCAGTGACAATCATTTCGGATATCGATGGAATTAAGACTACAATCAAACTTGGCCAAAACCTCGTGACTCATGTTAATGATAAGGAAGTCTTGAAATTACCCAAAATTGCTGGAAATAATCAGATTCTTATAAGACAAGCCAGTTCAACATTCATAACAGTTGATTTAGCCGATAAGATTTCAGTATGGTGGGATGGACAAAATCGTGTTTACATTGATGCCAAACCAAGTCTTCGTGAAAAGACTTCTGGGCTCTGTGGAACGTTTAATTCAAAGACTCAGGATGATTTTCTTACACCAGAGGGAGATATCGAAACAGCTGTTGAACCATTTGCCAATAAATGGAGAACAGAAGACACTTGTGATGATCAAACTGACGCTGAATCGGGCCCACATCCATGTACGGCAAATCCCCAAATGCGAGAGGTGGCTGAAAAACATTGTGCCTGGTTGACTGGGGATATATTCCTTGATTGTCAATGGTCTGTCGAAGCAGAGACTTATTATGAAAATTGTATCTACGATGTGTGCGCTTGTAAGGAAGATCCCTCGAAATGTTTCTGTCCAATTTTGTCAGCTTATGCGGCTGAATGTGCTAGGCAAGGTATTAAAACTGGTTGGAGGTATACCGTTAAGGAGTGTGGTATGTTTTGATAAAAAATGTTTCACATATTTTGTACTGAATACATGTCTGCTTTATTTCATCAAGCTATCCAATGTCCAGTTGGACAAATCTATGACGAATGTGGTGACAGCTGTACTCGAAATTGTGAAGATGTTGCCACCAAAAGTACTTGCCAGACACAATGCATTGAAGGATGCCGTTGTCCAAATGGCGAATATTTAAATGATAAAAATGAATGTGTACCTGCTAAGGACTGTCCATGTTTGTTTGATGGCGAGCCATTCAACACGGGCTACAAGGAAGTTCGTCCGGGAAGGCAATTCTTGGAACTTTGGTATGAACTCTTACTCATATTTTTGCATCAAATTTGAATTTTGAATTCTTAAATGTTTAGTACCTGCGAAGGAGGGATCTGGGACTGTGAAACGGCTGAAGCAGGAGACAGTGAAAAATATCCTCCCTCCTCCGATTTGAAGAAAGAATGTACCAACAAGCCTAATGCAGAATTCTCCAAATGCCTGCCAGCTGTGCCAAAAACATGCAAAAACATGGAAACTTATGTTGAAGATTTGGAAGACTGTGCTCCAGGCTGTGCTTGCATGGAAGGCTATGTCTACGACGTCACAACTAAAGATTGCGTGATAGTCGAAGACTGCCCTTGCCATCATGGTGGAAAGAGTTATTCTGGCGGCGATAAAATAACTGAAGATTGTAATGTTTGGTAAGATTTTGAACTTTTGATGTCTCTCGAGATGAGTCCATACTTATAGTAATTTGATTTTAAATTCTTTCCAGCCTCTGTCAGTCTGGCAATTGGAATTGCACAACAAACGATTGCGACCGCTCGTGCAGTGTTTGGGGTGATTCTCATTTTACAACTTTCGATAACCATGAATTTGATTTCCAAGGAGCCTGCGACTACATCCTTTCAAAAGGTGTTGCCGCCAACGGCGATTCATATTCTATTACAATTCAAAATGTTCTGTGTGGTACTATGGGAGTCACATGCTCGAAATCATTGGAAATTGAACTGGGTGGAAGTATTAAGGATTCGATAAAACTGTCAGCTGACTCATCATACTTGGACGATCAAAGTAAAGCTCCAATAGACAGTAAGTGCCCCCTCGAAATCGTTTAATTCAAAATAACTTAATTCCCTTTTAACTTAATTCCAACTCACACCATCATCATCATCATCAGAACTTCGTGAAGAACTTGGCAGCAAAGGACATTCATATAACATCTACAAAGCCGGCCTATTCACCGTTATCGAAATAATTCCACTAAAACTTCAAATCAAATGGGACGAAGGTACTCGCGTGTATGTTAAACTCGGCAAAGATTGGAAGGGAAAAGTAAACGGTCTATGTGGCAATTACAATGACAATGCTAACGATGACATGAAAACACCATCCCAAGGCGTCGAAACAAGTCCATTCCTATTCGGGCACTCATGGAAATTGCAAGAGTTTTGTGTAGCACCAATTCAACAAATCGATGCCTGCAAAGAACATCCTGAGAGGGCGACATGGGCTGAACTTAAATGTGGTATTCTCAAGTCATCAATGTTCAAGGTATATACATAATGTGGGGATATGTGTTGTGTATGGAATCGTTCTCGTGCTCACTTTGCATATTCATTTTGTGAAAGTGAAAATTCGATTGCAAATTACATTACCTATCGTTTTTCGTAGTAGATATGTGCATTTTGAAAATCCATCTCTAGAATTTACCAATGTATGTGTATGTTTTTGTATATTTATGCAGGAATGCCATTCTGAAGTTCCTGTGGAAAAGTATCTGAAACGTTGCATCTTTGATACGTGCGCTTGTGACCAGGGCGGTGATTGTGAATGTTTGTGCACGGCAATTGCTGCATATGCTCATTCATGTTCGGCCAAGGGAATCAACATTCGATGGCGTACACAACACTTTTGTCGTAAGTATAATAATTGGAGAATTTCACATTGCGATTTAAAATTTTCAAAATTACGTGAAGGGTTAAGTCAATATGAATGTGATGTGTGGTTTCCAAGAAATTTAACTGATCAGAAAAAATCACGTGAATTTTCAGACCTTATAGTGTGGCTTTATAAATTTCACGTGAACATTGCAAAAATTTAGTAAATATTGTCCAACTTTTAAATAATCAGAAATTCACGGGAAAATTCTTATAAAGTTCACGTGAATTTTTTAAATGTCATTTTCACGTGAGTTTCCAATTTTTTTTTTAATTATCTGAAAAATGTACGTGGGTAAAAATGATTCATGTTATTTTTATATTTTACGTGAATTTTAAAATGTGTATTAATTTTTAAAATTTCACATATTTCACTTGAAATTTCCTGAATAAAAAATAAATAATTTAAAAAATTCACTTTAGTTTTCACATTAAAATATGTAAAATTTTAAAATATTTGTTTAACTACCTGTGAAATTCACTCTACGACACATCACCAAATACTCTAGTTAACTGATTTCTAGTTTTCTAATTTCAACTTTTATATTTACCACAACCAAGCAATGCAATGTGACCCCCACTGTTCCGAATACAAACCCTGTACACCAGCTTGTGCCGTTGAAACTTGTGACAATTTCCTCGATCAAGGCATCACCGACCGCATGTGTTTGAATGAGAACTGCATTGAGGGCTGTCAAATTAAGCCCTGCGATGAGGGTATGATATATTTGAATGACTCCTTCACCAAATGTGTGCCCAAGTCAGAATGCAAGCCGGTCTGTATGCTAAAGGATGGCAAGACCTTCTATGAAGGTGATGTAACATTTGTCGATGATTGTCAGACATGTCGATGCACCAAAAAGAAAGAAGTATGCAGTGGGGTTCCATGTCCTGAGCCATTACCCACAACCACTCTTTACCCAATCACTATGGATCCCAACACTCAGATTGAGTCGAAATGTACTCCCGGTTGGACAAGATGGATCAATATGGATGACGATTCCAATACGAAAAAAAATAATATCAAATTAAATGATGTAGAAAAGTTGCCAAAGTTTGATGCATTTGAAATTATCTATGGCACTTGTGCGAAGGAATTTATGAAGAAGATCGAATGTCAAGTAGTTGGAACGCATGAGAAGGCCGAACTTATGGATGAGAATGTATATTGCACATTGGATGATGGCTTAGTATGCAATGGAAATTGTCATGATTATGAGATAAGAGTGTTCTGTCAATGTGGAACAGAAGAAATCACCGAAAAACTTATCGATCCTATACAATACTGCGATGGAAATATGAAAGACCTCAAAGAACATCCAGATGATTGTTATAAATTCCTGCAATGCGTACAAAAGACTGATCAAACATGGCAATACGTGGAAATGACTTGTGGTCCTTCGACGATGTTTAATCCGCTTTTCAATGGCTGTGATCATATTGCTAGTGTCGAAGCAATTAAACCAGAATGTGGAGTAAAAACTGAAATACCCAGTGAAGCGAAAATATTGACCTGTCCTCCAGGTCAAATTTGGTCAGAATGCTCAAATTATTGCGAACATACGTGTCATTATTTCGGACATGTAAGTATTCTTCCTTGATTTAGGTATTCAACTATTCAATATTTTTTTTTTCATAAAGAAACTTTCCAAGCGTGGTCTTTGCAATCCCGGAGACATTTGCAAACCTGGTTGTGTTGACGAAACAGAGCCTTATTGTCCAGGACTTAACAAAATGTGGCGTGATGAGAACACTTGCGTGGATATCGATGAATGTCCTTGCATGAGTAGTGATGAAAAATACATTAAGGTAAGTTCGAGAAATATTGGTTAATCATATCTTAGAACGATTCAATCAATTTTCAGCCCCATTCAGTTTACAACCATGTTGTATCTGGTAACGAACAAATCTGCCAGTGCATTGACAATACTTTATACTGCAAGATTGATGAATATGAAGTAATGGTAAAAACAACACCAGGTAAAAAAAAACGATAACTTGAAAAGAAGGACCGTTTCTGCTAACTCAATGTATTCTTTTATTCCAGAACCTTCTTCTTCAATCTCTTCCGAAGAACCATTCACCACACCATCAAGTGCAACACCTCCATCAAAATGTGACCCAGAACTGTAAGACTTTCAAATAGCAACTATTGAATTTGTATTCACAAAATTTTTTTTTTGACAGACTTATTCCAATGATAAATGGCGCCCAACCATTACCCGATTCAGTGTTCAATGCTAGCAGTACTTTAAGCGAATCATATCTCCCAAAGTTTAGTCGATTGCATTCAAAACCATTCGGTGTGTCGAAAGGCAGTTGGTCACCACTTATCACCGACCAAATGCAATACTTGCAAGTTTCATTTGATGAGCCGCAGAACTTATTCGGTGTCATCATGCAGGGTAGTCCGGTGTCAGATCAACATGTGACCCTATTCAAAGTATGTCTATCTCTGAGTTCTGCAATTCTGGCATTCGCGAGTATCTATATTTTTTAACCATCAAATCGTTTTTATTCTAGATACTATATAGCATTGATGGTGTGGCATTCCACTACCTGGTCGATGAAACAGATAAACCACAATTGTTCAATGGGCCGATTGATTCGCGCACACCCGTAGAATCGCTCTTTAAAATACCAATCGAAGCGAAAGTTGTGCGTATTTACCCGTTGAAATGGCATGGAGCAATTTCGATGAGGGTGGAATTATTAGGCTGTGGGGAAGAGCCCCGTTCTACCACCGAACAGAATATCGTAAGCTGAATTAATTTTTCGTCGCCACGCGAGCCGTTTCCAAACTATGTTGTTCCTTATTTTTTTTTTAGATTACAACAACCGAAACAACACGTCACATTTCTACCACTGAAGCAACAGTTAACGTTAAATGTGGAGAACCAATGGGTGTTGAAAGTGGAGCTATGCATAACTGTCAAGTGAAAGCTAGTAGCATTTGGCCATTGAAGGACAAAAAGATGCATTTAATAGATATGTTGAAACTATCGCAACCAATAAGTTGGAGACCAGTTGTGAATACTCCAAGTGAATTTATTGAAGTAAGACATTGACTTGAGGATTAGCGTTTGGAAACTAATTGATTCAATTTTATTTTTGTATAGTTTGACTTCTTGGAACCAAGGAATATCTCAGGACTTACAACTAAAGGTGGTCCACATGGTTGGGTTTCGGGCTATAAAGTTCTCTACTCACAAAACGGTTTTGCTTGGAATAACATTCTGACGCCTGAGGGAAAACCAAAAGTTTTTATTGCAAATCACGATCGCGATACTCCACAAACGAATTACTTTACAAATAATATTCAAACGAAAATTTTGAAATTGGTGCCATTTAAATGGAAGAAGAACATTAACATGCGAATTGAACCTCTGGGATGTTTTACACCATATCGTAAGGACATGATTTATTTGCTTTACGTTCAATAATTCTTAAATTTATTTCCAGCTGAAGTCAAGGAATCGGTCGAATTAATTGAATCACCAATTAAAAAGTGTCCAATTTGTGAAAATATTGTTATCAATCCAGCTGACAATGAATGTAAATGCAAGGAACCTTTGATGTGGGATGGCAATAGTTGTGTTGATCAAAATATGTGTCCATGCGTCGAAAACTATATCAGGTAATATTGGAATATTTTAAAGTCCTTAAAGCTTGGTATTTCTATATGATTGTTCTTTCAGTTATCCAATTGGATCGAAATTCGAAAATAAAAATTGCAAAGAATGCGTTTGTGTATTGGGTGGTGTTAAACAATGCAAACGGAAGAAGTGCCCACCATGTGGTGCAGGTTTACGTCTGATTCAGACATCAACATGCCTTTGCAAATGTGAACCATGTCCAGAAATGCAGAAATTATGTCCATCTAGTGGTGATTGTATTGCGGAAGAGTTTTGGTGCAATGGTGTTAAGGATTGTGAAGATGATGAACCGGCAGAATGTACGAAGGTGATTGAAGATATTGGACAGCCGACCATGGAAACAAATACAAGTGAGTTTTTTATTGTTAAATATTCTTAATTGGAACGAAAATTTGAAATATTATTTAATTACAAAGGGTGTTTTTTTTAAATAGAATTTTTAAAATTGATTTAAATATAATTTCTGGTACATGACCGCCATTGCTTACTCGGAAGTAATTTAGTCTTCGATCACTTTTTCCAACAAAATTATTGAAAATCGTTATCAGGATAAATTTTGGAAGCGTTGTCAATCTATTATTTTGAAATGTCAAAATACAAACAGCTGTTAAAGTAAAGTTCTATACCTCTGAAAAAAACACCCTTAATAATTATTTTTGAACCTATTTTCAAAAAAATCAATTTTTTTTAAGCTACCGTCAAACAATGTCCAGAACCGGAATGTCCCGAAGGCATGAAAATGAAAATTACCGATCAATACGCCACCAGGGAGATGTCTGAAGTGTTTAAAACATCGTAAGACATTTCATAATTTTTTTTTTTTTCAAATCCAATAATTCTTCTTTTACACAGAGTATCCAAGAAGTTCTCCACCAGCACTGACGGCCGCAAGATCACTCGCACCAAAACCATTAATGTTGTCGAAGAGTACTTTGCCAAGCCCGAATTCGAATCTGGTTATAATTCCATCGAGGAATGTGCTGAATTCGTGTGCATACCTGATGCTCCACCAAGCACTTCTCAAACAAATGTTTCATTCAGCTGCACTGTCCCCAAGTGTCCTGATCAATATGAAATTGAAATTGATAATGCGAGAATAAAACCAGGCGATTGCCTCAAGTACACTTGCATTCTGCGTCCACAAAAAGATAGTGTATGTGAGTTAAGTGGCAAGTCGTTTGTGACTTTCGATGGAACCGAATTCAAGTATGATACTTGTAGTCATATCTTGGCGAGGGATCTAGTCAATTCTTCGTGGTATATTTCAGGTGAATGGGAATGGCAATCATCAATTGAAGAAGAACTCGTTTGTTAATTTTTTTTTTGTTTCTTTCAAAGTTCAATTAAATTGCACCGAAGACCGAAAGACCTGTCGCAAAGTACTTGTCATCAAGGACATCGCGTCTGGTGTCGTCCTTACCATAATGCCAGATCAAAAAGTCAAATTCAATGACTTCACCTACACCCCCAGGCAGTTGGCGAAATCGCCCCTCTGCAAGTCGATATTTACCGTCTCACAGCCGGGTAATACAATCTTGGTGGTGTCACGTTTGCATGGCTTCTGGGCGCAATACGACGAAATTGGCGGAATCAAAATTGGAATCTCTGAGAAGTTCATTAAGACCGTTGACGGATTGTGTGGATACTTCAATGGCAATCCAGCCGATGATAAGCGTCTACCCAATGGCACTGTGATGAGCAGTACAAACAAATTCGGAGACAGTTGGTTTGACAAGGACATTCCTAAGGACGAGTGCTATCCACAAGTGTGTCCAAAGAATATTCAAATGAAAGCTCTATCCCTGTGCAACTCAATTAAGTAAGTGAAGTTCAGACAGACGACGACGACGATGGAGTGATTTTTTTTATTTTTATGTATTTAAAAAAAAAATTATTTTTTATCCCTCTCAGACATATTTCATTCCTGAAGTGTGGTAAAGCAGTTAATTATAAGCAATTCGTCTCAAAATGCATTGAAACCACTTGTGAGTGCCTAAAGGCAAACAAGGAAGATCCTAAGCCTTGCAAGTGTTCAATACTTCAAGGATTCGTTAAACAGTGTTTGGCAGTTAATCCTCAGATTCAATTGGACACATGGAGAGCGGTTCATCAGTGCGGTAAGTTTTTCTTTTTGTTGAAGGATTCGCAGTCACGTTTGGTTTTTTTTTTTATTTTTTTGTTGACGGAATATTTTGTTTGGCATTGCCAATTTTTTTTGTATGTTTGAGCAGAGATATCCTGTCCAGCGCCATTAGTGCATTCTGATTGCTATAAGCGACGTTGCGAGCCATCGTGTGATAATTTTAATGGAGATGATTGCCCTATGCTGCCGGATGCCTGTTTCAGTGGATGCTATTGTCCGGCAGGTACATTGCGCAAGGGTGATACGTGCATACCAATTAACGAATGCAAGGATTGTATTTGCGATGCGTTTGGCACATCGAAATATCTTACATATGATAGAAAGAATTTCACTTTTAACGGTAATTGTACGTATTTGCTGTCGCGGGATATTGTTCCAACTGGTGTGCATACGTTCCAGGTGAGATTTTTTTTTTGAATTTTTATTTCATTCCATTCTATTCAATTCTTCTTTGCTTACTTATTTTTGTGGCAAATACCTATACAAATTTTTAAGGAAAAAAAATCGACCCGAGGTTTTAATTAAAATTGAAACGTGTTTCTTCCGCTTGACGAGATTCTAAATAGGTGCGTCGATTTTCTTGAAAATTGGTTGGTTTCTAAGGTTTTTTTTTTGAACAAAAATAACGGTATACATTAGCCATTAAGGAATATTATATTTATCTCACCACAATTTCATACGATTTCCATAGGTTTTTTATAGTCCAGTAAAGTTGTCAGAAAATGGGCATTAGACAAGTTTTAGATTCGTCAAAAAATTTGAATTCGAAATTTTGATCAAAATTGACATTACTATTGCAATTCAGTCCGTCTATCCTTTGAGCTACAGTCTAAGCGGGTATTATGGATTTTCTCGAAAATTGATGTATAGTGTTTTTTTAACCATGTTTTAATTTTTTTTAAGACCAAAAATAACGGTACTTGTGTTACATTTTTGATGTGCTTTTTTGCAAAATAAGATTTTTTTTTGAAAATGTCTCCGACGATCTTTTTGAGAAAAATAAATAAATAAATTTAAATAGATATTGGTTCACTTTTAATAAAAACGGAAATTCCAAAAATTGGGAAGTACCGTTAGGTACATATATTCCCATAAACTTTTCATCTGATTGCAGTCAAATTGTTTGTGCAAAAGCATCTTAAGCAAATAAAAAGTATTCAAAACTTCAATTTTCAAAAAAATCACTCACCAATTAATACGACAAAATTTTCACAAATCTTTGAGTGAAACAAAAAAATTCTACTCCGAAAATATCGTGAGACACCTTTTCTCTCATCTTGTCTTTCATCTTTCTCTCTCCTAAAAATTTTAACCCCAGTTCGTACTTTTTAGGAAATTCGTAAATTATACAGAATTAAGCTCTTTATCAAAATCAATTTTTTGGAGTGAATTTAAAATTTTTCTAATAAAGGGTGTCCCAACAAGAACGCACGATTTAAATTTGGCGCCATTCGAAGTGTCATTGTTTGACATTTCAACAATTATTATTGTTTGTTAGTAGAAGGTATAAGGTTAATAAAAATGGAGCGCTACACGAATGAACAACGCATTATCATTGTGAAATTGTTTTACCAAAATGGTGAAAGTATTGCGGCTACAATTCGCAAATTGCGATCAATTTGGGGTTACAATAATGCTCCAAAAGAGTCAACTGTAAAGCGATTAATGGAAAAATTTGCTGCAACTGGGTCTGTGATTGATGTAAAGACAACAACGCGCCTTCGACCAGGTCGATCGACCAAAAATATCCAGCAGTACGTGATGATATCGCTCAAACTCCATCCACCTTAATTCGACACCGAGCTCAGTAAATTGGTGTTTCCAAATCCACAATGCAGCGAATTTCGTGCCTAGAATTGAAAAAATGAATGTGGAGGGGATGTGGTTTCAACAAGACGGCGCCACATCTCATACAGCCAGAGAAACAATTCAATTGCTGTCATTTCCCGGTCGTGTTATTTCGCGTTTTGGAGACCAGAATTGGCCGCCTAGATCGTGCGATTTAACACCATTGAACTTTTTTCTTTGGGGTTTTTTGAAGTCGATGGCTTATGCGAATAAGTCGACGAATACTCAAGCCTTAAAAGAGGAAATTGGACGCTGCGTTAATGAAATACCGCAGCATTTATGCAAAACGTTATTTGAAAATTTCATTAAAAGATCGCGTATGTGCCAGCAAAGCCGCGGCGGCCATCTGCCTGATGTGTTGTTCCATACATAACCTCATCCTGTCTACTTTACGATATAATAAAGAATTCGCGATTTTTTTTAAATTTAAATCTTGCGTTCTTGTTGGGACACCCTTTATAAAGCATTCCACTGAAAAAATTGAAATTTCTATGAGTCAAATAAATATTGTAATAATAAAGATCAAAATCCCGTTTTATTGCATACGCTCCATCATCAGACTTAAATTCTGAGGTGAATTCTCTCCCTCTGACAATTATGGCATTTTTTTATCATCCTTACTACACGTCTTCATATATTCATCTAATCTTCTTTCTAAACATTTTACATATCAAGTTTCCAATAAAGCTCCCTTCCTACATTACATCCTTGTGTATCCTATAGGTTTATGTTACAATGGATGATTGCAAGAAATTGGGACTCCCTTCATTGGCCCCCAACACAAGCTGTGCCAAATCACTTCATATTCTACACGGCGAACATATAATTCATATTCAACGTGATGTACCCAATGAATCGGTTCAGGTGCTAATCGATGGCATGGAAGTAAAGAAGCTGCCATTCAAGGATACCTGGCTGGGTATTAAGGAGACCAATAGGAATGAATTGAAACTCACGTTACCTGAGTCGCATGTCGAAGTGACTAGCTCCTTCGATAATATGGCATATTCGGTAAGTTCCTTTCGAAAAAAAAACTCAATAAGGCGAAGTTCTCCAAGACTTTTTAGATCAAAGGTTTTGAAAATACATATGAGAATTGATGAAGAAAAGTCCTGGTGAAATTCACCAGATAGAAAAAATAGAGAAGAGTTTATAGTTGGACGTGGGTTGGGAACCCCATATATAGCCATATTATTTTCAAACATGACTCAATCATTTTTTTTACAGATAAGTGTACCTAGCATAAAATATGGCAGCAAAATGGAAGGTCTTTGTGGTGACTGCAATGGAAATCCCGACGATGATCTGAAAATGAATCCGGCTAAGAAGAAGGCTTGGAATTCTAACCCCGCACCAGTTGAAGTATGTGACATTGCTGAAAGCTGGAAGGCTGACGAACCGAAATTGGGTTTGGGTGAAGACCAGTGTTTGAGTGAAGATGTGCCGGTAGAAATGTGCTTACCTCTGCCACCAGAGATAGACCCATGCCTCAAATTCTTCGATGCTGAACTCTTTGGGGAATGTAATACAATTGTTGAGCCTGTGTCTTATGTATCTGCTTGTCAACAAGATATGTGCAAGCCTGGAAATGATCAGAAGGGTGCTTGCAATTCCTTGGCAGCATATGCAAGGGAATGTGCTAGAAATGGAATTTGCCTAAATTGGAGAAGTCCCGAATTGTGTCCCTATGACTGTCCAAATTCTATGGTTTATGAAACTTGTGGTTGCTTGAAGACCTGTGACACTATCAAGAGCGATGATATCTTTGAAGTTGAAAATATTATCACTAAGGCTATGGTTAATCCAAAGAAAGATCTAGATTGTGCCGCTGGGAAGAGTGAAGGGTGTTTCTGTCCACCGGGTACGGTCTTGGACAATGATAAGTGCGTCGCTGAGGAACAATGTGTGAAGTGCGATAATGGGGCCCATGCTGTGGGAGATGTCTGGAAGAAGGACAAATGTACTGAATGCGTATGTAATAACAATGGAAAAACAGAGTGTATTGTGCAGCAGTGTCCCGTTCAAGAGAGCATTTGTTCCGAAGGCTTCATTCCTTCAAAGATAAGTTCTTCAGAAGAGTGCTGCACCAAGTATATTTGTGGTTTGTATATCCCCAGGATTTTGGTCTGAGTAATCGTATTTCTAATGTATTGTTTTTAGTTCCTCAACCAAAAGTTATACCGCCTATTACTTGTCCAGATGCTCCCTTACCCAAGTGCGGAGCTGATCAATTCAAGAAGCAGAAAATTGGCCCCGATAATTGCCCACAATATATCTGTGGTAAGAAGTCTTGCATCTTTGATTTGTCAACAATTTTTTTTTTTTAACTTCTTCCATCTTAGAATGCAAACCTGTTTCTGAATGTGAACCATTCCCCGAGAATGTTCCACTTAAAGCTGGAGAAAAACTAGTTGCTGATTACTCTGGCTGCTGTCCAACACAAAATATCGTTTGTGATAAAACCACTTGTCCGAAATTGGCTTCGAAATGTGACAATAAATTACATGAATTCAATATTGTCACTAATGATAAAGATTGTTGTCCATTTGTCGCTTGCAGTAAGATTTTATTCTTCGAACAATATTTGTAGCAGATTCTAACAAAAAAAATTCTTCAATCATTAGCAATTCCCAAGGATAAGTGTATTGTTGAGATCGGTGAAATTGAAGTCCTTAAGAAGGTTGGTGATAAATGGAGCGTTCCTGAAGACCCTTGTATTCAAGAACAGTGTACCTATGGTCCGAATGACAGAACTCAGGTTATAGAAATGAATGAGAAATGTGAGACAAATTGTAAGAAAGGTTACGAGTATAGCCGTTTGGATGATACCAAGTGCTGTGGAATTTGTGTTCAAAGCGAATGTGTGTTTGAGGACAAACTCTATTCAGTTGGAGATAAATGGTTTAGCGCTGATAATTGTACCACATACACTTGCGAGAATAACAATGGACAGCTATTGGTTGTTTCTTCGAAGGACATTTGCATGGATGTCAGTGATTGCCCAGCAGAACAAATAGAAGATGCTGGTTGTTGCAAGATCTGTAAACCAATTCCTGAAAGTCAAAGTAAAAAAAACAACATTTAGCCTAGTTTTAGATGAATTAAAGAAAAACAATTTTACTATTTTACAGAGAATTGCTTCCCTGCCTCACTTTCTGAGAGCGAAACAACAGGTCTTGTCCACGAGAAGAATCCAGTGCATGGTATATGCGTTAACAAAAAACCAATTCATGGCTTCACTGAGTGTCATGGTTCCTGTGAGTCAGGTTCAAAATATAACGAAGGTATGTATTATCGGAATGTCCATTCTCGAAACCTGTTTGTTTTAATATTCCTGTTTTTTGACAGCATCCTTTGGCCAAGACAAAATATGTTTCTGTTGTTCGATAAATGATTACAAATCGATCAATGTTACATTAACTTGTGAAGATGGACTGGAAATTGTCAAAGATGTAAGTTTTACAATTTTAAATCAAAATAAAATTTTTTTAAAACTTTCTCATTTCTTGCAGATTAAAATTCCTTCAGCATGTAGTTGTAATGCTTGTACAGACAGAGAACAAGCCGATTACAGTTCGTTGATTGATGTACGAATGAACAAAGTTCCAATAAAACGATTGATCAGGAATTGAGGAAATTTTCAGGGAAATAATTTTTTATTTATTTTGTAAAAATTTGATTTTATTATTTTTTCATAAAGACGCTATAAGAATAAATCAAATGTGTTTCTTTTTTTTAAAGATAAATTTTTTTTTCAAATAAAGGTATTGAACCACAGCTGAACCTGCAGTCCAAATATTTATTTTTTTTAGAACTTTAAGTTGGCAACACTTTTTTAATTGGCGGCCATTTTAACAGCTGTGAAAATTAACCCGATCCCGATTTTCATAAGAGAATTTTGTTTAGCGTTGAAGTTGACTTTGATTCATTGTTGAGTGTGCTGGGTGGAATCATAATCCTGGCCAGAATGTTATAGTCAATGGTGACCGTTATAGAGCCATCATTACTGACTTTTTCGTTCCTCAATTAAATAACCATGATGTGCACACAGCTCGTGCCACAATTGAATTTTCGAAGCAAACGTTTGGCAATGCCGCTGGACTATTTTTGCTGGGGATATATGAAGTGCTATAGTCTACGTTGATAAGCCCGAAACGATCGGCCACTTGAAGGACACCGCGTTATTGCCAATCATCATCATCGGCTCGACGACCGGGGTCCGGTCTTGGCCTCCTTCAACAAGTCTCTCCACCTATCCCGGTCTTGAGCCGACGCCATCCAGTTGCGCACCCCAAGGCTTCGGGCGTCCTGGTCTACGCCATCTCTCCAGCGCACGCATGGTCTACCACGCTGCCGTCTACCATAGAATGTACCACAAAGGACTTTCCGAGCCGGTTCCTCTTCACTCATGCCAGCTAGGTGCCCTGCCCACCGGAGTCTACCGAGCTTAATTTTTGTCACTATGTCTGCTTCAAGGTAGATTGCGTACAGTTCATGATTGTACGGTCTCCGGAATCGTCCTTCCTCACATATGGGGCCAATAATTCTCCTTAAGACTTTTCGAACGCGGCTAAGAGGTCGCAGTGTCTTTTGCTAAGCACCCAAGTCTCGGATCCATACGTGAGTACTGGCAGGACCATGGTCCTGTACAGCAGCAGTTTTGAAGTTATGGTGAGATTTCTGGATTTAAAGAGCTTTGACAGACTAATTGAGCAGCCGCCCGCGTACTTCTTCTTCTATATTATTATCGGTTGCTACTATTGACCCAAGGTATTTAAAGGATTGCACCACTTCAAATTCGTGCTTGGCTACCTTAATTGTTTGACCAACTGTTCTTCTCGCATTCGACGCCACCATTTGCCATACTGCAAAAATGTTGGAAATAGTGGTCGCAAATTGGATTTCCAGATTAAATTACTTCCGAGCCAACGTAGCGGTCATATGCCAGAAACCATATTAAAATTATAATGCCATAAGATTACCTTTCAAATAAAGTCAATTTTAAAAACTCATCTTTGTCTTATTCCATTCTAAAGTTCGGCACCTCTGAAAAAAACGCCATATAGATTTGCTAATAATATTTCAAGAATTAAAAATTCTTAAAAAAGTTTATTTCAAACTTGACACGTTCAACATCAAACTTTCGTACTCCAATTTACAAAACTCCCTGAGTGAAAAATAAACAATTTATATTTTCCAATCCAATTTTTTATCTGTGGACCTTAAAAATTCATTAATATGTAATGAAAATATTAAACAGGATTCCAGTTTCCAGCTAACAATAAGAAAAATGTGGAAAACCGTCCAGAGTGTACAAAAATAAAAATCCAATAAATCCTAACTACTCGTAAATATAAAATGTGGCTAAATCGCGCGCCATGAATTCATTGATTTGTATTGAATTGTTCCCGAAAGAAGCAGCAAATTATTAGAAAAAAGGACAAACTAGGATCCTGTATAGCCAGAGAACTAAAGCAGTTCACTTCAGTCGCCTATCGAAGTCGTAAATCTTTGCAGGCCTTTCAAACAGCTACACAAAGTGTCACTCGAACAACGCACGAGATGTATGATGTTAGAGCCCCAAGCACATACAATACATAGGTACTTCTCAAGAGGCTTGTGCTTCTGGAAATTCGAGCAACCAGGGCAATAATATATTTCAGGATATTCTTTTGAAGTCACAAAACATAATTCTTCCTTCCATCGAAATTCAATCAATTTATGTATAGGTTATAAGAGGAGAGTGGGTGACCTTCATCCAGAGCTTCCAATCTCGGTCCCAACTCTTCGAACTTGGCGTTTATTCTTTTTTGGAAGGAGCTGTGGTTAGATTTCAGCTTTAAGTTTGTATTGGTAAACAAAAGATACAGAATAAGGTCGGGAATAGAAGAAGCGAAAAGGCTCAATTTATTCACTTGATGTCACCTACTAAAGAATTCTGAGAGTGCACATAAATTGTTGAATGCATGATGTTGTGGTATAGAAACACAAGGCGATGCATTCATGAATCCTCAGCGAATATATATAAAAGAGAACACCACGATCTGAGCCCAAAAATATATCATTCAAAGAGTTTCAGCAAACATGTAGCATTTGGATGAGTTCTGTTTCCCCCAGATATAAATCTATTTTTATATCTACATAGCTGAAAATATAGAGAAACATGCAGAAAGAGATATAGAGAGCGAGTGGATTTGAAATGTGTAACATTATTCCCAAGTAAAGGACATTTTACTATTTTGGGTGATGTTTTTGGGACTATCACTGGATGACTAAACTTCTTTGTTTTTGGTTATTTATGAAAGAAGAAGAAAATGCTTAAAAGCTGGATATTCTTTGTTTTAGGCGGCAGATAGCTGTAAGATACTTAGGAGAATAGCCTTGCATTATGGAAATGCTATATAGCAGGACTAGATGTGGCCATGAGAACGAGACGAGACTAACTTCTTGGCATCCGAGACTAGAACGAGACGAGAAAAGATTTTTGGAACGTACCTTACTAAGAAACTTGGTTGTGTTTCTAGTAAAGAGAATCATTCAAAAGTTTATTTTTGAAAGGTGTTGTAATTGTTGCTTCTTCGTCGAGTCATATAGGAACGTTTCGTATCGGTTTTACTAAGCCTTAAATCGGAAAAATTCTGAGATATATTTTAGACCGAGACGAAACCGGATTTTTATTCAATTTTAACTAAACCGAGGTGACTTCAAAGTCAAAAGTCTCGCCTCAGTCTCGTCCTGGGGTAGCCCTAATTAGTGCCTTTTTTGCCTTTTAAAATTGGCAAGGGAACGTGTTTTCCCCATAATAGGAAATATCAATAAAATTTTGGAAAAACCAAGAGAATTTCAAGTTTGGGCCAGTGTAAGAAAATTTAAATAACTATTAGACTTCGAAAATAAAAATCGTTTTTTTTTGTCTCTCAATTCAAAATGCCAAAGAAAAGAAGATATGGGGCAGGTTCGACTTTTTGGGTGAATTTGTAATTTTGGTCTTAACTGTGTAGTGGTATGAACATGGTCTTGGTATAGAGTGCAATGACAAGGATTTTAATTTTTGCAATTTTGACATTTTTGTAAAATTTAATTTCTTATCTTTAAGAAAAGTTTTGTGGTTTTTTTTTAAAACACTGCGTTAAAAATATGGTGCAGTATCATAAAACAGAATTTATCAAGACAGCTTTTTTTTAATACAATACTTTGACGAAAAACATAGTATTTTTAAAACATAGAATTTTATTTTTAAAATCAAGTAAATTTAGTTTTCGAAAAATTAATTTTTTAACTCAAAATTAAAAAAAAAATTTTAAACAACTTTTTTTCAAAATTTCACGTGATAAAGAATAATTTTTTTTTTTCAATATTCAATGCTCTTGTTAATTTTTGATCGAACACAAAAAACCTTGACAGTCGGTTTATAGTTTTTAAAATATGAAAAATAACAAAAACTACTTTTTTATAAGACTCTTTAATTTAATCTAAAATGTATGAATGATAGGATTAACTTTATTTTTACTATTTTTTTACTATCAGTCCTTTAAGCATACAATAAAGTGACAAAGTACTACTGGGTTAAACATATTTCACACATTTTTTCATTGAGAACACCTGCGTGAGAGCATTGAGTTAAAATTGTCATTGGGTTAATTTTTTTTTTTTTACTTTTAAAATAAATTTTTCAAAAACTATTCAGTTGAACAACTTAATTCACAAATAATATTAAATAATAGATTTTTGACTTTTCGAAATGCTATAGCACGACTCTGTAAGTATTACCGTTATTTTTTAATATTTTTTTCTGTTTTAAGTGATTTTTTTCTTTTGAAAATTGCCCCTTCCCATACGATAGTCAAAACTACGCGCTCTAGCCTTTTGTGACACCTTATGCAAATCACCTTGTATAATTTTTTTTTGGATCTGAGCAACAAAAAAGTTTTTCTGTAACCAAAACAGCCAACTCAATTTTTTATTTCTTTAACAAAATGGACTATAACTCTTAAACCAAAACAGATATCGAAAAAAGTTACCCAACATTTTTTTGTAGAAAATTTATTGTTTTAAAAGTTTTGCCCATAACTTTTCTTCTAAAATCAAAAATACGCAAGTTATGTTCGAAAATCTAAATTTTTATTAAAAACAAGATGGCGGCCAAATAAAACGTGTCACAAATGTGAAAAATATATTGAGCTTGATGTTACACTTTCACTTTATATTGAAAACGACAAAAATAAATTTGCACACCCTAATACAAAATATTTTTTTTCGAAAGTTTGTTCTTAACAGTAGCCACGTGGATTTTTTTATTCAGTACCCAAAACCCCCGGGTAATACCAAGAAATTCGGTACACGGGTACCCGTTCAGTGTACCGGGTACCCACCGAAATCAATAACTTTTTATTAACACGTACTGACTTAAACCAAAACCAGGCCAGTACTTAAGACTTTCATCTGACTAAAAAGACTAAGACCAGTTAAAAAGTACTGCAGTTGAGTAACTTTTAGTCAATTAACTGCTTTTATTAATTGCACAGTTCAAATATTAATACTGACTGCTGACTGTTTTTTGCACTTAAAGTACTTAGAAAAAGTATTAACTTGCAGTCAATTGTTAAGTTAATTAACTGCGACTTAACTTACTGCATTACCAAAGTACTGCAGTCATTTACAACTCTGCTAAATAGGATTCCATAAAATTAAAAAAAATTAGTTTGATTTAAACACGAATACGTTTGATATTTTAGTCAGTAATCATCAATAAATAAATTTTAAATGACTATAAAGCACATCATAACGGCACACAAATTATAGCTAATTGTCATTATAATAAAATCAAGTCTGACAAATTCTATTTGATTTTGATTTTGACACCCTTCTTCTTCGAAACCAAATATCTACTTGAACTTACGCTTAATGTGCAATATTTGAACTGAATCGTTGCATGCAATAAGGATATAAAATAACTTCAGCATTTCCTTAGCCCAACGCCTCAACAAGAAATATGTTGGTATGTGAGTAAATTTACAAACTCACCTCTGTAAATTTAACTCTTCTCCTAACCCCCATCTAAATTAACCTCTTTACATTGTTTAACATTTTTTGCAAAAAAAAAAATCCCTTAGCTTAGGGCATAACTATTGGTATGTTATGGTTTTTCGGCACGAAGGTTGTTTATTAATCATATGGAGCATATTGTAAGCAGTTTCTGTACAAAAGTTTTACCAGATTAAGAAGCTCAATTCACTTGAACCGCTTCCTGTTTGGATCTTCATCAGGGCCAGGGAACCTTTCATTCTTTGATAATTTCTCAAAAGGAGGTTTTTTTTAATTTTTTTTTTTTGTTTGATTCTACTTCATCACATAACTTCCACATGCCCAGTAAAAGAGTTGTGAGACAAAAGAAAAAAAAAATAAATGTGAATTACGATGCATATAACAGTCATGAGTCCTTGTGTGCAATTGTAAGAGGTTGTGATGGGTGGGCATTTGGATTAAAACCTCAGTCAATTTTTTTTTTTTTTTCAACTTGTTGTGAACAACCAACACAAACGGCTTAAAACTATCTACCTCCATTTACGACAATGCGAGAACAAAGCTCAGGTGTGTTCTTTAGGGTAGCTGCTTAATAGCTTTCACTTAGTGTTGTTAGCAGTCTCTTTCAACTATTTTAATAAACTGGGAGAAAGACCTGAACAAAAGAAGCCAGCGAAGACTTACAAAAAAAAAAAGAAGGTACTTTAATAGTTCAATTCCTTTGAGTCATGCACATGAGCATGTGCATGTGCTAACAAAGTGCACAACGTTTAAAGCTTGCAAGGACACTTGCACCTGTTGCCATGGTCTAGCTAGTCTATAGGTAGGGATGTATAGAGAAGGTTGGGATATCTCAGGATTGCGTGTGGAAATGGAAAGTTTTAAGTTTATTTCTTTTTGTTGTACGGGATATAAATTCGGCGTTTCATTGGATTTTCAGAGGAATGTATAGCTAAAGTTTATTCTATTTTAAGAAATTCCAAATGCTACCTGTCTTGTTTTTTAAATCTGTCCAGCAATACTAAGGTGAGACAAAATAACAGTCGTGTTTGCGGATACCTATGGCGATGGCAGTGGACTAAAGGCGATTTAACGTTGCTAGACTATTTTCTGTGAAGTCGCTATTTTACGTTAATAAGCTTGATACTTGAAGGACAACATTTGCCGATGTATAAATGTTGGAAAAAGTGACCTGAAATTGGACCTCCAGATTGCTACCAAGCCGAGTTAGAAATCATATTTTAATTATATGAATTTTAAAAATTTCTATTTCCGTTCCATGTTTTATTCCATTTTAAAGTTCTATACCTCCATTGTATATGAATTTAGATAGTACTCTCATGAACACGTTCCACACGTCGTCCCCCTGGCGATCACACAACTAACTAATTTTCTGGTTGCTGTTTCTGTGTATATACAAGTGCGCCCCCAGACGACCACACAACACAACTCAAAAATCATCGTGATGATAGTACTATAAGTTTTATATACAATGACCTCTAAAAAAAACAAACAGCGCCACCTGTATGATCAGTTGTTATACATATATTTATATAAATCTTTTCCAACTAAGACTATACTATAAAGATTAGCGGACCGAGGTGACTACCTTGTGGTACACTGGAGTCAGCGGCAGTTGATTAAAAAATCATTCCTCTTCAAATACGGAATTCAAAACCATCCATGAATCTTTGATAAAGTTCAGCATGACGAACTAAGATGCCCTTAGTTCGTCATGTTCAGATGTTCTCTAAAGTAGAACAATCTAAAACTGGGAATCTGTTGATGATTTCTAAGTTCTACTCGGCGAACCCTAAAAGTGCAGCCTAAAGGTGAATCAGGAAAGTGGGAGAGTTATGGTCTCATACGAGAGACTCATGGTCAAGGAAAAGAAAAAAATGTTGACGGAAGAATAAATGCAGTTTGCCGCTTCATCAAGTCAATCAATGAAGAACGTTGCAGAAATTACGAGTAGATAATAAGACCTCCCCTTATGCATAAAAATCATAAAGTGCATTTAATTCAGCAACACATATAGTCTTGTAGGTCCTGAGTGTTTCGAATGTCCTTTCAAGCTTACCCAATAAATATCTCCTTTTGACTTTTTAATCTCCCCAAAAAAAACTATCCCATTTAGATTTATTTCTCTGATATCATCGCAAATTTATCTTAAACTGAGTAAATATATCCTTTCAATTTAACTAAAAGCAGTCTATAACAGCAGTCCATATAAGTACTTCTTATATTCTATTACTATTTTGCTCTTGCAATAAAGATTCAAATCGAACGGTAGTCAAGCAGAAAAAAAAACTAAATAAAAGTCTAGCTCAAACATACTCCAAATATCAATATAGCCAGTCGATTACCATCCAAAATGGCCTAAACGGAAGGGTCAATACCATATAGTCGAGTCGATTCCAAATATTATGTACATACGTATATCTACCTATGTAAACGAAATAAAATAAACTCTTACCTGACTAAATGCTGGCATACATTTTCCATTTCAATTACATAAAAAAAAAAACAAAACAAAAAAAAATTCCAAAGGATGAATATATCCTTAAAAATGCTCACATGCAATCCTACTGCTTCAATATTCGAATCCGAGATAACAGCAATCTAATGCATCAGCAGCTGTAGAGAAAACAGCCGAAATTCATTCACTCACTCCATTCCCTGGCACTCTGTTACGCTTACGATGCGATGGATATGTACTTTTTATCCTTTTTTTTATCTGTGTTTTAGTAGTAAGTGCATGCACATAGAGGATATCTGTTTCAGCTCACTCTCTGTTGAAAATAATATCGAAAATAAGCCCTTTACACTATCTATACACAACAACGACACACAGTAGCATTCATTCGAGAATCGAAAGAAAAACATTTGAAAAACAACAAAGCAAAAAAAAAAAGAAAAATTTATAAAACAGAAGCACAAACATAGAAAAAGGACACCCGCATGCGAGAGAATAAAAAAAAGAGTACCTATACTTTCCCAAATCGAGAAGATAAAGTCAACAAACAGAGATCCATTCCTTTTTGGCTTATTGGGTATTTGGTTCCGAAGCACATAAGTACACATGTACAATTTAAATTGAAACGTGAATGCAATACGAAAAACGTTGATGCCTGCAGAAAACGGATTGGACTACAAGTCCCAAAAAAAAAAAAAAAACACTCAGACCCAAACCTTATAACCTGAGGCTGTGATGGGCACACGGATTGAAATGATATTAAAGAAGCTCAGCCAAATGCAGTTTGGGCGATTGAATCGACTAACTGGGCCGAAAAGTTGTTGTGAGGTGTATCAATGGTGGTTATGATGTTGTTTCTTGTATGGAGACTTTTTTTTTTGCTGTCTATAAAACAAAAAAAAAAAAAATAAGGAAATTTTGAAAAGACCGGAGGCATTGGTAGCCATTCGGCCCAAATTGAAGTTGGAAAACGAGGTTTTGCATGGGAAATAACTCTGCTGGCACAAAAGTATCAATTGAAAATAAAAAATCCAACACCTGCTATGAAAATGCCTTTTAGGATGATCTCTCTAGAAACTTCGATGGTATTTCTGTAAAAATAAGTTAGAAACGTTTTGAAAAGAGTTTAGATGTAATTTTCTGATCCGTGATGACAAAAACCAATATTTACAAAACAATAGAAATAAGTTTAGGCTGCAACAAATATGAATAAATAATATAAAAATGTTTGGATTAAAATCCCTACCTATCGATAACAGCGCCGCCGCCGCCCGGTAATAGTTTAAGGGGTGTTAAGGAAATACCACTTGTATATAAAGCAAGTGAATGACTCACTGTACTACGCTATCACACAGGGTCTGGCCATCTCAATTCAAGATTTTTTAAATAATTTTTGATGTTCGCGTCGTATGTGACACTTTACCATTTTGTTTTAGTAGCTAAGCGCTGGTACAGAAAAAAAACACCAGTAATAAATTTTTGATAACTTTGTTAGTAAAAATCTAAAATGCTAAAAATCGTCATCTTAGTATTTTGTCGAAATTTCTTATATATTTTATATCTTCGAAATGGCACCTTGAAAAAAGAACAATTTAATTTTTTTAAGAATTGTTTTCGATAACATATATACGAAAAATCGATATTTTCTACGTATTGGAAAAAGTAAAATTCTCGAAATCCTTTTTCAAGAGCGTGTTTTACTACTTTTTTTTAAAAAAATTTTTAAATGAAATTTCACGTAAGATAAATGTTAGACTGAATTTTGGCTTTCTGGCATTTTCCGGAGTCATATATATCTAACAATTTGCACATATGAAGTATCTACTATTAAAAATCGTGCGTGTCTTGCCTAGGACTTACATTTTTCTATAAACGCACAATCCATTTTTATCAAACGTAATTAAGTGATTTGAGGAAAGGTGTACATGTCTACCATATCAGAAATACTCTTATGGAGAACCTTTAATTTACTTTGCGTGTTGTATAAACTTAAAACTTTATATATCTACATAAAAATCTTAATTTAAATAATGGGAAGAAATTACTTTTTTATTACTAATAAAGTTACTCATACTTTAGAAATAAATAAAACATTCTTTATTCAGAATAAAATCACGCACTTCTTCTTGATGGTCATTTTTTTTTACCACAGAACATAGCCATACTAAGACCCTAAGACTAATAAAACGAACTAAGATTATAATCAAAACGCATAAAATGCCTTATCTCATTTTTCAATAAAATTCCCTTCTTTCAAATTATAAGCCAGAACAACCCTCTCGTCATATCAATAAACCTCACATTAGTTATAAGCCGATGAATGCACAATTATAAATTCAATAAAGCTACAAACAAAATGCAAATACAAATAAATCAAGTACGTGCATAAATCTGACCCAAGCTGTACTCATTTAGACCATTATACTATGGCTCTGTTTGTGAAAATATTTTGTGAAATTCGATTTTGGCAAGGCTATAAAATAATAAAAATTTCAAAAAAACTTGATGGCGAGAGAGATGGGACGAAATCCCTTAAATCTACATAAATCTCTTTCACTTTTCATAATTTCGAAATTAAAAAATAGAAATTTATTCTTTGACATTAGGTTTGTTCAATGAAGAAAAGTTCAGAGCACAGCAGAACAGAACCGAGCAAAATAGTGCAGAACAAAACAGTTTACAAATGTCAGACAAGTTAGAACAGTCAGTCACATGACAGATGAATTCTCATTGACAGATGAATTGTCACCTCTTCGTTGAATCAGCTCAAAATCGCTTTTCTCGTCTTTCATGAGCTTGGTCATAAATACTTGTTACTTCCTCATCTGAAAACAGAATTAAATTAAAAATTATCAAAAATTACATAAAACATAAATGTCGGTATATACTCTGTTGTATATTGCGACTTACCGTCGTCGTCTGAAGCAATGGCTGATTCTGACAGTTTTCATGAATCTGTTCTAGTCTGCTCTGACTAAAAAGCAAGTGCAAGAAATTTTGTTCTAAACTGTTCCAAACTGTTCGGAACAGCTTCACTGAACAAACCTATGTTATTGAGAAGCATGACGTAGCTAGTAGCGAGTAACGAATGGCTAGTGGTGAGTAGCAAGAATATAACAGTTGGACTCGGATGAGCAAAAAATCATATGGAGATGTCATCTTATGAAGAGGGCGCTTATTTCTGCAATTGGACATATTATTTTAACAAAATTACAAAAAAAAAAAATAAAATATATAGGTATTGCCTTGGCCCGTAACTAAAAGGGCGTCAAAGTATTATTTCTCGGGTTAGTAGGGGTACAAGTGATCAGAAGCGGGAAGGAAATAGAGAGTGGCGAATAGAAGGTGAGTAGCAATTAACGAATAGCTAATGGAAGTAGCGAATAGTGAGTGGTGGGTGAATGTAGTAAATGACATTTTAAAGAGTAGAAGCAAGTAGCCATAGCTAGTGCCGAGTAAGTGAGAAAACAACGAATGGCGAGAATCAAGAAGTAAGTGGCGGGGAGTGGCGAATATATTAATAATTTGACTGCAGTGCCACCTATCAGTTCAGATTTTTTTTTTTACTAAACCAAGACTGTCCTGCTTTTCCCTTCATGTCAATTATTTTTCCAAAAATGATTTTATATGTTTTTGAAACTGATGTAATTTAAATTTTTTTTATCAACAAAATAAATATTTGTGAAATAATGAGGAGCCTGATAAAATTCCCAAATATTTTCAAAATTCTTTTTCTACTTCGTTTAAGGAAAATAAATTTTTCCTCAAACAAAAAACAAAATATTCCACTGTTTGAATTAATGTGCAACAATGACAACAATCTATCTAATCAATCTTGCGAATAAAACTATGAGCTGTTAACGTCCTTTAAACAAAGGACACAAGACCATACGTATTCGCCTGGAACCAAAAAAAAAAAAAAAAAACAACCCATAACAATTACCATACATATTCAAGTGCATTAAACAGAAGGGCAACATATGAAATTAACGCGATGTGGGGCGAGATTGTCCAGGCAGGCATAGGTAGGTAGTAGATACTCCCCTTTTTCACACAAAAAGGAAATGCTATTACTAAACAATTTCCCAATGGGTCAATGGACTGACTTTTAAACACCAATGCATAAAGTTATGTAGAGTTACCTCTTAACAAAAATACAAAAACGAGGGTTAAGTGCAAATCATAAACTAAAAGCATTTTCCTTCTACTACTTCATTTGCAGGAGTTTTTGCAGAAAATTTTTTTTGTTTTCTGTGTATGTCCTTATATTCACATGGTCGTTGTCATTTGGTGTCCTTTAAGTTATATATAGAGAAGTCTGATGTTGGAGCAGTCAAGGGTAACACCACACAACACAACAAATAGTGCATGGGGTCGTGGTCGTCGAGCAAGAAAACACAATAAAATTGAAGGGGAGTTTAGAAAAAAAAAAAAAAAAAACAATTGCAGCGCGCTTAAGCCCTCACGCTAACCCGCGTTCACTATCTGAGTGCATTAATTCATATTTTATTATAATTTATGAATGTGTGTTATCTTTTGCAAGCTACTACCTACTCTCTTTAGCCAGTGTGTTTCTTTGCCATCATCATCAGGACCAGGAGGACCACCCACCCACTCCCACTCCTGATGTAGGTTGCTTGGTTTGGTACTATTTATGCAAAGAATCATTCATCCCGCGCTACTCCACCAACGAGTTATAATTTTTGCTGGGGAGCAGGGGGTGCGGGCGATATTCTCATATTGTTGTTTCTATGTTTGCTATTTCTGTTGCTGGCTGATGTTGACTGCCAACGTTCTGTGTGTTGCAGGGACGTTTTTTTTCCTGTTTTTGTTGACTGCGGCTTTATGGCAGATTTTATATATGAATTTGATATAGGGTACAGCTATAGTGTGGCGGGGAGTAGCTAGCGGGCGCGCAGTGGCGGCACACAATTTGAACTGAATAAATTAAATTATAGTAAGAAAGTCGAGCGAAATGCTATGCATAAATTAATTAGAATGCATATGCAAATGAGTGTGTTTGAGTGTGTATAAGTATACTTATATATGGTGGTGGCCTTTTTTTTGTGGGTACCACTGATGGTGCATTTTGCGGTAACAGAACACCACCGCCACCGACCGCGCGCCGCCGCCGATATATCGTCATCGTCCTTGTTCACATCGTCGTCGTCGTAGTAGTTGTTGTCATCAAGTGCGATCTGTAAATGCGTCGTTGGCAAAAACCAGATAAAAGTGTATTTCATATTATTTATGCAAGTGTGTACAATGTACATTATAAAGGATGAGAAATGTCTCAAAACAATTAAATGCAAACATAATTTGTTTAGGAATTATGGCGAAAAGCAAAGTTGGTAAAAAGTAAGGTTGCATTGAAATAAATTGCATTAGCTTTTTACTTATTTTTGGTTGGTTTGGTTTTTAATAAAAGTAATTCTATAAAAATGTTATGTCCTACTTTAGAGGTGAACGAGGAAAATTAATTATTTCAAATAATTTTAGCAATTACAGCTGTCAAAGATTGCATTTTGGAAGATTAATTATGGGGGGAGGGATTGCACTTTAAATTTATTCTAAAAGAATAATTTTGCATCCTTTTTCATTCAAATTAAAGCTTAATCTAATTTTATCGTATTTATAAGACTCACATCGCTTGGAAGGACATCCAGCGTTAAATTTCAATCTACCAAATTTTTACGCAAACATCCAGACATAGAAAAACTTGAAAAATTGGAAAACAAAGTCATTCACGTCCAGGACATTTATGGGAAAAAAATCTTTCCCTGGCACAGGAATATTTATATTATGCACCTGATGTTTATGTAGCTATATACATACGTCCTTAAGGTATATGCTCCCACTAAGGACTTATAAATGTGAATCCTTTTGAATTTCACACCAGTTCATCCTGCTCTTTTTTTTTGAACGCCATCGTTAAACAAACACCAAATTATTTATGCTTCTTTACCATGAATTGTACAAGTACCTTCCTAGAATCATCATCAGCAAAAACAAAAAAAAAATGGTAGACACAGGTTAATCTCTGACGGTACAAAATAAAAAAAAACTGCAAAATTCTTCCTCTGCTCTGTCACAAGACCAGGACTAAATGTACACATGAGATATCAGCCAGGGAGATTCACAAAAAAATCCTTCAGGAACAAAATTAACAGAAACAAAAAAAAAATTATACGTCCACACACTTAACCACAGATATGCAGGATATAATGGCAGCACAGTGGCAGAAAATGGCATATGAAACGAAGGCGGTGGCGGTGGCAGTGGCGGTAACGGTGACACACCCCACAGACAAAGGAAGGTGCTCATCAAATGACAGGAAATTTGCAACAGGTGCACCAAGTGTAAACATTTTTAGTCCCGACGATTTATGAACAAAGGCCAAAGGAGTGAGTATTTTATATGAACTATACGACTGCTTGCCGGCGAAAAATTGCAGTGCTGGCTGAACTTATCTAAACAATTTTGATAAAAGCTATGTCTACAGACTTTCACAGATATAATATCGTTCCCAGAGACTTTTTGCTGCAAACTGTAGTGTTTAGAAGTTTTTATGATTTTTAGAATTATCAAGAGAATTTTGGTTTGATAATGATGTCGGGTTTTATTTTTATATTTCTAGCTCATATTTTTAAATAAATAAAATATTCCATCTTAAGAAGTATCGATTTTTATTTTTGTTATAATTATATATAATAGCATTGACAAAAGAGATGGAACCAAAGTAAAAAAATATTAATCAGGAAAATATATTAGAAGAAAAAAAAAAAATGAAAAAAAAAAATATCGAACTCCAAATAATTTCTTTTTTTAAAAATTGTCACTTCTTCTTCATTTACAGTCGAATTAATTGAGTTGAAAAAACGATACAATTTCAAACTTTGGAGGAACGTATTCGTATTTCATAATTTTTTTTTATCAATACAGTGGTGACCCAGTATAACGAACGATATAATGTCTAGAGTCAATTCGTTATATCGGCATTTGTTATATTGAACCACCACTGTACCTGTACCTACTTGTTTTTTGTTTAATTTAAAGAACGAAATTTTCTAAAAAGGGAAATCAATTACATATTTGTATTTTTAAAACATCAATAAAATTACGCGATCAGAAAACGAACAATTTCACAATTTTACCGATCGTCTGCATAGATTCGTTCGATCGATTCGTTCGATTGATTCGTTCGATTGATTTTATAAAATTAACGATACATATTCAACAAAAATAGTGAGTTGTTCTCATTTAAAAATACAAAAACAAATTGAAAGAAATATATACAAAAATAGGTAACGAATTTCTAATAGAATTTTCAAATGAATCGCAAAAAATTGGGTTTCTCTCCTAAACTGAGTATTTGGAGTGTACCTATATGTGAAATTAAATTGAGTGATAGTTTTCTTTAACGATTTTAGCTATTTGTTGATTTTTATTTTGCTGTATTTCCTTTAAATGAAAATAATTTCGGTTTTTTTGAAATTTTAAACTGGCCGTCTATGGGTGGATTTCTGAACTTTTCCTAGAAAATCTAAAATAAACAAAGCCTTGCACCATAATATAAAAAAGCTTTAATTCGAAACTTAAAATAGAACTTAAATGGACTTGAACTGCCTTACCAACAAAACAAACGAAAAGGCTTTTTGTCAAATATTTTTTTAAGGCGCACACTCGCAAAACAGTTTAGTTTCGTCCATTATCCGCTGGATGTGTGCTTGAAGTTCTTTATGGTAAGCTTTCGGGCTTACCTATACATAGAAATGTATAGCTTTTAAACTTGAACATTTTACATTTCAATGGTTCTTGTCTCTATTTTTTCGGAGTTCTGTTATGTGGGTTAGGTGCACATTAACATTATCCTTTGTATATATAAACCATAGTACTATCATGGTGGAAGTCGAATGGGGCGACATCTAATTTACCTATGCAACCCTTACTCTTTTTTTTTTTGCGGAGAGCTTATGGAGGTTTTAAATGATATTTATTGATATTTTTTGGATGCAATAATCCAAAAAATAGTCTACTCTTGCCCCTACCACCAATTTTCGACGCTTAAAGACTCCCCAAATCGAATTTTACACCTCACATTTTGCAGCGCCACCACCAGGACCTCTGCAACCCTAAAAAAAACTCGCCATGATAGTACTATAGTTTTCATATACAAAGCATTATCCTTTGCATATGAAAAATATATGGTGAAAGTCGAATGGGGCGACACCTAAAATGTACTTTTCATATACAATGTAATGTGCGTAGGTAATTTTTATACTCCGCATCCGCAGAAAGCAGGGTGTCTCATAAATTAGCAGAACAATTTTAACAATTTTTTCTTTTAATAGAATTCTTTTGACGAACATTTTTTAAATATTTTTTTTTTTACCATGAAAGTAACGACCTTGAAGGATAAAAAAAACCTCTCAAATGTCCTATCTTTTTTTTCTCTGAAAATTCTAAATTTTTCAAGATTTAATTTTTTAAATCATATAGATATTTTTTCCAAGGTGGGGAAAAACATAGACGTACTTTTCAAAATTCCAATCTAATAACTTTAACAAATTAAGCCAGGGCCCCACCCTAGGGGCGGATATGGCACTGACCAGCTCACGCAATTCAATTCCCCACCGCTTTGGATATATTCAGTCGTCATTATGAATAAATCTATCTTCCAGGAATTTTGAGTAAAAAAAAAAAATTGTTTTAAAAATTCTGTCTGACGAATTATGTCGGGGAAGAATGAAAAAGAATTTTTTTAGAACCGCTAGAGTAAAAATTGAGAACAAATTGATTAAGAAAAAAACAGAAGCTACACATGTGTTTTTTTTAAATGCAGTAAAAATATTAAAAATTTGTCAAAAAAGGTTTTCAAAATAAAATTGCCCAAAAACTCAAAGCAAAATATTTATCAACCGCCCAAAGACTCAGTCATTCTATTTTCTATCGTTCCATCATGTAAATGTATTTTAATGATTATGAGGTCGAATTTTATAAAAATTGTAAAAGCATTTTTCGAGAAAAATCGAACAAGACTTCCAGTTTCAAGAAAATTCAACCACCGGTATGGGAAACCCACAGATAGACACGCAGTGCTTGTGCAGCATTTTCAAAGTCTGATGTTTCATCAAAATCTCAAGTACGAATTTTTTGACCAGTCCAAGACTTGGACTATAGACATCTGTTTAAGACAATGATCAAAAAATGTAAATTTATCACTTAACTCAACAACTTAAGCATTTTAAAATGTTAAAACCACCCAATTTTAAGTTTTTAATGTTCTTAAATTTTTCTAAAATTTAAAATTCCATCTATCAAATCAAAACTCCTTCAACATACCTCTACAAAATAAATATTCAAGTTTATTTTCCCAACAACAACAAAAACCACAATAACTATTACAAGCCGTCATAACGACATGGTGAGAGAATCATCAACTTTTCCAAAGGATAAAAACAAAAAAAAAATCACAAAAAAACAGAAAATGCATTTCAGACTACAAAACAATTAGCATCGCGTCAAAAGTTTTCTATAACAAAAAAAAAAAGTGCAAAACAAGTTCAACAGCATGCAACAAAAAAAAATTTACTTATTTTTTTTTTTTTTCGTAAAACAAACAACAAAAGGGCTGAACCAACTTGAATAATGTCCTTTTGCCTTCCTTTAAAAATAAAATAACAAAACCATAAAAATAATAAAACTTCAAACATTTTTAATGTCTTCACAGGTAGATGGAAATAGGTAGTAGCACTAGCAGTTGTAGGTAGCGGTACTCGTATTTGTAAATACTCACTCATTCTCTTGCTTTGCGTTTATATTCTGTTTTCCATTTTGTAAAATTGTGTGGACCATGCGGACAGGAATAAAGAAAAAAAAAAAAAGATGGAAAGTTTGGTTTAAAGCAGTAAACAATTTAGACAGGAATAAAAGGGATGCAGTAAATTTTTACTTCTGCAAAAAAAAAAAAATAAAACGAACAAAAGTTCTTAGTTCTCTGGGAAGGTATTATAATACACAAGGTAAACATCTGCAACATGCATGGTCGGATAAATACAAAGCTCGTTTGTACATAATTTGGGTTTAATATTTTTTTTGGCAAAAATGATTCAGAGAGAAAGAGCAAAATTGGATCTCTTTGTTTTGAAGGAACTTTTTTTTTTAATTAATATATAAATAAAAGGGGTGGTAAAGAGGTGTGTTAATTAAAATCCGAGTAATATGTTGGCTTTGTGGATATGGAATAACCAAAATTCTCAAGTCTGAAAGAGTGAGAGAGCAATGACAAACTGCAAATTTGAAGCCAGAGGTTTTAAGTCAATTGGTTGCTTAACAAATGCCATGTGATACTAATTTCACAGTTAGCAGTCCAAACGATTATACCCAATTTTTGATGAACTGCAAATTTGAAGTAGAATAAAACACCATAAAGTAAATTAAAGAGGTCTTATAGGAGTAGTTAAAAAATAAAAAAAAAAAAACTAGGTTAATTAGGTATAGTGTGGGAATGAAATTATTAATTCATTAATATATGAGAAAAGCGTCATATTGCTTCAGTAAAGATTTGCTTATCAGAAAAAATTATATCAGCATTTGATCCAATAACTATTTTCTTATAGAAGCAAAAATACTAATATCTCATTTAGCAAAGAATAACAACTCTTAATTGGAAATCAGAAGCAAAATTGTTAGTTGTTAGTTACTTAACGTCGACTAAAATGCCACAAGATGCTTAGGTTTCCTTTGGATATGCAAGAAATTCTTTTCCCCTTCTGATCTGGCTATTATCTATAAAAGTTATAGTTGAGTATAACTCCCATCTCTGGGCTGGTGCTCCAGCAACTTACTTAAGTCTTTTGGACAGTATACAGAGACGAGCCTTCAAAATGATCGGAGACAGGGACATCATCGTTCCTTTACGTTACTCGAACACCGGGGTAACGTTCCCTGTCTCTCACACTCTTATCGTTACTTCTACGGTAAGTGGTCTAACGAAATAGCCTCCCCTTAAACGATTCAACCGTAATACTCGCGCTTCCAGAAATGCTCATCAGTTTACTCTTGAACCCTATTTCGGTCATACTGTCAAGTACAGGGATTTGTTCTTTAGCCGTACTACGCGAATAAGGTATACCCTTCCACGCTCTGTCTTTTCCTCTCTTTGTGATGAACTGAAATTCAAGACTAATGTGCACCGACAGCTCCTTTTAAATCCTCTCCTTCTTACCTGAAGCTCGCACTGTGTCTTTGACATAAGTATAAAGGGTACATAATAATCCCCTTGAGTGCGCGCTAATTATAAAAAAAAAATCCCAAGTCTAGGTGAGAAATGTTCTGCCAACTTCTAAGACGTCAATGAGTGTCATCAAATCTTTTTATATCTCATTACTCAACCTCAAAATGGTTTTTATTAGTTCAAAAAATATTCATAACTGCTAAAAGGGAAAGTGAAGTCCTTATCAAATCTACTCTTACTAAGCATTCAAAAGATGATGCAAAATTTTACCTATTACCTTTTACTTATTATCACTGCACCTAGATTATATTATGTTAGTCGAAAACGAAGCGAAAAACGAGAGAATTACCCTTTAACTGTCAGAAACGGTGGTGATTTCGGAACACCCTCTGAAGATACACTCAGTCAAAAAAGTAAGTATAAACTAAATATAATAGAAAATAAGTTTATGGCAAGACCGGATTTAAAAAAAACGCTGTGTCTTTTCTCAAAAACATACCTGGGAACCTGAAGGTATTTTTTACAAAAGAGACACCATTTTTTAGAATTCGGTCTAAACATAAACTTGTTTTCTATAAGGCCTACAAGTATACACTAACTTTCGTGGCTGAAAAAAAATATAGGAAAAAATCTTAAATTAATTCTTTATTAAAAGCTTACCTTGCCAAGTTTTTAAAAAATTATATTTCTAAAATAATTCACTGAAAAAAAAATGATTTATAAAAATATGCCTTCATGGTTTGTATGATTCAAAAATTCGCTTATTTTTGTAAGTGTTGCCATTGCTTTTTTCGTATCACTTTACAATCACTTTCTTTTTGGTGAAAAACTTCTTACTTATATTGTTACACAAAGTGTCGTTTGATTTCATATTAATTATTTATTTTAATAAATATGACAGGTATGTCCTTAAATATGTAAATATATTGGAGAACCCATATTTTGCTTTTTGACTACATTATTTTAATACAATTAAAAATCCAATTTATATGCAAATAAAGATCACTACCCTCTGCTCTCTGCTTATACAAATTCAATTGTAAAATACTTATTAACATAACTCTATTATCCCTTTGTGCGAACAATACAAAAAAAACTCCTCGAATCAATGAGAACTAATTATTACTTTTTTTTTGTTTGATAAATATTTAATTAAATTAACTAAAATGCATTTTTTTCGCAATCAACGTTCAAGTTGTATTGCCATATAATTACAACACAGCCCAATACAAAAATGACTCATTAAGAACCATCAAAAAAAAACGTATATATAATATAATATGAGTAGTCTAGCAAATTTATTATTTTTAATTATAACAACAACTTGAGAAATAATGCATTGTTGTAATCTATCTTTGTGTATTTCATTAAAAAAGACTTACGTCAGATTTAAACAAAATACAAAAAAAATAATCAACATCTCATCTGCAGAAAGCACTCAAAATGAAAAGTGCAAAACCATGCTAAAAGATTTCAGATTATTCAGACCACCATAATGGTCATTATTGTCCTCCTCATCGGTTATTCTAGAACTACAACTGAACTCTTCACAGCAAACAAAAATATAAATTGGTCAAAAAAGTCGACACAAATAAAAATAATTAATAACTTAAAAGTTCTTGTAATATTATGCCAGAATGTTGGTGAAATGGTTATAAAACAGTATAAAGGTTGTGACCCAATTAATTAAAACAAAAAAAAAATGTTTTGTTGCAAATCTTATTGGAAAAGGAGTTGAATTTCAATGGGAACCATTAAATGGAGAAAATGGACAAATCACTCAATTATTATTGGAAAGTCTTTCAATTATAATTTTTGTGAGAGAAATTTTTAATTGATTTGATTGCAAGAGCAAGCTGCAGTAAAATTGCAATTGTATAATTTTCAATCGATAGTAAGAAAGTTTTACTATATAATTGCATCTACAAAATGGAAATCCAAAAAATTTAAATTTTTCAAGGTTATTAAGGGTTTTTAAAATTAAAGCCAAGTGCAATTTGGTCATAAGAAAAATGTATTTGAATTAATTTTATACAAATTGTACGAAGGTATGAGGTGAGTTTTTAGAGCAAACTCATGTATACCAAACATATTATTAAGTGTATCTGGGCAAGGCCATCAATTTGATGAGATTTGATAGCATTTTTGTTTTTTCTCCAAAAAATGCCATAATTTTTTTATTCTTGATTATTCACCCAAATAAAATAAAATAAAATAATATAAAATAAAATAAAATAAAATAAAATAAAATAAAATAAAATAAAATAAAATAAAATAAAATAAAATAAAATAAAATAAAATAAAATAAAATAAAATAAAATAAAATAAAATAAAATAAAATAAAATAAAATAAAATAAAATAAAATAAAATAAAATAAAATAAAATAAAATAAAATAAAATAAAATAAAATAAAATAAAATAAAATAAAATAAAATAAAATAAAATAAAATAAAATAAAATAAAATAAAATAAAATAAAATAAAATAAAATAAAATAAAATAAAATAAAATAAAATAAAATAAAATAAAATAAAATAAAATAAAATAAAATAAAATAATATAAAATAAAATAAATAAATAAAACTGCGCAAAAATAAAATTTAATTTTTTTTTTATAATTTTGATAATTTTTTTCAAAATTTTACTTTTAAAGATTTTTAATTAATTTATTTATGTACCTATTTGGACTCACATTCAAAAAAAATTCAGTTAATTAAGTAAATCTTAAAGAAGAAAGGCATTTGTCACTAAGCCAAAGACATTTTATGAAAATCCGTCCACTAAACCTAGAAATCTTATTTATTTAAATTTTTCAGAAAAAAATTTGTCAAAAATAATTCGGCAAAAAAATGCAGGACGAGTGAAAGTTTTTTAAAACAAAAGAGCAAAAATTAGTCAAAAAATGAACTGTGCAAAAATAAAAGCTTTGTTTGACAAAAAATGTTGAAAACAAATTCGTTAAAAGTTCTGTAAAAAAAATCATTTATATTTTTTTATAAAGTTTTTCTATAGTTTGCGAACAAAATGAATAATCATCTCTGTGTGATTTCTAAAAGCTCTTAAAATATTTAAGTTCAAGAACGAAAAACAAAAACAAAAAAAAAAATTGTATGTTCAGTAAAACCTTAAGCCCTCTAGGCTTAGATTATTGCATATCAATTTATTTTTTCTTAAATGATTTAGAAGTTAATTTGTTCTGTCAACTCTGATAAATTGGCTATAATAAAAAACCGATGAGTGGCAAATGATGAGGAGAATATTATTCCAAGTTCTGCGAAATCTTATTTATTTATATTTTTTTTTTGAGGCAACACCCCTACCATCTCTCGGAAGACCCAACAAAAAAAAAAAATAAAAGCAAATAAACTTCGCATTTTCAGTTAATTTTCTCTCTTAACACCTTAACGTTTATATAAGTAAAGTATTTTTTTTTTGTTTTCGAAAAAAAAAAAAAATACTTACAAAGAATCCTAATTCTATCCAACACACCTATCCATCTTTTCCCACAAAACCACAGCCGTCTTGATAACAAATCGAAATAATAAATCTTCTAAAAGGTTTAGAAACATCGGAATGCATAGCAGCGCAAAAAAAAAATCAACCCTGAATAGCAAATTACTTTTTCTACCCTTAGGACTATAGAGATTTGGGGCAGCTAAACAAAAACACAACGAAAAAAAAAAATAGAAGAAGAAAATGTGTGTTTGATTATTTCGCAACAGCAGCAGTATAGCAACAGCAGTGGTGTGGAATATTTTGTGTCTATATATGAATTTTTATGGATTTATCTATTTCATTTAATTTTGTCTTAAATACTGCTCAAAATATTTTCACAGAGATTTACTTCGTCAAGAACTACATTTCATTCAAGACCAGATTCAGCTTTAATTTTTTTATTATTTAAAAAAAAAAAAAAAAATTAAAGATATTTAAGAAAAATAAAGCAAATCCCGTTATGGCAATCCATCCAGACCGACTCATACCTTTTCGTATGAATATTATTTTCCAAAATGTAGCACATTTTTATGAAATGATTTTTTGACATTTAAATCGATTTTTTGTTTGTGAACTGAAAATATATCAGAGAGAGATATAAAAAGGATATGAATTCCATCAAAGGATTATTCAAAAGACAACATCACTCCCAGGTATATGTCGATGTCGCTGTATACACAGCAGGTAAATAAATATATGGTGTGGCAGCGCATACCTACATGGTTCGCAATATTTTTACAGGATCATCTTTTTCAGGTGATGTATATATCATTTTTTGAATTCGAAATTATATCAATTTTTGCTCAAAGTCTTTCATACGAAACTTCACTTTTTGTAACATTTTTTTTTTTTTTATTATTTTGCAATGTTTTCCAATTGAGTTCTTGGAATATATCGATGTTTTGGAAGAATGGATATGTTCATATAATGTATGGCTGATGGATAATTTAATAGACTGTGCAAAAAGGAGAATAGAGGTAGCTACTCTATGAATTTTTATGATATTGGGGGATATAAAGCTTTCGAATTTAAAAGGATATTATATCAGTGGTTCTTTTTTTCGTCGATTTTTTTTTTAGTTTGTTCCTTTTTGGTTTAAAGGATATTAAAAGTGTAAAGGAGTGTTAAGTTTTGGATTTCAATATTATTTTTTAACTTTTATTGAAACATCCTTATGAGATTAAAAAAAAATTTAATCTTTTTTGGAACCTTTTTAGTTCAGTTTTCGTTTCTTAAAAGTGAAGAACCTTTTTTATAATAAAATTTTAACAAAATTGAATTCGCGATTATTAATCAGATCTAAGATTATAAGTCAACTCTGTTTGTCTGTCGGACTACTTTTTTGAACCCTAACCTACGGTCTAAGCTACTGAAGAAGCGATTTTCTACAAACTTGGAACTAAAGGTTTTTAAGTAATTCCTTAGAAGCGAAATTGAATTACTTTTTTTGCTTCAAAAATAACGTAACCATTAATACAACACATGTCTATCTCAAAAACAGTTCTAAAGATTTTGATGAAAAATTTTAGATGGGGTTCTGTAAATAATTTAATTTATTGAGTCAAAAAATATTTTTCAAAAAAAGCGTTATAAACGGTACCTGCAATAGAACCGAATTTTTGGTTTTCGATTTTCTCACGAACGATTTGACGGGTTTTGTGATCAGAATTTTTATGAAAGAAATTCCATATCAAAATTTTCGAAAAAATGTTTTTAGGGTTTTTGTAAAAAAAAAATCTATTTTTGTTTGAAAACTCAATATTTAGAAAATTTGTACTTTTATATATTTTGAGTAAATTATATGTTGTTAAAAACTTAAAACTTGCATACACATTTTTTTCTGAAGATACTTACTTAAAACATTTTAAATAGAAAAAAAATTTTTTGAAAAAAAACCGACCCAACAATTTTTGATTTTTTTTTTTGTTTTCAAAAACTGGTTTCCTCAGGATACATCAGTCATACAACTTTATAATCTGAAAATTTCTGTTTTGAGCTATTCTATTATACAAAAACTCACTCATATTTTCGGAATCAAAGTTTTTCAGTCAATTAAGCAGAGGAAAATAAATTTCACGAGTTGCAGGTGCAACTATAAGCTGCGACTACTATATTATGAGTGTTTAGATTGGTAGGACAACCCATTCCGCTTTCCATAAAAAAAAGTATTCAGAGTTCCAAAATATATCTAAAGCCACTCAAATTTCCTTTTACTGGGCCAAAAAATCAAACCATCCCATTTTTTAAAGAATTTAGAATTGCATTTGTTTTTTTTATCACAAAATATTTATAATATGTAACTTTAAAATATTGAATTCAAAAATTAAAAGAAAAAAAAACTTTCAAGGCTCACAGGATAATATTTATAGATCAAAATCTTTTCTATTTTTTTTTCCTTAGGTATAAGATACCTTACAATAATTCCAAAACTCACATCAGCCCTTATTATTTTCGTCTCAAGAACATATTTTCTCTTACTTACACGGTTGAAATCCCTCATCAACAACTTATATACTCTTACTCATATTCAAGTGCGTCTAACAAAAAAAATAGCATCGTTTATTTTATGGTAGGACATTATGTGTTCCTCCGACAAAGCATGAAAATTGATTTTGTATCCTACAACATAACACAATATACATAATACACATACAACAACCCATCAAGGATATACCTTTAAACCTCGTGGGTGTCTTTTGTTAAATTGCTGCCAATTTAATAAAATGCCATACCAAGTATGAGTATCTAAAGATCAGATTAATAAAAGAACAAAAAAAAAAAAAAATCAAAAGAAGCTAAAAATAAAATTATTGGCAGACACACAACAGTAGAGTTTCAAGGCCAAGGAATTTTCGCAAAAAAAAAAACAAATTTTTTTTTTTCCTGTAAAATTTCTTTCACAGATAGATACCTACCTTATGTGCCATTGAGCTTTTGAAAGGCAATATTAATGAATAATTGACACAAATTTGCTCTTACATAATATAAATCCCATATGACAGTTTTATTTTGACATTGAAATAATGACAAAGGAGATAGCAAACAAAAAAAAAAAAACTTTGAACAAAAAGGAAACACAAGGACACTTTTCATATTCCCACACCTAAGGTGGAGAAAATTGAAATTTTGTATAAAAGATATAGAAAACGAAAATCATGATGTCAAGTGACTTTTGAAATTTTGAAAAATTTACAAAAATTACCTTAACATTTAAATATTTGATTTATTGAAAATTTTTATGTTTTTATTCTGAGAATTAGCAATTTTACATTTTCAAAGTATAAAACGTATACAATAAAATTCATAGGGGAAACATAGTTAAGGTAAGTCATAAAATGTTTAAAAAAAAAATTTCTAACGGTATGTATATACTTATTAAAAGATTTACAACCCACCATAATTGCTAGGAAAAAATAATATCCTTTTGATATTAAAAGGACACAATAGTCTTTACACATCAGAGAGAGAGATAGATGAGAAAACTTTAGTTGAGTATCCTTTTTTTTTGGCAAGAAACACAAAACAAAATTCAACAAAGGTGCTTTGGTGTAAAAGACGCACCGGCCACGTCGTCGTCGTCGGGGATGAAGACATTATTTTTCTATATAGTTGAACAATGTAAATGGAATTCTTTTCTTTTGACATGAAAATTGTTCATAAAAAAGAAAAGCCAATAATATAATATGCGAGTGTGTAAGTAATGGATTTCGCATTGATTCGATTGTAATACATAACAGAAAGCACACAGGTATATAAAAAGCAAGCTATAAAAGAACAAATGCTTTTGGCATTTAGTGAAGATTTTTATGGAAGATAAGTTAATATGATATTTCTGGGGACAGAATTTTTTTTTTTGGATATAATATGACAATGAGTTAAATTTGGGTGGGAGAGATAAAAATAAAGGAAATTTCAAACATGATGTAGACAAGTCTTGGGTAAGATGGGATATTGCAAGGTTTTTAAATATATTAAAAAGCAAGATTAAAGAAAATAACATAATTACATTTCAAATAGTAAAGGGTGTTTTTTTTTTAGAGGTATAGAACTTTAAGTTGGCAACACTTTTTGAATTAGCGGCCATTTAACGACTCTATACTTTTTTCTGTTTGCATATTATGTAGAATCGCTAAACTACGTCGGACTACTTGGAGGACAATATTCGCCCGCGTACGGCCTCAAATGTTAGAAAAAGTAATCGAAAATTTCGACTTCCAGATTAAATTAAGTCCGGGAAACTGTGGTCAAAAAATTTTCTTTCGAATAAATTCAATTTGATGTCAATTTTAAAAATTTATCTTTGTTTTATTCCATTTCAAAGTTCCTTTAAAAAACACCTTTTACAAAATAAAAAGAAGAGTGCTTTGAATGCAACCTTGTGGTATTCCCACCATCGATCATTTTAAATTTTACAGGGAAGCACTTTCAGATATTCCAAGTTTGTACAAAACTAAAAGAGAAGTTTCAGCTTGAAACTTATTTCAACAATAAAAATTTTTCAAATTCAAAATATAGACAGAAATTGAAAATTTATATTTCTAAATCAACTGGAACTGGTAGCTGGGACATTTGGTTGAAAATAGGTCTTTATCAGGACATACGGTATTATAGATACAGGAGAACTTAAGCTACACAAAAAATTATATAAAAAAAAAAACAGATAAGCAAGTCCTTAAAAATAAAATTAATTTAAAACCAATGTAAACATTGAGGATTCAAAAATCGCCTTTTCTTTAAAAAATATATTTTACTTAACACCATAGTTCGTTTATTTTTTCTTCGTCAGAATATATCAAAATTAAGGTATACATATATAAATAAAATGAAGACCATCATACAAAAAAAAGACCAATCACAATTTAAAATTTTCTTCTCATCCATGAAATTAAAAATTTCGATGAAAAATAAAAGAAAAATAATATCCATAGTATAAGCTTCTTAATATTGAAGGCTTTAAAGTAAAACACGAAAGACAAAAAAAAAAAAAAAACAATTCCAACGAACCAAACTAACGATAAGACTTTAATTCCATGCTCTGGAGTTATTGTTTGGAACGTTATCATTTTCTTCCTATAGCTAGCTATTCTTTTTTAAATTTCCATCAAAAACCTAAGCTCTCAAGAGATGTGGAATATTTCTTTTTTTTTTTTTAAATTCCATCTATTTTTCTTATCGTGATGGCTATGGACGAAGGATTAAGAAGCGCAAAATTTTTGATTCTTTTTTATTTTTAAAAATTCAATGGTTTATGGAAAAAAAATAAATAAAACCAATACGAGTATAGTCTTAGAATAAGAAACTGTTTTAGAGTGTTTCAATTAGAGTTAAAATTAAATTTAAATACATTTCTAGCACTTTTAGTACAATCGGGGTGATTAGTGATCTGCCTCATGCGTGACTAAAAAAAATGGAGGAACTGGTAGGTTTTGATCGGGGTATTCAAAAAAGTGTTTTTTAACCAAGCAGCTCCCATTTTTTGGATGCCATTTTGAATTTTTAATTTATTTCCCGTTAGTAGACACAATTTTTTAAACAAACAAAATAAAATGAACGACTGCGTCACATTAGAAATGTTTGTGTAAAAACATGATTATAATATCAGTAAAGCTGAATTTAAAAAAAAATATCAAATTGAATTATGGATTATTTTAAAACAAGTTCAAAAGTATGTATATTTTCAAAAATTCGAAAGTTAGACGCTTGGTTTAAATTATAGACCAAGTCAATATAAGCTTCATTTACTTTTAGAGTGAGACAAATTGTGTTTTAATGGTTTACCAAAATCGCACTACCGGAAGCAAATTTTTTTTTTCAAAATGGCGACCCGTAATGAAGGTACTGTCGACTCTCTCCAAGTCAAAGTTTGTCACGAGATATAAGATTCAGTTTGACTTAGAGAGATTTTTGAAAAATTTATTTAAGAGGTATTAACATTCAAGTGAAAAGGCAATCCGAAAATATCGACAGCCTGAGCTGTAAGGAAAATTCTACACTGAGGGATTCCAAAAATATATGTTTCACAAATTATCTGAATTCAAAGAATGCAAAATGTCAAAGAAAGAAAAAACATCAAGGAATGCAAAAAGAATCGAAAGAATGCATGAAGTTACAGAAGATTACAATCAATTGATTGAGAGAAAAAATGATTGCAATCTTTTTAAGAGAAAATGAATGCAGTTTGCAAAATTTAAATTCGTAGTCTTCAAAAAGAATAAAAGAATGCAATATTTCAGAAATTACGAAAAATTGCATTCGCGAAAGATTGTAATGTTTACATTTATCATAAGGAAAAGGGCTAATCCGTCTTCATATCAGTCTTTGAAATGAAGGTTAAGAACAAAATCAAAACAACTCAAATGATATATTTTATTTAAATTAACATTATATTTTATCATGTGCATATAAATATTTTGAAAATCTCTCTTCAAAGACTTACCCATAACACACACATGTAATTGGTATTCATTTGGTTTTTCAAGTATATCAAACGATGCAAGTAACAAGCACCAAAACTCATCATCATCATTGAACCAAAATGATGTTAGGTTCACTTCTTGTTTTTTTTTATCTATTCTATCAATTGAATAATTCATGAGCCAAATGGGCTGTCAATTCGGAAAAATCATGTGGTCTTTGAATTATTCATATATGGATATGGTTGTTTTTTTTTTATCCCTATGAAACCTCAAACTATACATAATGCCTGCCAGCACATGTTGGAGTCACGAGGAAAAGAAGTTTAGTCTTCGTTCAGCAAATCCACTTGCCAGACTCATGTCAATAAACATCAAAATGTATATAAGATGGAGAATATAAACTGGTGAATTAATTAGAAAAATCTATTTCCTACACGATTGAAAATGGGTTTGTTTTGGGGAAGTTAGGTTTTTGAGGTGAAGGATGGTCATTGTTAACCCTCTAGTTTACGTCACGCAAAATAATTCAATCAACTAAGTTGGAGTTTGTTCCTCAAATCATAGAAATCAATGAGCATCTTGTACTCACGAGGTGTTGATAAACGATATCTCACTATAGTTTATAGCAAGTCACCTTTTTACTTGGGAGCTTGGGACTATATAGGTACGAGTATTATTAGATTTATAGCTACTTCATTTGGACCAACCAAATCATCCAGACTCATTAAGTGGTGTTCAGTTTGGGAAGCCATTGCAATGCAGTAGAATCTCGAAAAGATGAACAGATATAAAACAGGCCCCGTTCATCTTTTCGAACTGTTCATCTTTCCAAGCATCGATAGTTAGTTTAAAAAAAACATATAATTATACATAAAAACATTGCATCTAACAAAATATTAATTCATTTTATTTTAGAAAAACATAAAAAATAACAAAAATAACAAAGTTGTTCAAAGAGTTAAGCAAAATATACACTCATTTAGACCTTTTTCTTAAAAAACTGCTCCATACTAGCCTGTCGCCCGGAACAAAAAAGTCTCGTCAAAGCGTTCATCTTTCCGAATTGTTCATGTTTTAGAACCGTTCATGTTTTCGAGATTCTACTGTACGTACATCCCAACCAATATTTCGTATAGATTCTTACAATGAGAAAAATAAGGCAAAAGGGTTTAGTACTGACCTAGAAAATGACAGCCTAGCTGCAAGCATGACGAGTTTTATGCAAAGAACCTTTCATAAAAATAAAATTTTAAAAAAATATAAATTGTCGAAAATAGAATTTAAAAAAAATTGTCAGCAATAAAAATTATCAAAAAATTTAATTCTAAAGAATTGTCAAAAAAATGCTAAAAAAAAGTCGTCGAAAAAAATTATGTCACAAATTTTGTCCGAAAAAAAAATATTTAAAAAAATTTCAAAAAAAAGTTTTTCAAAAAGAACCTTTTTGTCAGGGAACAACCAAATGAACATTTTTTTTGCGGCCTCTGCTAAGGTTAGGTTAGAATAATTGGGCTGACAGTTGATTTTGTTACCGTTACATTTAGATCAATGTAGATCCATTGTGATACCCTGAAGTATTGTAACTTCTGGAAATGTTAATATATGAATCCGATGGTTCGTCTAGCCATTTGGAGGGCCTGAGGAAGTTCAGTAAGCTCTTGCCTGAGAGTTCTGATAGTTCTTCTAATTCGTTAAAGAAGTAGTTGCCTAGGATTTTCTTCCTAGTGTGGCAAAGTGATGGACAGTGACAATGAAAGTGATAAGTATCTTTGTCACCACAGCCTCTGCGAAGATCATCGGTACTGAGGGCCATTTTTTTATGGTAGCCAAGTAGGTTGTGTCGGACTTTCTCTTATCGTATCCAGGCCAGAGTTTCCTGGTATTAACAAAAGTTTCTATATGAACAGACCACCTCCAGTGGAATGATCACATATAAGATATGTCGCCAAAAACGCTGCTAAGTGTTTAGGGTTACTTCGTCGATGCAAGAAATTATTTGAATCGACTGTTATCTATAAAGCCTTCTTCCCCCAAAGTTTGAGAACAACTTGCATATCTGGGAGCATTTAAGCGTTTTGTATAGAATCCATAATAGAGCGAATCAAATGATAGGTGAAAGAAGTATAACAGAAACATTCGCTTCCTTGGAACATCGTCGTAACGTTTCTTGTCTTTCACTTTTTTACCGCTACTTCCATAAGCATTGTTCTAGTGAAAGAGCTAGTTGCATTCTTCCCCTTAAACAATTCCAACGTAATACTCGAACCGCTGGGAATGCCCATCAGTTTACCTTGAGCCCAACTTCGGACGCACTGTTAAGTACAGATAAACAGATAATCTTTTTTTAGCCGCACGACACGAATGTGAAATGCTTAACCCGGCTCAATTTTTCCTACCCATTTCAATGCTCAGATATTCAAAACCAATGTGCATCGGCATCTCCTTTTAATTCCTATCCCATTTCCCTAAACGCTCGTACATGTGTTTAAACATTTTAAGGGTAGTCATATTCCCTTAGTGCGCACTTAATATAAAAAAAAGTGATGTCCGCTTCTTGGATATACATATGTATGCTTATCAGCGTTTTTCACTGCCAAGATCTCAGCTTGGAAGACGCTGTTATGGGCGGGGAGCCTAAATGAATTCTCAAGATTAAGGTTTTCCCAGAAGAACCCTGCTCCTAGTCCAGAGTCCAGATTCCGACTTAGGCATTCCATCATTTAATCAGTGCTATTGACATTGACACATATTTCATAAAACAACAATTGACATATTTTACAATAGAACTTTTTTTTGTTAATATTTGAATATTTTTAAAATAAATCGAGCAGAGAAAACCTGATCTTTGTTGTAAACAATAAACTTTTTGTATAGAGCTACGCTGAAAGCTATTGTTGCTAGAGACTGCAAAAGGATGTCATTGTCAACTAAAAAATGTAAAACAAAATTATAGACATGATAAAAAAAATAAAATTCTACAACTTAACTGCGACAAAGCACCATCGACGACAATGACGGGGCGATGCTAGAAGAATGAATCCTTTTTTTTTTGTAGTTATATACGCTTCTTCTCAGCTGAAAAGATTTTTTTCTACTCCATTTCCAAAAGGATACCATCATCAGATGAGCATAATAGAAAAGCACCACGCTACCTATAAAATGATATTTTGTTCCATGAAGACTCATAAGAGAAAAAAAAAAGAAGAAGAAAGTAATACACAAGAACAATTTAAGAGCTAGAGATGAAATTTATGTAAAATTTTCTGAAGAACTTTTGCTTCCATTAAAACGTTCGCTTTTTTTTCTACTGTTGGTCGTTTATTTTTTTTGGTTATAGCTTGCGTGGGCTTGACAGATTTTTTTATCTTTTCATGAATCTATTTTGAAATTCAATATTTAAAAAAATCTAACTTAAAATAGTTTTTCTTTTCCCTTTCTTTTTTTTCAGTCGAAGAAACTTCATATTTTTCGTTGAAACGTCGTCGTCGACGTTGAAAGCATTTTTATAAAAAAGAATTAAAGTGCCTTTTCTTTAATGTCACATTTTTTTTTTTTTTATTTTTACTCTTTTAACTGCTTTAATTCAATGTTGTTCTTCCCTTTTGTTTGTTTTTATTTTCTTTTTCCTTTTTTTTTTTAATACGTATATAGAACATAACACAAAACAAACACTAAACAGCCATTAATATAAAAAAAAAAAAATACAGAACCTCCTCGATAAATTGGCAACAAATGTGTTGCAATAAATTATGCTCTATCGACAAGCGCTAAGAATATCATTTTTGGTAAACCATCCCTAGAGTGACAAATTTTTCCTTGTGTAAAAGGACATCACGCAGACACTCTTATATGTGGGGATATGGCAGTCGCCTTTCGCAGATAAAAAGCAATATATCAATGTATTAGGCAACGCTAGGCTGACCTTATTTTCGATTGTTTTTTTGTTTCTCTTCTTCTTTTTTTTTTTTTTGGAAGATACCGTATCAGACGCGTGACGTCTTCGATATTCTATTAATGGATTTAAAGCCCTTTTATGGCCATCAAATTCTGTTTCAGTAAATTGAAATTGATGGATTTTATTATATTTTTTTTTTCTTTTTTTCAAAAAAAAAAAGAAACGACGATATTCTTAATAGTCTATGAATTTATGGGAAGTTTAAATGATTGAAAAATGTTTATGGATGAATAAGTTATACTAACGATTTGAGATTATTTGTTTTGCATCATTTAAAAAAAGTATTTCTAAATTCAAAAATTAGTATAAATTAAATGTTTATATTTCCGTTTTCAAAAGCACTTTCTATTATTGAAATTTCATTTCATTCCATTTATTTTATTTAATTTAATTTTATTTTATTTTATTTTATTTTATTTTATTTTATTTTATTTTATTTTATTTTATTTTATTTTATTTTATTTTATTTTATTTTATTTTATTTTATTTTATTTTATTTTATTTTATTTTATTTTATTTTATTTTATTTTATTTTATTTTATTTTATTTTATTTTATTTTATTTTATTTTATTTTATTTTATTTTATTTTATTTTATTTTATTTTATTTTATTTTATTTTATTTTATTTTATTTTATTTTATTTATTTATTTTATTGATTTAATATTTGAATATTCTTAAACGCATAACGAGCTCAAAATTTTTAATATTCTAGAAGTTCTTATATCTATTTTTTTTTGTGCTTTCAGGTACCTAGGTACCAGCTAAGAAAATTTTAGTTACATGATATGCTTCAAAGGAAAAAAAAAATTTTAATAGTAATAAGACATTTAATTTGAATTTTAAAAAACGCATTTTATATAATATGATTTCATTAGAGTATTTTCAACCTCAACCTTCAACCTCTGACTCATAGAATTTCTTTTGATTTTACCACGTGTCCGAAGGTGCTTAGTTCTCATCTAATAGCCAATGTATCATAAAAAATATAATAAAGGAAGCTAAAAAGAAAATATTTTTTTTAGTTGGGGGTGGCCCCGGTGCGGTGGAGGTAGTGCTTGAATGCTACCCTGGATGTGTGGGTTCGCTTCCCAGTCTAGGCAGCAATTTATTCTATATTCCTTAACTATACGTCACTCCTGGGATTTAAAGAGATAATCAAAACCTAATTTCTAAATCCACAGTGCCAACAAAAATCTGTCCTATCATTCTATTCCTTCCAACAATTCCTAATTTATAAGACCCTATGTCTTACTGGCATATATTATATATGTTTGTGTATGTGTTTTTTTTTTAACACTTTTTACCAAATTATTTTGTTTCCTTAAAAAATAGTCATAAATACATCAATGTAAAAAAATTACTTATTCGCCCCAGTGAACCACTGTTGTATCGTCTTACAATGAAGTTGATATGGCCTCACTTTTCAGAAAAAATAAAAATAATATTCATATGTAGGCAAATTGTTCTCCATGAAAAAATACTTATTTGATTCAAATACAGTCAAATCCCTCTAACTCGAATTTTCAAATATGTAATATTAAAATTATTTTGAAGTATGAAGATTTTGAGAAAAAATCTATTTCAAAAGGAATTCGACTTGGACCAACATCAATTTTTGTATTTAATGATAAAAATTAGGAAAGAACATTTCCCCAACACTCTTAACACTGATAACTTTACACAGATGTCGCTATTTCTAAGACGAAACTTTCACAAGTTATTACAAAATTCTAAAGCTTCAACATATGTATGTTGGTTTATATACTTCAGCTCTTCATATGTGACTCAAATATTTTTCAAATACAATTATTCAAATAAAATCACTCAATTTTAAATTCATATATTGATCCTTATTGAAACAAATGCATGTAATATATTCTAAATAGAAGAAAAAAAAATGTCTTACAAATTACAAAAAAAAAAAAACACGAACAGCTTTATTAAATATTCGTCTTTTTTTTTAAATTAATTATATCCAATAATTTATGCTGCAGGTGAAGAAAGCTGCCAGGCAAATAATGATGGTTATAAATTTTCTACAAAGTGTTATATTACCAAAAACGTATAAAGTTCCATAATGAAGCTTCTCACTCTCTCTCTTTCTCTTACATATGTGTTTTTGAAAATCTTCTATATGGAAATGAATAAGAATAAACATAGCTGAATACATATGTACTAGGTTTAAGTGTGAACCTTTGAAACAATCTTCCTGTGGGAAGGACGTTAATGAATCTACATATACAAAAGGAAGGAGTTCAATTGACTTCCTCTTTAGGAAGCAATTAAGGTAGCCATAAATCTCAACGAAAAACTTTCTATGTAAAAAGAGCTAGGCTAGAATGAATAATTATGTATATAAGAGCATAAGGATATTTTGTTAAGGAACGTCATCGTCGGCTTATATGAACATGGATATATGGGTGTTGTCGTTGGAAACAAATTTTTTTTTTCCTATGATCAAATTCCTATTTCTTAGAAAAACCAGAACTCTTACATAAGATGGAAAAATATTTGTACCTTCTTCGAGACAAAAAATTTAATTCTCTTAGTCCATGATAAATGATATTTCCTAAAAAAAAAATACTTCATTTTTTTTGAAAATTTTAAACCAAATAATTATTTAAAAAAATACAAAAGCTAATAATTATAGATTGCAGCATATCAGAGTTTCTATGCAGAATGCCATATTACTTGCATTGTGTTTCTGTAAACTAAATTAAAGGAATTTATAATGTCCATAAACCAAAATTACGTTAGAACGTTAATTAATGTGGAACACTCATGGTCGATATTAATTGTTATGGATGAGAATGATGATGATGGTGATAGTATATGGAATCAGGACAAGAGTCGATAATTGAATATTCGTGTACATGTGTAAGTAGTTGTCATGCATTTAATCAATATGATAGTCATCATATGGCTTCGTATAAGATTTACAAGTAGTTGGCTGATTCGTGGAATATTTAGGAATTGATGATAGGTATAGACAAGGACACGGGCTATCACCAGCAGCTATCTCACTGATAGAGATAGATAGATAGAATAGAATTATAAATATAAGCTAGCTCATCACTGACTCACTGTACTGATTCTGTAAGCTGGTCATAACTTTGACATTGAATTCGTTTTAATTTTCTGATCGGACTAAAAATTAAATAAAATTTAAAATGTTGAAATTACTTTATTTAAATTAGCGAAGTGCTCAATTATATATTCTGCTTTAATGGAACTTTTTAGAGACTTGATTTCCCTCAAGTTTTTCTGTATCTACAATTTTTAATTATATTTATTAACAACACTAATAAAAATCTATATTTGTAGAAAATGCTATTCTTGAATTCGTTAAAAAGATGCCACTTCAGCATCTTAGTCTTCAGCAATGTAAGAAATATTGATACGAAATTTTCAAAATTTTTAGGCAACATTTTTCAAAATAATTTTAACTACAGGTAAATAAAGGTTTATATTATTATAAAAAAAAACATTTCCTTTCGTTGCGTTTTCAAATTAGAGTAACTGATTTTTTTTCTCAGAATATTTACTGTATGTTAATGTTTACAAGAACAAATTTTTTAAGAAACATAATTTTTGATTGCATTCTGTCCAACAAAAGGCTAAGTATTTTTAAGGTCAATTTTTAAAATTTGTACAGCTTTTGATTTTGATCGTTATTATAGCGTTAGGTCATTTCGGTGTAGATTTTTTGAAAATTTTTCAAGATTTATAAATTAAAATTTTTTTTTTATTTTTCGAAAAATAGTTAAATAATTTTTGATTTTTATCTTCTTAAAGGAAAATTTAGGAATCTTTCTTTAGGAAAAAAAATCTTTCATTGATATATTATTAATTTTGAAAAAATATATTTTTGTTTTTTGGTTAATTTTTATTTTAAATATTATATTTCATTATTAAAAAAAAAGAAATGTTATAAATGTGGGTATTTAATAATGTTCGTAATTTTTTTGAGCATCAAAAAATAGGTTAGATACTGCCATGCGCTACACATCCAAATTGAAAATATTTTAAAAATTTAATATTTCAAAAATTCTTTAAAAAAATAAATTTTTAAGATTTTTTCATAAAAATATTTGAATGTGGGACATAGTCGTGTCGTGTATTTTATTAATGTTATAACGATTGTTTGGTGGTTACTGAAAGCTATTTTTATGCAAAAAATTTCCATGAAACATTTTCTTTGCCAGTTTTGTTTTTGCTGAAATATTGACAGTTTTGAGCGTTTGTAATGACTTAAAGTTCACAGATATAACAAATTTTTCTATTCATGTCTGCTCAAATTTCACTTTGAGGTATTACCTCTTTTATTTTTTTTAAAGTAACATGCACGCACATAATGCATTCTACACTTGCATTTTGAATATTGTTGTGTAGTCAAACATCAAAATAAATAATAACAAATTTTAACCTTTCTCCCTTTCTACATTATATTATTATATTTTTTCTATGGGAACTTATCTATGCATAAACCTGTTTGCAAGAAAATATTACGTGACTACTTTTGAATGACTAAATTGAATTTCAAATATCATCACATCCTATTTCCTGGTTCAATATTCAATTTATCCATACTTTACCATAAATCTACAATACAGATACTTCCACTATTATAAATGTAGGTATGTGTTTCCATTTCTCAATTTTATTTATTTTTTTGTAAGTTATTTTTGATATACACAAAAATCTGTTTGATATAAATTTCACATAAGAAAAAAAGTCACACACGGAAGAGCTCTTTGAATAAACAACTTCCTTTTTTATTCTTTATGTATTTTTATATTGGAAAAAAAAACTCCTGAATAAGAGGAATGAAAGGATATATGTTTATGTACGAGTATTACTTGTCCTTAAAAAAATAGATACATTTGAGTGTAAGGTGAGTTTGCAAGACTTGAGGTGTTCTTTACTACTACATTATAGCATTGAATTATTTTTTTTTTCTAATTTATTAAAAAGTTTAAACAAAATACGGTAAAAATATAATTTTTGAAAAATAGTTAAAAAATTTAATATTTTTAAAAACAATAAATTTGGACAATTAAATAAATAAATTACAAGAACCAGAATTTCACTGAAGAAAAATATGAAAAAAACATAAATTCTTTGTTCGAATTTTTAAAATAAGTAGTATAATAAAAATATGTACATATTTTCGAAAAAATTGTCAAAGGCTATTTTCAAAAAAAAAAAAAATTGCTTATAGCTTTATAGTATTTCTTAAGCATTTTTTCGAAAAAAAAGTTTTTGAAAATTTTGATATGAAGAATGTAAGAATTACAAAAGTTGGGTATTGTTCGTTGTTAAAGTTCTTTAGAGTTAAAAAAATTCGTCAAAAGAAAATTTCTTCAGTATTTGTGGATCTGGACAAATTATACTTAATTTTAAAAAGCCATGATTTGACCTTTGACCAGATTTAGTTGAAATCAATCTTTTTAATAAGTTCAGAAGAAATTTTCTTTTCTAACGTAACAAAACCTTTTATTTTATTTTTATGCAATACAGTGATGTATGTTCGTATTGAACATATCCTTCAGTAAATAGTACACCTTACACAATAGCATTCCCTTGAAAAAAAAAATACTCAAAAATAAAACTACGAGTAACTAAAGAGAAAAAACTGGCATTTAATTTCACCGCGAAAAGCTTTCATTTGCCCGTCATTAATTTCAAACTACAAAAGCCTGATGAAGTAAAGGACTATAATGTCTTCTGTATAAAGAAGTAAAATGCAAATTCCTTTTATACATTTTTTTTTGTTTTAAACAGAAAAAAACAAGGAGACGTTAACGACAAGATTGTGAAGCAAATTTTCTAAATGGATTTATTTTGTATATTTATTTCTAAAGGATAATTTCAAAAAATAAAAAAATCTTCTGTGGTTATCTGCGTGCAATGTTCAGTGCATCCTTAAATTTGATTATAATATCTAAAGGACCATCAGGAGGAAAAATTTAATCAATTTCCTTGTGGAAGGAAGTGGTGGTACATTACCGTACATAATAAAGTCTCTGTTTACCATCCAGGAAGGTTGATATTTTTTTTTCTGTGTCCTTTTTATGGGAAGTTGGAAGTAATTATATTATATTCCTACTACCACAATATCATTTGCGTTAAAGTCTGAGAACAGGTACATGTATAAGTCCATACTTACTTTAAGCCCATTTTGTAAGCGAAAAAAAATGTTAGTAGTAATTCAATTTTTGTGTCTTAATAATTTCACTTGAATTTCGACACACATGATTCTTGTGTCCAAATCCCACGCCAAAGATTTTTCTTAGTTGTTGTTTGTATATTTATGAGAATTTTGTTAACCTTTAATAAATTATTTTGTTAAACCAAATCACTAACCTTCATATTAATATTCAATTTACTAAAACGCCTCAGCATTTAGCCAAAAAGTTCACTCATAAAATTCCTATCTATACCTTACCTTCTGTTATAATGAACTCAAGATCACAGCAAAATGATACCTTTACACGTGTATCTATATAATTTTTCCTCAATGTCCTGTCCAGTTGAGTTCATCAACAACAATAATGTTAAATTACGTAATTCAAAGTGTTATGTGTCCTTAATGGTTCGCTTGTGTCCTTCAAAGCTTTTGATATCATACTAAATGTATACCATGGCCTGGCCATTGGCTATGGCCATCATCATGATTAAGAGAACCTTGTCCAAAAGGAAAACATCCTTAATAGGAGATTATATCACCAATTACTAGAGGGCGTCTTGATGTTAATTAAAAGTCAAGAGACATACAACATCCTGGATGATGGTGATGATGATGATGATGTTTTTCACTGCTTGTGTATTGCTAAATAAAATTTAAGATACAAAAAGACGTTTTGTTTTCTTTATTTTTATTTAATCTTTGCTAAAGGCTGTTTGAATACAGCTAATATTAAAAAGCAAAATTCGGCATGTAATATTTAAATTTAATTTTTTTCAATGTAAAGATAAAAATATGATTTGCGTAAATTTATATACCTCGGGAAAATATTACACTTTTATTCGATTATAAGCTAAGTAGATGATTACACATGGGTGTTAGAATTAAACCAACAGTTTTCACAATAAAATTGAATTGAATTGAATTAAATTGAGTTGAATTGAATATAATTGAATATAATTGAATTGAATTGAATTGAATTGAATTGAATTGAACTGAATTGAATTGAATTGAATTGAATTGAAGTGAATTGAAGTGAATTGAATTGAATTAAATTTAATTGAATTGAAGTGAATTGAATTGAATTGAATTGAATCGAATTGAATTGAATTGAATCGAATTGAATTGAACTGAATTGAGTTAAATTAAATGAGTTATATTATCATTATTTAATCACAAAACGATTTACTTCCATTCAGAAGGGCTACACCAAAATACGAATGTCGAAATTTTAAAATTTGTATAATTTTGTTCTGCATTTGGATTTTCTTTTTCTACTAACAAAGGATTTCTTGTAGCCTTCACATCAATCCAAACGATTTGTATCACAAAACTCACATCTGTTGTAAAGCCTTTAAAATTTAAATTTCTAAGCTGTAAATAAAGGGAGCTACGAGTACCAGAACCAGTACATAAAGACACAAAGAAAACAGAAACGTTTTTTCAACAAAATGTTTCTGTCTCAATTTTGTTTGTTTGAATTTATTTGAATAAAATAGCGTGTTGAATTTATTATTATGTTAAAATTAAGACAAACAAAAAAAAATGTAATTCTTTAAGGATCTCCATTGCATTGTTTCCACCATAATAATATTATAATTCCTTCAAGTTCAAACCCTGTTACACTCGCGAGCGTCCTTATAGAGCTGCTGTCTGGTGGGATGGAATAAAGTCATAATTTCTCATCACGCGAAATCCCACCTGGAGTTGATGAATTAATTTTGTATAATTAAAACGTTCAGTGTTTAAATTTTAACAGAGAGACGAAGAAGTGTGGGTGTGTCCTCAAGGGAATGAATTATTATTTGTTCATGCAGCAACACCTTTCAACACTTCACAGCACAATTGCAGGTGTAGCTAGCTATACACGAATTATGTATATATTATGATGGTACAGGTTGTTATAGGTACCTATGTCAGGTGCTGGGTTTTGAAAATAATATTGAAACGAAATATGGGCTGGCAATTCGGCTTCTTTTTTGTAAAGCGGTGTTGGGTGGTGTTATCATATTATTTTATAAAGCGGAATGTTTTAATTAAAATAAAATATAGAATAAAAGAAAATATTTTTAAAAGAAAATGGATAATAAAGAACATGATGGAATTTCGCATTTTCTTATACAGTTTGCTTTGGTGTAATTCATTTGAATTGTTAAGGGATTAAACTGGACGTGATAAAGTGTATGTAGTACATTTGTAAATATAAATTCTTTTTTTTTTAAAGTCGAAAGCTGAGTTTTTCCATTTTTATTTTCTTGGTAACAAGAATATTTCTGTTTGTTTTTCTTGCTAGAAATTAATTATAGAATTGAATTTTGAAAGATAAATTAGTCAAGTAAAACTGTGAGAAAATTCCTATCAATTAAATTTTGTTCAACTTTTTTTCAAAATACAACTTAAATTGAAAATAAAGAAAAGATATTTACATAAGATTTTATTTGTTTGAATTGAATATTTTAACGGAGATGGAGGAAATCAATTTTCAAAAAAAAATTATTTTGAAAAAAATTTTGTTTATATTTTTTGTGGAATATTATTAATTTTTTTATTTCAATTCTCTAGAACATGTAACTTGTTCAAATCTATGAAAAAAATTGAAAAAATGATAATTTTCCTTTTCGGTTTCTGATGATAATATTTATAGTCTAGTTAAATTGTATTTTTTGATGCAACACTTTAATTAATTTTTATTTATCTTTTAATGTTTTAAAGCAAATTTTTATGTAAATTCTATTTGTTACAAACATCAGATTCGCATCTAGGCCTCCAAAAATATAAATCATGAAAAAAAAAATCAAAACCATCCCAAAACTGCTTTCGGAAAAAATTTACTTCACTTCGTAATAAGGTTAGGTTAAAATGGCTGTCAGACAAGAAACCCAACACACTTAGACCCTTATTGGTCAATTGTGATTGTGATGGGTTCATTCTAATAAATAAGGATAGACTTTTAGCGTCCATTTTCACTAGATAACTAGTGTCCTCATAGAAGAATTCTCCTAGATTGAGTTTCTTTCTAGCTGAGAGAGCAGGTCAGGTGCACAGAAGATGTTAAACAGTTTCCTCTTCTTCTTCGTCTATGCAGCTCCTACAGAAATCGTTGGACAACACGCCCATTCGTATTGCGTGTCTACCTATTAAACAGTGTCCTGTAAGAACACCAGTGCAGTGATGGAGCTTATATGCAGTCGATTTAAATTTAGCAACCCCTTTGAACGTTTCAAGTCTATACTTACTTCGCCATATTTGTATGCTTGCCAGGCAGGTATTACTCTGAGTCCATCTGAGGTTGATTTTCTTTAAAGTATCCTGCTTTAGCATGAGTTTACATTTAACGATAGGTATACCTATGTTTTTCCTTTCTGGTTGTAGAGGAGTGATTGTTCCTTGCTTGGCGAGTTCGTCCGCCCTACAATTGCCCAGAATGTCACCCGGGCACCCATATGAGATGAATATCAAACTGTTCAGACATCTCCCTCAGAAATGTTTGGCAGTCTAGGACCGTGATTGATTTCGTATAGTGACTTGGCTATCTGAGATGATCCGAATAACCGTGTTGGTTATTACGTTTTCTCTGAGCCAATAGAGAACTTCCTTAATCGCCAGAATTTCGGCTTGGAACACGCTACAATGGTCTGGTAGGCGGAAGGAAAGACTGGAGATTCAGTTTTTCCGAGAATATGCCACTTCCTACACCATCGTAGGTTTTTGAACGATCAATGTAGAAGTGTAAAGATTCACTGTCCAGAATGCTCCGGTCCTCCCATACAGTTCTGGATGGAATAGAGGTCTGGAAATTAATTTCGAGCATCAATTGAGGTGTGATGTAGTCTAAGCGATCCGGAATAAATCCAAAATTGTTAAGAATAATGGTGTGGCCAATATGATTACTGGCCCACTGTAGGGTTGCTTTTAAACGCGTAGCTGAGTTTGCCGCTACTTGTTTGCTAAAGATATCTAGAGGTGTAAGATTTAGTATTATGTCGAGTGCGTCCGAAGGGGTTGACCTAAGCGCTCCGCTTAAACATATACTAGCTAACATTTGGACTTCGATAAGCTTACTTAAGTTTCTTAAGTTTGTCTTTATATCCAGTTCGTAATAAGAAAATAAAAAAAAATTAAGAAAGTATTTCAAAACTTTGATCCATTATCAATATTTATGAAAAAAATCGTTGAAAAAAATTGAATAATACATAGAAAAAGAAATCTGCTAAATTTTCGCTATGGCTTTCAATCAAAAAAGTTTATATTGTAACCATGAAGAATATCTTTTGAGTATTTTATAAAAATGGCTGACGGCAACAATTTTAAATTTGTGTTAGTTGTTTATTTTTCTCTGAATATTGAACCTGAAACTTAGTTTTTAAAAAACTCGGAAAAACAACTAAACAAGAGAACCTTAATTAACATTGCTCAATTACAGAAACTTGACAGGGTCGATTTTATTGTTTCATTTTCATATAAAACCCACAAATCTTATAAAATAAACAACTTTTAATTTTTTTCTTTTTTTTTATTTATTTGAATTGCAAAACTCTCAAAAGCTTTTCTTAAAAGAGATATAATTTATTTGCAATATTAATTACTCCAGCACACCTTTTCTAGCAATTTATTTAATAATTTCCACACAAATACCTTGATGAAATTCAAACTAATCCTTTCAACTAAAAATATCTCTATCTATACTATTATGTGTGTTTAAGAGTTCCTTGCGGTGGGATTGTTGGTTGGTTGGTTGGTTAGTAGTTCGTGTGGAGAACTTCTTAATCCTAGATAATTGAGCTTCTCAATCGTTAGATAATGCAAAGTAATTTTTATATTTTTTTTTTTATTTTTCATTGTTTTTTCTTCTTCTTATAGAAAGACAAAGTGCAAACAAAGAATAAAGCCTTTAATTAATTGCTTGCAATATATATCCTTTCATTGTTTAACCAAAGGAAGGACCTGTTCATTGCATATTCGTAATCTCAACAAAATGCATAGTTTGTGAGACAGCAAATTAATTTTATCAAACCTGTAGTTTAGTTGTTTGTTTTTTTTTTCCACTGTCATATGCTTTTATATTCTTTTGTTTAAAATGACCTCAATTACACGCAGGAAAAATGTCAAAAGCAATAAATTAAATGGAAATTTAAAAATGGCTAAAACAAAAGATGGCATGATGTAGTTAAGATATTAATAACTCAAATTGGAACTATATTTCAATGAAGTGATTATGATCAATGATTAAAATCAGAACACTTACGAAAACTTAGCATGTCCTTAACCCTCAAAATAAAATCTACAAAATCGATCCTGACGTAAAGTGACAAAGCAATTAAAAATTAAGTTAAAAACTTTTCCCTCCAGCAATCAACTCATTAAATTTATTTATCATATATGTACATATGTACTTACACTCAGATTTCAGCATTTGTTGTAATGTTATACGAACTCGTAATTCAAAAATCTTTTCATTCCAGATCCAATTACTAATTAGCGGGAACTAAATGAAACAAATCGTTTTCGTTTGGTGTGGTGAATGGTATTTTGTAGAATGCATTTGAGCCAAATTCTATTACTTGATATTCTCGTTGTATACTGAAATACATAAATATACATATTCTAACTCAACTCTCTCATGTTACAATGTATTTGGATATTTCACAGATTGAAAATGGTACTCATGGGTGAAATCCTTTTATGAATTTACACTGAGAATGCCATTCCAGTTTAACACGATAGAATTGCATCAGGATTAGGATTATAGCGGTCTGGGTTTCACATTATAATTTTGGAATTGTTGGGAAGAGGTTTAAGTTGAGTTAGCAGTTTAGGAATTGAGATTATGGGTTAGTTTTAATTTGGAGAAATTATTTTACATAAAACCAAATGTCAATCAAAAACCAGGGCACCTTTTAAATCAAACTAAAGGAACTTTACTTATTTTTAAATATCCTAGATTGAGATCAAGTGAGCTAAAAGTGGAGTTATTAGAGAAAATTTTCATCCCAAATAAATTGACACGACTTTGTAGGTTGACCATGACCGACGTAACAAGCCAAGTAAAAATAGCCGCATGGACTCCGAAAAGGGGATGGTTTGGCCTGCCTCCTTTTCAACCGCAATCCGAGACTCTGGCACGGCAATAAGAGGACCATCGTGAACAGGTCCAACCAGATAATGGCTCACGCAGACAATAATGACATCATCGGAAGAACCGAACAAGCTGTACCCGATTCCTTCATCCAGATCAAGCAGGCGGCTCGACAATATTGAAGAAAGATCATGGTGGCGTCGAATGCGAGAAGAACAGTTGGTCAAACAATCAAGGTAGCGGAGCACGAATTTGAATTGGTGAAATTCTTTAAATACCTTGGTTGACCCAAGTAGCAGCCGATAACAATATAGACGAGGAAATACGCGGGTGGCTGCTCAATTCCAACAGAGCCTACTATAGTCTGTCAAAGCTCTTCAAATCCAGAAATCTCACCATAACTTCAAAACTGCTGCTGTAGAAGACCATGGTCCTGCCAGTTCTCACGTATGGATCCAACACTTGGGTGCATAACAAAAGACGCTCCGACCTCTTAGCTGCGTTCAAGAGAAAAGTCTTAAGGAGAATTGTACGCCCCATATGTGAGGAAGGAAGATTCCGGAGACGGTACAATCATGAATTGTACGCAATCTACCTTGAAACAGACATATACGTAGTGACAAAAGTTAGGCTCGGTAGACTCCGGTGGGCTCGGAAAGTCCTTTTTTGGTACATTCTATGGTAGGCGGCAGCGTGGTAGACCATGCTTCGGCTGGAGAGATGGCGTAGACCAGGTAGCCCGAAGCCTTCTTAACCCATCTTCTTCACTTCCATTCAAACGAACCACTGATATCACGCTGTGTTCTTCCAACTATATCAATATCGTTAGCGTATCGGAATAATCTGACAGATCTTTGAAAAACTATGCCTCTTGTGTAGAAGTAGGAGTTTTGCACTAATCAGTCCAGAAGTGCATTTCCTTGTCTTAAACCTTCTTTGAAATAAAATGTATCATTGAGATCTTTTCCAACACTGATGAGGCAGCGTGCGATCTCCATCTTTATCCTGCACCAGCGCACAAGTGTGGCAGGGATCTCAAAACTAGCCAAGTTATTCCTCTCTATAGATGGTGTCATACGCGACCTTAAATTCATAAACAGGTGGTGAGCATGTAGTTGGTGCAATGCAGAGGGTTTCCCTTTTGGGGACCGAGGAAACAATGCTGATTAACCAATTTATCTGGCATGCTTTCGTCTGATCCTTTAATCCTAACCAATTCATTGCCTGCCGCTTTGAACAATTCAACAGTGTGGCCAATAGCTCCAGCAGCATGGTTGAGCTTGAACTTGGATACTATCTTCACTTCGCCCAGAACTGGTGGGCAGAATTGTTGGTTTATGTCATTTAAATTGAACGGCTTTATATAGCTTGGAGAAATGGTCCTGGTCGAAGTTCTCTTGATCACCCTGACAGGCTTTGGCTCTTCTTCTATCTCCTTGACCACGCTCATTTTCATTTAAGAGACCGATGTTTATCTCTCCTCTTCTTGTCATAGAGCTCGTTTCTCCATAAACGCCTATTTTAAAAACTATTAAACTGTATCCTCACATTGCCACTTTGTGAAACTTCAGGTCCACCTACGTTCACCTACCGCATGACGCAACACAATATGCGATCATTCTAATTTCAAATCTCACGCATCACTCCCTCGTGAAGAATAAGCCATCTAACATGCATCGTAATAAAACCCATGATTATTTTTGATTGGACTCTAAAAATAGGATACGCCGGAGCAAAAATGTCCAAAAACCATAAATGAGGAATATTTTACGTATAATTTTTGCAATGCGCGCTGCGTAAAACACTACGTCGCCGTCGTCCGTAGGTTGTATATGCCATTTTCGACATTGAGATTTAGAGATCCAAAGCAAGCCAAGCAAAGAGAAAGGATGCTGCTTATTATTATTATTATTATGTGACCGTGTGTCCAATTAACCCAAATAGCCAAAACTCAACAGGACTACGACACGTATTTATTCTCCTTGTCATGAATGTCGTTGGTGTATATATATAAAAGTGGACTGGGAGGTATTGCCCCGATTCGGACGTGAGCTTGAAAATATTTTCCTGGACCTTCTATTAGGTATGTATATATTTTGTAACCGTGTACGGATATGCCTGTTCTGAACCCGAACCTGTGCCGTGGATGGCAGTCAAATTGTATTATTATTTGTAAGCTGATTAAGGGAATTTCATGATGCTTGACGACTGCAGCTATATATTATAACTATGTGTGTGTGGGAAAAAGGAGTTTACGCAAACGGAATTATATTTTGCATAACACTATTATGGAATTGCAGAATTATTTTGTTAATGGAATGGGAGTTAAAGGCCACACAGGAAATAAAGCCTAGAAAAACATTTAAGCTTTAATTTTAGGTTACTCAGTGTTTTGGATTTAGGTAATATACGTACATGTTGGTTTCAACTTTCAAGGACATTCGAATGTGAGGGTATTTTAAGGTTCCTGGTGTCTTCAAGGCCAGTAGATACAACAAGACATGTGAGAACATGTGAACTTTCATATTCAAATACTATTAAAAAATGAACTAGCTCCAACTTTTTTTTTAATTTGGGATTTAGTTCCATGGGATTTTTAATTCATAATGAACTAAGCCTCAGGTAAATCAACACCTAAACTAATGAACTAAGTTCCAACAAAATTTCGATGGGAGTTAGTTCATTTTGTCTAGTTGGAGTTAATTCATTTGGAAGTTAGTTCATTCGGCCAACTTGTCAACAACTACTAGTTCAACTATATTAGTTCAAAAAAGTGCAGATCATTTCTGTTACGCAAGAAAAACAATAGATTATTGTCAAAAGCAAAATAAAAAATTTTCTCGAGATCTTGAATTAGTTGAGCAAGAAATTTATTTTATTTTCTGCATCAAACAAAAGTGATAAACGGCAGGCGGTCGAAAGCTTTGTATCCGCTATTTTTTTAGATGGGGATTTTCCTGGTATCCTTACGATATTTTCAGTAACCTATTGTACACATCATCTTACGGCTTCCAATGCAGAAGTATTTGGAAGCAAAGCACTTTTAAGGTACTCGTCTCCTTATTACCGTTCACTCACTCATTGGGGCACTGTCCCGCTCACGCAATTAAGAGCTGCTCTACTTATTGTACGTTAAGTTAGGTTAGGCAGGTAGATTAAAAATAACCCGAATACCAAAATCCCGAATTATTTGGCACTTCCATTAAAATTAAAAATCACGTTGTTTTCAATACAAACAAGTTCTACGCGCTTTCTGAAACTTCGGAATTTCGTTCTGATCTCTGTTTTAGGATGTGAATTAATATTTTTTTAATCAAAGTAAAAAAGTTTTTTTGTCATTCATTGATCATTCAATTTGTGGCTTCAAGTTGTGAGGGCTGGCATTTGATACCTGTCAAGCTCAGTTGTCATAATAATCGAATGACAACGCAAGCAATAAGTAAAATTGTTAAAAACAACAACAAAAAAAACAAAGTAAGGCAACATCGTAATTCACGCTCAGATGAAAATATTACTGCTGCAAGCAAGTAGTGTTCCCGATGTTCCGAATTCATCGATTTCCCGATAACCGATGATGTCCGATTTTTTTTTTTGGTCGGAGATTTATGTGCTTTCAACAAGACGGGGCGTAATTACTTATGACCTTGCTTTGCGTGAGAACTGACCAATTGACCTCCAAGAACAACATTACTCAAGTTATGGCCGAGATATCCTTCGAAATATACGAAGAAGTGGTTAAAATTTATCTCAACAGAATCGCATTTTGCATGACCGAGGCGACCATTGAAATAACGGTCTCGTCATTTTTGTATTTCTGCTCTCGTCTTTTTTCCAGGAAAAATAAAATATTCCAACATTTAAATCAAACACAAAAAAAATTATTTAATTTTATCGATTGCAATATCATCAACTACATAAGGTTAACATCTAGACCAACACAACAACAACAACAAAAAAAAAATCCAATTAAAATGTCATAATCATTTTACATAACCAAATGAATTGGTTTTCCCAATCGAAAACGACATCAACATTGACAACAAAAATAATTTTTTTTTTTTTATAATATATTACGAATATGTAGGCGGCTTTCGACTTATATATTTTTATAATATGCATCAGCAGAGTGTATAGTGTCATCGAGTAGATAGATAGATATAAACGTCAAATGGACGAACACGTTAAAAATTTCAACAAAATATTGTCAACAAATTTTGTATTGACAATAATATTGGCAATTGGTTTGTGCGGTTTCCAGGTTTTGTTGGATTTGAAGGAAATTTCCCGCATACATACATATGTATATACACTGGGATATCTGGACCAAAAATCTTGCCAAAATTAAGTTTATAATATTTTTTAGTTAGAAACGTGTCTATTTAAATAGACAGATGATTTTGAAATGTGGTCATTAAAAAGCCATCGATTTTTTTTATCAAACTGCCCCGCAGCTTTTCTTTGCATCATCGACTACTCAGTGTGGTTAATGTAATAAGCTCATGCAATTCTATATATTTATTATTTTGAAATGCAGTTCCGATAAATTCTGTCAAGTATAATTTCAAACTGAACACAATTCAATTTTAGTTTCCGTGACCATCAAATACTTGTTCTGAAAATTTAATATTTCAAAAATGGCTTTAACGAATTTTGTGATATTTTAGATTAAGATTAAGAAAATAATATTACCTTCCATAGCAATTTAAAAAAAAATACAAATCAAGTCCGAAAATGATTATTGATGTTTAATAAAATTATCAAAACTAAAACATGAAAATTCATCTAAGAACTGTGCTTTTTTTCAAAAATATATAAAACAAACTAGAATAATCATTTCTTTATTTATGAAACATAAAAAAAAAATCGTTTCCAAAACTTATTTTTCCCCAATTTTCTATGTAAATTTAATTTTTCTTAAAACAACTTTGAAAAATATAAATTTCGGAAGCTGCAAAGAAATTGACCTAAGAAAAAATTACAAAAATCGAAAACATATAAATCTGATTTGAAAACTCAACGAAAGGAAAATTACTTTTAAATTTAAATTTGTGCAATTTCAAAATTTTGAAAACTGAAGGAGAACATCATTTTTCTAAAAATCAAAAAACAGATAAATTTTTAAATAAGTTAAGTTAATAAGATTCGAATCTGTTTTATAATTTTTTCCTGTTTCCTGTCAATTTTGAAGGATAAAAACCCTAATTTACACGAAGGAACCTATAAATCTACATGCAGTCATAAAAAATGCAGATATTTACATTTATAATGTATTGTCTTTTTTGTGTTATATGTTTATTGTCCTGACAGTAATTGGCTTCTGATTGTATGGCGCAGGCTAGCTGCTGCAAGTTATATGGCAATTTTCTGCTTAAAAATTTTTGATTTGACTCACAAAAAGAATTCACGAATGAAATTATTAAAATTTTGCAATTATTTTAATGTTGTTATTGATAAACATATTCTTGTAAGAAGTGAAGTCTTCCCTTATATAGAAGAAAGTTGATGAATCCATCCATCCATCATTACAAGAGGAGTATTAAGGACCACTTTGCCAATAATTTGAAAAAGCGTTTTAACAAGCACAAATCATTAACAAACGAAATCGCAGCTTTAAATGTTTGCACCATGCATCACCATAATTTATTATTTGCTTCATCCACCTGTGTATGAGTATCTAATTATAATTCCAAAATATCTAAAAACCCAAGCCCGCATATAAATATACCCAGCCCAGCTATATTAATGTAAAATTTTCAACCAAATAATTCCATCCGCTGCCATTTCGAATTCGGTAAGAGCTCTTCATCAATGATGATCCATTCGACCAGGTCTAAATCTGTGCCCAGGAACCGAACGAACAGTTTTAATACTGCCCAATCATCCAGCAAGCACCCATAGCCGTATATGACTAACCACCACGCACCGCACCGCACCGCCATCGCCATATCACCACCAGTAGATTAGGTTTTCGTGCAATTTCCAATCTTCATGCCATTAGAGGTTTCACACAAATTCGTTTGTGATTTGCATAGATTTGCCATTTATTAAACACATCTCCACTAACTGACACACTGGGGCTGGGGGTTGGCTAATGAAGGTTTTCCAAAATTAATTGCAAAACGTGATTAAAATTCTCAATTAAAATACAGAGTGCATTATATAATTATTATTTTGGTGTTGCACTCTGACAGAAATATAGACAAAAACAAATATTTTGAGGATATCCTATCCTGGTTGTCTATTAATTAATAGTTCCATTTTCAAAATGTCCATATTTTTTTTTTATCCGTGAAATCAAGATTTTGAGAGACATATTATATGCAATGCATAGGTACTGATTTATGGGATTTGTTTTTGGATGTTAATTTATTTAATTTCAAATGTCACAAAACGTAGGTAGATGGTGTAACTTAATATAATTATTTATTTAAAAAATAAAACTAATTAACTTATTCATGACCAAATGATAAATTAAAAAATTTGATAAAAACGAAGATGGATTGGTTTGATTTTAGAAAATTTGAAAACTGTATAATATGCTCTAATTAAGGTTTTTTTATGATTAGAGAAATCATATAATTCAATTATAGAAATTTATTTTTAATATTTATTTGATCATCAACTAATATGTACAAAAAAAAAATTAAAGAAAATTATTTAAAAAAATTATTTGAGAACTGTGTAAAATTTTGTCCAGATAATTTTTTTTTCACTTCGCACAGTGCTATATCACTTCCAAGGAACTTTAAATATTCACGTATTTTTATTTTGTTATTTTAGAATCAATCTCTTGCTGGACTTTTTAAATGAATTACTCTTAGGGATTTCAAATTAATATATTCTTCTTGAACGCTGGACTAATTTTCTTAACTTTGGACTTTTAACATTTCAAGTAATATATCTAGGGCTGGTTATCCGAGACGGGACCTACTTAGACGAGACAGCTATTTTTGGACAGAGACTTACCGATAATCTCGATGGTGTTTCCAGATAAGAAAATCACTCAAAATTGTGTTTGTAAAAGATAACATTGAATATTTCATTTTAAGAGACAGTCTCATTTTTTCTCACAAAAAAAGATCTAACAAATTCTGAGTTAATAGGACGAGTCTTAGGCGTACCAGAACGAGACCAGATTGAGATGGGACTGAAATTTTTCAATATCGATAATATGGATATCGATTTGAACTTCGTCAAAAAAGTTTAAAAAAAAAATTGGTCAACAAAAATAATAACAATTTTGGCAAACAGTGAATTGTGAAAATACGATTTGTCGAAAATGTCAAAAAAAAATCCTAAAAAATACAAAAACAAATTACCTATGGAAGACGTCGAACATCTCTTTCAGAACGAAGCAAATTTTTTTTCATTTCGAGTTCAAAAAATTATTTTCAAATTTAATAAAAAAAAGTGTTGCTAAATGTTGCCACAAATTTTATTAAGTATTTTTTTTATAATTTAACAATTTATATAATATTTTTATTAATTAATTTTTTTTTTCAATTCAGATAATCTTATTCCGTCTACTTTAAAAAAAAAATATCCCTGCCAATTTTCTCATAAAAAATGAGACAAATACTCAGTAGAGTGACGTCCGTTAATTTTTGTTTCTTCTCTTTTATAACGAAAATATTTGCTAATACATCTTTTAAAAGTTTATGTTCTAGGACCATAACTGGTTTCCATCAGTGATTGACTTTGGCATTGAATATAATATGAAGAAAACGAAAATTTAAAAACGTAGAATTTTGAAAAAAAAAATTTATTTTAAGTTTGCAAATTAATTTTCCGTAAAATGTTCCCAAAAAGAAAAGAATTTAAAAAGAAAATTAAAAATTTATAATTTTTGAAACTAAGCTATGACACTGTTATTTAATCAAACCAAGTTTAAGAAAATTTTCTCTCTCGGACTAACAGGGGAATACGGGAATCTATTCCTTCCTTTTTTTTGACAACCTGTGCACTAAAAATCGGATGTATAAGTAATTTAATATTGCTTTTATCTTAGGTTCCATTTTTTTTTGTTGTTCTCTTTAAGTTCTCTGAGCTAGAGTTCGATATATTCCTTTTTAAAATATTTACTTGAACTATGTAGACAGCACTATGTTGAAGCACTTATTAGAAAACGTCATTCTAAAGAGCTCTCATTTATAATCCCTTCAATAATATTTACTCAAATGTCATCACTGTACCTTAACCATAAATGCAAACAAAGCTTAAAAATGCCACGTGGAAAGGAAATACATCTCAAACTGATTTATTTTTTTTCTCATCTTTAAATATTGACACAAAACCAAAGATTTTTCTTTTAGTCCTTATTAAATAACAAGAAAATAAGCGAACATAAAAAAAAAATAAATTCCATTCATAAAAGTTAAAAGATGTTTTTTTTTTTGTGAATTTTTTCATCAGAACACGAACCAAAAAAAAGAATTAGCTTGTCCTATGCATTCTCATCTTTTTATAAGAAGGGAATTTTGTCACGTTCAAGAAACTGCGCTCCTTTCACGTTCCATAACTTTCATAAATTTTATGCAGATATGCTCAGAAACAAAAAAAATATAGTATATTTCCCTTTTCTCTGGAAATAATGTGGTTTTTAGTTTTATGATGCTCTGAAGTCTGAACTCAGTGTAAAATTTAAAGGAGAAATATTTTAAAAAGAAAATTATTTTTCTATTTAACAAGTTCAGATTATGGGTCGTGGAATTTTTTTTTGAAAGAAACAACTCTTTTGATTTTTTTTTTGTTGAAAAATTTTTTTGTTAAAATAATCTTCATAAAAAATTGGCTTTGTTTTTTCTTCAATAAAAGGTGGTCCCAAAGGTTAGGGTGTCGTTCATAAATTTATTTGAAACTGACCTAGAAGGTTAGGTTAGGTTGACGTAGCTGTCAGTATATATACTTAGGCCAAGATGACTTAGGCCACATAAATCTAGAGATTTTTCTCCCTACTCGTTGAACCCTTTGGAGCTCCTTATGAAGCGTGAGAGACTGTTTATTTCTTTGTTAACAAGATCGCTGGGATCGTTGAAAAGTATTCTTCCAGGTGAAGCCTACGTCTTTAAGACAGAGCAGGGCATGTACAGAGAAGATGAGTAATTGTTTCTTCCTCCTCTTCATCCATGCAGGTTCTGCAGAAGTCGTAAGAGAAGACACCCAGCCTTGCTGTGTGCTTCCCAATTAGACAGTGTCCTTTGATCTATTTAGGGACAACAAGCATCTAGATCGACTCAGATTTAACAGTGACCAGGTCTGCTTTTTCGCCACGCAAATGGTGATGGTATTCCACCTAAATTTTGTTAACCTAAAAGCATCTTACATCTTGAGTTTACATGTAACGATAGGTTTACCAATATTTTCCATGCATGGTGCAATGGGTAGGATGGTTCCATTTCCAACGAATTCGTCAGCCTTACAATTGCCTTTAATATTCCTGTGGCCTGGCACCCAACAAACTGCTGCGCCATCTCCGCGAGAGATGATCGGCAGTTTAGGGCTGTCAATGAGTTTATGGAGACAGAGTCAAGAGATTTAATGGCATCTTGGCTGTCAGAGAAAATGCGGATATCAGTAGTTGATATCACGTTTTCTTTAAACCAAGACAGAATTTCTTTGATCGCTAGAATTTCCGCCTGGAACACGCTACAATGATTTAATTTAAGCTTGTCGGAGTACACTCCACAACCCACCCCGTTATCAGTTTTTGAACTCACTTTCAATACTCCTCGTACAAGTGCCTATAATGAACAACCCACTTATAGAAAATACGCGAATGATAATGCAGCATCACCATTAACTACAGGTACGGAAGCATTATTTAATGATGTTTTATCGGTTCACTTCCTAGATAACCATTTTCCAGCAATTTGCCATAGATATATCCAAAATTATGGTATTCCGGAAGTTGCCTATATCTCTTTATGTAAATTGACTCCAACTTACAATTTAACAATAAAAGTCCACTTTTGCAAATTTGTTTTGCAGACGAGTTGGTTGGTTGGCTAGTTCCTAAAACATAACAAATCTTGTTATGCAGGCCGAGCCAAAAATAAAAAGGGCTACGAAGTTTTAAAATATCTATAGAGAGAGAGAGAGAGATGGAGAGAGTCATGAATAGGTTGTGCAGGTTACAATACTGAACGCAATACAATAATTCCAATAACAGTATAAAATCGAACAGGATATATTTCTAATCGTAAACAATTTCACATACAAATTCCTTTAGCTTTAGCCTTTCTATCTTTGCCATACACATTTATGCAAAGAGTGAAAGAGAGAGAGAGAGAGAGAGAGAGAGAAAGATGAGGGAAAATAATAATTAACGTTCTGGATTTTTGTTCCCGGCACCGGCGAAGCTCAGCGGGATAGGAATTTGCAATGCATGCATTTTGTGTCATTCTAGTCGTCGGACGGTCGGTCGTCCTTGTTTTGGTATAATACACTTTTACAGTGCAGGAGAGTTTTGTTTAGTGTCAATAGATTTGCTATTGGGATATGTCACTGCTTTTGGTGTTGCTTTGTTGTAGAATACTTTGCTTCTGCTTTGCTGATTTTAATTGGATATGAATGCAACCGTGGCTATCTGATTCGATTATCTTTTTTTTTTTTTTTTTTGATGAAGAATTTTATTTCGTATAGGTAGCGACAGGAAACTGGAACGAATTATTTTTCTATTTTTTTCTTATGTTAAATAGAATTTTTTGCTTCAGCTCTAAAAAGTTTTTTTCTATAGTTAATTCCTATGAAAAATTGAAATATTTTGTCTCAAATACCTATGATTTTTTAAGTTGTTATGGAGTTTTTAATTGAAAACGAATTGAATCTTATATGAAGACAAGGAGCAGTAAAGAACAATGACGTAAATTAAAGCCACTATTAACTATTTGCCGTAACGCATACAAATCCTTCAATCCTTCAACATGATGTACAGAAAAGCCCTGTGTTGAAAATTGTATAATCTTGATAAATCAATTTAAAACATTTATGTAGTCAAACAAACTAGATTATGGCAATTGGCACTGTAAAATCTTTGAGTAAACCCATTAATCCTGAAGTACCACAGGGCTGCAATCTTAGACCATTACTATTTGCACCTTTTAGTGATGACATCAACGAATGGCTTATTGGTGACGTAAGTTACGGTAATTTGAAGACGATGCATGCAGATGGTATCGGGGCTACAACTTATGATTAACAAGTTATTGAAATAGCGTGAGAAATGGAATCTTGTAGCCATTATTGATTAATCAGAAGTAATGATAGATAACTGGAGTTGGTTAGGAAATACGCATTCCTGGAAATGATTATAACTTTCAACTTAAACATGAACAAACTACAGAACAGTCATCTGATAGAAAAAGATTGTTAACAATAAATTTTTACCAAAAAACACTAAATATAGAATTTTTAATGCAACTTCAGGGGCAGTACTGTTTTAAAGTGCTCAAGTCCGAGGCTTTAAAAATTTGAAAAAGTGGAAAATATTTTGCGCTTTTTCTAAAGCATTTTTGCATAACCGGTAAACAGACCGAAATACTATTTGGAGAGAAGACTCTCAACACTTTTCGCTTTTACACTGAAGCTCAGTGCAGAATTTTCGATGAGAATAAGTAATATGCACGTCAATACTGTATTTTATAAAGATTGAGTTGAAAAAGTGGAGTTATCATACCTATAGAATTACCAATTTCTGGATTTCAATTTTTTTTGTAAATATAAAAGAAACTTTTATTAGAAAACTTGAAGATACATAATTATTTTCAAAAAAAAATAAGTTCTCACCTTGAAAGTATATAATTCATTTTTAAAGCTCTCACTTTTGAGATTTGTCAACAAGTTTTTATTTTACCTATTTAAAAATCTCCAAAGTTACTTTGAACAATCCCAAATAATTTTAACCTAAGAACCTTGAAACTATAACCATACTGTGACTAAAGGTGTCTTTCTGTCTTTTCAAAAATACACAATCACACCAAATTCAAAAGAAAGAAAAAGAAAAATCCGTTCAACAAAAAAAAAAAAAAATAAGTCCATCTCTGAAACTTTTCTAAGTGGTGTCTGAATGGCTCTGATGTGTTTTTTTAAATCCCACCCTTAAAGAAAAAAAAGCCGTCGGCTGCTTAAGAAAATCTTCTTTAGCATTTATACGATATATAGGAATGTTGAAAATATGTATAAGGTTATTTATTATAAAGAATTTTTTTTTCTTATTTTTCCACGCATTATAGTCTGTTGTAAGTTAACGCATGTTTATTATGTAAAATAGAAGAGAGAAAAAAAAATATACCTACACTGTTCAGCTATTACATTTTTATACATTTTTAGAATTTACAATTCAATTTTATTCTCGTATATGTAACTGACACCATTATCAGGATTTAACTTTGCATACGTAATCTGTTTAGGATTTCAAATATAGGATAAAAAGGATGAAGTAACAAGCCTTTGAATTTGAGGAGAAAAAAAAAAGACAAAGAAAATAAAAAAAATCTTGAATGATATTAGACGCTCTAAATTTGGCAGAAAAAAAAAATCAGGGTCTCTTATGTTGCGTCTGTCCCAAAAGTATATAAATAGACCTATTGATTGGTGTGACACGTCTTCAAATTCTACTAAATTTAATTGGATTTAAAAGGAATTGGTATTTATAGTCAGCTTTTTTTTACCCTAACACAAACAATTTGGACTTAAATAAATAAATAAATAAATAAAATTAAATAGAGATTGACGTCGCTTTGAAGTGTATCAAAAAGTGGGAGCTAATAGCTGAACTGCTAACTGCACTGTGAAGCAAATAAATTAAAATAAGGCTTCAAATTGGCAGTTCCAAAAAAAGATAGGTCCAAAAATTCAAGACTCCATTAAAACTGCACTGCTAACTCAAACTGCACTGAGCAATGTTCATGTTCTTATGCTCTATTCTCACCAAGCGGACAAGCTTATAATTTTGTTGAAATTATAGAAATATCAATTCCAACTTTTGAAGTCATTTAAAAAAATTGAAAAATCATATTTACTCACTTTCAAGTTATAACAATACATTCCCTTTTCACAGAACTTCTAAAAACTTTATTTCCAGCCTAGCTGGCAACATGGAAAAGATGAAAAAAACGGTTCCATTCAAAATTTGAACCCGACTTCGTCACTAATTTCACCACAAGATTGACATCTATTTTTACGGAGCTGAAAACTTCTCGAAATATGCCTCTGTATTTGACATTTTTCATCTACTTTCAGAAAGACTTCAATTAAAACATTGAAGTCGTTAATTAAAAAAAAAAGACTTCATTAACTTCACCGTGAAATCACCAAGTTTTCTCGTTATCTTTCTAGCACAATTCGATTTTAAGCTATAAGAACTTGAAATGAAAGTCTTCAAAAGCTTCAGTTTTTAAAGCCTTCTTTATGTTTACTCCCGACTTCATTATGTAGTTGGTGTAGGAACTCTTTCCTCACTTAGCGGCTTCAAAAATGACTTCAAACTTGCAGTTTTCTATTCATTTCAAATAAATATGATGAAAAAATATTGAAGACCTATTAAAAAAAAATCTCATTGTGAACATAGGAATTTGAATTAAGGCTTCAAATTGTACTTCCAGAAAGAGTTGAAGCTTAACTAGATGGTCAAAGGTTTAGGGCCCACTTTTAGTATTTTGGATAAGATTTATGGCTGATTGAAAATTTTAGAACTTTCCTGTAAAACATATTTTTTTTATTTTTTAAATGTATGTTTATAATAATTGCAAAAGAAATTCAAGTAAAATAACTCCTCTTTGATAGCATACTTCATTTTCCTTAACTGAGATACGTAGGTATTCCTTCCTTCTGAAGTTGATCATATTCAAGGAACATTCCAACTTCCAAGCCAACAAAATTTCTGTCTCACGTTCCTCAAAAAATACCCATTCAAACCTTCTCCGCATCAGAGGAATGCAAGAAACCAAAAAAAAAAAAAAAAAATGAAACACTGTTTCGTCATATAATTTCCTTATACATATATTTCGTAACACTTTCAGGATATTAGATTATACTGATATACATGTATAGGAAAACAAACCACGTAACCTATTAAGCTTTGAAATACAACACGTAAGTACTTCCCTACTTTTTGTTTCTTCTTTTTTTTTGAAAAGAAAAGTTCAAGCATCACTCAATCCGTGTTGATGGGCTAAGGATTATAAAAAGGAGAACTGCACTCTGATGTGGCGGTGGTATTCCATGTATAATATGATGAGATCACACTAAAGCCGAATAGAAGTCAATTTAAGTCAACGCTTCCGCTTTAGAACTTCACTTCACTTTACTTTAGCCATACTCATCCCATAGGGTGTTATCATATGATATAACGATCCTAAGAATTTTAACCTTTGGTATAGGTTAAGTACTTGAACGAGTTTTTGCTCTCTGTGTGTGATGGTGGGTTGTGTGTCCACATCCTTTTTCTGCTATGTATAGAGGGGAGAAAGTATACGACAGAGTTTTTTTTTATTTTTTGCCAAAAAAGGAGTATAAACATGAAATTCAGACGAAAATTTCCATTGAGTTTTTTTTTTCATTTTTTAATTTTTAGTATACACCAGCAAGCACCACTCTAGACAAACTTTCATGAAGAGCGAAGCAAATATTTCATATATCACTTTGAAGTTTTAAACTGTTTGTTTCTTCTGTTTTTATTTTGGTTTTATTTTTGTTGGTGATGGTGTAATTGCTATACAAAGGGAGTATCAAAGGCATGAACGAAACACCACCTACCTACATACTTTAGAGAAAAAAAAATCTAAAAAATGTAAATACGAAATATGTAAAAAAACATTGAAATCCAGGTATAAAAACTGGGTTGCACAAAATTGCTCAATGCTGACGTAAATTTTATAACTTAAATAATCAAATTAAACAGTAAGTGTTTTTTGAACATTTATATGGGAGGTACCTACCGTCAATAAAAACTTAATTTCATTCTAAAACTTAAACTTAAAAAAAATTGTCAAAATTTTCGAAGCTTTTTTTAAGAAATTTGAAATTTTTGAAAAAGGGGTTTTTAACATTTGTATGGTAGATAATGCTACTTTGAAAAATAATTAATTTTTGTTCAAATTAATAAAACAATAAAAATATAAATATTTAAAAATATATCTTTTTTCAAACTGAAATATTTTTTGAAAATTCTAGATGCATACAACTTTGGATGAACCGTTTTTGAGCAAATTTAAAATTAAAAAAAAATGATTTTCGAATTTCGTTTTTCATTCAAATTGAGCCAATATATATTTAGAATTATTGAATTTTTTCAAAAAAATTGTTTTCGAGAAGAATTGGATTTTCTAAAAAGCCCAAGGAGATGTACTTTTTAACAGATCAAAACTGCCTCCTGAAATTTTTCAAAAATTCAATTTTTCATAAAAAAAAAAAATGGTTCGCGAAACTAACTCCTCCATGTCACGTTAGTCTCTGAAATTCTTCCACATTTTGCGCCTCAATTCAAACACGAAGTGCCAAGTAAATTTCAATTTTTTTTTTTTTGAAATATCTACGTGAATCCATTACTCATCCTTTATATTGCAAACGGAAAGAGATAGAATTAAAAAATTGAAGTTGTTGAAAACAAAACGTTGAATTAAAACTATAAAAATGTTCTTAACCTCCTTGAGGTTTAGATTAATTTCTGAAAAGTTATTATTAAATTCTAAAACTTAAAATTTAGAAATTAATTTAAAAACGATATAAAACCAGTTATTCGGGTTTATTTTTTTCCTAGAAAATCACAAGTGATGTGCTTTGATGTGATGAAATTAAAATGAAATATTACATATTTTTAAGGACCTTAAGTCAACTGCTTGACAAGTCTAAAGTTCATATTGTTTTTAAAATTAATCTTTTTGTTCTAAAAATATTATTTTCTGAAAATTTATTGAATATTTGGTTAAAAAATAATAAATTTAAATTGAAGTCGTAGTAGTTCTAAGAATAAATTTTTTTTTTGGGTTCATTTTTTGTTATGTTACGAGTATGTGCATTTATTTTTCCACACAGAAAACTTTTTCCACCGCACTGGAAAATCGAGGAGTAAGTAAAATTCTCAATGAATGATATTATTTCTATTTTTTTTTTGTGGAATATTTTATTATAGTTTTGTATTTTTTATTTTTTTATTACTTACAAAAAAAAAAGTTAAAGCAAATATGATAAAGTACAACATGTGTAACAGCATGAGTGTGGTTTAACTTTGGTCAAATAAAACCACATTGGTAGAAATAATTTTTGAAATAGCTTCAGTTGGCAAAAGAAAGAGCATGTCGTTTAAAAATGCATGAGAGAAATAGCTCCGCCGTGTTCATATGCAGTGGCGTAGCTACCAAGGGGCTAGGCGGGGCAGTGCCCCGGGGCCCTCGAGCTCAGGGGCCCTCAAATCCTTACCAGAAACTCTCAATCGAACTCAACTTTTGAAAATGTTTTCATCAATTTGTCGGTTATCAATATCTGCATATTATTATTTATCGATGTGCGTTTTTGTGGTTCGCGATTGTGAACTTCGAGTCAAGATTTTTTTTAGAGAATGGTTAAAAAGTTATTGTAAGCGTATGTCAATAAATTTTTTGTAATGGTCCATACAAAAGTTCAATTTTATTTGATTATAGTACGTTTACATAGTTACGTAAAGAAATCTATCGACTTCGGGTACTCACTATATAACGCAAAATACTGTGAAAAATACAAGTCACATGCGGTAGGTAGGGGGCCGGCGCGGCGGTCCATTAATTACGTGATGTTTTTTTGTCATTTTTTAAACCGTCAATTGTGGTAACACTGGCGGCGATAAAATGTTTGCCGGGGATTCCCCAACGACGTTTTGTATCGTATCATTACGTTTCTCTTTCCTTGTACTTGTTACGTTGTCAGTGAACAGTGAATACCTACTTGAGTACAATCTTACATGAATATTGCATAAATAAATTAGAAAAACTAATATTATGGACAAAAAAAAGAAACTCAGTGGATCATGTAAACGCAAAGAACGCCAAGAAAGAGAAGAAAGTAAACAAAAATTGCCCAAAATTGATAAGGTTTTTAGTCAGCCTTTAGTCATACTTCTGGACAAAATATTTCTATTGATAGTGACTCAAATAATGTGGTAACTGCAGTGTTGGTTGAAAATCCTACTGAAGAAGGTTCAACAATTATTCCAGTTGAAGATACTTCCGCCGCCGATCATGTGAACGTGGATGATGTTTGTACGGCACCTATATGAACATAAGAACGGATGATTTGGAGAAACCACAGACCTCTACATTTTTCGAAAATATGTTCGATAAATCGCATTTTTAAAGTATTTGTATACCTATTTAATGATTTTACTTAAAAAAACCTTACCAGTTTTGATAGCAGTGAGCCCCATTTTTTTATTTGCCCCAGGGCCCTATGTTACCTAGCTACGCCACTGTTCATATGATGTGGTTTGAATGTGGATAAATAATTCTGGACATCAAATTGGTATATCAAGTAGAGGAAGTCTTGGGTTTTTGTTTTATTTTTTCTAATGTTATTGAATTTTTTTTTATTTTTTAAATAATAAATTTGCAAACGATTGGTCGTACGAAAATCAAAAATATTTATCTAAAAAAACAATACAAAATTTTTGTGGTCGACTACTCAAAAAAATAGTTAAATTATTAGATTTTGAAACCTATTTTGTTGGACATCGTTCTGTGATTTAAAAAATATCTTAGGATTGCTTTTAGTGAAGGAAAAATTTTTTCTAAAAAAGTGCGCACTCAAGGGGATTTTATGTACCCTTTATGTGCCAGAGACACAGTGCGAGCTTTAAGTAAGATAAAGCAGGGGAGTTAAAAGGAGATGCCTGTGAACATTAGTCTTGAATTTCAGTACATCACAATAAGAGGGAAGGACAGAGGGTGGAAGGGTATTCCACATTCGCGTAGTATTGCTAAAGAACGGGTCCGTGTACTTAACAGTACGACCGAAATTGGGTTCAAGAGTAAACTGATGAGCATTCCTGGAAGAGCGAGTATTACGGTTGAATCGTTTAGGGGAATGAATGCAACTGGCTATTTCATTAGACCACTTACCGTTAAAGTAACGATAAAAGAGTGAGACACAGGAAACGTTACATCGGTGTTCGACTGACGTAAAAGTATCAATGATGTTCCTGTCTCCGATCATTTTGAAGGCTCGTCTTTGTATACTGTCCAGGAGGATTAAGTAAGTTGCTGGAGCACCAGCCCTGAGATGGGAGGAAACCTAAATATCTTGTGGCATTTTTGGCGACGTTAAGTATGTGATCATTCCACAAAAGATGGTTCGTGTTACACATACCTAAAATGGCAAGTTGATTAGTTTCTTCGAAGCAAGTGCCACTCATAGATAGTGACAGGGGGGTACGTCTCACTCTAACCACAGAAGGAAACATGGAGTTTTCGAAGCATTATCCTACGCGATTTTTTAATCCCCATTGCACAATGCTGTCTAAGTCAGAATTTATAGTTCTTATCATATTAAGTCGTTTCAGTTCCACGTCCAAAGAGCAGGGATATGAATCTCGAAACGAATATAAAAAGCTAAGTGTGCTATCGTCAGTGAAACAATTTAATGGATTAGTAGTTGCAGACAGGAGATCATTAATGAAAATGAGAAAGAGGGTCGGAGACAAAACGGAACCCTGTGGCACACCAGCATTTACGTTTATTATTATTATTAATATATTTATAATATAACTACCAAATTGTATTTTTAATATATACCTACAATTGAAAATCATGAACATGAATCTGGAAAATATTAAGAAAAATTTTGTTTTTTAGAATCTTGCTGCGATTATTTTTTTTTTTTAATTTTCAACTTTAAATTACCTTGGACACATCAGACAATATTGTGTTGTATAGTTTTTCGAAAATTTTGTTCAATTAGTTTATCTTACATACTAAGATTTTATGAAGATAATATAAGACTGGAATTTAACAAAAAATTGCTCACTGACAACTGATTCGCCAATTTTTTGGCGATTTTGAATCAATGACTAAAAAAGTCAAATTAAATAGTATAGTGCTGGAAAGTCATCTAATTGTCTGATTTAATTCAGTAGTATAAAGAATTTGTATTATAACTAAACCTATTATATTATTCGCTTTGATTTAAAAAAGTTAATATTTTTCCATTCATTAACGAATGTCTGCATCAATGTAGAGCAAATACATTTGGCTTAGTCATGCATATTAATTGACTTTATTTTAGCTTATCTAAAGTATAACGAAGTTAATAAAATAAAGTGAATTAACTTTATATAAACAATTCATTAGTTCTTTCAAATATCCAAACTAAAATCAAATCAAAGAGTTCCAAGCGTGAAAATAAATAAATTTATTTGAAAACTGCAGCTACAGAACTGCAAGGCAACAAATTTTTTATTTGATTTTGTTTTTAAATACGCTCATAGTCACGTGCTGATAATTTTGTAGGTAGGCAAAGGCATACATAAAAATCAGTCAGCATTTTTTGCCGTAAGTTAATTAAGGCAAGTAAAATAAAAATGGATACATGTAGTTCGATGAAAAAGGGGATTTTTCGATTTGTAAAGTCTAAGCATTCATACAAATTAAAATGTGAATTTTCTAACCTTTTTCGGCAACCTGAAAATACTTGTCCAACCAGTGGTTTTGTGTATGTTTTGAATAAGTTTATCGATTTGCATTCTGTTTTTTGAAAACCGTGATGAGATAGAAATAAATAAATAAATCTATTTTGTATCATTTATAATAAAATAAGTAGCATGGGTGACCATATTTTTTTTTTTTTTTGAAAATCGTTAATCAAAACCCATTAACAATACGCGGGTCTTAAATGAACAGTTTCCGTAGCTGTACTTTTCAATGGCTTGTAAAAGAAGTTACATTAGTTGCAGTCGAAGAAGTTGTGCTGCAGTGAAAAACTCTTCTGAATTCTTAAAAAAAGATGGAAGATTTTTAAATGGCTCATGATTCTGATTTCCAAAACAGAATTGACGATTTTGCATCAAAAAAGTTATTTTAAGTTAAAGCAGTTGTATAGTCCTTCTTAATGGAAGTAAATTGTTATTAGAGAAGGACGCTGAAGATCGCTTATGATGCATACGTTTTTTTTTGGCTATAAGTATCAATGGGTTTGAATACCAATATGTTGGGCGCAAATTTTCTTACAGATGATTTCGTTTATTTTATTTAAAACTGGCGCACAACAACTAAAATAAATTTAAGAAAAATAATTTTAAAGAAAAATCAGTAGGTACACAACAATTCAATTTTCTTCAAAATTGGAACTTAACGATTCGACTTGATCGATTTTTGTTATATCGATATCTTTCATATAACCGTCAACACAGTATTTTTATCTAGCAAAAGGCTCCAACGATTTCAATTAATTTTTTTTAAGTTCATCAAAAAATTATTTAAAAAAACATTTCTCATAAACAATTTGACGGATTGTGATGAAGGATGTTCTATATACTAGTAATAATATCAAATACCAAAATTTCCAAAAAAAAAAAATTAAAATAAGTTTGTACCAAGATATTTTTTTGAAAACTCAATTCTTTGAAAAAGGGCAAATATTTTTTAATTTTGTTTTTAAGTAGAAATACTAAAAAACTTGTTTACCATTTTTTTCTAAAACAATTTAAAAAAAATCGTATTCTTACAATACATCCAATCGCATCTTCAGTTTTGTGCTCAAACTCGTTCTTTGGCTTATTCTAGTTTTTGTATATATTTTTTTTATTTTAAGCGATTTCAATCAAAGTATTTAAATACAAGTTCTTTTTAAAAGTTGTTTTAAGAACCCCCCTTCATATCACTATCCTTAGCTTCCATAAATGTATGTATAAACTTTCGTGCCAAATATAGTTTCTCTGATACTTTTGTGGCGAGACGTTTTAACTTTAAAACAACATCGTGCCAAAACCACTTCACAGAAGAGAGAAAGAAAAAAAAAAAACAAAAACAACATAACTCCGCAAAGCACAACTACTGCAACTTCGTTAGACTATAATATCATGACCAGAGAAGAGTTCATGCCCATGTCCTGGCCACACCGAACCCATAAACAACATTTCAAAGTGTGTAAGTACTGCCGGCCAAATAAACACAACACCCGAGGTTCGGGTTCGGGCTTATGCTATATATAATATTTATATACTGCAGTTCAGAGAAATACCACATCCAAGTATTATAACTAGATACACACATCCAAGCACGTGGTTGATGTGGTTTAATGTGTATAGACACTTCACCTTTCAATCCGAGGAACTGAACTGCTGTTCATTGCATCACATATCGTTTCAAATGGTCTTCCCCCCATAAAACTATTAGCTCCACCATTCCCGGAATGGTAGCGTAGCAGAGCAAAGCCTTCGGGTTAATTTGAAGACGTTTTAATACCGACCACATTTCAAAGGGAACCTCTTGAACTGAAATCACTTTCGTGTTAAGTAGGTTTGTGTCAGAGAGGTTAACAACAACTGCCCCTCTAGCCAACAGCACCACAGCACAGCGTCATCGTCATAGTCAGCGTATAGTTCCCATCAAAGCTTATAGTTTAATTAAGACAACATTGTTGGATAATTGATCGTGAGAAACACCCTTTTCTGACGTATCCACAATGAGAATATACACAAAGTGCAAGCCAATAGCCATGGCCATCATTACTCATGGTAAGCTCAAAACTTTGTCATGGCCATGTAAACTGATTTGACATTATGCACTGACCATCGGGGATTGTATTTTTGTTTCAACTTTTATATTATATAAACCCCACATTGATGGATGAAACTAACTCCCCACACCTTTGGTGAATATCTTCTTCTACCCTTAGTTCATCTCCCACCCCCTTTTGGAGTTTATAAATTTGTGTAAGGAGAAAATAGAATAAAAAATCAATTTTGAACAAACTTTTTAATTGAATTTTAATATAATCCGAGTGTCCGAGAACACCATGTCAAAAGACAATGCTCCTATGTTCCTCTGAACATTTGACCCCCCCCCCCGTTTGGTCGTGTAGATAGTATAAAAATATAGAGCGATAGCAGAGGTTAACTTAAATTGCCAAGAACAAGTAGTTAGTCAAAGTAGTGGAAGCGATATCCGCTTGGAAAATATTCTAAAGTTAGGTGCAAGGATATTTGCATATAAATTGGTTTGTACTACTCTCTATCCCTGCAACGGGACTATTAGAAAAGCACATGCGATTTTGTGTTCAAGAGGCAGCGGGACAGGAACTCATCAACAGGCAACGGATGCACCACGCTTTTGTTGTTTTCAATTTTTTTTTTTTGTTTGTAAAAGATTCACATACAGATGGGAAGGGGGTAGGGGGTTGGTCGATAGTGCGGGTGGAGATTGTTGGCTTAGACGTGCAGATTTAAGATAATAGTATATTTTGAGGGTTTGAGTTTGTGATGTAGGTACTTCTTGAAGTGTGTATTTTTTTTTAAACTGTAAAACATTGTGTAAGAGTACAAGCTGTGTTTTCTGTTGTTTCCAGGTATAGGTGAAAAGTTTTTGGTTTTTGAAGTTGACATTTTAAATCTAAATGGAAAATACGTAATTGAAGGTTTCATGTCAAACTGTAAGAAATAAAATTAAATTTGTGTACTTATTTCGATAGCAAAATTACATGGGAATATTTAATTTGTAGGGCTTTCACCTCAAAGATCAGGTAATGATTTTTTTTCTCAAAGGCTTAAAATTGGAAAATTCTCCGAGAGTATCTCTTCTCATAAAAAGAACGCTTCTTACATTAGCCCATCAAAATTCTTCGTTTGAGCGTTTTTAAGAAACCAAGTTTTTTGTACAAAAAAAATTGACAGGCAAGTTTCTAGATACTATATTATAATCATTATCATCATCGGCTTGACAACCGGAGTCCGGTCCTGGCCTCCTTCAACAAGTCTCTCCACCTATCCCGGTCTCGAGCCGACGCCATCCAGTTGCGCACCCCAAGGCTTCGGGCATCCTAGTCTACGCCATCTCCCCAGCGCTAGCATGGTCTACCACGGAGCCGGTTTCTCTTCTCTCATGAGAGCCTGCCCACCGGAGTCTACCGAGCTAAATTCTTGTCACTGTGTCTGCTTTAAGGTAGATTGCGTACAATTCATGATTGTACCGTCTCCGGAATCGTCCTTCCTCACATATGGGGCCAACAATTCTCTTTAAGACTTTTCTCTCGAACGCGTCTAAGAGGTCGGAGTGTCTTTCGCTAAGCATTCCGGATTGGAAGAGCTTTGATAGACTATAGTAGGCTCTGTTGGAATTGAGTAGCCGCCCGCGTATTTCTTCTTCTAAATTATTATCAGCTGCTACTGTTGACCCAAGGTATTTGAAGGATGGCACCACTTCAAATTCGTGCTCCGCTACCATGATTCTTTGACCAACTGTTCTTCTCGCAATCGACGTCACCATGTACTTTAATAAGCCCCAGATTTTGTGCCGCCTGCTGAATCTTGATAAAGGAATCGCGTACAGCTTGTTGGGTCCTTCCGATGATGTCGATGTCGTCAGCAAGAGCCAGTATCTGGCTGGCAGGCCAAACCATTCCCTTGTTGGAGTCCATTAGAGATGTTGATTGGTCTGGATAGTAATCCAGATATTTTTACTTGGCTTGTTACGCTGGTCATGGTCAACCTACAAAGTCGTGTCAATTTATTTGGGATGCCAAATTCTATCATGGCTTTGTAAAGTTCTACCCTGGCTATGCTATCATAGGCGGCATTAAAGTCGATAAACAGATGGTATTTTGGAATTTTAAATTCAAGACATTTTTCCATCGCCTGCCTAAGGGTAAAGATCTGATCAGTTGTTGATTTGCCTGGAATGAAACCACACTGATATTGTTCGATTATGGTTTTAGCGTATGGGGCTATCCGTTCTTGTAGGATAGAGGAGATAGTATCTTATAGGTGGTACTCAACAACGTGATACCTCTATACTATTATAGAAGAAAAATAATAAGATTTCACTATGGTGTCTATCTAAGAAGAAGGTCTTATTAAAGCAATCAAGTAAATCTTATTGAAGAAATAAAAAAGTGGCCACAGGAACTTTTTCTTTTTTCTCTGAGTATTTGACTTTGAATCTGATACCTTCCGATTCTAAGCCAAGTACTCTAAGGCCCATTTGCTAAAGCAGAATATAAATACATACTTATGCCTTTAAGTTAAGTTTTTTTACAAAAAAAATATTTTTGTGCTTCTAAAATTATTCTATCAAAATATAAATACATATCTACGTTTGGTATTTACCTATTAAGCAATAACTTCTAGCTCAAAAGCTTATAATATCTAATAATGTCTAATAAAAAGATATTACCCTTAAGAACATTTTCAGAATTTTTTTTCCTCATAATACGAGTATAGAGGTAGATACCTACCTATACATCCTGAAAACTTATGACATTTTTTTTTTTTTACATTTGAATTGAAAGTCATTCCATATAATATTTCAAAGGATACAAAAGGACTCGCAAAATATAAACTTATTAAAAAACCAACATTGTGAAAATAATAAATTCCCAGAAAGGATACTCTCTAGAGATAATATCGATGTTTATGTCTTTGAACCCAATTTGAGGACCTGAGGACAGTTGTTGTGAGAGTATACGCTAGCTCGCTGGCTTTTGCTTTTTGGATTCTGGGAAATGGCATGCTACATATATTATATTATTATGGTAGTGCACAAAGCAAGGCAACGTATACTACACACCTTCCGCATGCTCTTCGTCTTCTTCATCGCCGCCGCTGCATGATTTTATAATATATATACATGTATATATAGCAATGGCAACTATTATATAAGGAAAACATGGAAGCTTACGAGTCCTTGTGACTTTGTAACTGTAAATCAAAGTTATTACCAATGTAATGTCTTCTCTATTGAACCATTAGGAAGAATAATGTGTCCGCAAGAAAATGGGACTTAAATTAAAATTAACTTATTATTATTACACAAACCGGAGATGCCAAATTAAATTAAATTAATTTGGATTAATGTTGGTTTAAGATGGAATAGATAAACAAGTTTAAAATAGAAATCTTGTAATAGGATGTGGTTAAGGTAACCATGCTTGGGGTCAATTTAAAGTACGGAACACAAATTTCAAGCAGAGTCAGAGTTTATTTTAGCATCGAGGTTTGAACCATGTTCAGCAGCGTGTCGAATGTCAAAAACCATCTGTGGGCTAAAAAAGTTCGACGCGTTTCCGTGTAAGCTAGGTCTTTTCATACTGGATCATCAAAAATCTTTTAGTTGTGCTTTATTCCCCAGGATTTTTTAAAAATTTCAGTTATAAGTGCTTACAGGGTGTCCAACAATAACCGCGGTCAAAAATTATAAAAACCATTTTATCGAAAACAAAGGGAAACCAAAAAAATATTACCTCTTATGTTTTTGGACTAAAAATTACCGGAACTCAAGGTTTTCTTCTGTGACAACGGTTATCGTCGAACACCCTGTATGTACGACATTTTTTGAAATACAGTAATTTTTTTTCAAAAAAAAATACTGTATATTAGTCAGGCCAGGTACTTCTGGGACTGCCCTCGTACATTTTAAATTAATTGAAAAAAATATATTATTTTGTATTTTTGGCATAATATTTTTACAACCGCATGTACAGTAACCTCCAAAACAACTGTTTCATTGATTTTATCAATGCAAAATTAGCTAAAGTTTATTCTTTCTTTTATAATCCTCTAACCAGGTGTCCTATGCATTAAAAAAAAGTTTCTTCAATTTCAGGAACGGAACGGAAAAAAAACTGATGATGATGAATAATGAAATAACAATGACATTGTAAAAATAAAATTAACTTTTTTTATGTGTTGCTGGACCGACCAAAATTGCCGAAGAATTTTTTTTTTTTGGTTACTTTCAAAGATAGGAAAATATTGAAAATGAACAAAATTATTGTTTGTGTGACATATTGGCAGTAAAAATGTGTCACTTAAGAGAGTTTTCAGTCGATATGATGGCCATTGAAATCGGTAGTAAAAATAACTTGTATACGATGTAACATGGCCATCATGGTGGCCATTTATTTTCTTACAAAGAGATAATAAAATAAAAGTTATTTAATGTTATTTGGAAACTTATTGATACATTTATTCGAGTGTTTTCATATTTTATAAATATGTAACTAAATGGTGAAAGATAAAAATGTAGTTGGACAAAGTCATATTTCTCCTTATGATAAGGATATCTCCATATTTAGGGATTTAGTTCTCGGCCAGAGAATCATTTATGCCATCTTTTTTATTTATTTGAAATTTTTAAGATATCCTTGTGAATAGTGCATGAACGAACTAGTTCAATGAACTAGTTCCAGACACCAAGGCAGACCCACATACACCCAGATTATGCATACATATATGTATGGTGAGATACTAACAACCAACAAGTGAACTGGGTAGATCAGTATCGTTCAACAGTTTAAGAACTAGTGAACTATTATATTCCACTAGTTTTAGTTCAATAGTTCTAGTTCACTAGTTCAAGTTCGTTCACAAACTAGTGAACTAAAGGACTATTGAACTAACCACGTAGAGAACTATTGAACCATAGAGAACTAGTGAACTAAAGAGCTATTGAACTACAGAGAATTACTGAACTAGCGATTAAAATGAAATTGACACCAGTTATAGTAGCTGAGGTAAAATAACAAAAGAAAAAAAATTCAAAACGGTGTCTACAAAAAACTTTCATTGACAGTCGTCCAGGCTAAAAAATATTTTCAGTATGGTACTATAGGGCACGTTTTGGAATTACAAGTTTGAACACGAGGTTTTCACCTAACTTGACACTTGAGTCTTGCAATTCTGTGAGTTTGTTAAACTACAGCCTAAACGGATGGCTGGATTGTACGACATTTTCATGTTACACTACTTACGTATTACTTTGTATACTTAAAAACTGTCGAATATTATTAAAATTAATAGTAATCTTTGTGAAAAATAATTTTTAGATAGGATATAATAAATTTTTGCTGAAAAGAAGAAGTCGTGATTTTCAATTATTTTATTTTATTTAAATACCTAATCTCTCATAGGATTTTCTTGAAACTTGGTGTTTGGAACTTTTTGACCCCTATTACCCCAACTTTCTCTAATACTTTCTTTAACAGTTTGAACAGAAATTAATTTTAGTTTCAAAAAATTAAATTCCTCCGATACACTGTTAAAAAACCTTTTTCAAAAATTTCTCGAAAAAGGCAACAAAAAATAACGTTACTTGCCATACAATTATTAAGAAAAAAAAAATTCCAAAGCGGTTCTTAGAATTTTGATAAAAAATTAACGGTTCTCAAGTACTATTTCTAAAGAAAATACAAATATGTACGTATATTCAAAATATAGGATGTAATCTTTTATTGATGTTTCATTTTTTATTCGCATTTACATTTTTGGCTGTAAAACTTTTTTCGGAAAAAAGCAACTGCACTCAGCATAAAAAGTAACAATTCTCCATCGAATCGAGTGCAAGGAACTTTCAAAATTAAACACCCTAACAAAATCTGTGGTTAGGTTAGTTTCTCCTTCCTTATAAACTAATGGCTATCAATCTTTAGTTAAAATTATTTAATCCTCTCAATATTGTGTTGTACCTATTGAAGTTTTATAGAATTTTTCAAAGTTTTTCGTACCGCACCAAATAAAATCGTCTAAACCAAAAAAAATAAAAATAAATATTTGTATATCTATGTAGGTAAACGATTTATTAGCTTCATCTTCAATGGTGTGTAAATCTGGACAGGAGAAAATAAATATTACTTGGCAGGGATCTATTACTTTTTTTGTTTAGGTCTGGCAAAAAGTTTTCCAAAAGTTAAAAATACTCTGTTCTGAGAAATCAAAAAAAAAAATAAAATTTTTGTAGGAATAATCCTAAAAGCAAAATCATTGTGCATAATTATATATCCCAATATCAATACCATGTTGAATTTTATTCTTTGCAATTTTTTTTCTATACGTAATTCAAAAACAAAAATAAAATGCTTTTAAATATTTTATTTTTTTTTCTAAAAAAAAAAATTTAAATTCACCTAAAAAACAACACATGCTAATTTTGTCATTATTCCAAAATTTTACGTCAAAATTTTGAAAATTTCGTATTTTGAAGAAGGAACAACGGCACGAAGAAAGAAGCAATTCTTGGCGGAAATGGGTTAAATGAATTTTAATAATTCTATAAAACATTTTCAACAATTTCCTAAAATCACATTCCAAAAATTATTCTTTTTTTTTACCAAAGTCGTTTGTATTAATTTTGTCAACAAAATAACAGCAAACCACAAAGAATATAAATTCCATCAAAACATTCACATACAAAATTAACTGCTGCAGTGTCCCATGATATCCTATAAAAACTGATGCAGTCAACTCTCGCTGCTCTAATAAATTGAGTCTACAGCCAGCTAACTTCCTAAAATACCTCCCTCCGCCCACTTGAATTACTTTATCATTTCAAGCCAGCTCGCATTTTCCAAAACATCCAATGTACATAGTTGCAGTTGTTGTAGATGGGTTTGTACAATTCAATTCTGTTTCAAAAAAATGTGTATCTATGCTCGTCCATGTGAACCGATCTAAGTCCCTGTTGCTGTATAGTGCAAGTTAGTTTAGCTATTGCTCGTAAATACAAGTCCTAAAATGGTTTGACATTAAACTTAAATTACGATTTAACCATCATCCTCTCATTCCATAATATATACACTATTACCATTAAAATAAAATGCATATAGAAAAACTGTTGTCGTGCCAACAAGTTTTTGTTATCCTTGCACGCAAAGTAGTTAGATAGGTTTGTTAATTTTATATATTGTGGTGTGTGTGTCAGTTCAATGATTTTCCAATTTTCCACCTGAAAATAACAAAAAGAAGCTATTTTTGGTATTTTATTTTTATTTTAAGAAAATATTCCAATCTCATTCCAACATAGACTCAACGATACACAATTTTAAGAGAATCGAACTCTTTGAGAAAAATTTCCCCAAAAATACTGGGATATTTTAAATTTTGTACCCATCGTTGAGGAAATTGCACAGAAGCAACACGTGCAACATTTTTGAAGAAGAAAACCTTCCAGGACAACGACAACCATATTTTAATTAGGACATTTTTATTTGTAAAGAAAAGCTCATCAACCATTTTTAAAGTGTATCCACTATCCAGTCCTGGAAATTTCTTGAATTCCAGTATATGCGCTATAATGGAGGTTATTTTTTTTTTGGAAAAGCTTCTTGGAATTGACAGTGTATAATATAATTCTCAACAAAAAAAAGGGTGATTGGAATTATGCCACTATCTAGGCTGGAGCAGTCGACGTTATGCTCTAATCGAGCTATAAGTGAAAAACGAAAATTTGTGCGTGAAGATTTATCTTTTCGTTTGTTCTCTGAAAAACAACATTTTTAAAGGATTCAATTAAAATTGCAGAAAAGATCTTGAATCCTCCAAAAAATAGTTAACGAAGTTATATAAATTTGTTATTTGTGTGTGATTCGAGTGTGATAAGGAAAACATTTTAGGTAGTACTTGCAACTTTATTATTAATAAGGATATTTTTGTTTTCGTACGAAAATTATTAATTTTTTACAGAATTTTATAGTTTCGGCAATGGGTTGTAAAGTGAATAAGTAAATTTTTGATCAGTTTTAAAAAATGTGTTTTTAAAATATATTATGTGTAGGTAGGAAGGGACCTGTTGAATTCTTTTTTAAATTTGCTTTAAAGACTTAAAATGTATGCATGTTTGAGCATAATACGGGAACCTAAACTCTAATAACTTCATACCTATTATTTTTTTATTAAAAATATATATAAATTATTTCAATAACACTAACTATAAATAATACAAAAAATTTTGTTTTTAAAGGAACTGAGCTAAGTGAAATATGTAGGTACCTACTATTCCTATTGCAGATAAATTCTACGTCCAATTTAGGCGGGAGGAAAAGTTAACAGTGGATTCCAATTTATTAATAAATACAATTAACTTTTTTTTAAAAATAACTATGAAAAAAAATCTACTCCCTTTTGACCAAATATTTTGTTGATGTATGATTATTGGTATATATTGTGATATTCTGACTTTGCATAAGAAGGCAAGAAATTATGATTTTTACTGAAGGTAGGTATCTTTTTTTGGAGTTTATTTTCTTGTTGATTTTTAAATGCAGATTACAAAAGTGGACATGACAAAATTTAAGAACGTAGTTAAAATTTTTTTGAAATGGTATTTTTTTTTTAAAAAGCTTCATTACTTTGATAGTTTTTTTCTTGTATGTGGTGAAAAAAATTGAAATTTGTTTAATTTTCTAAAAATCGAAAGCACATCTAGTTCTTAGCATTTGAGAAAATGTTATATATTTGAAAACAATTATCAAAACCCACCACTTGGCAAGTTTGATAATTGAAAATTGAAATCTATTGGGGTTGTATTTTTTTTTAAGATAATATTAACATTTATAGAAAGCTAATTTAAAATATAGCGTTTATCTTCTATTAAATTGTATATCTAAAACATTTTTTTTAGTACCTACCAAATATTCTCATGCTTCAAAAAAATATGATCTCGAATGACTTGCTATGTTTATTATATAACTATTTGGTTTCAGGGTAACTAAGGTGTCCATGTATTTTTATTAAGTTACCTCACTTTTTGAGGGCACTGTCCCTCTTAGGGAATCGCCTTTATAAATATTTTTTTTTTTGATTAAAAGTACCAAGAAATTCTTAAACAGAAATGTACATATTTGATACTTTAAAAATGTGTATGTACCTGGACGCCAAAGTAAAATGTAAAAGTTTTCATCTCTACCATATTTTTTTTTATAAATAAATAATGTCAAAAAATGTCAAAAAACAACCGAATTGAAATTTTTTTGAACCCTGAGAATACAAATTGGTCAAAACATAAAATCCAAAAAAAAAAGTTGTCAAAAAAAATGTTGGTCCCCAAAAAAATGTGTTCATGGTTTATTTACCAAAATTTTATAATTTATATATTTTGTAGCACCCATTAAAAATCAAAACTTAATAAAAAAAAAATCTAATCAAAACTAATTCAAATAGCTAATAATGTTTTATTTTACTTTCAGGAATCCATCTACAAAAGCATTGATCGGCATTTCTAACGAAAAAATTATTAAATAATTGTGAACTGATATTAACTGCAACTTTATTATACGAGTATTATTATTAAAAATATTTATAAAAATATTTTTGTAAAACCATGTTTTAATTTATTTTTTCAGAAATAAAAAATGACTTATTGAAGTTTTAATCAATTTAATACAGTTTTGTTTTGTTAGAACAATCATAAAATGAGTTTTGATGGAATAGGAAATAACGAACTAGGCTTCAAAGGTCTTGAATCATATTTTTTTCTTATACATAATATTAGACAAAAAAAAAAATATGAATAACGCAACAATTTTGACTTATAACGGACAAACGAATTATCAAAAAAAAAAACAAGCTATCCGATTTTTTTTTTGAAGCTAAGGTTCTTTTCTCTAGAAAAAAACATTAAATCGAGTTAATTTATGAATATTTTCAAAAATACTAATTTGCAAATTCAAAATTGCTTAAGCAATGGTTTAAACAAAAACATTGTTTGAATTTGCAGGTATTTCCTTTGTGATTTTTGTTTTGTTTTTTTTTAAATAAAATCGTTAATTTTTATGAATTTTTAGAAAATCGTTTTTGAAAAGTTGTGCTGAAGAGAACACTGCAGCCGAAAAATTGATTTTCTAATGCTTTTCATAGGCCTCCATTTATACCATGTATTTTGTTCCAATATTTAAAAAATTTTTGAAAGACCATTTCTTAAAATCATCTTGCTTGCTTTTACAAAAAATTTTTCTTTTGAATTATGAAAAATTACCATTGTTAAAAATGGCATCCTTAAAAATCAAAATACAGTTTTTTCAAATATACTTTTTTTGATAATATTGTTTTTTTTTTGGCACCCAATACTTGCTACTTGAATATTTGTAAATAAATATTAAATATTTTTGCCAGTATTGAAATTTTTCTATAACAGCTTTTCCTTACGTGGACCGTGTTGTTGTACGAAATTCACTTAACACTTACGTAAGTTGTTGGCATTTTTAAAGAACACTAAAATATTAAAAAGGAAAAAAAGGAAGCTGGTTAAGCTTTAAAAATTGGTAAAAATCCCATAAGTGACGTTGTTAACGCGTATGTTATGCTGAAACTCAAAATAAACTTACAAGTAAACACTAGGTAGGTAAACACACCTTCCTACCAATGACAGATATACCAGTTACGTACGGAGCAAAGTAATCAGAATGAATTAAATCGTAGTCTACTGAATTATCATATCTGCATATCCTGTTCGAATCCTTTAGTCTCCTTGTCCATAATGATGATACACAGCCAAACCGTTTCTACATAGTAGAACAACGGTATACTCGAACATCTCGAACAGTCGAGCTGGCACATCAACAGATATCTGCATGCATATTATATGTTCTTACTTCTACCACATGCATTTATGTAAATTCAAAAAGGAAATGGGTAATCAAGCGGGAATTTCGCGTGATATGGAAATTTTATTCAATCATCACAATAATTTCCGAGGATATCAGCTGAAGCACTTATTCCGTCTGTTGTTACAAATGCCGAGCCGATTGCTATAGCCGATATATGAGTATGAGTGGAATTAAGTCCATTTTTGGAGGAGTTAACCCGGATATTTCTACCAAGCACAAAAGTTCTTAATGGTACTTTAGTCGAATTCAATCAGGAGCGAATACAAATTGAGTTGTTGAATTGAGATTAAATCAATATTGGGTTTCGAGATGAAATTATACTCCATGTATATTGTATATGCATGCATATATATGCAAGGGTTGAACGAAGAAGGAGCAACACATTTAAGTTGTCAGAAGGAAGAGGTAGAAGTAAGTATTTACTACATGATTGTGAAAACTGTTGGTCCAGAAACAACGGCAGTTTGTATTCAATGTTCATACAGTTCACATAAGAGGTCTGTTTTGTGCATATTGAGGGAAGTTTTTTTTTCCGAAATGAGATTCAGATTGGTGAACAGAAACGGAATGAAATTTTCGGAATTCTATGAACCAATTTAATAAAAGGGGTAAAGTAGAGAGGTGTTAGGGGCCATAAATATTCAATGGGGTTTTTGACTTTGATCAAAATAGAATAAATAAAAATGGTTGTTTTATTCAAATTAATACCTATACCTACGAGTAAATAAAGAATCTAGTATTTTTTGAAAATAAAATCTGAAAGATGCTGGTAGTCAGCTGCATTGCAACTGGAGCAGATTTTGAAAAAAAACTACGTGAAGTCATTAAGTTCATTTAAAAATTATTTAAAAATGAAAATGTGTTGTTAATGTAGAGAAAAATAGTCTAATGTAGTTCGTGACAGTAATAGTTCGATGAACTAACTCAGTGCAGTGAACGGATATACATATTTTGCATTTGCAGAATTTTAAAATACAGAAATTTGGTCAAACAGAACTTTAACCAGGCAGCTAAAGTAACAAAAACAAAATGTTTTTGACCAAGTAGAATTTTGAAAAAAAGAATTCCGAGCCGCTCCTGCTTTTTAAACCTATCCTTGAAAAGAAATCAAAAATTAAAAAAAAAACAATTTTTTTCAAAGCTTTCAAATAAAATAAAAAACTATTTCCTTCGATTTGTTTCTGTCTGTCTGTCTGTACCTCGACCTACAGCCTAAACTACTGAAGCGATTTTCTTCAAACTTTGGACATAAGTTTTTGAGGAGATTGCCTAGAGGGAAAATCGAAATTTTTTTATGCTCCAAAAAAAAACGTTACCTGTCATAGTACCGTTTACACAAAACATTTTTATCTCGAAAACGGCTCTAACGATTTTGATGAAATTGTTTAAATCAGGTTTGTCAAGTAACCTTAATAATTTAGTCATATAATATTAATAAAAAAAACCTTTACTAACGGTACTTTCCATAGAACTGGATTTCGGTTTTCGGTTTTCTCGTAAACTATTAGTCGGATTTCAATAAAAATTTTCTAAAGGACATTGCATATTGAGATTTTCAAAAAAATATTTTTTGTATTAAAAAAAAAACAAATTTTATTTTGAAAAAAACTCAATATTTTGAAAAGTATAATAAATGGTTTTTTTTTTTTAAATTTGGTTTTAAGTGTATGCTATCATTTTTACTTGTGACTATAATCGATAGTAGGTAGTTGGGTAATATTGTATTTTTTTGATTCGACCTCAAAACCAAGATGTTATCGCATTACTTACGAGCAAGTACGTTCGACCCAGTCGTGCATTTATTTTTTCAAATCTTGCAATCAGTTAAAAAAATAACTCAATTTGTAGCAGATTGTTATTAACAGTGAGCATCGAGTAACCATATATATGTAAAATCAGTACACTCAGGCGGATACGTACTTTTTTGATTTAATTTTTTGCTTCTGAACTACGTGTTATCTTGGTTAGTGTCAGTTAAAATATTTTTCTTAAAAGTGATAATGTAATAGATAAGATATTCATTTCTAATCAAAATGTATTTCTTTTTCTTAGAAATCGTACCAGTTTTAGTTATACCTATAATCAACAATTATATCGAAAAACGGAACAATATTTTTGATTTTCTGAAGGATCAATTTAGCTATACTGTTAATAGGAATTGCAAAACAAAACCTTATATCTATTAAGGCCATTAAGAGCTTCAATTCTATATTCATAACTTCAAGGCAAATCTAAAATATTTGTCACTCACATTTCATTTAAAATTTTTAATGTAATAATTTTCCAATGAAAAATGTCATTTTCTGTAAAATGCAATTCTTTCTGGCTACTTTATCATCAAAATCTACATTTTTAGATGACCTGCAAGTACACCAATAGAATGAGCACTATAAATGCTATCCAATCAACTATAGCCATGACACCATCACTTACCTATTATGTTGTTTCTATACTACATACATAGCTGTACCTACATTATATCCATCATCAGAGCAATGAAATGTATATTTTGAGTTCAAATTTACCCATCTTCATGTTCCATTAGAGGTTTTACGCAAATTCATTTGTGATTTGCATAGATTTGCCATTTATAAAACACACAGACTGCAACTGCTAATAATGGGTTCAAATTAATTGCAAAACGTGATTAAAATTTCTCAATTAAAATGTGCATAATAACTTTGTGGTTTGCATCATGAATTCCATGGATTGGATTCGCAGGTAAATGATACAGCTTCCGACGAGGACGCGACGCGACGTAGTCGATGTCAATGTGCAAATAGAAGATAGATATATTTAAGTTGATTGTTTTGGGTGGGAGAGCCCTTTTTTTTTTGTTTAAAAAAAAAACGGGTTCCAATTGGGAAATTATGGGTAAACGCAGATAATACATTTCATGGCTGTTGATTCTGATAAGTATTTATATTTTAAAAATGAAAAAAATAAATTATTTATAGAAATTGTATAAAATAGTTTATTAATGTATGTAGATAGATGTATCTAATTACTTGAGAGAGGTAAATTTGATATTTTATTTATTTTTTGAAAATTAATTTACATTGCTATTTTACGGATGGTATAGTTATTTGATTAGTATTAAGTATTAGTAAGTATTAAATATGAAGGAGTTTTACGTAATATTTTAAGTTGATTCTTTTACAGATTTTGAATAGTTATAATGTCAACGTTGAAATCATAGAAACTAGCTATAACTTGAGCTATTCGTCATAAATTATTCACCGCGATTACAGAATCCGATGAATGGTCTGCGGATGGCTTCCGACAGTTTTTTCAGTTTTTACTATTAGAGAATCCGTTGCAAGAACCTTCATAAATGTCGGTAACGTAGTTTAAATTTTATTCGATTATAAAAAACTCAGTCCATCCGAACTCCATATGAATTTTGGCATTTCAAGTCCGCACCAAAGTTGTTGCGTATGCAACAAAATACAAAAATGGAAAGCTTGAAAAAAGTAAGTTTAAGATTTAAGTTTTTGATTATAGTTTTCATTTTTTTTTGCAGAAAAAGAACAACAAATAGATTCCAATTCAAGAAAATGGTAAAATTTTTATTAAATAATTAATTAATTAATTTTATTGGTGTTCAGTACAAATATCCATACCAAGCATTCTTGTGTTTCTGTCTCTATTATCGTATAGCGATTTTTAGTACAGGCATGTACTCAAACAAGTGAGTCGTGTCGTGACTCGAACCAGGATATTGCGTTCACATACCAATTTAATGTCAAAAACTGTCAGCATCGATAAGAAAGTTTGAAAATAATAATGAAGTTTTAAGAAACGGTAATGTAGATCTTCCGGCGGATTTTATGATTGTTATTTATCGCGTAAGTGAGTTGAGTGTGGATCGAGGTGATTATGTTATGAAATTTTAAAAATTGTTTTATCTTTTAACGATTATAATTAACTATGAACTGGCATTTTCAAATTGAAAAAAAAGGATAATTTGATTATTTCATGTTTTTTTTTTTAACAAATATTGTTTCAAACAGATTTTGAAAAATTGAAAAATTTTTTTGACCAAACTGTTACCAATTCGTTTTTTCTAAAAATTCACAGAAAAATATTATAAATTAATTTTTTTTTTGTTCGAAAATTCATATTTTCTCCATACGTTTTAGAAATTATTATTTTATCGTTAGCTGGTTATTTTGGTTAGTGCAGTGCCGTTATGAAATCGTATTGTTATCTCCCTGCTTGTGTTAATAAATGACGCATAAAATATTTTCAAAAATTTTATTGCCTTTCGACAAAATAATAAAATGCGAACAACGAATAATTATTTTGTGAAATAATTTTGCAAAATATAAACTTTCCAAAAAAAAAATTCTCAATCAAAATTATATGCCAACTGATAAAGTTGTTAAAAAGACGTTCCATCCAACGACCTCTTCCATTTTTACACTTACAATGACAACGTCGTTTCGTTCGTTTAAAAAATAAGAATGATACAAAAATTCTGCTTCTCTTAATCATTATTTCATTCGCTTAATTTGATTAATTTCCTTCAAAAAATTGATTTTAGAAATTATTTGTGTGTGTAGTTCAATAAACACACACACCATTTTAGAGGGTGGTATCGGGAATTTAAATAGACAGAAAAAGAAATTTTTAATTTCATGAGAAATTCCTACTCAAATATGTTTATAAGTGACAGTGCCAAAACAAATCTCCGAAATTTTACAAAATCCGTTTTACAATATGTTAATCAGTTTTCCATGCAAATAGCACGTTTTACTTATTTAAAGTAACAAATTAATTTAAAATAGAATTTTGAGCTAAAACCTGATGATGACATCTATGTACCGAAAAAATACGTTTTTTTTTTTTGCAAAAATCGATAAATAATGTAGGTATTGGTTTTTGAAAAAATAATTTTTTCAAAAAAATTTAGAAAAGAAAAATTGATTTGCAAATCAGGTTTTTCTCGAAATCGGCTCAAACGTTTTTTTCTTTTGAAAAATATTAATTAATTTAAAAAGATATTGCCACATTAAAAAAAAGGCCTTAAAGTGCTAAAAATTTTAAAAATGGGAAAAACTAGTTTATTAATTTTGAATAACCTTTCTATAAATATGAAATTTATTTTTAGAAAATGATCTCTTTTTCAATTTTCAATTTTTTCAAACTTTAATAAATCAAGAGGTGAAATTTTAGTAATATTTCGGAACTTCTTTTTGATTCCTTTTCCATTTTCGAAAATGGATACCTCTAGTATTTCACAAATAGTCAAATAGTCTGACGAAAGAACTTATTTTTTTTGTTGTTTCTTAGTCTAATCCCTTATAAAATCTCAAACAGAAAAACACTCCAAAACCATTTCTTGAAACAGACAAGTTGAAGGCTTTTCAAGTAATGGGAGTCAAAAAGAAGTAACTCTGGGACTGCCAAACGAAAACGACGTAACTACGTAACAATCCTCGGATTGGATTTTTTCCATTTCCTGACAAATTTAATTTATTTGATATCATATCGTTATATACTAAGGTCTAGAAATTATATTAATCCTACATTGGATAATCTCGTTAAATATTAAATTAAAATGTAAACATGTAATATGAGTAATTTTAAACAACATTATATTTTTTAAGAGGATATCATAATTGCTATTTTCAAGTTTGTCAGATAATCCTGATAACACCCTGTTCTTCAAATAAATATAAATAAACATTCTACAACTACTGTATATTAAAATTAAACAAAAAAAAAACAACATAAATTTGCATATGATCCTTGGGGAAAACCCAACCATCATCATTGTCATCATCCAGTAGGAATATTTTATTTCTGCATAAATTTAAAACATTCACTGACTTTTGGCATGCAAAAAAAAAATTTTAAGTCAATTACTGATATAGGTAAGGTATAGTAAAAATGAAAACAATCATTTACATAATTTTATTTGTTCATTTAATGAAATAACTGGCCAATTGTCAATAAATCAAAATTGTCGAACAATATTTGTTCACATTATTGGTAAATTGACATTATACGTAAGTTGACGGACCATAAAACTGCTGATTGAATTGCCCTCGATGTCAAAACCAATTTATTTGGTCATAAAAATTATGACAGCTAAATGAACGAATTGACCTCAATATTAAATGTCGCAACCTTTTATCCTATATAAGGTATCTATGTATATACAAAAAATTTTATATAAAACGAAACGAAGTGAAGTGAAACAAAAAAAAAGAATGCAATCAGTAAAAAGAAAGTTCGCACGTGCAATTCCCTTAATTATGTCCCATGACTGGAATTTTTTCGCGAAAATTTGTGAATGCAACTCACACAACCAAAAATAATGATAAATTCATTTAGCTTGTGTTTTTATTTCTTATGTGTGAGAGTGTGTAAGTATAATGTCCTTGGAAGGATATAATTTTCATTGTCTTATATAATATCTAAAATAGAGTAAGAGACAATGAAAATGAGAATAATTACCTTTGTTTGTTATTTTATTGAACCTGGAGAAAATCCTGATGATGTTTACTTTTATCCAACTGTTCTATTGTAGTATAGATATGCGAAAAGAATATAAGAGAGAACGGAAGATAAGATATTGAAACCATTCCATAAATCGTGTTTACGATTGAGTGGCAAACAATTGATCGTTACTTTAACGGCTAAAATAAAATTTATAGCTTTCGGTTTGAGTAAATATAAATAACTTAGAGAAAATTGTTGTTTAAGTGTTGCATTGGTTGAATGATTATTATCCTCTGTTGTAGCTGTAGCTGGTGAAGCATTTTAAATGAGACGTGGCAAAAATATAACTCTCTCTCTTTCGTTCTTTCGAATGCGAATCGTAATAATGGTTTGTCTGTTCCGATGGTTATTGTTTTTTTCTTTTGTTAATTTTCCGTAACTGCTTTATTATTATAGTAAAGGCGAAATCAGATATTCTTGGTTTTTTGTTACTTTAAATTATTTAAAGAGATTTATTTAGCTGGAAACCAAATTCATGGAATATTGGAAATTTTAATATTAATTTTGGTGTCTTATTCTTCTTTTCAAATATTGTAATGAATCCCACCATCCTCATCCTCATCTAATAATTAGATAATTGGTAAGCATTTTTTAAGATTACAAAAAAAAAAAATGTTGATATGTGTTGCTCAGAGAAATGTGTTCAAAGCAAAGTGTTTTCAGGCTAACTCAATATCTGACCCGGCTAAATAAAAAAATATGATATAAATTCAATATAAAAATTTTAAAATACTGGATTTTTGGAAATTCTCAATTTGTGTTCGGAGTACTAGAGCGAACAAAGAAACAGGTTGATAACCTTTTTTCAAAATGATAACTGATAAAAATTTTGTTTTTGGTTAAGAAAATAGGTTATCAGCCTTTTACCCTACACAAATTAAAAAAAAAAACGAAAAAGCGTTTTTTTTAATTTTTTAGGCTTTTAAATTATTTATTTTGCTGGATCAGATAAATGAATTCGCCTAAAATTGACTTAAAGGCCTTGCAACGCTATGTCTTGAGAAGATTTCCCATGAAAAAATGGGTTACTATTTATTAAAGAATTTATTTATAACACCTTTTTCCCATGGGTATTTTTTATGGCTGTTTCCCGAATATCTGAGGTGAAAGAGGGTATTTTTTAACGGTGAATGATGTGTTCAAATCATATCATATCATGTCAACCATTCAAGTATCCATAGTTTAGGGATGATTGTCAAAAATTAATTTTTGTGATTTCTACGGAAACCCCAATATTTTCGGGGACTTTGGTATATTTACGGAGAAGAAATTCTGCTTCGACACTGATAATTAGGGGAGATTAGGGCAGGTTTAGGTCAAGAGCAAGAAATCTTTTGAGAAAAACACTTTTGACTTCTGCAATACAATTTTGCAATGGAATTTCCACCTCTCAGATATTTATCTGATAACATTTGGATCAATACCAACTGAAGATTAAAATTAAAAATGTGTTTAGCTGTTGTAATTTTTTTCGTTCTTAGACGGAAAAATTTTTGGATAAAACGAGCTCAGACTTCGCATAGATAGAATTCAATTGATTTTTAAATTCATATTGTGATATAATTATTAACCATACAATTTTTTGAAAAAATATAAAGCTTTTAATTATTCAAAAACCCTCTCGGGCGCTTTTGGACAAATTTAGAGGGCCACATTTGGACACATAAAAAACTATTGGCTCTCTGTTACAAAACCTCAAATTCGAATTCCTCAAAATCCTGACGTGATGGAGAAATTGTGGTTTCAGAATCAGCCCATCAAACAGCTTCCTGAAAGTTTGTTACAGATGGGTATAGTGCACATAAAGACGTTTCATCAAGTAACAGTTCACTCCAGACCATACCAACCCAGTTCATACCGATAGAGACGTCATACCAAAAGGAAACAAAATGAACGCTTGGGAGGAAGGATGTATGGGAGGCATGTCACGCCTTGCAACCCCCAGCTTAAGCGCATTATAGGATTTGTGGTAAGTGCAAGGTTGGGTGTATTTTGGATTTTGTGTATGAACTGTCCCTGGCTATGAGACAACTCTGTACTCTGAACTCTGTATGGTGTGTTCTCGTATGAACTTTGGCTCTATGAATCGCCACAGCTTATACCTAGTTCATACCCAGGTACAGTTCATACCGAAAGACAAAACAAAATTTAAGGGAAAAAATAAGGGATGGTTCGGCACACTGTAGGCTTTCGTTAAGGAAGGGGGTGGGATGTATTTTGTATATTGGTATGAAATGTCCCTCGGTATGACCTGCATTGCTATGTTGTTTCCTGGTATGAACTGTGGCGATTCGTAGCTTCCCAACGATATAAAAATATGTATATCTGATTGGTGGGCTATAGATGGACCAAAAATTCGCAGCAAAAATTTCAAAAAAAAAAAAAAATTTTAGCAATTTTCAAAAAAAAAAATCAATTTATTTTTACTAAAAAATCAAAAAAATTATTTTATTTTTTTTATAACACAGTTTGTTTGATAATTTTGTGTTTGAATAACTGTACATCAGCATTACACTCGGGATCAAATTTAATTCAATTTAAATGCTGTGACTTTTCTAATACAAGAAAACGAAATATCTTCTTTTTTTTTTTGAAAATTTAAATACGTTCTACAAAATTCAAAAGTATACGTACATGTTAATTGTGGAGTATAAAAAATATAAAATAAATTAAACTGTGTTATAACTATGTCCAAATTCACTCTGCTTCCATTATATTTTGTTCCAAAGTCTCCATTTGTTCTAAAAATTCACTAATTCATCTTTTAATCCCAAAGCTGGCCACTTATAACGTTTCACTGAAACAAAAAAAAAAAAAAACAAAACGACAACAACAAAAAAATCCTTCACACCTGAACATCAAAATATGTAAATTAAGCCTTCACGCTAAGAAAATTTTCCAAAATTGATCCCTCTTTATGAAAATAGCCGAAAATATGAATTAATTTATTTCTCCCAAAGGATTTGTGCGAAGGAAAAAGTAAATTTATGACCAAAAATATTCTCAAATTCATAAAACGTCGTTGTTGGTCGACTATACCGAGTCTACCTCCTGCTAATGCCTTAACCTCCCTCCCCCCCCAAACATCATCGCTGCTTCTAAGGACCAGCAGAAGCGCGGTGCGGCGAGCAATGGCCACTGTAACACTGCAATCCCTTGTTGAAAAGGGGAACCTTTGGATATTAAAAGCGTCGTTTTTTTTGGTTGTTGCCCTTTCTATTCTTCGTTGTACCTACAACAACGTCCAACGTCAAGAGTTTGGTCGACCGTGTCGGCAGGAGATTGTTATTCTCAAAAATAAACCTTTTACTTTGCACCTTCTTAATCCCTGACCATTCGTCATGGTCATGTTTTTCCTGCACGTAATCTAGAAGTGTTTTTTTTTTTTGGGAAGAGGGGGAGGGGAAAGGTGAACACTGGTTGTTTTTATTGGTCGGTAAATTTAGCTTGCTTTTACATGGATACAACATGAATCCCGTAATTTCCATGCAAATTTATTTCCATAAACACTCAATGCTATAATACACACAAACTCTCTCTCTCTCCAAAAAAAAAAAAAAAACGCAGGCTTACGCGATATAGAAAAAGCCCATTGACTGGCGTCAAAAGTGTGCTCACTTACTACATCATTCCTATAAAGTCCTGCAACACAGCATAGGTAACCGTATATATACATACTTGTAGTCCTTATCACAAAACACGGCATAAAAGGCTAATTGGAATTTTTAGCTTTGCTAGTTGAGGCATGAAACACGAATAAACGACCCATAGACTGTGCTCCTGGCTCTCCTGATGGAAATGGCAGTAAAAGCATATCGCATCGCGTCTAGTTCAATAGATTCATGTTTTTCATAAAACAAAATGGTATCCTCTGATGGTGCGGGTATAATATTATTTTTGCTAATAAGCCCCGTCTAAATGCAACCTTAATGCCTATATATACATCGTGAAGGTGGATATAATTGATGCTATACGCGAAAGTTTGTTCGCCATCACGAACGAACGTCAGCCAAAACCTACTTAGGCCATTCATCATAGCAATTTGGCAAATGTTCAGTCAAGAGAAGGAAAATTGATTTAAATTGCTCGACTAACGGCACTATTTATGACACTCATGCTGAAATGTCGATTCGATAGCGTGTGTACGATAGTGAGAGAAAGAGACAGAGATAGGTTCGCTGTAATTTTAATAGCATATCCTTATCCGCATGTTATGTTGAACAACAACATCAAATCCATGGTGTGGCGACTATAATATGGTCGTGTAATTTGGCATTTTGACAATATGTATTATACAAGGCATAAACATGAAGTTGGAAAGACCATAGTATAGTTCCAGGAACCATTGAGTTAAGGAATTTTTGATTAAATGCACAGATTAATTTTACAAAGGCCGCATAACTGCCGCGTAATAAACATACCTTTCTTGGTCAAAATTGCTTTTAACAATGTTGATCATACAATTCCAATTCTAGATTTCTGTGCTCATTTACAAAAGAAATAATCAACAGGTAGTGCGATAGAAGAGTTTTCTAACTTCATCGATTCTTGTAGGTAAATTTGGTACAAGCAGATTGCAGTCATAGATTTTTTTTAAAATAAATAAGATCGTTTTTAAAAACCGAACTGCATTTTCATATTTATTTTTTTTGTTTTTTTTTTATATTTAGCTTGTACTAAAGGGGATTTTATGTACCCTTTATATATCAGAGACACAGTTCGAGCTTCAGGTAAGTTGGAAGGGATTTGAAAGGAGATGTTGGTGAACATTAGTCTTCAGGTCATCACAAAGAGAGGGAAAGATAGAGTGTGGAAGGATATTCCACATTCGCGTAGTATTGCTAAAAAACGAATCTCTGTACTTGACAGTACGACCAAAGTTGGGTTCAAGAGTAAACTGATGAGCATTCCTGGAAGCGGTTGAATCGTTTAAGGGCAGGAATGCAACTGGCTATTTCATTGGAGCACTTACCGTAAAAGTAACGATAAAAGAGTGAGAGACAGGAAACGTTACGCCGGTGTTGAAGTGACGTAAAAGTATGATGATGTTCCTGTCTCCAATCATTTTTAAGGCTCGTCTTTGTATACTCTCCAAGAGGTTCAAGTAAGATTGCTGGAGCACCAGCCAAGAGATGGGAGTTATACTCAAGCCTTGGACGAATATAACTTTTATAGATAATAGCCAGATCAGAAAGGGGAGAGGTATTTCTTGCATCTCCAAAGGAAACCTAAACATCTTGCGGCATTTTTGGCGACGTTCCACAAAAGATGGTTTGTGATACACATACCTAAAATCACAATCTGATTAGTTTCTTCGATGCAAGTGCCACTCATAGATAATGGCAGAGGGTACATCTTACTTAAACGACAGAAGGCAGCATTGAGTTTTCGAAGCATTAAATTCTACGCGGTTTCTTAATCCCCATTGTACAATGCTGTCTACGTCAGAATTTAATGCCCCTATCATATTTAACCTTTTCAGTTCCACGTCCATAGAGGAGGGATGTGAATCTGGAAACGAATATAAAAAGCTAAGTGTTCTATCGTCAGCGAAACAAGTAAATGAATTAGTTAATGCAGACAGGAGGTCATTAATGAAAATGAGAAAGAGGGTCGTAGACAAGACGGAACCCTGTGGCATACCGGCATTTTTGTTGACTTGAATCCGTCTATTACTATACCAAAAGCACGCATTTTCGATTAAAAAGCAGTTTGCCAAACTTCATCAAATGCTTTAGAAATATCTTTAAACCGTTCAACTCTTCGTTACAGCAACTTTCCTTATAAGTTATGTTTATTTCTTGTTACTTTTGTTGTATACCTATCATGTATTTCATTTTTTTTGTAAAAGAAATTCCAGCGATTTATTGTTATTTGTTTGCCTGCTAAAAATTATTTGCTTTTAAAATCCCTCTTTGTCTCCACCATACTCCAAAATTCATCCCAAAAATAAATCCTCTTCCTCTAGGCAATAGGAAATTCCCGAATCCGTTTACTCTTTTCAATTTCCGATTTATAATTTCTCAAGCGCAAAAACATTTATTAGCACCATAACGGCTACACTCCCATACACAGCACAGCATCACACACTCTATAGAGTTATACATTATTACATCCAGGCTATAACTAATTTCCTATACTCTCTGAAAACGTATAGATATTCCAAAAAAACACTAACTTCGTTGAAACAACACACGTTCAATATGAACGTAAGCTCTCAAAAGTATATCTACGAATATGAACTGAACATTGTTGTGTAATGTACAAACCAATGGGAAAAGAACTCCTTGAAGCGTTCAAAATGTGTTTTTTTTTTTGTTTTGTTTTTTAAGGGCAAAAGCCTACGAAGTTAGTGAACCAAATTGTCTGTATTAAATTTTAAAAATATACGTACACCATAGAATTTTCTAGCACTGGCTTGAATATGGCTGCACAGGAATCAACCAACACTCCACAAAACCCAATGTTGCGTATAGCGTAGGTAATTTTGGGTAATTTAAGCGGAACAGTTTTTTTTTTCTTCCCTTTCATGGGGGAGTTGGAGTACTATGTACAGAAGAAAGACCAACACATGCGATTCTAGTCGGTTTTTTGGAGTTTTTGGGGTATATCTCTGTAGGAGATTTAGTGCTTTCAAGCGATATGTTTACGCAATTCAAGTCACTTTTGGGAACGAAAAATTTTCATTTGAATGTGAGAATAAAATTGTTAAAAAAAATTTACTCACATAAATGGATGAAGGTATATTTTGATTTGAAAAGAATGTAATGTTTTTATTCTTAAACCTTAGATACAAAGATACTTTTGTAACTTTAAAAAAAATTTTTACTCATGTTTTAAAAATTATAAAATAATGATGAAACATATTAAAATGGGAACAATTTTAATGTTTAAAAACTGTGAAAACGGTTATTTTTTTAAATTAAGGAACCACTGGAAGATCAATTAGAAACACCCGACAGACTGTTACAGCAACAATCTCGGCGTTCAGTTACGAACAAAATTAGGATTGAAAAATGTGTCGCAATGTTGTCCCTTAATTTTGCTGATCCCCAATAATTGTTTGTGCTTTGAAGCTGTATCTCACAGAATTGTAGTCCCTCTAAACGATGATAACACCTTTATACACTTGGATGTATTCGCACTTTTTTCCGAAATCAAACTTATCACTTTGTTATCGACAAAACCCTTCTTCGTTGGATTAGTAACTTAGTAACTTTCAAGTAGTACTAGACGGATTCAAGGCGGAAAACCCCAACATAAATGCTGGTGTGCCGCAGGGTTCCGTTTTGTCTCCAACCCACTTTCTCATTTTTATTAATGATCTCCGGTCTGCAGCCACTAATCCATTAAATTGTTTCGCTGACGATAGCAGCTTTAGAATTCCATACTCATTTCCAGATTCACATCCCTGCTCTTTGGACGTTGAACTGAAACGGCTAAATATGATATAAGTACATTAAATTCTGACTTAGATACCATTGCACAATGGGGATTAAGAAATCGCGTAGAGTTTATTTAATGCTTCGAAAACTCAATGCTGCCTTCTGTCGTTAAAGCGTGACGTACCCACCCTGCCATTGAAGATACTAATCAGCTTGCGATTTTAGGTATGTGTATCACAAACCATCTTTTGTGGAATGATAACATACTTAACGTTGCCAAAAATGCCGCAAGATGTTTAGGTTTCCTTTGGTGATGTTGAAATGAGAAATTCTTTTCATCTTCCGATCTGGCTATCATCTATAAAAGTTATATATAGACGTCCAAAACTTGAGTATAACTCCCATCTCCGGGCTGGTGCTCCAGAAACTTACTTAAACCTCTTGGACAGTATACAAAGACGAGCCTTCAAAATGATCGGAGACAGAAACATCATCGATACTTTTACGTCACGCCAGTTGCATTTTAATGACACTTTTCAAAAAAGTAAGCCCAGTAAAAAGTTAATATTAAATGTATTTTTTTAATTTAAAAAAGGTCGCAATTTTCGTATGATCTTGTAAGATTTTAAAAATTTTCAAAATTCAACGCTAGCTATCAAGTTAGGTTTTTAAAAATTTTCAAAATTTCATATAGTCAATATTAGAATTATTTTACTATCAATTTTCATTTGGGGGAGGAATGATAAATGTCGAAAACAATCGAAAAAATCAGGCGACTACCTTAGCAGTTACTTTTCAAAATTAAATACATTTTTAAAAAATTTAATTCATAGGTAGGTACTAGATTTCACATTATGGGTTTAATTTTTTTGAAAAATTTCATAAGATGTAGAATAAAAGACCTTTTAAACGGTAACTTTATAAGATTTTTCGAATTTTGAAAAATCAACGCATTATTGGCTTCTCAAAAGGGTCTTTTGAGAGCAATACGTATTAATGTAGAATTTTTAAAATGCTAAACAGTTCAATGTAAGTGATGATTATAGATCCACCCCACCAACTAGTATTTTCTTTGTACGGCGTTCATACGTGTCCTTTAAAGGATTATTTGTGATGAACATAATTTCCAATAAACTCGAAAAAGATCTTTTTTTTTTGTTAACTCCCTTTTGCAACTCCCATACGTTCGTCCTTCTCTCCTTTCAATACCGTCTTATAAAGCACAAGTATAAAAGTATCTTAATTGAATAATTTTCAACCTGCATCAAGTAAACCTCCCGAACCCATCATAATCATCAAATAAAAAAAAAGAACTCCATTTACCTTCAATATTCTCATCTCAAAAAATACTTTCAAATTGCTTCTCTTTCAGATTAATAATAATCGAGTTCCAGGTTGAACAGCAGCTGGTGGATTTTTTTTGTAACCTGATGGAAGGAAAATATTAATCCATTCGCCATTTTTTTTTCTGCAGCACAATTTTGTCGTCGTTAGTCGTCGTTCTAATGTGACCTTTTTTTGTTGTTGTTGTTGAATATAGCTTTTATGTAACAAAAGCGTAATGATAATTTGCATTCTTATGGTGTTGCAATAAGGCTCCTTTTTTATATAGAATTTTTATAGAATTCTATGAAGTACTTTGGCAGATGGTAAAGGACGAATATTGTGGTCGAAAGAACGATTATTGTATGGAAACAGCTTGTCAAAAGTGTCTTGACCACATTATAATAGATAATTTTTGTTTTTGTTGTTTCTTTTATTTTTCACATTATTAAATTACTAAATTGACAATGGGGAATATAACGTAACGTTATGATAAGAAATATTAAATTTTAATTGTGATAAAATAATAGTTGGAAATCTTATTTTAATGGATTTCTTGTAAAATTAGACCTAGGTAGGTAGAAATGGCGACCTCAAGGCAACCTAGCCTGTGATCCAATTGACGCTGTAGTGCACCGTTTTGATACCATAACTCATTTGACCTATGATTGAGAGGGATATATTTGCAAAGAAGCTTCACAGTGGAGTATGTTAGAGCCATTTGGCCGCATTGATAAAAAAGGTCAGATCTCTGATCTTCGTCTCAGATAGCTCGTCGAGGTCAATATAAACAAAAATTCTCATACAAATTTCTTAAATCTACTGTGAAAACTCTGAGAATGAAAATTTTTGGATTAGATTTCTCAATTTTGCTTTCAAGATATGAAATAGTGCAAACAAAAATTGCATTGAAAAACGTAAAATTTTTTTCTCAATTTTCGATTGCTATAATTTAAGTTAAATTTTTTTGCCAATATTGTCAAAACGATATAAAATATACACATAAAATTTTGGTCATTTAAAACTGTCATATTTTGTCATATTAAACTGAAAAGAAGATTGAAATATTTTTATTTACCTTATAAAAAAATAAGACCTTCATCAGAAGTACTTTTTCATAGTAACACAAAATCAATGTGAATTTCCTATGAACCACGAATGCTTCCGTTGTAATTTTTGATTTCAATTACTGAACTTTTTGCAGCAAATTATTATGAAAGCGGCGGCGTGTTTCGCAATTGAATCAATCATTTGCAGTGAATAATTCTGAGAAACAACAAAGAATGTGGATTTGGAAAACATTTTCGTTTGCTGCAATGAACCTTATCAAAATGAAATTCTAATGAATTTGGTTTTCCACAAGAAGTAGTTTGGTGTAATGCAATTTAAAGAAAATACTTTTACAGGAATTGTAATTCCTTCCCAATTAATATTTTTCATGTACTACAAAATACATTTCATACATTTCTCCGAGTGTAGGTGCCTTCAGGCGAATTTCATTTATTAACTTGTATACAAATTTTCAAATAAAAGCATTTCGGTACTTCCCATTTAATTTTAAAATTAGTTCCGCAGAAATGTCAAGATTTTTGCACTGCGTTCTGCACAAAGGTAGGTATGAACAAAAAAAAATCAAAGTTTCCTTTACCTACTTCTAAGAGATCCATATAATTTTTAATTCAAGGATAACAACCTTTGTACTATGTAGGGAGAGGAGGGCACTTTAGCACACTAAATCCCTCTAGATCACTTAAAAATTGGGGTATCTCCTTGATTTTTGAATTTATTACATATATGTATGTATGTATATACTTTTCCTTTTTAAAATCTGCCTAAATGTGTCCTAATCTGTCTCTCCTAGAAGGGTACCTTTTGACAGCAGTGAAGTTTGGGACATGTCATACAAAACAAATGAAAGTAGATATTCTAACTTATACAACAAAAATAAATTATTTGAAAATGTTATATTATATTGCAACCAAGAATTTAGAGTTAAAATTATTTACTTAGATCGTTTACAACAGATACCGATCTTAATAAATACAATTCATCAGCCTGCTTAGTAAGCACCGAAATAATGGAAAGCAGGTTGATTGTAATGTGTCCAAATGTGATCCTGGAATTTTTTCCAAATATGCCCTGAGAGGGTTTTTAAATTAAAAGCTTTATATTTTTCAAAAAGTTTTATATTTTTAATTATATCACAACACGAATTTAACAAACAATTGAATAGTTTGAAGCTGGTTTTATCAAAAAATTCTTCCATCTAAGAACGAAAAACATTACAACAGCTACCTGAAAACACTTTTATTATTAATCTTTGTTCCCTCAGTTGGAATATCGATCCAAATCTTATCAGATTCCATTGTAAAACTGTATTGCAGAAGTCAAAAGTGTTTTCCTTAATAGATGTCTTGCTCTTGACTTAAACTGCCCCCTTCTCCCCTATATTATTATCTACATAATTATATTCAACTGACACTGCCATACAAACATTTTAACACATCGCATCTTTCTTTAATAGCTTCTGAATGACATTTCATAATTTATCCGCTATTTTCTCTCGTCTCCTAATGATGATTCATTGCATAAAACTGACACAAGTCTTAAAATATCCCGAAATTTAAGTCCTTTACAGTTGATTTCCTTCTTTCGTTTTTTGAGACATAAAAACCACTTTAACGTTACAGCGCGGGTGTCTCTCTTAAGTGCCATCTTCGGCTCTAATGAATATTTTATCTGTTTTCACTTTTCCCCTGAATTATTATTATTTTATTTTTTTTCATATATAGCTATTTTTCTTCAGAACTAGACTTTTACAAAAAAAAAACCAAACCAATGGACCTTCAAAAAAGAAAAGTTTCCGCAAAAAAAAAAAAAATAACAGAAAATGAGAAAAAGGTGCAAAAACTTCCGACGACAGGATGCTTTGATATATATTTTTTGACTCAGTCGGCAATAATTTTTTTGCAGTAATTGAAAATAAAACTCCTTGCAGAGCAATGAAACATAAATTTGAATTATTTCCTCTTCCAACTCTCCTATTCCCTCTCTGTTCGGTAGAACCAACATTTCACAAAAATAAAACTAAAACGCACACAAAAAAAAAAAAAGACATTTAACTTTAACTAAAGTGAAGTTCTTATACCTACATACCCTATATATAGTCTGTGGACTGGGAGTCCTCTTTTCAGCATAATTTATTATACTTTATTCTTCATGTTAGGTAAAATCTACTCCCGAAAGTTCCTTTAACTAGCTTTATAGTGTTAATGGTTTGACTTTTACGACTTTGGTCGAACTTTTTTTTTCTAACTAAAACCTATCGAAAAAAATACAGAAAATAGAATTCAAATAAAGTACAATGGTCCTTTGTTGGGATATAAGAGACATAACAAATAAGAAATTGATGTTTAAGAACAAGAACTTTGCTGTGAGTTTATTGCAAATAAACTAAATTTTTTGGTGATTTTTCATTCAAGTCTGAACATTTGTTTTGCAAAAAAATCAACGAAAAGTAGAAAAGAAAAAAAAATCAATGTGAGGGGAGTATGGTGGAATGAAACTTTTGTATTTGTTCTTATAAAAGGTGTTTTTTAATAGAGTAACAGAACTTTGAAATGGAATAGAACAAAGATGATCGTAACATGTGTGGCCGTATATCGGCAATAACAAGGCGAATGATGTCTTCTAAGTAGTTGATCTTTTTGGGCTTACCGGTGTAGATTACCAAGTTCAAATATCCCCCAAAAAATATTCTAGCGGTGTAAAATCGCATGATCTAGGATGCAAATTCAGGGACCCTAAACGTGAAACTATGCGATCACCAAACGTTTCTTTCAAATGTGACACCAGCTGTGTAACATGTTGCGTTGTCGGGTTGAAATCACAGCTCCTGCACATCATGATCGTTCAACTGAGGAACGAAAAAGTCAGTTATCATGGCTTATCACTAGCGATCTATGGCTGGTTCATATCCGGCTCGAAGGACCAAATTTTGAGTAAAACTCGGTTGTAAGTCAAAATGAATACTGAATTTATTTCACTTTGTTACTTCTATATAAATACAATGTTCTTGTCTTATCCTTCTATTCTTAATGTCTATGTTGTTTACTTAAATGTTATTTATCTGTAGATAACCGTCAGTGTATGCTTAGGATGATCTGTCTTATCTTTATTTCACATACACATTGGGTTATCTATAAATTGGGTACGTTCATGTTTGAGCAATAGCGGCCACCTTAGACTGTAAGGTTAAGGCTATCATCATTTTAAAAGAAGTACAATTTAATGATTCCACTAGACTTGAGAATTATCTTCACTCAAATACGGCAGTTTCGTTTATTGACTCAACCATTCAACCAAAAGTGAGCTTCATCGCTAAACAAACACTCTCATATTAAAAACGGGATCAATTTTTATCGTGTTTTGGGCCAATTCACCCAATCTTTGCCTTGTTGTTCAGACGTCAGTCGATTTATGGAAATACCAAACCAAACTAAACAAAAATCACTTGACATCTGTTAAAATGGCCGCCAGTTAAAAAAGTGTTGCCAAGCTAAAGCTTTTATCTCCAAAAAAATACATTTTATTTAATAGTTCCAAACTGCCAACCTCAATTAAAATTTAATAAAATAAAGAAGAAAAAAAAAATAATCAAAGCTACAAAAGTGACGTAATGCCTACTTAGGTAATTCCCCTAACGAGATTTTAAGAGGATACCAATTACCTTTACCTGCTCCTTAACCTTAACATCTGCCATTAGTATTCTTGTCCCATTCTGTCACATCCAAACACATTTTTCTGTACTAAGCATCTTTGATTAATTTAATATTACTGTAAATGTTTTTCTTTCCTAACTTTTCACCTTTAAATCTCTACCTAGCAAAAAAAAAATCTGAACCATAACATCATCTCATCGTAGTTCATGACGACGACCACGACAACGACGACGACGCCCACTATCCTAATTAAGAATTCCTTTCATGCTGAACAAATCTTTGGTGAAAACTCGATGACTATGATTTACCAGAAAGACTATAGTAAGAACAAAGTTACGAAAAATTGTTTTTCCTATTATAAGAAATAAAATCTTTCATCCGTAAACCAAAGATGTGTTTCATGGATGGAAATTGTTTTTTTTTTGGTTAAGCCTATAAGAACTGTTTTTTTTTTTAGGTCCCATGGGTGGAATTTGTTAAAGTGTGGATGATTAAACAAAACTTCTTGGGGTGAAATTAATTTAGGAAAAGATGAAATTATAAAGTAAAAAGTCATCGTTATGAAAACCATACTTAATTATTTTATGTATAAACTCTTTTATTATTTATTTCTTACATTCAATAATTTAATGTTCAATAAAGGATCTGGTGCTAGGTAATCGAAATTGACTTAACCTCTTATATCAACGAAAGGTTAATCTCTACATTTGTTTAGGTTCGTTCCAGTTTAATAATTTACATTTTTTGTTGTTTCATATATTTTTTATGATAAAGCTATGTTTGTGTGCACCGACCTAACCCACCTACTTTTTCACATTAACTATATCCAATCACTCCGTAATCGAAAATTATCGATGATAAGAACAATTTGTATCAATATTTTGGCCTGGCATCCTTCAACAAGTCTCTCCACCTATCCCGAACTCGAGCCGACGCCATCCAGTTGCGCACTCCAAGGCTTCGGGCGTCCTGGTCTACGCCATCTCTCCAGCGCAAGCATGGTCTACCACGCTGCCGTCTACCATTGAATGTAGAATGTACCACAAAGTACTTTCCGAGCCGGTTCCTCTTCGCTCAGCGAGCTTCTTCAAGGTAGATTGCGTACAATTCATGATAGTACCGTCTCTGGAATCGTCCTTCCTCACTAATGGGGCCAACAATTCTCCTTAAGACTTTTGTTTCAAACGCGTCTAAGAGGTCGGAGTGTCTTATGCTAAGCACCCAAGTCTCGGAACCATATGTGAGTACTGGCAGGACAATGGTCCTGTACAGCAGCAGTTTTTAAGTTATGGTGAGATTTCTGGATTTGAAGAGCTTTGACAAACTATAGTAGGCTCTGTTGGAATTGAGCAGCCACCCGGTACCAAGGTATTCCCAATGTATTCAAAGGATTGCACCACTTCAAATTCGTGACCAACTGTTCTTCTCGCATTCGACGCCACCATGTAGGTACTTTGTTTTTCCTTCCAATATAATTTTTTTTTTCTCAAGTTCTGAAAATATTTTTTTAAAAAAAGTAAAATTTTGTTAAAAAGAGGATCTTCTATTCTATTTTTTAAGTATTGTATTTTTTGTTGGAGTTCTGCAATTCAACGGTTTTTGGATTCGTATTAAATTAAAGACTTTTGAATGCACAAATTTTTTAATAAAAAATTTTCGATATGTATTCCAGAAATTTTTTAATCAAAAATTTATTTTCGTGCAAAATATTTAGGACAGTGTTTGAAAAACTGGTTTTTGCAAATTTCAAATAACTGATTTTTTTCGAAATTCCAAAATTTTTTTTTATAAATTTTTGTATTGAATACTTTTAATGATCTGCACGTAATTCTCCTTAAAAATGATCAAAACAAAAAAATAAACCGTTTCTGAAAAAAGGGTTTTTCATAATATTGATGAACTATCTCAGGTTGCTTAAACCCGGTTGTCTTTGTGGTGGGATGTTGGAATAGTTGGCTTTTAGCCACAGTGGTAAATTGACAGCATCCTCGTAGAATTGGATAGCATTGTCGTCATTGAGTGATATAATTATTTCATCCAGAAGTGCCGTCACATTTAGGTATCGTGGCTCAGGATGTTTCTCTCCGTTGATAATAGATCTCACTAGTAGGTTTGGATGGTTGCTTGGGTTGCTAATCAACTGATGAGGATGATGCTATGGCAGCTTGTGGCTAACGGTGTGCGTCGTTGTCCTGCGGGTCTTCTGAATCAAACCAACTCTGATTTGGTTGAGTTGACTTTGATGTCCCACCTTGTGTAGAATTCCTAGAGACAACTCACGTGTTATTCTACTCATTAGACTGCTAATATTGGCCTAATATTGTGGTTGGTCCGACGTGTAGATGTTGTAGAAATAGGGTGCTAGCTTCGATCCTTGTGCAACTCCTGCTCTGATGCTTTTGCTGCTTTCAATTTTGACGAAGAATAATCTAGAATTGAGAAAAGAGAATTCAGTAAAAGGTTGTCAACATTAAATAAATACAACTGTATTTTTTTTTTTTTCAAAAAACAAATCAGTGGAAGTGGTGGCACCGTGTGCCACTCCAAAAAGATATATATCAAGTTTGTAGAAAATCCCAGCCACCGTTTAGACTGTAAAAGCTCAGAAAGACTAAGTAACACACAGGCATAACTGCGAAGCCCACTTTTTTATCTTCCAATCTATATTCGCAATTAATAAAACCTAATACTTGACGAAAACTTCATCTTTCTATCGGTTAAAGAATCCCATTAATTTCCAATTCCAATTATTATTGCTCTTTGAAAAAAAAAGAATTCCATTCTGAATATACATTATCCAGTGCTTGCTTAATCTTTCGAACAATAATTTATTCATGAACTGATTTAACTGAAGTGTTAAGCATATTTCACAATGCACTTGATTAACTCATTATAATTTTCTATTTGAATTCAATCCTTATAATTACTCAATCTTCGCACTCAAATTCAATTACCACCATCACACCAACCCATATCGTATATCGTTTCGTCGTAATATAGTCTTTCGTAGGTAATGAATGGCATCGCTATAAAAGAACCTAACCTCTATACTCTGAATGTACCGTTTCCTTTTTCTGTTATACACTATTCCTTTGGCCTGCAATAATTAACATGTGGATTGGATATTTCTTGCTTTGCTATATAGCAATTCAATGTGGGTGTAGTATACTCATATACGTTCAAAGTACTTACTTTAGTGCAAAAAAAAAAAAAACAATTCCTTCTCTTAATTGAATTACTTTCCAATATTTGCGTTCAAAATGTTCGCTTGATTAGTTCCGCTTGAAAAGCCCATTTAGTTTTCCATGTACCTAGATTTTCCTTTACTTTCAAACACACACACACACACACCCCTTAGCATTTATCTTCTATTTATGTAAGTTGGGAAAAAAAAATCTTTTGATCCAGTTTATGAAACTAGCAACCCTCCTCTTCATCGGAAAATCACTCATTAGTGGAAGAGTAATTTCCTTTTACATAACCCATAAGTAGTAACATATAGCGCCTTGCTAGGACTAATAATTTATCCATTTCATTTATATTGAGCGAAGGAACATATTCACTTCTATGTCAGGATGAAGATTTAATGAAAGGGTAAAAATTACTTGATATTCATTTACCATCAGCTTACCTAGAAGTGAGTTCGTTTCGACTCAAAGAAAATTGTTTTTCATATATTACAATTTTTGTTTGTAGGTATTTCAAGTGCTCATAAACTTAATGATAAGATCAAACTGAGGAAATGTGAGGAGTTTGCCGATGTGCTGTACACTTAGGCGTATACGCACTTTTTTTTTAATTTTCTTTAAAATTTAATTTTTTCCTTAATCGTATTAACTTATTGAAATTTGAAATATATTTTTTTTTATTTTCAAAACCGAAATAATATAAAGTACCTATCCAATTGTTCGGTCCTTAAAATCAAATCAAATTGTTTGCCATTTATTTCTTATGTAATTGGGTAGATTTGATTTAAGCGTATTTTCACCATGGGCAACATACCTAGTACTTAGATGTAATCGACTATAACAAAAAAAAATAGTATTCAATAGCTTTAGAGTAATTGAGTAAATCTCAAGGGAATGACATTATTGTAAGAGAACTTCTCCTTTCAGTCAAAGTGATTGCATCTGACTCAATTTAAACAAGTGAACTTTAAAAAAGTGACCCAACATTTTTTTTAAGATACAAATGACTGCAATATGTCTTCTCTTTAACAAAAGCTAAAGTAACAATCAGTTACTTGAGTATTGGGTATTGATGTACTGAACAAAATAAAAAAAAAATAAAAATACCCCCAACAAAAGAAATTGGTCTACTGCTTTTTGAAGTCTTGATAAACGTTACTTACATACGTATTTTAAATGAAGAATTGGATTTTTTTTTGAAGTGGTTTTTAAATTGTTTCTGCATTTAAATGTTTTTTTTTTGTTAATTTTTGTGCACTTACTCGGAGAAAAACTAGAAAAGAACAAAAACTTTACAAAAATTCTGCATTTCATATTTAAAAAAAAAATTATTGTTATAGAATACTGGAATACAGCTAAAGTGCAATTTTTTGTTTTAACTTTTAAAATTAAAATTTGAACAAAATATGAAAAAAAAAATTTCGTTTCGTAAAAACAATGCAAAGGGAAAATTTCGTTTAAAAATGTCAGAAAAATAGTAGATGGAAAAAATTAAAAATTTGTTAAGAAAAAGTTTGGAGAAATATTCGTGCACAAACAAAAATTGCAAAAAAAGATTGGTAAAAAAATTTATAATAATACTTGTCAGCAAAAAAATGTCAGGAAAAAAACATGTAGACATTTATTTGAACTGCTTGTCATGCCATCAACCAAAATCAAAATAAAATAAAATTCACGACTGGGTCGCACGTACTTGCTCCTATGTGCTTGATTTTATTTTGAGTCAAATAAAAAATCCTATGGAAAGTACCGTTAATAACGTTTTTTTCAAAAATACTTTTTGATTAAATTACTAAGGTTACTTGACAAACCCAATTCAAAAAAATTTCATCAAAATAGTTAGAGCCATTTTCGAGATAAAAATGTTTTGTCTAAACGGTTATTTTTGGAGCTAAAAAAAATGTCGATTTTCCCTCTAGGCAATCTCCCCAAAACCTTATGTCCATAAAGTTTGAAGAACATCACTTCAGTAGTTTAGGCTGTGGGTCAAGGAGATACAGAGAGATCGACAGACAGACAGACAGAATTGCGGGACCCACTTTTTTTGCGTTGTCTATCTGATTAATATCTCGACTTCTATTTTTTGCCTGAATCTAAAACTTGTCCTATAGTACCTACAGTCACAAGTAAAAAGTAGTTGGAAAAAATTACCAAAAAAAAACTTTGCAAAAGTAAAATTTTGTAAAAAATGTTAAAAAGCTAAAAAATTGTTAAAAAAAAAGTTCGAAGAAATATTCGTGCACAAAAAAAAAATTGCAAGAAAATTTTGCAACCAAAAATAAAATTTGGTAAAAAAAAATACTTGTCAAAAAAAATTAATTTTTAAAAAAATTCAAAATTTTGAAAATCGAAAATAATAATGAAGTGATTATTTTATTTTGAGACCTAAAAAATTAATAATATTTTAAATACCTCGAATCAGTCTTCAATTCTATATAATGATTTTAATTTCCGATTTTCTTAATCCCGATCTTTTAATAGGTCCAAAATCGTTATAAAAAATGAAAGATGCTTTCATATATTTTTCATCATCTACCTTGAAGAAATTGTTAATTGATCCATTTTCATTCACCTCTCTCTTTTTATCTCTCAATTTTATTGATACCCATTCTCAAATGACAAAATTATCAAAATTTTGTATTTATTTCACGGTATTTGATAACAATCCGAAGGATTACAACGTTTATAAATCGTTTGCCATAAGGCTTGAGCTCCTTTTCAAAAAAAAAAAAAAAACTTCAATTTCATAATAGCTATATAATATAGACCTAGACATAATAAGATATTATCCGAAACGGGCTTCATTCCAAGTTCTCAAAAAAAAAAGGACTCTATACAAAAAAAAAAGAGAAAAGGATGAAAAACATTTATGGCAGCATAAATTAATGGTCAACAAAGAAAATAATGATATAATTTTCATTCGCATCAGGTATTTTGACGAAAAATTGTCAAAGGGATGAATGGCATTGTTTAGTTTTGTTTTGTTTTGCTTTGACTTTTAGGAAATCATCTTGGGATTAAGTGACATGTTATAAAGCTCATTTTCATGCGAAAAGGAAACACGTGCCTTCAGGATGATGCTGTTAAAAATGATTCTGCTGGTAAAAAATAACAACAACACAACAGGAAGAATGAGTTTCTATTTAATGTGATTTTGTTGTAGGTACCTAATAGAATAACCTTTAGGATCCATCGAATTAAGCTTGACTAGCTTAAAAAATATTTTCGTTTGATGCTGCAAAAATTCGTGTGTAACGAAATTCCATACTAATCATTGATATATAGTGAAATAGTGGATTCAATAGCAAAACAAAAATAATGAAGTCTTCAACTTTTAAAGTGCAACCGAGATTTTTATATTTAGGGCAAATATTTTCCCGCGAAATGACTTTTGGGAATTTAAATTGTGTTCGAGAAGTGAGCAGGCGAATTGAAAGCTGCCATTTTAAAAGTTAAGTGAAACTAGGCCACGAGGTTTTTAATTCATTTTACAATGGTGGCTTTTTTTCATTTTCAATGGCGGCAATTTCACATGATCTAATTTCACGCAGTGTTCACAGTATCACTCAGACTTTTGGATTCGTTTGAAATATTAATCAGACGGTAAAATACGATGGGAGAACGGGAAAAAGCGGGCCCGACAATTCTGTCTGAAATAATTTACTGAAGATATTTTCCTTCATTTTGGAAATAAAGGTTTTTTAGACGTGGCGAAATTGAAATTTTTTTATTCGCTCCAAAAATAACTACCAACTTATCATGTAACCGTTACCACAAAACTTATTCTTCTCAAATTATTTTCCAAAAATATATTTCAAAAAACTTGCTACAGAACAGGATTTTTGATTTTTAATATTTTCATAAACGGTTGTGGACGGTTTTTTTTTTGAAAACTTAATATTTTGAAAATGGGTAGATATTATTTTGAATTTTGAATTTTATAAATTTTTTTTTTTGTTTAAACCTAGACGATTTTATAATTTCAAAAATTTGAATATTTGCTGCGCCAAAATGCTTGTAGGTTGTGTTGAGGGTTGTGTTGGGCCAAAGCAAAAATATTGACAGGCCAGTTTTCAAACGTTATTAATGAGAAAAATATTAATCCAGGGTTAATCCACTACAGTTTCATTTTATTGCGTTCTCAATAAACTCCAATTCAAAAAAAAAATTAGAAAACTTTAAAGTCCAGCCTCGTTAAAATAAAAAGAAAGGTTTTTCTTAGAAAATGGTTGGTTTGGTTTTTTTCTACTTTCTTGAAAACGATATTAAATGTTTGCATTCGATTTTCTGGTTATTACTTAAAATTAATAACAGCATTGAATTTTGAAATAAAAATTAGTAATTAATAAATTTTATGTTGGAAAAAATTAGTTCAAATTTTTATTTTCATTTTTTTCAAAATTTGGACTTTGAAAATTAATATTTCAAAAACTATACCATAAAATAGATTTATTTGAAAACAAAATGAAAGAAGAACATTTTGGCTTTTCAAAAAAGTTTCACACGGTATTGTGGATGAAGCCGTTGATTTTAAATATATTTTTTTCGATTTTAAGTCAATTTTTTTGTAAAATTACCCCTCCTAGCTAAACGGGAGGGAATAGACCCTGCCCTTTGATACGATTTTTTTTTCTTGTCTCAACCCTAACTACATGCTCTCGCATTTTGACACACTGCTCATGACTCACCCTGTATAAAAATATAAACAAAGAACACCATCAAACACCTTTAAGCATCTTAAATTTATAGAAAGTTTTTTTTAATTAAAATGAACGTTGGAATTGGAACGTTTAAAAAAATAATATCCCCAGGGTTAAAAAAATTAATTACTCTGAAATTGAATATTTCATAAAAAAAATGTATTCGAAGAAAAAATATGAAATTAGCATTATTATCTCTTTCCTAAGATATTTCGAATTCATTTAGTTATTGGAAATAAAAAAAGTGTGTTTTTATTTGAATACACAGTTCATTGGAATTTATTTAAAATTAAATAAGAAAAAATAAAATATTTACACTTACTTTTTGAATGTATAAAATTTCACTTGAAAATCATTTTGAATTTCAAAAATTATAATTTCAAAATGGCATCTACCTACCTTATCTAAAGGAATACCTTTGATGCCAACATAAAAATAATATAATCAATTGAAGTTCTTATATATTTCTTATTTTGTTATGGTCATTTAAATTTCCTTAATAGAACCACAAAGACATTTAAACACCAAAGCTGAGTCATCAAAGCGTTTTCAAATCTTCGATATTTTTCTCGCTTTTTTTTTTGTTTTATTTGTTGCTTCAATTGAATATCACATTTGCATAATTCATTAGTTGAACAGTCGCTCTACCATGCAAACAATCATCCGCAGAGTCCCAACATCAGACGACCGACCGACGCGACGCCTCCCCTAATAAAATTTTGTTAACGCGCCAAAACCTCATTGAAATTAAATTAAATGTTGCGGCTTAAGGTGTTTTCTTGAACTGCCTATCTCAATCTAAATACAAAATACAAGGGTTTTTGTTTGTCCTTATACATATACATACTACTACGAGTATATACAAAACCCAAGAGCCCTTTGTCGGTTTTAAGATGTAGTTGCAAGCTTATTTGCATAATTATTTTGAAGAGCTGATGTTGATTTGACACTAGTCTTGCATAATTAGTGGTAAAAATGAAGAGTTAAGTTTGATGAGTAATTTGAGAGAGGGTAAATTTATTTATTTATTGTGCTTCAAAGATGTTGATTTTTACATAATTATGTGCGATAATTTACGTCACAATAATATGTACTTATGTATGTACAGTAGATTAATTTACACAAATTATACAATTGCATACTCATACATTTTTTTAATTGAAAATTGAAGCTAGCGGTGCTAACTTATCGCTTAAAAATGATAACTCTCCAGATCAATGTTTTGAATTTGTTTTAAAAAAAAAATTTCAAGTTAAATTGACGATTTAAAGGTAGTCCTGTATTAATATCTGAATTGTCTTAAAAATATGAGGTAAACATAGAATTTTCTTTGACAAAAGTTGTAAGGTATTTAAGAAATAGTAAGTCTACCTTAAGGGCCCCTTCGCATTTTATTTTAAATTTTAAAATGTGTTTAAGATTCACACGCAAACCTGCTCTTAGCAAATGATATATTGAAAAACGCGCCTTAAGCTGTTAATTTGCAACAACCCTTTCAAAATCCTTCCAAATAGAATAAACCAATGTTTGCAGCGTAATTTATATACCTACCATTCTCATTAAGCTTCCCCTTCACAGTATGAAAACCTATTGTAATAGAATTCAAACTTCAATATTCTGATCCTTATCACATATATGAGACTTTTACATCTTGAATATACAATATAATGTGTATAATCAGTGAAGGCGTAAAAGCAAACACTCTTTTAAAAAACTTTTCCAAAAGGATATTATGAACATAGAGTATATTTTTTTTTTTGTTTGAGAAAACACGCATCCTTAACCAAGCGTCTAGAATCTAGATATACCAACATATACTGCCACACACTATAATCAAAAAGAAATTAGTTCGACTAAATACCGCAAAAGGAAAATTAATTTTCATACCGTCAGCGTCAACTTTTGGAAGCTAATGGTTTCTTATGCTCGCTGCTTGATGGCGGTATAAATATAAATAGGGGTGTCGAATCGTGCGTCGTTGTTGTTGGTCTTTTAAAAACGTTAAACTATAAAAAAAGAGAAACATTCATATTTTGGAATATTGAATTAAATTGCATGCTTTTGCAACATAATGATTTTTGTTATATTTTTCTTTCTATTCAAAAAGCTGCAATTGTAATTTGCAGTAGTTAGACTCTAATGATGGCAATAAGCACAAAAGTGCCATTAGGTGGTGGTGTCAACGATTATAAGGTGCAATAATAGTTAGGGCTTGTTATAGGTATCAGCGGGTCGGCGAACTTTTATTAGATACTTTTTTTTTATGGCAAAAACCACGGCATTTAAGGTAATTGTGATTTCGGAAAAAAAAGTCAAAATTCATATTTAAATTTTTATTAATTAGCATAGTATTATCTATGGAAGTTAATAAAAATATAGTGACAAAAAGTTTTATGACATTTACAAACTTTTTTAGATTTTTTGAATTCTTATCATAATCCAGTCACTAAACACATTTGACTCCGGAAAATCTTCTGAATGTTGCATTTTTTTTGTATTTTGTATCCACTTGATGTACAAAAAATTGGAAAAAATCTCTAGCAATTTTTGGTGGGGTTTGAGACCTTTTTTTTCTGTTGAAAAGTATTCGATAAAAAATGTTGTGATTTTAGAAAATACTCGTACTTTTAATCAAAAGAAGAGTGGGTTAATACAGCAAATTTCCACTTGGATGTTCCCCGACAAATTTTTTTGATATTTGTTTATTATTAATCGAAAATCGATTTTTTTTAGCTCCAAAAATAACGGTACCTGTCATAGTACCGTTTAGACAAAACCATTTTATCTCTAAAATTTAAGTCGGGTTTGTCAAGTGACCTTAATAACTAAGTCAAAAAATATTTTTGAAAAAAACCTTTACTTACGGTACTTGCCATAGATCTCGATTTTTGGTTTTCAGTTTTCCTATTAACTATTGGGCGGATTTCGATGAAAATTTTTTAAAGGAGGTCCTATATAATCTTAATAATATTGCATATCAAAATGTTCAAAAAAAATATTTTTTTTTTAACTAATATTTTTTTTAATTGGTTTTAAGTGTACTAAAAAATGTGCATACCAACTTTTTTTTATAAAAATACTTAAAAATTTATATTATATAAAAATTATTTTTTTGAAAAAAACAGCTCTAACGATGATATCTTCAGTTTTAAAATTAAACTTTTTGTTTGGCTTATTTTATCAATTCAAATAATGAATTTCAGGGGTTTTCCATATTTTTACTTGTGACTATAATCAATTTTTGATTTGATTTTAAAAGCAAGGCGTTATCGCACATAGGAGCAAGAAAGTGCGACCCAGTCGTGCATTTTATTTTCAATAATTTTCGACAAGATTTTGTTCAACCACTTTTTTCGTTAGGGCGACTTTTTCATCGACACAATCTTTTTACATTTATCTTATTTTTTGACCAACTCTTATTCTCGTGGTTAAAAAATATTTTTTTAATTTGTTATTATTTTGTATTTTTAGTATAAAAAATTCATTTCATTTGAGAATTCCTTTTTCTGCCAAAAAAAAATATCTATAATGACATCCTGGCCTGGCGACTTTACAAACCCAAAATGGAGTAATTTCCCCAAAAAGTTGGTTATGCATAAAAAAGGAATAAACTAACATAAAATTAAAAATGATGTCAAAGAAAATATTTGCCAAAAAAAACATATTTCTGTACAAATTAAAAAATAAATATTAAATAAAATTAAAAATTAATTTAAAATTTAAAAACAAAAACGTTAGAAAAAAATGTTTTGTATAAGCTTTTGCAATCAATGCTTTTAATAACTTATCGGTTTTCAAAGCATTACCTGGGATTTTGGAAAGCCCTACTCTAAGGGCTGATTCTCTGATTCTCCACAGACTCTCTTATTACGCAGTAGTAAAATAATTCCTTCGAAAAATATCATAACTCACTTTTTTTACAAAAGTTTTAAAAAGTTTAAAAAATGGCAATGACATTTGAAAGCCTTTTTAAATAAGTTTATGGTGGAAAATTATTCACCCGGCATAAGAATGACTTGAGCTTTTCAAAAAATTGATTTATTTAATGCTATTTCCATATTCGCTCGATTTATGTCTGTGCAATCTTCTAAAACAACATTCAAATGACAATTTAAAAACTTTGATTTACGTGCGGAGCTCTCTTATTCCTAAATCGTGTTCAAAAAAATACCAAAAAAAAAAAAAACAATTGAACTTTTGAACTCTGTAGGTATACCGGATCCACCCTAAAAATAAAAAAAAAAAAACTTTGTCATGAGTGCGACTTGCCTATTTGCTATAAATACTTTTACCTCAGAATATCAAATGACTTTGTTTTTTGTGAGATGGCTTTCAAAGTTTCAATCATTTCTATATGTGTGTTCTTATAACAAATCACGTTCTATTTTTCTACTTTGGGGTGCCGAATACCTTTTTAAGCGAACAACGTCTTGAACATTCAAAAAAAAAAATCAAAGCAACTTTTTTTTCGTAAATTCAAATTTAGCTGAGTGCTGTTAAAAGAAATGAAGAAGAAAACGGTGACGGTGACGGTGACGACAACGATGATGCCGAAATGAATATTTTTTTTTTCACGTCAAAATTATTCACTGGGGAAGTTAAAATTGTCTACGAAAAACTTTGAATAGACGATTTTTGCAAAAAGGGTTAAACTTTAGACGTAGCACTAAATTCTAATACACCACCATATACACTCACATTATGTGAAAGTTGTACAAAGTGAAGAGTGCTGCTGTTCTGTAGTTAAATAGGAATGGGGGTGGGTGGGGATGAAGGCGGGACAAGAGCAATATATACCTACGTATCAAATTCAAATCCCTAGGCAGGATTAAAGTAAATCTCTTCTCTCACCATGGAACTCAAATGACGTGGAAAATCTTTGATGTGATTGTTGGCATGAAAATCGATTTGGAAAAGTTCCTTTTCTTCTATATATTCTGTGTGTATGTTGGTATATGTATGTCTCGACTTGCAAACAAAGTTAGAGAAGGCACTCGAAGAAACGATCTATGTGAAGCCAAGCGGGACCAACGACACAATCATATGGAACCTGTTCATATTTCCTGTTCCCTGGAGGATATTCGGTTGTTGAGATTTACATTTATACCAGTCTTTTTTTTTTGTTTTTTTTTTATATTCTTCTGCCTGATAAATTTGAGGCAGAAAAATGCTGCTGCTTCTGTGTATATTGAGAGAGAGAGAGTTTCGAGTGATGTATAATATTAAGTATTGAACACAAATTTACGCTTGATAGGAAATTTAGTAGAGAATTGTAATGTGCATTATGCCTAGAGCCTTTGTAGCCTTTTATTGCTATACCCTGTGTAGAATCAGAAGGAGTAGGAAATATCCTTTATTTTCTATGAGAGTGTTTTTGAAAATAAATATAATATTGGTTTTGACAATTTTTTATAAGTCGGCACTTAAACGATTTTAGAATGTTTTGCCAAACTTGGTTCTGAAACTTGAAAAACTCAGAAGACTTCCAGAAACCCTGTAACAAGTTCAGAATATTTGCTTAGTTAATCAAGCACAATCAAGTTTCCATATTTTAATTTTTTATCACGAGTGGGCTTGTTGAGATTTATGGCTTCAAATATCACAAAAATTCACAAACTGTGAGTACTTTCAAATGGGTATCGACAAGGTCAGTATTCTAAAATAATCCCTAGCTCTAAAATAGTTAGAGCTCGAATATATTTGGCGCAAATAAACAATTTGAGAATTCTGGATTTTTCAGATTTTTTTTTTTGAAAAACACGGATTGAATATGATTTCAATTTAACTTTCCATTAAAAATAATCATCAAAAAAAAAAATTTCGTCGAGTAAAGAATTTTGAAAAAAAAAAGTTTTATCAACAAATTTATGAAATATGAAATCTTTTCCTTAGTGAAAAAACTAAGCTCGAAAATTTCCACAAAAGATTTATTAAAAAGATTATCACAGTTGAGAAAGAATCAATTTCTGGTCCAAACTCTTACTACGTTGACTGCATTTCGTATTTTTTGTTTTTTGCTGCCATATAATGACGCATTGCAGTATTATGGCATTATCGCAATATCCAGTTTGATTAGATTCTCTAATAGATTATTTTAGTATAGATAATAATCAACTTCTGATGGCATGCACCGTAAATAGTTTTTGGAACTTCGCAAATTTGTGATTTTTCAAAAGCTCTTTTTTCTGCAGTTTTCTTTTAAAAATTTTGAGAAGTCTCTAAGCGTGATTGTTAACACCGGCATTTTCAACTTTTTCAAATTTGCAATATTTATGAATGAAATTGATTGCGATATTTCAAAATATCTGACATGTGCTGTCTTGTGCTCAGTTCTTGCTACCATTTGGTTTCTCAAAAAGATTAATCTGACAAAGTGTTTGTTTTTGCGAAGAGAAAAAGTATATTGCCCAGCGTAAATTTAGCAAACCACAATACGTAGAAAAACAATTTAAGTCTATTTTAAAAGTTAAATACCTAATCAATTTTAAATTTGCAAATTTTTGAATTCTGCACAATATGGCAGCACATATAAAAATGAAGATTGTTGTAGTGGACATTTCGAAAAAAAGACTTGACTTGAAGTAAGACTTGTCATCAAAAGTCCATAGCAGGCTAAAAATTGCAACAATTTATCTTCTTTGAAGACTTGTTGCTACTGTATAATTCGCAGTTGCTCTTTGTAGCTCGGGTTATATGGAATCTCGATTTATTCGGGTAAATATGCGTCAAGACAAGGTGTAATGGTCATCTTCTGATGAGCCCAGCCATTACACTGGGGCGAAACGCATATTTGAACACTTGTAAGCTGGTTTATATTTTATTTTATTCATGATTTTAAATCATATATTTAAAAGACTTGCCATGTTTAAAAAATATTTACGGAATATGGCAACACAAGTTCAGCAAATTAAAGAATATAGTTTTTGGGAATCGTAAATGGCACTACTAACGTTTCTTTAAAAAATGGTACCCTTCGCAAATCCAAATGTTTTAAACGATTTCTTTAAAAAAAGGCACAAGTCATGCCTTCATTTAAAAAATAAATTAAAAATGGCAGTAGAAAATGTACGCATAGTTTTGAGGGCATTTTCTAAATTAAATATATAAGTTGAACTTACGAGTTCCATCTATCTATCTCAATGATTTGCACAGGGGCATTCCAAAAGCATTGATAGCTTTTCTCGAAGCTACATACGAAAGGTCTAAATGCCAAGTTCTCTGTAATGAATATTTTCAGTGAAGTTTGAAATCCCAAGATTTCGCCTGGAAATGCTCGAATTCAGTTGACACTGCACTCATACTTCAAACACCTGAACAACGCTCACAACGGACTTTTCCTTAGTATCTCAAGGGATCTGGATCTCCTTCAAATGATAAGAAGGGCTGAGGGAGAAGAGAATAAAAAAGCATATTTGGAGCTTCTTCAACTGTTCAAGTATATACTTCTGGGACAGCTAGTTGAGATGGTTTAAAATGATCAATAATGTTCGATGAATGATGAACTTCATACAAGAATAGGTCAGGAACCCTTTAGCTCTATCATATACGAAAACTTTAGTGGCAGTGGATTAGCCATACACTTTTCTGTTGTGGACAGCGAGTCAAGCCAACGAAGAAGAGTTCTAGAGAGCTGAAATGCATTTCTAACTAGTGTAAGAACTATTCCTAAGGCAGAGAGGTCCAAGGACTCGAGTTAGTATGTCTGATTCTGTCATGTTTAAAATTTTTATAAAATATTTTGGTGAAATAACTTGAAGTGAATTTAGATAATTTTGGAATTAACTATCCACATTGTGAAGTACAACTTTAATAAAATTAGCCACAAGTATATCTAAAATTAAAGGAAGAAATTTCCTAACTTCGAAATAATTCAGTTTTAGCTGCTGTCCTAATGTAAACCTTTGCAATTTCTATTGTTAATAAAATCCAACAAATACAAACATCTATTGCCAATGGCATATTTTTTGCTGATCCCTTTTAACTGTCTAAAATTTAAAATACATTCTACGTAGCTGTAAAAAGTTACCAAAAAAAAAACAGGAACACACAAAAAAATGAACCAGAAAAATGATGACAAAGAAAACTAAACTGCCTACATGCGAGACAAAACCATAGACAAAAATTTGCATACATTGTTCGTTTACCAGGACGAAAAAAAAAAGAAAAAAAAACATCTTCAACTTCCTATATTTTTGTATATTCCATTTCAAGTTGATAGAGGTTAAACAGCACAAACTCATATCCAGCCAGCCAGCCATGTTTGATCCTTCAGAAAATCCTTTATTTATATAAAAAATAGAATACTCCGCTCAGCATTACACTACTATATGTTCCTTTTCATATTATCGTCTAATTTTCATCAAGAACCAAAAGGCACTAACATTAAGGACCTACATCCAAATCCATACGAAAAAAAAAATTCAATTTCAATGGAGATAGCTTTTTTTTATTATCCGAAAAAATCGTTGCTACACGAAAAGTCGAATATAAAAGACTCAAAAAATGTTGAGCATTGCACATAATTTAGAATTGAAGTAAAAAAATTTACCTACCTACTCGTAGATAGATACGTTTTGTAAATAAATTGCATTCATGCTTATTTGATTTTAATGAAGGGATAATAAGGTTCAGTATATGAGGACTTCACATGAGACATGCAACTATTTTTCTCATGACATATTATCATTTCTTAAGTATGTTCAAAAAAAAAAAAGATATGACTGCCTTTGGAAAAAAAAAACTTCCAAACTTCTAAAAAAAAATAAAATAAAAAAAAAGTCTAAAGGAATAACTTTCATTTCTATTTTTGAAGACTCCGCCATTTCGCTAAGTTAACTTCAATTCATCTCAAAAATTTGTTTTATATTTATTCCGTTTTACTTTTGCATCCCGTTTTTGGCATAATAGCCCAGAGAGTAAGTAAAAGTTAAAGTAGGCTAAAAATAAACCATCTTCCACATTTATAACTTCCTAACTCTGAATTTCTCTGAAGGAAGAAATAAAAAAAAAAAATGATATCATAATCGTAAAAAAGTTTCTTATTGCAGACAAAACAACCCATAAAGTTGGTATTTTTATCATCGGCATCGTTCAATTTAAAGTGTCTTCCTTTGTGCAGAGCCAGAGAGAACGAGAACGTCTTGTTGCGTCATAGTAAATATTATATCTATAGATAGATACCTGAACATTAAAAAAAAACAAGCTTTGTATTTTGAAAATGTAAGACTTCGTAGACATTCGCCAATTAACCTAACAAAAATAAAAACAAAAACACAAAAGATACTCAATGCAGTCGAATGGATCTCATTTAATTTTTTTTTTTTTGTTTCTTTTGAAACAATTTTACATTGAATGCACATTAATTACTTTACTTGGCTTTTAAGTTGGCTTGGATGGAGGGTAAAAATGGCAAGAGATAAAATGGTTTGCTATGTGAGTAGGGATGAGGTTGGGGTATAGTGTTATATCCTGTTAATTTGATAAAATCCTGTGATGTTTATAGAATCACGATTTTAACGAATATTTCTCTTTAATTCATTAAATGGGAAAGGACTTAAAGCCTTAACGAGGACTGATGGGGATAACTGTTTTTTTTTTGTTTTTTTGAAACTAAGACATTGATATACTTCTTATGGATGCCATTTCGAAAAGTTAATTAAGAAGTTAAGTAAATTGAGAAACGTGTATAGTTATATTTTAGTTATCTGCCCAATTTTGTCTCACTTTAAAAAAAAATAGATATTTATTCTGAGGATTTTTTTTGCAAAAGTTTTTAGTAAGAAAAATGCTGGAGAGGGCTTCGGAGCGCTAGCACCGCATTTGTGGGATATAAAAAAAAAGTAGAATACTAGTTTCCGCAATTTGCCAGGTATGTACTTCAGGGCAAGTTTTGGATTCGTAAAAAAATCGAAGTCATAATATCAATCAGACCTGAAAAGTGAGTCCTGCAATTCTGTCTGTCTGTCTATCTGTACCTTAATGTACAACCTGAACTACTAGAAGGATTTTTTTTTTTTTGAACTTTCGATAAAGGTTTTAAGGAGATCGCCTTGAGGCGAAATTGGATTTTTTACAGCCCCACACATAATGGTTCCGTTAAGACGAAACAAAGTAATTATTAGTAGTTCCTGCAATAGAATCGGATTTTTGATTTTCTTATAAATTGTTCAATGGATTGTGATCTAAATTATTGAGAAAAAGGCCATTTACATTCTTAATACACAATAATCCAATATCAAAATTGTCAAAAATGTATTTTTGGATTTTGGAAAAAAAAAATCAATTTATTTTTTGAAAACTCAATAATTTAAAAAGGGGTGAATATATTTTTAATTTTTTATTATTTTTATGAAACCCAAAATGGTATCTTCAGTTTTGAGCTCTATTAGATTTCTTAGCTTAATTAAGCAATTTAAATAATGAAAGTACTTTGACATAACAACAATTTCGGGGCTCAGCGAAATTAGGCCCCAGGAAATAAGGCCCCACAAAAAAAATGAAATAAGGCCCCAAAAAAAAACCAACAACAACAAAATTTCTCAAATTTTAGGGTCTTATTTCATTTCTTGCGGCCTTTTTTAATTTTTTTTTGTGAGGTATAATTTCATTATGAAATAAGGCCCGAATGAAATAAAATCCCAAATTGTTTTTGGGGCTTAGTTTATTTTAAGAAAACAATTTGATGCCTTATTTCATAATTTGTTTGAAAATGTTAAAATAACATTGTCTTTTATAGAAAATGATGACTAAAACCATCAAGGAGCGATTTTTTTTAAGCTATTCTGTTACTCCTTAAACTCCCATCAGGGAGTAATGAAAACCATCAAGGAGCAACAGAAAAGCTGAAAAAATCGCGCGATTTTTCTTTACACGAGAACGAGGAAATGAGGAGAAAAGATCACTCAATTTTGCTACTTATTGATTTTTTCAACAGGTTCAACAACAGTGAAAATACATGTAGGATACAATCCAAGTATTTAGTTTTGGAGTGTTATTTCATTTTCAAAAATAAACTTACATATAAAAAAATAAATTGGGGCTTTATTTCATTTTTCTAAAAAAAAGTCAAAACAAGTTGGGACATTTTTTCATTTCAGTGGGGTTTTATTTCACTGGGGCATAGTTTCATTATGAAAAAATACCCCAATTTGGGGCCTTATTTCATTTTTTCTTTTGGGGCCTTATTTCCTGGGGCCTAATTTCGCGGAGCCCAATTTCGGGCGATCTAGTCCTGCATTTAATTTTTTTAATTGGACCTTATTGCAGCTAGGTAAAAAAAAATTGACCCCAAATAAAAATGAAAAATTTACAAACAAACAATTATAAAAATATGATACGCTTTTTTTAAACGGAAAAAGAATTTTCGAATTTTTGAAGAAAAAAATTCAAAAAATCTATAGTGACTTTTTGGAATAAAAATATGTTTTATATATAAAATTTTATAATAAACATAAAACACATAAAACATAATACAAAATTGAAAAAAAAATTACACCCTTTTTGAAAATTTTAAGTTATCAAAAAAAAACTTTGATTTTTTTTCCAAATATCCAAAAAACATTTTTTTGAAAATTTTTATATGCGATATTATTAACATTATATAAGATTTCGTAGTTCAGGCTAAAGGTAGAGGTACAGAAAGACCGACTGATAGACAGACAGTATTTCGGAACCCATTTCGCGTTTTCTAACGTTCTTAATATTTTGGGTTCATTTTTTTACGAATCCAAAACGTGCCCTATTTTGCTAATGGTCGCAAAGAAAACTATGTTCCAAAGCTCAGCTCAGTGTTTTCAAACTTGGCATATGAAAATAGAAAGTAAGTTTCCAAAATAAAAAGTATTTAGCCCAGCCCAACCCTGGAGATAAAATCTGAGACAACCACCATCTTCAGTCTCAGTACCTCGCGCCACACACACCTTTCCCTTCCCATCCTATGCTATCCTTTGATAGCGCTGTGTTGATAAATTTAAAAGGATAAACCAAAATTCCCCTTGAGTGCGCGCATATTAAAAAAAAAAAATCCGATTTGTGCTAGAGCAGCAATCAGAATTTAAAAATTTTGAAAATCAATTTTTTATTTCTCCCAGGTTTTGCAACACGAATTTTAAAAACTAAATTATTCTGAAGTGGATGCCAACGCATTCTTAAAAATCTAATCTTTTCTTTTAAAAAATAGATTTACAAAAAAATTACAGAATAAACAAAAAAAAAATCAAATACATTTTCAATTTCTTTAAATTTTATGATTTAAAATTTTAATTGCATTTGTACAAATGAATTAATAACAGTAAAATAATATAAATAGCAAATGCCTTAAACACAAAATGTAAACATTGTTTCAATTAAATGCAAAAGGATATACAACAAAATATGAGGATACAAGCCAAAAGCAGCATCATCACACATTCAGAAGTTGTATATATAGTACTCGTACCTAGAGCAAAACAATGTGTGGAGAAAATCAATGAAGTGAAATGTTGACATGGAAATTGCTTTCGATAACCAAAGTACGATGTCATTTGCAAAATTACGCATCCTGCATAAGCAATATTGTGTATGTGACATCCGATGGAACATTTGCAAGATTAAATTGTTTCGATCACTATTTCCATTTCATTTAATATCCGTTTGACATTTTCTCAGTTTTTTTTTTTCTATTTTTTTTTTATACAACAATCTCTCTTTCTATATCTAGAAGGTAGGTTTTTCTATTATAATATATATGGAATGGATGTGGAGAGAGTGTTTTGAAATAAAAGAAGAGAATGTTTTTCAATGGGAAAATAGATTGATGAAATTTATTTGCTGTCTTACAAAAGGAAAACAGGAAAGATTGTGCAGTTAAATGCACTTTGTTGTGTTGAATATTTTTATACAAACAATATCTATTCTATATAGCTGGTTTCGTGCAAGATACAGTTTAAGTTTTTGTTTGATAAGAGAAAATAATTAAACTGTAAACTATTTATTTAATGGATTTTTGGTTTTTCTGTATGTGTGGGTATTAGTTTTAAGTTGTTACTCTTGTGGGAAATTACAAAATTACGTAAATCGATCAAAATTTTATGATAGAAAACCTTTTGCGTTATTGTTCATTAGGATGCTTCTTATTTGAACAAAGCTTTTTTTAAACTTTTGTTGCAACTGAAACATAAAAAAAAATTGATTTGTTTCAAAGTCTAAAAATAAAATTTTTTAGTTTTTTTTTATTTAATCGAATATACTTAATTTACAGTTTTGAAGATAGTGTCTGAAGAAAAAAAATTTCCATAGGTTGCCTAGGCATAGGGTTGCCAGGCAAAGGGTTGTCAGGTTGAGTTTATTCTGATTTTCTGTCTGTCTTAAGGAATAAGTGAATTTTCTGAAAACTTGGTATTTTTTTGGGCTGTATCTCCATACGTTTTTTTTTTTTTGAAACCAAAAATAACGGTATCTGTCATCCATTTTTTTTCGCTTGATAATTGTCTGACTTTTGATGAGAAAAATCCAAAATGAAGAGTTTTTGATTTTCTCAACGAATCATCTGATTGTAGTCAAATTTTTATGCAAAAGATTTTAAAATTTATAAAAAGCCTTCAACGCTTAAATTTTCAAAATAAAATTATTAGAGTTTTGAAAAAATGAAGCTTTTTTTAAATTGAATTTTTTAAAAATGACTCAATACAATCTTTAAAATGTTGTGGAAAAAGATTTCTAGATTCTTTCTTGAATGTGCTATTTGAAAAAAAGTGAAATATTTTCATTCAAATGTTAAAAAACCGCTTTCACAAATTTAAAATTTCTCGAAAACTGTTAAAACTATTAGTACGAAAAAATTATGAAAATTATGAAAGAAGAACAAAATTGAAATTAAGACTTTATAAACGATACCTACACAAATGTTAAGAGAAGCCCCTGCTCAAAAAACTCAAATTCTTCCTTCAAACCTCAACTAAAAATGTTTGTTAGCTGCGTTATTAAATAAAGATTCGAATTTGTATTTTATGTAAAATTGATGATAGACTTAAAAACGATGTGATCAAACAAAGGAGCAAGTACATGCGACCCAATAGTACGTTTTAATTTTCACATGCTTAAGGAAACCTTTAATAGTGTAGTTAACCTACATTTTTCATTCTTGAAAATAGGTAACTAGTTAACTTAAAATTTCTCATTAACAAACCACATGAAATACAACCTAAACCTATCTAAGAAATTTTCAAAACTACCATTTTTCATTTCATTCGAGCAATTTATTCTCCTTTCTAGCTCTGTGTTCAATCTATTAACCACTTGCCAAAATATTTCTCTTTCTTTTTTTTTTTGTCAAATTCACAATCCTAAATTCTTCTTCCCATATTTAGATTTTTTCAAAGCCTCCAATCCATTAAAAAAAAAATTCTAACATGCTAAACTTCCCAAATTCCACAAAACCACTACTGAACCAAAATAGAAACAGAATTGTATAGAGAGACAGAAAGCGAGTCTAGAATAACCATCATCACCTTTGGCTATTTTCATTTCTTTCTTTTTTTTTTTGGTTTTAGCCAACGCACATCTATAAGATTGCAAACACTATAATTTTTCGTCAGCCAGGAAATTCACATAATCTTTGTACCAGAGGGAATTTCAAATAAGCGAAAAGGAAAGGAAACTAACCAGAAACTGAAACAACAACAGAAAAAAAAAATTTTCAAAAGTGCTCTAGAGTGTACGTAGGATACCTTTTAGGCTATATGGTAAAAGGTACAAACGACAAAACAGAATTACAATTGCTACAAAAGCAGCTCTACAGTTTGATGATGGTTGGTATATTTTTTTTTTTTTTTTTTTGAGTTGTAGTTTAGTCCAAAACAAACCTTAAAGCAATCCATCAGGAAAACTCTGAAATTCTCTATGCTAAAGCTGTAAATGAATTTCTACAGATTAAGTGCGTTAGTGGAGAAGGTCTTGTTCTCTTTTTGTGTATATGGAATGGATACAGACCATATATATAGAAGTAGTGTCATCACTCAGTTCGAGTCCAGAGTTTGGAATTAAGGACAAAGTATAGAGAAGAAAAGCTGGCTCCCCAAAGGTGTTGGATTTGAATAAATCTTCTATTTGACGTGTTTTTGTAATCCCAATAAACTCTTTGTGTAAAATGTCGACGTCGAGGTAATCTTTCGGCGGATGCAGACTTTTGGAAAGGTACGGTATATAGTGTGAGTGAAATTCATCAGGGAGGAATTATCGTTTCCCTAAAAATCGCTATTGCATGGGAAGGGAAATTGGGTTCAGAAGGGAACAATTACTGCCCTTAAGGATTTTTATGATTGATTTTGGAAGCTAAGGAATGCCTTTGCAAAAGAATGGTAACACTGGTAATTTTTCAAAATTTTTGGTATAGCAACTGAAAAAAAGCTTGATTTAAAAAAAATGAGGATATTGATGAAAGAAAATTAAAAAAAAATAATTTAAAAAAAAATCAAAAATGTATTTTGAGTTTTTTTATTTGCAAAACTATTATTTTTATTTTTTTGTTTTGAAAATGATAGGCTAACATCTGCTAAAAAAAAGCAATATTTTCAATTTGATTTAGGTGTTCTTATACTGGGCGTAACTAACCGCGTAAAACCCCAAAATTGAAATTTTGAAATATCTACCAAATTTTACAAAAAAGAAAAATATTTTGGAAATATTACACAATATTGAAAAACTGTGAATTTATGCCACGTTTCCAAATGTTGATCGATAAAAAATAATTCGGCAAACACAGCTTGCAAAAAGTAAGATCTGGGTTTTTAAACATTTTCATATATATAGCAAAATCTATATAGCAAAATCATTCATACAAATATTAAAAAATAATGGTTATTTGAAATATCTGTGAAGATTTAAAAATTGAGCGATTTTTATGATTTTTAAAAAATTTTGAAAATCCTATGTTGCCAACAGATATATTTTAGGACTTAAAATCGATCGATTTTTTAACGATTATACTATCAGATATTTCAAAAATTAAAAGATTTTTCAAATGTTTATTATTGGGACTAATATTAACAATATGGAAGTTTTTTTAAAAATCACTTTTCAATCAAAATAGTTAAAATCACAATTTGTTCAGATTTTTATTTTTTGGCATTATTTTCAAATTAATTTGGCACTTTTCCCTAAGGCCGTAATATAGTTAAAAGTCAAAACTTTCGAAAATCGCCCGAAAAATATTTTGTTAAATGAAAGTTCTCAAAAAAGAAAAATTGAAAAAATCTTTCTGCTTATTCAATATGCATGTTAAACAAAACTTAAAACCTATTCAACTGTTATACACAACAAGAAATTAACACCTTTTTCTATTTTATGTATTTTCCTGAGTTATTGTTTACAAATGACAAAATATTTGAAAATTCAATCCCTTTACTTTAAAACATTTGTATTAACCCCATTTAACCATTCTACAACCAACACCAAGCTTATAGCTACCTATAGGCTGAATATTCAAAACACATATCCGTTCAATCTTTTTCATCGCGCCCCTTTTATAAATTTTATACTACTTTACAGTAAAAATTTTCTTAAGGCTCCAATGGTGTAACGGTATATAGGCTTTCAACTTCAATCCCTTTATAATATAAAATACGCGTACGCAAATTTATTATTCCGAGCGACACTCGAGTTATCCTAATGCTATCATCGTACGACACTTGTAACTCCTGAAGAGTGTCGAATAAATTGGTATTCATCTCCTTGCCAATTATAGTTGCCGTTTTTTTTTTTTCTTATACCTTTTATACCTAAACCCATCAAGTGATGTGAGGTACAACGTTTTCCAAGGGAGCACTCAATTTCCTGTAAGGAAATTTTTTTTGTTTTATTTTATTAGGATTTTTTCGCAAAGGATATCGAAAGCTAAAGGAGAAAATGTTTGTGAAAGAAATATAAGGGCGCGCACTCGAGAAAAAAAAAATAGGCTCTGTGATAAACTGAAGGGCTGTGTATGCAATAAAATGATGATAGTTCGATTTTGATTGGAGTTTCTGTAATATTTGGTCATATCCGTTAATTGAAGGGAAAAAAAAAATAACAAAGGTTTCCATACATTGTGGTTCGGCTGGTTGGCTGGATGAATGAAGAAACATGGCGTTTTTCATGAATATTTAGAAAAGCCTTTGAGCAGCGGTCAGTTAGGCCAGTTAATTAAAATTTGTTTAACTTTGGAAAATATTGAAATTCTTGCACTTCTGGCACTGGTCTAATAATAGATGCTACCAGGAGGTTTCTGGTATAGCTACATAATGTAATGAAAACCACATTGGTCCAGAAAAATTGAAGACGAGACACAGCTTTGCACTTTTCCTCTATGACCTATAAGAGTGAACAATGAACATACCTTGCCTATACATTTTTCCTCTATTTCCTGTTCTTTATCTAAAAAATCTAAACACCGGTTTTTTGAATAGAAAAGATGCTTTGCAGTGCTTTCTACATACGTCATTATGTATAAACTATTCAAACCAATTTTAATTTACAAAATGTGTGTTCCATTTGTGGGTAGGAGAAAGTGATGTGGTTATATAAATATGGTCTATATGATAGAATGGATTTAAAGTCTTGAGGTTTGAACTTTTATTTATGATTTTGTAAATTTAAATGGGTTGAAAAGGAAGGTTTAGTCATAGTCATCATATCACCAATCTGATAAGTAAGTTTGGAACTCAGCTTATGATAAATCTAAATAAACTTTGAGATTAAATTGAATTATTATCCAACCCGTTTTTGGATTTTTTTTCTAATTTTTGCTCCTTTTTTTTAGCTCCTTAAAAATACGAATATTTTGATCATTTTTAAGTATTATTTCCGAACTTTAAATTAAATTTTTCAAAAATAATCTCAACATAAGTAAATTTGGAATTATTCATGCTATGCTAAAATATTGCCTTCGCTGCGTTTTCAAATAATTTCAACGGTTTTCTATCAATTTTTGAAAAAAAAAAGAATTTGATCGCATTTTTCATATTTTTTGAAATAATTTTTGTACAATTTTTACGTATCATGAGACATCACACCATATCGATCCCAGCTCATACCGAGGGGCACTTCATACCCATGGAAAGTTTATAATCATTTAAAAATTGGCATTTCGTCCTAACGACCTCACTTGGATTCACTTAGTCTCTTGCTGTTGAATTTTTGGGTATTGTTTCCAAGTGGGTAGTAACTAATGCTGAAAGACTGCTCAGTAATTAAAGATTAGAAACTAATCTACATTTCCTTAAAATTATAAGGTAGAAATGTCACCTAAATATTTTCACAATAAATTGTTTTTGTGGTAGTTCCTCAATTTCGGGTGATATTTCCAAACTTCATATTTTGAAAATATTTCTAGAGTGGAATTCAATTTCTCAAAAAACATCAAACGAGAAAATAAAAAAAAATGTGAGTTTTTGAAAATTTAAAAAATTCGCTATCCTTTTTCAATTGTTTTATCAGATTTTACAAATTTTTCCAAATTCAATACTGTCAATATTTGACTCAGTTAGTTTTTGAAATTTCTTTTGAATATTAAGGTAGAACCGCACTGGACCAAACTTTTCTTGAAGAACTTCACTTTATTCGAATGAAATTGTATGAACTGCATGTTACGTGATCAGATGCAGTCCAGATGGTTAAACAATAAAACCTTATCTGAGCTCACGTGATCTCGGTAGTGCAATGCGTGGTGCATGGCTATGAGATCGAGCTTGGACTCGGTTCAAGTCCCACTGGCTAGTTTTATATTTAAAATTAAACAATTAACAACCTGGCACAATATGGGAGTTTTGAAAAATCTGATAAGATAATCGCCTTTTGTTCAAAAATTTTCAAAATCCCACTGTGTCAATATTCAGCTTATTTGCAAATAATTTCTGAAAAAGCTTACTGAAATGAATCTTCCCAAAATAAGTTTTTAATTCTAGGATGTGGGAATATTTCAAAATAATTTTCAATCATTTTTAAGTTAGCTAGGTCTCGGTGAATTTTGTTACACATTCCAAAAATGCCGGGATAGCAAATTTTCTACCAACAGCCTACCCACTTACCCCATTCCTTTCCCCCAAAACACTGTTTTGGTGATTAAGATTAAAGAATAAAAATGAAATAATAATTTTTCTTTGTCAACGCATTGTTTCCAAAAGAAATAAAAACTTATTATATTTTTTTTTATTTGCAATCATCACATAAGTGTCAAATTTTCTGGTCAAACAAAATGGCTCTTCCTCAACGACATTTTGACACATATGTTCACTTCTTGACGAGTATATGTATGTTGTACTTTAATTTGTATGAAGAGCATTGTTGTTGTTCTATTGTACAGCTTGTGTGGGGGTTGTGCGTGTTATTGCCTCTTACAATACTCACACGTCCTAATCACATAAACAACCAACAAAATAGTCATCGTAAAATTTATTTCCTAAATTGGATAGTCCTTCATATACAAAAAAAAAAAACAACAACAACAACAAAAAAAATAGAAAAACTAAAAATATTAATAAACACTTTAAAGAGTATTCTTTGAGGTCAGTGTGTATATATCCTTTCAGTCAGCACTTTGATATCCCATAAGTGCCATTATGCCACCCGAAACCGTATAATAAGTGATTTGTATGAGTGTCACGAAGGAGTAGCCCAACAACAACAACAACAAAAAAAATCCCTTTTGCTTAATGGTGCGATTCATAAATTGAGGGTGGAAATGTTTTCACTCACTCACCACCACCACCACCAACGCCTTATTGTCCTTAAGTCGATAATATAGTTCTTATGAAGTAAGAACCAAACAAAAAAAAAAGGGACAGGTACAGCGATGATATCCTTATTTCGAAAAAGAGGAAAACTCTCTGACCCTGCAGTCTAACCCATAAAGCAATTTAAAAGTTATAGGAAATTACTTTTTTTTTGTTTTGTTGTTGCTTTCATTGGAAATGTACTATTTTTGTTGTTGTTTCTGAACAAGGATTCAATGTCAATTCTTAAACCCATTAGTTCGCCATTTTCCGCAACCACTTGACAACCAATGCAAGTTTTGTAATGAAAAAAAAAAAAAAAAAAAAGTATCTTTAGTAATAAAACAAAACGAAAAAATCCCCAACATCCAAATGTTTAATGTACCAACTTTGGAAAGCAATTAACAATGCTACTGCAGCAGAAAAACTTTAACCCTTCAAATGTTTGAAACTGAAAATGTGGAACAATTTTCAACTTCAACTGTGTAGTGGATTGGGGAAATTGGGTTATGGGATGTGTGCAGTGTTGCTGGTTGCTGCTTTTGGTACAACACGAACATGCACAGTTTTCTGTATGATGGCGAATAGTTGTAAAGTAAAGTTCTAAAAGACAAGTTCATCCTCATTTGTCGTAAAAGTCACACAAACTTTCAAAAATGTAACTCAAATTTGAACATCTACTGAACTGCTATACGAGTACATAACATAAAACTTGTACATATAGTAGGTTTATTATTATGTTCATAGGACTATAGACTAGGAGTGAAGGCTACTGACGGCTGCTTTTGCTGCTGCTGCTGCTGCTGCTACTGCTGCTTCGACTTGCTACAAATACAATGCAGCTGCTTAAATAGAAAATAAAATAAGAACAAAGTAGGTCTGTTATGTTGAAAAGCTAGGAATTATTCATGAGGTCTGTGGATAATTAAGAAGTGGATGTAGGGAATCATCTAGTATTTAATGGGATCAATTAAATCACAATGAGAAGTGACTTTTCAAAATGGCTTGATGGATTTTAAATTTGCAATTGTTTTTAATTAGTTCTTTAAATGTTTTTTTTTTTTTGGATTTGAGATTTTTTTTGTTTTTGTTTTTAAAACTGCAATTGTTTTATAAAATTAACATTAATTCAGAAGTAAGTTGGTTGACTGAGGAAATCTGTAACCTTTAATTTAAAAGATAATTGAATTATCTAATCGATCTTTCTGTGCATTTTCAAATAAGATTGAACGGTTTTTTCTCTGAATGTCCTACACCATCGAAAATCATTGGTGTACTGTGAAAAATGTTTTCTTATATGGTGATATATAGGAAGCCATAGCAGGGAGAAGTCTAAAAATCACATGAGGATGAAAGAAGTCTACCGTAGCGTACTAAGGTATTGGCTTTAGAGCAGAGACCGAAGAGGTCACAAAAGGTGAGACAGTAGGACCATTTACAGAATCACCAAAGATTCTTAGGTGCCAGAGCTCTAAACAACAACTAGTAAAAGACATGGACGGATCACTGCAAATTTCGTATGAGGACCGGCTGAGAAGGTGGAAGAAGTACTTTTCTGCGATTTTAAATCGTGTTTTCGCCAGTGATTAGAGTCCAACGCCCAATGATCCGTCCGAAGTCACAATTTTCCGAATTCGTACCCGAAGTTGAGAGGAAATCTTTACTGCAATCAATGTACTGAAGAACAACAAAGTGGTTGGATTTGAACTCTAACGAGCAGCGTTAACAACAGTAAGCGTGCTACTTTATCCACTCATTGAGATCTTTCCTGAATAGTGGAAGTAATGATTGTAGGCTTTCAGAGAAAGGATACCTAGAGAAATTTGCGTGCTACCTGTAAAAATGGGGATAGACAAGGCTGTATGCTACGGCCAATACTGTTTAGGTTGGTCAATTAGTAATGTACATATTGCACGCAGCTTTGATGACTTTGAAATGGAAAATTATTCAGTGGACTCTGCAAACATACCTGAAACACCTAGACTACGCAGACGACGTACATCTCCATCGAATAACAACAAGGGTGGAGAAAGAAACTGAAATCGGTTAGCTAAATATCAATTTGACAAAAACAAAAAGAATAATCTTTGGAACTTTCTCATCTACGCGAATACGGTAGTAGACAATTTTCAATATATTGGCAGTACTGTCTCTACTGATGGCGGAACCGAACTAGATATTAACAGTCAAATGGGGAAACCAAAGACTGCGTTCGGAATGCTATCCAAAATATCAAGGAATAACTCTATAAGCTTATAAAAGGCTAAGCAGACAGACAAACGAGTGGGCCGGCCTAGAAGTACTTGGGGAATAAGTAACGAAATTGATTTAGTACTGCTGGGGAAGAGTTGGAGAATGCTAAAAACAACATCTCCTGAAACCGTGTTTAAATTCTGATTCAGAGGCAGGCTCAGTTATTCCCAAACTGCATTTCTGTAAAAAGTATCCCTTAGCTCGAGTTCCCCATCATGATTGATTCGCCGGTTCCTTCTTTTAGCTTATTGCTGAAGGTAGAAGTAGATGATTATGGCAGCTTGATGCTATTTTCTTTGTTCCACATCTTCTAAAGTCTTTATTTGGCAGCCATAAGGGCAGCTCAATTTTCTACTAATTTTATTCAAGTGACAAGAGATCTCTCTGGGAATGCTTATTCCCTCGCTTTCACTTCTTTTACAACTTTACACCAACAGTCTTCCTCTAGCGTACAAAATTATATGGTCATTTTCACATACACAATATGACCTTTTTGTTAATTATCTTATTTGATTCCCTCCAGGGCAGCTAGAGTGCCGACCATAATATGGAATAACATACCAAGGACTGCCTATATTAAGACAAATATCCGCACCCGCAGTTAAATTTAACCTACATTGTTACCACTTGTAATTGAAAATGAAACACATTGAAAGTTTTCAAAACGTTTACCAATTCATTTTCGAGAGGAGTCATTTGCCCGCCGCCGCCGTTGCCACTCGTTCGGCCCGTTGGTCGTCCTTCGGCTTTGAAGTACGAGTCCGTTGAAACCATAGAATACCTTACAGCAAAACTAACCTTTTTCCAGAACAATGATACTTTCACTTTGTATAGCGAGAGTCGAGTCTACTATTTGTAAAAGGTTTTGTTGTTGTTTTAGTCTTTTTTTTTTTTGATCTTTTTTTATTGTTGTTTTGTATTTGAATTCAGCCTCGAATGGTACTTGTAGTATCCTCTGATTGCATTGGTTTTAGCTAGCAGCAGCAGAAGCAGCAGCAGCATCATAGCCAAAAGAGATATACATACATAACATATAGTATATGTATATAGAATGAGAAAAGGATTCAATTTCATTCTCGGTAAAATGGCAAATAACAACAAAGGTAACTGTTATGGGAATTGAAATGCTAAATTGTTGTCACAGTTGTTTGCTGAAATGTGAACCTATTTTGCTATTGGAACTAACTCTCTGGGCATCAGTGTCGTTCTTAATTGGCAAATGATTGCCAATCAATGAATGCATATATAGAGCCCCAGAAAGAAGCTTCATGTCTATAGGACTCTGTTTGCCCTTTTTTTTAGTTTTGAAAATAGTTTGGAGGCCAATATTAGAAGACGTTTTAATGGCGAACTTTTTAGTTGTGATTTGTGAAAATTAAATGACTTCAACTTTATGATTCCTTAAATCTAAAGCGACATCTAGAAGAATACAATCATATAATTATTTTGACTATAAATCTGGGTAACATTTCACACCATCATCATCATCCTGGCCTCCTTCAACATGCCTCTTCACTTATCCCGGTCTTGAGCCGACGCCATCCAGTTGCGTACCCTAAGGCTTCTGGTGTCGTGGTCTACGCCAATTCTCTCCAGCGCAAGCATGGTCTACCACGCTGCCATCTACCATAGAATGTACCACAAAGGACTTTACGAGCAGGTTCCTCTTCGCTTATGCGAGCTAGGTGCCCTGCCCACCAGAGTCTACCGAGTTTAATTTTGTCATTACCGCCATCAATGCACCTTAGAACAAAAAAAAACTGTTGGATTTGGCCATGTTCCCGCAGAGCTCTTCCGAGCTTGGAATTTAATCATCTGCTCAATATATTGAGACTACTGGAATCGAACAAAATATTAACAGCTGAATCGTGAATGCTGTCAAAAATATGGTGACACAACTCTAACTTATAAGGTCAAACTACGATTGTCCAATGATGAACTACATTCGGGAGCTGGAAAGGGACCAATTGACTCTATCATAGAAAGTGGCAGTGAATTGGCCATTCGCTACGAAAAATCCCACACCACAGAAAATAGTGTTAAATAGCTATCGATCTTGGAAGCAGCAAATTCACGGGCTTAATTAATCAATTGTGTCACGAGCTGTGTGACATGTTGCACCATCTTGTTAAAACCACAGCTCCTACACATCGTGCTTGTTCAATTGAGAAACAAAGAAGTCAGTAATCATGGCTCTACAGTAGTCATCCGTGATTGTAACGTTCTGACCAGCATCGTTTTTAAGGAAGTACAGACCGCCAGCCCATAAAGCACACCAAACAGTCAGATTTTCTGGATTTAACTGGATCAACAGCAATCTTGTTTTGGGTTCACTTAACTATGAGTTGTTGTTCAGGCGTTCATTTTGTAATGCCAAATCAAACTGAACAGAAATCACTTAACAGCGGTTAAAATGGCCGCCAGTTAACAAAGTTTTGCCGACTTAAAGGTTCTAGGTATACCTCCAAGTACCTGCAAATAAATTTTTGAAACTATTTTCATACAAAACCAATATAAAATTCCCCAAAGAGCAAATGAAGAAGTTTCAGATGTCCTAGAACTACACATACATAATATATTATTTAACTGTTTTCCTGTCGAATCGAAATGACATGCAAAAAGCAAAAATAAATTGAATTGTCACTTTTCAAGTACCATTTCGTACATTTATTGTCTGCAACCGTTAAAAAGAATTAAAAAAAATCTTTAAAATTTTAAACACCTGCGCTGCGATGGTATGGTGCTTGCTCTCTTGCACATCCAAAACAGATTTAATTAAAAATTCTATTCTAATCGTTATTTTGTTATTTTGCTGAAAGGGTTTTTAATCCAAATGGCAAATGAATTTCTTCAATTTAGAGACAAACTTCGGAGACAATAAAAGCAAATAAATTTTAAGTACTGACATCAGATAAAAAGTTCATTAAGCTTTAACAGAGAGAGAGAAAGAGAGAGAGAGAGAGAGAGGGAAACTCTGAGACTTTCATGCACAGTATAGCAAAGATGGTATTATAGAACAACAAATTCACATTTTAACTCTCTATCTATTTCTTATAATTATTTCGGAAATTGCATGCCAATGAATAATGCAGCAAACGATAATAATAAATTAAATGCATTTTCCAAACCAAAATACTCGTCCTGAGTTGATAAAGACCACATTTAGTTTTGTAAGGACAAATGTATGTATATATGTTACTGTAAAAAGCCGAAATACGAAAATTCTAATATTTTTTGGGAACCCCTTACATTTTTCATGAAGATTGAAGACCTTGTACCTGGCCCGTTTCGTAGAGAATTTCAACTCCCTTTTCGGAGACACTGTCCCGCTTATGCTACACCATTTCTCCACTTGAAATTTACCAAATATACGGAAGTAAAAGTACGGCTTGTATTTCTAAAACAAAATATTTTTAACTTTTATTGATGTTTTTTATAAAAATTCTAAGTCTTACTTATACATTCTAGAATTTTCATTTTTCGGGTGTTTACAGTAAGATTGTATAACTCCACTGACAATATTTTTTGAAAATGACTTAAATATACTCAACTGAATTTAAAATTCCTTCTTAAATTTTCCTCATGTTCCACAAAACCGTTGTGAATGATTTTTGAAAACTTTATTTTTCTGTCATTTTAACAAAATTGTCATTCAAAAAAAAAAAAAATACTCACTTCCTACCTATCTACCGTTAAGCTTAATGTCTCATATCATTTAAGCGATTAATACATTAAGGTATCCATTACACTTTTAATCTCATGTGAATCAGAGCATGTGACAACAGATAGATATTGAATTAATACTACGAATCCCATTTGAATATACCAACAACCGACAGCTGCAGGAAAAAAAGAACTTTAATTAATTTAATGCACAAACACATTACTTAAACATTATGCTTTTCCAAAAGGTTTCTTCTTGGAACTTTTTTTTTGATTTAATTTTATTTTTAAAAAATAGTAAAAAAAAGATGTGTGTGGTTTTGTGAATAAATAATTGAGACTTTAATAGCATTACATTTTAAATTAGTGTTAAAGAGATTATGTTGATTTTGGATTAAAATAATGGCGGCGGCGTGCCGGTCGGTGATGACTTTATTATTTGTTAAATATTACAAAAAGGAAGTGGCAACACAATCCTCAAGAATATTTTCGTAGAACTATTATTTTTGTTTATTATATTTACTTGGGGTATCTGTCCTAATTATGTCCATGAGTTATTAGTTGCGGGGCATTGGACTTCGACGACGCGACGCCTTCGTGTACCGTTTCTGGAGCACCGTTGCCACTTCCAACAAATATGGCAGGAGACAAGTAAAATAAAACAGTAGATTAAATGTTTTCGAAAACTTGTGATTACAAAAAAATTTTATTTTGATCGAAAACCGACAATTTCGCGAAAAAAAAAAACAAATTTTGTGTTATGTTAAATAACGTATTATTTATTTTTGAAAAAATCAAGAGATATTTTTTGTTCGTAGAATCTGTAGATTTTATTTTGAGGCAGTTTACTTTTTGAAAAAAAAAAATAATGCAGTAGATCTGCTGCAAAGGGGAACCCCGATTCTGGAAATTTGAAGATTCAGATTTCCAACAAATTCGAAGAAAATTGTATTCTCTCTAAAAAAAGAAACTCTAATTTAAAAAAAATAACAAAACAAGTTACAGCAGCTACCTAGAACTCAGAAGTTATTATTATTTCGCAGGAATATAAAATAGAAACGGGATGTTCCCCACGACGCAACGTCTTTTAAAAAACAATACAAAATGCTCTCAAATCCGCCTACGTTATTTTTATTGTTTAATCTTCTATTAGAAATGTTTTCTCTCGATGTTCATGTACAAAAGTACCAAAATGGCTGCTTTTGTTTAGTTTAGCGCATTAAGGTTAATACAATAAAGTTAACACTAAACAAGAGTCTTAAACAGCAAATCCAATAACACTTGAATTCACAATAACAGCATCATTGTGAATGGACATGGTCTTTTGAACATGGACATATGTATCTATGAATTGAATTTAGGTGTATGTATGTAGCTATTATATGTAGTAATTTGTATATTACTTAAACATGACAACAATATTGGAAAATCTACATCACTATGTACGAGCATGTTGTATTCAATTGTTTAAGGGCCGTTTGCTGACACGAACTTTTTAATATTTTTAAGTTCTACATAAGAGCCTTTGTGACAGTTTACGCCGAAGAAAGAATAGATTATTAATGGAACTTACATTTTTAAGTTTCGTTCCAGCAAATGGTTCTAAGTTATGAACCCTCTGTATGCCAGAGACACAGTGCGAGTTTAAGGTAGGTGGGAGGGGATTTGAAAGGAGATGTCGGTGAACATTAGTCTTGAATTTCAGTACATCACAATGAGAGGGAAAGACAGATCGTTTAAGGTTATTCCACATTCGCGTGGAATTTAATGGATTAGTAGTTGCAGACAGGAGATCATTAATGAAAATGAGAAATAGTGTCGGAGACAAAACGGAACCCTGTGGCACACCAGCATTTATGTTGTGGGTTGTAGACTTGAATCCGTCTAATACTACTTTTATAGAGCGATTCGAAAGAAATTTAATAATCCAACGAAGAAGGGTTTCATCGACACCAAAAGCATGCATTTTCGATAAAATAGCAGGATGCTAAACTTTAGCAAATGCTCATAGTATCGCCAGTAAGAATGGAATGTTTTTCTTGTACAACTTCGGCCATATCAGTCATGACATAAAATTCAGTGAATTGGTTACTTGGCGATCCGGCGAATTGGCGTCTTAGAGACTTGGCGACTTGGTAGCTCGGCAAGTTGGCGGCCGCCAGGAACAACGTTCCTTACAAATAAAGAAATTAAATATTTTTTGAACAACAAACTAACTATTGGCTTTTGAATTGAATGAGGGATTAGGTTTAAAAAAGAGTTTAACCTGAACTCCTCACATAAGTACATCCATTTATTATAAAAATACTTTAAGAACCTTGACAATCATAAATTTCCGACTTATTACCTCAGAAACACATTTATCCTTGAATGCAAATATTTTAAACATTTTTTTATTGGTCAATCGATTTCCTGAAAGATTAGATAATTAGTAATCTACATTATGATTCAAAAAGATTAAATCGCTTTTCGAAAATTTAAAATGCTTACGAATAAGGAATTATGCCTTTAAAACATTTTACCGCATAACTCAATTAATAGGAGACGATGTATGAAGGTATTGAAACTCTACTTTTTAACTAACTCCATTTTATTTAATGATAATTTTTCAAAATTGACATTCCAGAGCAATTTTTGTTTCAAACCTTTTAGTCTATATTTTTCTAAGAACCCCAAGATAAACTTACGTAATTGTAAAAAGTGGGAATACTCAACGTAATGTAATCGAGTAATATAGGATTTTTATTTTTTTAATTTTTTTTTGAAGAAAAAAACATTCATTACACGAAGAACAACATTATATCCAACTAATTGAATAAGATTTTTTTTTCTTCTTAATATTGGAATCGCGGTTCCAGAAAGCATCATATCCTTTTGCTGGAAGCATAAAAATGAATTTTTAATTTATTTTCATCTCTATATAGATATAGCTGTGCTGTATATACGAGTATAGTGCTGATGGCTCCTGAATTCAGTTAAGGTGTAGGATTTCTCGTAAATAACTGTGACATCCGGTTTGAGGCTGTGTAAAGGAATATAATTTTCATGAATACGAGTAGGTACTATATCTTACCCTTGTATATAGCTCCTCCTCCTTCTCGGCCCCGAGCACTTAATGAAATTTGTTTATCTGATAGCGACGAACAACATTAAATGATGCGGCGGCAACGACGAAAACAACAACAACAACAGCGACAAAAGATGGCGGGTGTGCGGTGGGAGTGGTGGTGTAGGGGATGTCGATGGCGGGGCTATGATGATGATGATGATGATGATGATGACGACAAAAACAACTCCAACACCTTTTTTTCTTTAAGGTTCTAGTATAATGATTCACAGTCTCACCGTAATGAGAAAAATGTTAATTTTCTAAAGGAAATTACATTAGCGAACGAAATAAAATTTCCCTTTTTTTTATTATTCGAAAATAATTCCTGTGCACAGGTAGTATATGCTGATGGCGGTAAGAGGAACATTTGGGATGACCTTGGAAGGACACGTAGTAGGTTTATTTCATTAGTCCTTTAAAATTGCATGTTTTAAAATTTAAAGGATCCATTAATGTTGATGAAGTGTACTGCTTTTCAGTAGGAAAAGGTGTTGAGAAGTCCTTTTGAAACTTTTATTTTATGTCACTGGATACGTTTTGTTTTATAAAAATTTTCAAAAAAAAAATAATAATTATGTCAAATGGAATATTAAAATAAAAGGTGTTTTGTGTAGAGGTATAGAACTTTGAAATAGAATAAAGCAAAGATGACTGTTATGGTTGACTCCGACGTAATTTAATCTGGAGGTCCAATTTCACTTCCACTTTTTCACTTTTTCCAAAATTTTTTGCCGTATATCGGCAATAACGTGGTGAATGCTGTCCTCCAAGTGATTTATCATTTCGGACTTCTCATATCTCCACAGAAATAGCCTAACGGCCATGAAAATGATAGGTGAAAGAAGTATAACAGAAACATTCCCAAAGAATCTTTCTTTCGCCGCACCACACGAATGTGGAATGCTTTACCCAGCTCGATTTTTCCTACCCATTTCGATGCTTAGACATTCAAAACCATTGTGCATCGGCATCTCCTTTTAACTCCTATCCCATTTCCCTAAACGCTCGCACTGTGTTAAAACATTTTAAGGGTAGTCATATCCCCTTAAGTGCGCACTTAAAATAAAAAAAACAACAGCTGTTGCATATCATAGGTGTTCAATTGAGGAAGGAAAAAGTCAGTAATCATGCTCTATAGCGGTCACTGTTGACTGTAACGTTTTGGCCAGCATCATATTTAAAGAATACCGACCAATGATTCCACAACCCCATAAAGCACACCAGTCAGTTTTTCTAGATGTAACGGTGTCTCAACATACACTTGAGTATATATCTTCACTCCAAGTTTCAAAATTTTCTTACGATAGCTGCGATACGTATTTCGAACAGAATCATGATTTTCAAAATAAATTTGCGTGATTTGGAAGCGTTGTTCAGGTGTCAGTCTATTCTTGTTGAAATGAAGAAACAAATTAAACACAAACCACTCAACAGCTGTTAAAATGGCCGCTAATTAAAAAGTGTTGCCAACCTCTAAAAAAAACACCTTTTTAAATCTAATACTTCTCAGCAAAATTTGTATAAATATCCTTAAATTCCTAAATTTCTGTTAATTAACTTTAAAACATAAATTTTATCAAGCTCTGATTTATTATTTGAACTGATTAAATTACCATCCATTGGTTGAACTAGCTATGCAAAAAAAAAAATAAATTATTTTTAGGAATTGTTTTCGTTTCTTTTTTTTATTTTGTCGAACAAATCCATCAATAGCCTTTTGATTTTCCAAAAGAACCAAATGAAAACGTCTTTTTAACTGTAACATCAGCAAAAACAAAACAGGAAAGGTAAACTTTTGTACAGATAAACATAAAAATATCCACCCACCTATTTCTACCTACAACCAATTTCAAATGAACCGGAAGTTAAAAAGGAAAAAAAAAAAACCAAAAACAACAAAAATATACAAGAATGAACTGAACCAAAAAGACTCTTTAGTTTGCTGAAACTAAGAAGCCAATTTGTGTAATAGTCCTTCTCAAAAGAAAAACTTTGGCTTCTCGTCAAGGATCAAAAGGTCCAGTGAGAATAAATCAAGTTAGCTATTTGTTTTTGTTGTTTTTTCATCTTCGGCATTTTCTTGATAGAAATAAAATGAAAGAGAAACTGCTGATGTAATTAAGAAAAAAAAATGCGAAATGTGAAGAAAAGTTCATTAAAGTGATGGTTTTGGCTATTTAAGGAATCAAAACTTCTTTGCGAAAAGAATAATATAACTATTAGGTATAGCTTTGGCATATGCGAGACCAAGTGGTATTGAAAGTGTAAATGAGATTTCATTTGGTGTTATATCATAAAATCACAGCTAATTAGTTGGCGTTGTGTAGTTAAGTACAATTGATGTAAAAAGAAAAAAGAAAAACTTTGCCACAACAAGATTTCTAGAAGAAGCTGTTCAATAGCATTTCTTTGGAATAAAAATTAATTGAGATGTTTGTAAAAAATATAAAGATGAATGAGATGTGTTGTTTCACCTCACCAGAAAGAAGAACTAGTTGTGAAATAATCAAATATTATAAATATCTTTTGTATCTTCAAAAGTCCTGAAGCCATCTGGGTTTCAGTGTTCGACTTGAAATTGATGAATGCATTGAACTTGTGAGTTATTTTGACTTGTTCACCTTAAGATGACAGGCTCCCGAAGGTTTCAAACTAGAGTAAGTCGGTCTGGTCACCATCATGATGTCATCATCATCATCGGTCCTGGCCCCCTTCAACAAGTCTCTCCACCTATCCCTGCCTCGAGCCAACGCCATCCAGTTGCGCACCCTAAGGCTTCCAGAATCATCCTTCCTCACATATGGGGCCAACAAATGGTCGGAGTCCATGTGAGTACAGGAAGGACCATGGTCCTGTTAAGCAGCAGTTTTGAAGTTATGGTGAGATTTATGGATTTGAAAAGCTTTGACAAACTTGTAGGCTCTGTTGGAATTGAGCAGTCATCCGCGTACTTTGGGTTGCCTTTAATAATGTGCAGATTTTGTACCGGCGATGTCTAAGGGTAAAGGTCTGATCAATTGTTGATTTACCTGGAATGAAATCATCATGGTGTGTTTCGCCGAAATGGAGCTCTTTGTCGATGAGTAGAAGGGGGGGGGAGGGGTATAGCCGGCTGAGTGCTGCTTATCATAATGATAACGGATGACTTGAATGCCAAGATCGGCAACGATACCGATATGGGCTCAGGTATACTATGGAAAAAAATGGTATTGGCAGGAAGGACAAAATAAAACGCTAAATTAATTTCTGCAATATAAACCACCACGTTTTTGTTGGAAACGTATTTGAGCTGAAGACGTGTTCCAAAGTCAGTTGCTTGTTGACGGATATATGTATAAGCAACTATCAACCACATTGACCACTTCGAGATCAATCGGTGCTGAATATCAGTCTTCAGGACGTCCAAAACAGACACTCACTAATACTAATTCCTGTTACAGATTAGTGATTAACTGCACTCAGCTTCTTTTCGACTGGAAACGGAGGAAATCAGTGGACACTGCAATCGTATGGGCTAATGATTAATAGGCAAACTTGGTCCAGGAACTTCCATATCAGCTCAAGTAAAAATTTCTGGGCAACCAGTAGAAATGGTTTAAAATGTTCAATATCTTGAGAGTAGGGTCACCACTGATAGCGGACTAAAGTAGATATTAGAAATTGAATCTGGAATGAAAAGTCTGCGTTCAAAGTAAGTAGGAAAACCTCTTTAAGCTTAAATACCAAGCTATGACGTTTCCACTCCAATGTTGAATCTGAGCTTTTTCTCAGACTTTCTCAGTCTGCTGTTTTACCGAGTGAATTACGAGTCAAGCGATGCAATAGAACCTTCATACACAATTAGACAGACGAGCGGGTCGACCTAGAAATACTTGGGGAAGAACGCGTACAAGAGGAATCAGCACAACTGGCAAAGAGTTGCATTTCCAGGAACCATACACAATGGCTCGTAAGGGCATTGGAAGTCATATATCTTCAAAAGTATACGTCTAGGAAACTTCCGGTTATCAGTGATTGAATTTTAATTGACACAAGCATAGACAGCGTTTTGTTCTTGAATATTTTTTTAAAATAAATTTCCCCTCACACCTAAATGCGGAAACCCCTCCGACAATTCGATTTTTTTCTTGTCTTGGTTCCCTACCAAATCACCCTGTTCATTCTTAAAAAAAATAACTTGTTCAATGAAATTTCAAATCGAAATATTTGCTACAAAGAAAAAAAATATTGTATCTTTCCTACCACATTATTATAAAATATCCAAAACAATGAAAACTTAATCGTCTCGGAGTTTTGTTATAAGAATATCGTTGCCTTTTCTTCCCAATTTAAAATCATCCCTAAGGGAACTAACTTTGTATCATAGCAATGAAAGAATGAAATGTGCAAATTATAATATTGTCCTTTCATTTTCCTTAACCGTATCATTGTGGCCATCGAGAGAAAAAGCCGAATTGGAATTCTCTCTCCACTTTGTATAAATATATCCTTGAATCTTAACTAATTCACTGGGGTTTTTGGTTTTCAATTCATTTCATTTGCTCACTCCTTTTTAATTTGTTCGTCGTCATCCTAGTCATCTCCTTAGGAATTTAAAATTGAAACGGAAGTAGAATATAAGTAGAACAAAATGGGTTCATAAAAGAGTCCGCTTAGAAAATATTGGAAGGTCGATCTGAAAAAAAAAAAAAAAACAAGAAGAAGAAAAGTAAAACTAAAGAAGCTGAAAATGAATGAATGCGAAGAAGCACAGTCTGTGTAAATACTCATATCAGAGGCGAATAAAATGCTGTTATATCCAGCAATCTTATATCTTCTTCTATTGAGAAAGAGAAAAGAGACGAGTAGGAAGCGGAAGTCCTTGGCTTTTCATTTTTGTTCAGATTTAATTTGGTTTCCCTCTAAACTTGCTTTTGACTTTTGGATTGTTTTTATTTTCTCTATCTAGCTACTTTTGTTATCTGTTGGCTTCTCCTCTCTGCTCTTTTTTTTGTTGTTTTGTTTTGATATTACAATGTTATTGCAGTCATAACAATACAATAACCTTTCTGTTTTGGATTCGTTAGTTCTATGAAAACAATTTATTTAACAAAAAAAAAAATCTGCACAAGGTTAAATAAGTTACTTTAAATTTGTTTTTTAATTGGCATTTAAAGAAGTTTTTTGTTTGTGTTGATTTTTTGTGTGGCCATTATAATGAAAAGATATACAAAGGAAATTAAGATTTAATCATAGCATAAAATAGTTAAGTAGAAATATTTTGTTTTAAGTTAGATCAACTAAAATTTTAGAGGAGACTGTGCGGTTGCTTTTATTCTTAATCTCTGGAAGCAATTTAAATTTGAAACAACTGAAGTAGCAGTAATATTTTAGTAAGTAGCTTTGTGCTGTACTTAATGAGCATTGTTAATATAGAATTTCAATTTGATTCCTCAAATCCTCATATTTGGATAGAATCAGTTGAATAGTTGTTTTCCAAATATTTAATTCTCATTATAACTTCTGATATACATTTTTATTTGTTAAAATTTTGAAATTCACAAAATAATAATAAAACCGTCAAAAAAATTCAACAAAAAATTACATCCTGTGGAAATTTTTTTAAGGAGTAAAATTTGTTGTCGAAAAAAATTCTTGCTCAAAAAAAAATGTTAAATGATCTTAAATAAAAGAACTTACTAGACGCACAAATTAAAAATTATAATTTTGGTACCAAAATTGTAACTTTACAATTTTTGATTCAAAGTAGGAGAAAACGGTCAAATTTTTATTTCCGTAGGAGGTTATTTGTTAATCCCAGAAATTACTACATTTGTAGCAAAATGCTAAATTTTTCCATCGCTGGTTTTCAAAAAGTTGATTTCGAAAATTAAAAAGAAGAATTAAATTAGTAAAAAGATTGCAAAATGATGAAAAATTAAAGTTTAATAAAAAATTATATAAAAAAAAAGTTTCTTCGTGTGAATGATCAAAGCCTTAAAAATCAACTACAGAAACAAATTTTGGATGTTTCAACCTCAATACTAGAAAATGACAAATTTATGTCGGCTTTTTTAAAAAATTGTATTAGTTATACTTATTATTCAAAAAAAAAAAATTAAAAAAGTCAATTTTCCAAAAAAAAAAAAAATGATTAAAACTGTTTCTTAAGTTTTGTAGTTTTATAAAAACGATGCAACTTCATGGCTTCGCTTATTTTACAGTAAAATTTTGCTTATTAAATCAAATTATTTTAGGAAACTATTTTTGGTTTTCGATTTTCTCATAAGAGGTTTGACGGATTATTGCCTTAAAGTTTTTCATAACTAACATATTATGTATGAAATAAAATGTTATTGACATTAGATGTCAAGATTTTTTGAAAAAATCAATTTTTTTTTTTTGAAAACTAAATGTTTTGATTCGGGTCAAAATTTTGTTTGATTTTTTTTTAACGGTTTCTTATTAAATGTTTAAAACCAGCATTGCAATTCTATCTTTAAAAAATATTTTTCAAAATTATATACATATGAAACATGAGAGGGCATCTTTGGCTTGAAATTATGTCTTGAGTTCATACATCTTCCATTTTATTTTGAAATTGAAGAATTCCAAATAAAATAAGTTTAAAAAAATCTTAAACCCAAATGAAGTTAACAACTTAATTTCTAAATGTGTGACTAAAAGTTTTAACAAATTTATACCACAGTCCTTAAAACATATGGCCACTGAATTTTCAAGTGGTTCTCAAAATCATCACCACCACCATTATTTTCATTTCAAATTTATAATAATGTAAATAAAAAAAAATCAAACATCAATTAAACATTCACATATGTTGATATACCTACGAGTACATCTACAATCCTACATCCTATTTGGGGTATATAATTATATGCCATGGAAACTTATTATAAAAAAAAAAGAAGAAAAATTTTAAGATTTATGTGTAAATACAAAGTTGACAAAAACAAATAAATATCCTCCTAATCACCATCTTCTGGAGGATTTATTCATGATTTTCTTCGTCGCGTTTTGCATATATGCGTTTATTCCATCTCTGGTGTAGTGTACCTATACGTATGTTGTTTTGTGTGATTTTGGTCCTTGGTATGCTTTCTTATTTGAGCGCAATTAATTTCGGTAATTATAAATGCGAGCAAAAGTTTAACTCACATCCTGTGCGATGACGACAACGACGACGACGACGCGCAACGACGCACGACGACAACGTATGGAGATGAAATTAGGTAAAAGTTAAAATTAATTATGTGTTATCAATATAACTTTTTTTTTTTTGAAGTAGATTAAGAGATTTATGGATTTGAAGAGGAAAAAGCCGTTCGTGGAAAGTTGGAAAATTCTTCTTGAATATTTATAATCCTAAATTTTCTTTTATTTTTTTGCGTGGGCAGAGAAGGCAGTATGTTATTTTAATTGATATAAACATTCATATAAGAATTTACGTATACGAGTATTTCAAAAATATTTGAATTTCAATAAATAGAAAAATACTCAGTTCGTATTTAACTGGGAAACTACTGGTTGCCCAGGGCCAGTACAAGCAGTAGAGCAACCAGTCATAATGAAGTCCTTGGTTTACCTCATCGTGGTGTTCCCGGACAAGTAAAAAAGAGCTAGCTTTCTAAGATAGGATACGGAGGTTAGCAAAGTCAAGACCGCTTGAGCTCAACTGCGGACGTACTGTTAAATATAGAGATTCCTTCTTTAGCCGCACAACAAGAATGTGGAATGCTATACCCAGCTCTATTTTCACCGGTTTCTCCTTTTTAATCCTTCCTTTTTTTCCCCTAACGCTCGCACTGTGTTTAACCATTTCAAGGGTATTAATTCCCCTTTAGTGTTACTTCAATCACTTCAAAGCTCTTATCCAGCAACTGGGTGAAATAAGATGAAGTATTCTGCCACAAGACGATGAGAGAAGTTCATCGTAGATTCGACTAGCGTAACTCCGTAATCGAATTGGCTACATAACTAGAAGAAGTTTCAAGAAGGTGTGATCATAGGCGTGTCTACAGAATTATCAAAAACTCACAGGTGTCCACAGCTCTAAACAACACAGATGGATTTATGTTAGTTTTGCATGAGGACCAGCTCAAAAGGTGGGAGGAGCACATTTCAGGAGTATTAAATGACGTATTCAGCAATGAAGTGAATCCAACGTCTAACGATTCGTCAAAAGTAACATTTTCCAAATAAGCACTCTAGGTATCCCCAACACTGAAGAATAAGAAAACGATTGAACTTGATAGTATTCCCACAGAGCTAGCGCCAACAACATCCAGTGAGCTATTGCACCAACTCATTGAAAGACCTCGGGCACTGATCTACGTATTCCCAAAAATTCCTCGAAGACAAATAATTAACCAAATGAGTTTCTGAGGTAAGGTCAACAAAACCTTGAATTTGTTCTCTTTGACCTTGAAATTAAAGTCTTAAGAATGATGTTAAATATGGCGGCTATAAGTTCTAGAGACTTCTGCATGGTGTTTAGTTTTTCCTCACTCTTTTTCTTTTCACGAAATCACTTATTTGATAAAAGCACTCAGACACCTTTCAGTACAATTATAAATAGCAATGTCTAGAATGACATTAAGAAGTTTCTTACACAAAACGTCTAACCTTTGACAATATTAAAATTAAGAACCAAGACTGTCAACAAAGAAAGAACCCACGAAAAAAGTTACCGTCAATAATAATTGCCAAATCAAAGCTCTTTGCAACTTTTTTTTTCTCTTCTGTTGTCCCTTTTAAACTTTTTAATTGAAGTTTACTACGCTTATAAAAGATTCATCGTGTTCTATTTTGTTTCTCTTTAGTTTTTTTTTTGTTTCTGTTCTTTCAATTTGTCCAGTGTTAACGTCTAATTAATTGACGTTGAAAGACTTCTATTCATTAAGCTATTCACCCACGCCACGCCAACGAGCGCCGCCGCGCCGCGCTGGCCGACCCATTATTTGGTTTGCCATTGGCTCATTTTGAGTAATGCCACTTCAGATTACTCGCTCCAAACTCATCATGGCTAAGTATCATTCATCCCTGACACGAACATCACTGAGGGAAACAAGGTGAGCGCACATCATGATGGACGCAAATCACGGATCCGTTGGAATAACTTTTGTATATGCATGGGATTAGATGGGGAAGGAATGGGTGGAAGGGGAGGTCGCATAGCAAGGTACAGTTAAGTATTCGTTTGTGTGGTAACAGCTGCTACTGCTGCTTCTGTGTTTGCCTGGGAATGAATTTTCATACTACTCTCTTGTCCCACTCCTCCGTTGAAACTTCTGCTGCCACGCCATTTAATTTTTCCACTCGGCAGAAGGATAACGAAAAACCAAGGATTTTCAAAAGGAATATGGCTGGCATATGATTGTACGAGTATACTACACTACCGACACAAACATATATGTTATTCCGAAATGAAAATGATGGCTGGTAAGAGCATTCAATTAGAGCCAGGTATAGCATAGCAGAGCAGAAAGCGATGCAGGTGATGTGTTGCTTTGACGGCCAGCCGGTACGGTACCTATACTATACTCGTCGTCGTTGCTATAACATAACGAGCGTAATTTTACTAACTTTAGCTTCAGTAACGCGATGTAAGGATGTTGTGGTTATGAGGTTTAAGATATTATACATGTGGAGAATTTATTTGAAAGGATTTACATTTAATGAGGTTATAGATTTTTGTTTTTTTTTTTTTTTTGGGTTATAGATGCGGATAAATTGGTTTTAGTTTTCAATTTGTTTTTAGTTTTGATCGTTGTTAAAACTTATAAGAAATATGAGCCTTGGCTCTTTAGTTCAATTTTTGTGCTATAGTTTATCAAGGATTTTGAAACTGTATAGCCTCTAATTCCAGTAAGATGTTTATCTGATGGAATTGGTCATGAGACGGGAACAATACGACACAGGAGCTCTAAATCATCTGAGGCGAAATTTTAGTTTTCAGACCGAATTTACAGAGAGTCTTAGTAGTTTGAGGTGACTTGGAAGAATATAATGAAAGTGTTTATTGGAATTTAAGGGCTTAACAATGTGGTTCTTTAGGTTAAAAGAAGTTTCGAATAGTTTCGAGAAGCTAACGGAGTTTTAAGAACAAATTTCATGCATGCAGTAGGTCTGGGTTTGATTCCCAGATCCCAGCCTCCTCCATGTAAAAAAAATATATTATTTTCTTCAACGGTCTGCTGCTTTTTGGGGAAAGAGAATCGAAATGGGTAGGAAAAATCAAGTCGGGTAAAGTGTTCCACATTCGTGTGGTGCGGCTAAAGAAAGATTCTCTATAGATACTTCACAGTGCGTCCGAAGTTGGGCTCAAGGGTGAATTAATGGGTATTGAAGATACTTTTGTGAAGAACATATTGATCGAATTGAAATAAAAAGTTTAAAGGAAATCTGAAAAATGGTTCCTTTGGAGGTTATGGCAAACCCCATTTTTTGTGAGGATAAAAATCTGTCAAGCAATGTTTGATAAAATCAAGACTCTTTCCACTTGTTCCGTAGTAATATCAAGTTTATTCCAATTCAAATGTATTGCCTTTGTAAAAAAAACTGGGAACTTCAGATTTTTGAGAACAGTTTTTTAACTTTTGTGATGTCTTCAATTCAATTTTGTACTGTTTTATGATAGGCCGTATTAGTCCTGAACAATAAAAAAATTGTATCAAAATTGTCGGTCCAAAATTTAGTAAAGATTGTACTGAAAAACTATTTTATACAACACAGAGGAGCAAAATAGACGAACCGTTTTTTAGAAAGTTGAAAATCAAAAAAATGGTTCTATGGGAGGTAACGGTGTACCTCCCATATTTTGAATTTTCTTTTAATAAAAGTGTGCCAAAATTTATTAAATTTTACAGATTTTTTTTTTTGAATTGTAGGAGCCATTTTCGAGATAAATCGAATTTTCCAAAAAAGTCTAAAAACAAATTTATGGCAGGTACCGTAATATTTTTTTCTTTAAAAAATCACAAGAACACGAGTTCTAATTTCTGCACAAACCAAAACTACCTATAATAGTTGCAAGTAAAAATGTATAAAAGGGATATTTTATTTCACCACGACGTTGGTCAGTGTTTTCTTTTTTAACAGTTTTTTTATTCTCTGTGTAGACATTTTGTGGCTATTTTCTTTAAAACTGATGACGAATGTGAAAACATTACTAAACAAGGGTAATATTTTATGGGTGAATAATTGAAGAAAGTCGACAGCAAATTATTATTTTTACTGCGTCCCAGGCGTCAAATCATTCACCTACTGCATTGCACTAACTAAGATTTATAAAAAACAACACATTGCACATTATTTTTACAAATTATACATTTTTTTTTATTTTATTAAAACGTACCTGGCATACTTAGCTTCAAACTACGCTATCGTCGTTGGACTGAAAAACAAATTTACATTAGACACCTTAATGAACCATAAAAAAGACTTTGTTGACAAATTTTACCCCTGAGTCTGTTCCGTGAATATGACTCAATTCCATTATTAAGGCAAATAAAGTTCGTGTTAGATACCAATGAAAATGAATTTTTAAGCAACGATAATTTGAAACGAAAAACCTATACGAATCAAACAAAAAGCCAAACTAGCTCAAAATGGGTCCTATATTAATCAACCCGTAAAATAATTGTATTCTCTGAACTTAATGAAATTAATTGTGTGCATTTGTGACCAACGTCATAAAGTCACCTCAGGTTGCAATTAAATTTTGTCAATACCACCTCTACCCTCCTACCCCCCCGCTACCATAATGGAAACCATGAATTGCTTCCCTTGTAGGTATATAGACTTCGCCGATGACCCTTATGATAACCACAAAACATGTTATTTTAATCAATTTCAATATTCATAACACCACACTATGTATAGTAGCTTTACTCTCTTGTTCATGCAATTAGCCAAATTAATATGTCACACAAACACCAAAATAGATCTCGAAACAACGAGCTCACGAGATAACCCTTCATGTGGGAATTAATTTTGAAAGACACCAGGGAAACCAATCCTTGAATTAAATTTCCCACCATCAGTGTGGTAAATATCGAATCCTTCGGTATTGCAAAAAGCCACAAAATGGCTAACGAACAATAAAAAAGAGGAGCTTTTATTTTTGGCTATAAAATAAATTTAAAATCAAAGTACCTAAATTGATTTTGAATTGTTCCCTTGCATCGTCGCTCGCTAATAATAAATTGTCCACAATAAAAATTCAATAAATCGGGATACTCTACAATAATCCCAAAGGTAGGTAGGTATAGTGCGGTCGGTGTCTGACTGACGATGACGGCCGTTTCAACTCACTACCAATTTTTTTCTCTATACGAGTACATAATAGAGTAATAAACTTCTCATTTTCAGCCAATTTTCTTTCAAAAACACCTTTACGCAAAGCACATTTTTTTTGGTTGCTACAAACAGAACACAAAGAATACTTATATAAGATCCTTATGCCTTACGACATCCATCTATCTTCTGTCCCTCAAGCTATACAAAAGTCTGGATAAGAAATCAAAATGATTAATCTTCTGAAAGCTTTACATGGGAGTTAAAAGCGAATTGAACAACAAAAAAAAAATCTACAAACCCTGAATAATAAGTTACACCAGTTCCTTTCTTCTTCTTTTATTTTTTTTTTTTTTTTTGTCAGTACATGTACTTCTCCCTGATTTGAAGGGGGCCGGGACCATCAGGTAGAATACCAGGAATTTTTATTTAAGACCCATAGCAGGACAGACCAGACCAACAAAAAAAAAAGATAAATTCCATTTGATTATCCCACAACCATTTGTAAAATTTTCGTCCTTTCATAGCTTTAGCTTTGGCTTTAGATTTTTGTTCCTGCATTTTGATTTCATTTTGTTGGATTAAATTGTATATACATAAAAATTATGTAAAAAAAATTTAGTTGTTCGAGGATATGGAAATAAATTCGTCATAATATACGTTTAATAGAATTCATTAAGCGTTACAAGTCATGGTGAGTGATTCTTCGACAGGAAACACAGAAAAAAAAACACAAATTTTCACACTGAATAATCACAATTTTTAAAAATTCATAAATTCATAAATGAAATTCAGTAACAGATATACAGAGAAGGAAAAAAATTTCATCACACTCAAAGGGGATAAGAGGTGTGCTTGGGTAGATACCCGTGTTATTTCCAAATTCTATATAAATATATGCAAATGCAGTAAATCTAGATGTACGAACATAATATAACCTACCGGACTGGTGAATATATATTTTTTTTTGAGTTTAATCCTTGGAAAACTTCAGTCGAATTATCCTTTAAATGATAGGCCTACACTATTATTTGGTAATTATTAAATAAATATAATTGCATGGAGTTTGCATGGAGTCATGTTTTTTTTTCCTGGCCTGCCACGTCATGCATATGTGATTCCATAATTAGTTCAAGTAAAATGTTTTTTTTTTATTAATTTTTGAAAACACATTTTTTAACCTCGGATATTTCGGAGAAATATTTCGGAACAACAAACCAGTGCATGCGTATTGGTTCCTTGTCTCAAACTACGAGGATCCGAAACAGTTAATATTTTTTTTTAATTTGTAAAGAAACCGTTTATGAAAAAAAATCAAAAACCGAAAATCCGATTCTATGCCAGGTAGCTTTATAAAAATGATTTTTTGAAAAATATTATTTGACCATTTACTTACCAAACCCCACTAAAAAAATAATTCATCAAAATCGTTAGAGTCCTTTTTCAGATGAATTTGTTTGGTCGTAACGGTTATATGACAGGTACCGTTATCTTTGGATAATTTTCACTTCAGGGAAGCTACGCAAAACATTGAGTCCAAAGTTTGAATAAAATCCCTCCAGTTTGGGCTGAGGGTCGAGATAACGAAAAATTTGAGGGACCTACTTTTTCGCGTTTCTATCGTAATATCAGGTCTGCTTATCATCTCGAGTTCGATTTTTTTTCGAATAAACAATTTGCTCTATAGTACGAATACATAGCTATGAAGCTTAATTTTTTGTGCTCGATTTTTTTTTTACCGATTCAAAACGTGCCCTATTTTCAACTTCATTTAAATCGCACAAGGAACAAAATAGTTGACACTTTTTAACATTTTTAAGAGTCACCCTGTACTGAAAATATTTTTATCTTATCATCATTTGAATGATCTCTTTTTTAGTTTCTTTGAGTTCGAGAACGAACTAGAACTAGTGAACTACAACTTGAGTAGAGAACTAGAGCTAGTGAATTAGAATACTAGTTGGTGAATGAAGTATCAAAATAAATTATTAAGAATTTTTAAAATAGTAAAATGCAGTAACAAAATATATTCGTTGGAAAATTTTGTAAAAATATCCACTTTTTGTTCATAAGGATTATTTTTCAAAATAAATTCATAAAAATTTCAGTGAAATTAAATTTTTTGCTCTGAAATTTTTTAATATTTAAATAAAATATTTATTGATAATAGCAGTACGTTAACTTGTATTTAAAAATTTTTATATGCCAGTTCCTAAATTTGTTTGTAAAACAATTTTGAAATACTAAATGAAAATTTGAAACACAGTTTTTTTTGTTTATTTGACAAAATCAGACCAATTATTGTAACTGGTAAAAAATAACAATAAAAAATAAAAATAAACGCATATCGCAGTCGGTAGGATTCGAACCTACGCTCCCAGAGGGAATCTGATTTCTAGTCAGACGCCTTAACCGCTCGGCCACGACTGCTTTTTTAATTACCATGCATTTTTTTTGTTGTTGTGGTGAACTTAATTTTGTACAAAAATAGTCGGAAAATAGAAATAAAATGCCAAACTCAAAAAAATATTAAATTAACTATATTTATCAAATCTTTTGATTTTACAGCGACTGCAACTGAATTTCAAAAAAGATTTTTTCAATGTCCTTGTCCTGTCTGAAATCTTTTTTTCTTCAAATGATATTAATCAAAGAAAAAGGTATTAAGTATGCAATTTCAAAAAAAAATATTTTTTAACTATGTACTTATAATTTATTTAAAATATTTTTTAAAAAGGAATTGGTATTCAAGTTCGAGCATTTAATAATATACACTCAAAAACAATATTTCAAACAGAAATTAGACGCGATTCAATTTTCGAAAAAAAAAACAAATTTGGCTTTTTTTAAAAATCTTGTTATTGAGATTATATTGTAAACCGAAAACCATTATAAATTATTTTAAAAATGGTTCCATAAAAAATATTTTGATAATTTTTTTTAATTACTTACCCATTAAAAAAATTCATCAAAATCCTTAGAGTCATTTTTGAGATAAATTTTGTTTGGATTTTTTTAACGAATTTTCTTCAATATTCAATATTATTATTTACATAATTTATCAGTGATGGATTTTCTTTTTATAAAAATTGTTAGTCTTTTCCTACTTTAAAATTCAATTATCAATACAGTAAATCAAGGTTAATTAAATCGTTTAAAAATAAATAATACATTATTAATTACGCATAATATTTTATTAAAATTATTTATGAAAAATTACATCAAATAACAAATATTATGTATACCTACTTAATGTTTTGCGATTTATATATGTATGTTTGTATATATTAAAGTATGTCGTATGGATTTTGAGTGCAGATTGCAGAATGTAATTTAATTACGCACATTATATACATACATCTAGTGGAAGCTATATGCATTAGCTATATCCAATTAAACCATATAATAATAACATTATATGAAATATCTCAATTTGACCTCGCTTAAAATTGCATTATATAAATTACTTATAATTTTACATTCGCAATTGAGTATGTATGAATATGTAGTTACAGTTATAGTATGTGCATTATGTAATTAACTAAATTATCAAATTATTATTTTACCCACCAACAAAAAAAATATCGATATGATTATAATAATATGGATATCGGATAATCAGATAGTCCTTTCTGTAGTGTATATAGGAAGGCATGGAGGCATCGTTACCTTATTTTTAAAACATCCTACCACATTTTAGCCAAATTTTATACATCCTCAAATAAATGAGAGAATACAAGCTCTTTAAATTGACGCTTTTAAAAATGTGTCATAATCACAAAATTCTATAGTGTTCTTTTTAAACATATTTTTTTTTTTAATTTTTTTCTATAAATTAAACAACCCAAAAGAAATTCTCTTAAAATTTAAATTCCTTCAAAAATGTTAAAGAAATTAACCGCCATTAATTTCATTCGAAAAGCCGCAGACGTCTGGGTAACAAATCAAATTGATAAATCTTCTTGACGTTTCGCATGGGAGTTTAAGGAAAATTTGCTTTGAATTAAAATGTTACCAGTTAATGTATTTAGTCCCAAAGGAATTTGGTATTATTTGAGATACATAGGTATAATCAGGACTATAAAGGACTTTTGTGTTGGTATATAACAAATATTTGAAATTTCCCACAGTACCTAGACTTATTTACTTTTTGAAAAGATTTTTATTTTTTGTTATGTCCCAGGTTAAGAAAAATATTTTGATCTGTGTGAGATTCTACTTATATATGTTGATGTGTATATAGGGTGTGTCAAAAGAAAGTTTATATTTAGTGGAACGATTAAAAAAGAAGTAAGCCGTGTCTCGAACAAATGTTTAATAAAATTATTAAAGTACATACATAATTTAGAAATTTATGTCAAAAAAATAATATCGTCCAAATATAGACCCTTGCGTTCGTGGCGACATACATAAAACAAAAGTAGTGCTAAGTTGACGTTTTGAAAACAGGCATTAGGAAACCATTTTTTTGTTTTCACAACTAATTTACTACTAAAAAGCTACAGTAAACTGCAGAGGTACTTACTATTTGTAATTTCCAAAATTTGAGCGTTAACTTGACGGAGGTACATTTTTTTTGATATATTTTTTTTTTGACAAATTTTTCGAAAAATGATTTTTGGACGAACATTTTTCTCAAGAAAATTTTTTTTTCACAAATTACTTATTATTTTTTTGAAGACGAACATATTCTACGACAAACCTTTTTTCCCAAAATTTATTTTTTTACCAACTTTTACAGCAACTTTTGTAAAAGAAAATATTAAATTGAGGGTTAGGTTTGATATTCCAAAAAGTTAACCTAATATATTATGCAATCAATCAACAGCTTTAATAGTCGTGTTTTTTGAAAGAGTGAATAACCAAGTTAGCAAAATTTTACATGCAAAAAAAAAAAAAACATCAAGAGTGAATATAATTAGGTCAGTAATCAGAGTGAACAAAAAAATGAATATAAATTGTTGATATGTTGAGATGTAGATGGCGCTTGATTAGAAAATCTCAAATCTCCATGGATTGAAATGCTTCCGAAAAATTTTAATGTTCTTACTGGAAATTCAAAATTTTTCATTTTATATTTATTTCTTGGGCGAAGGGTGGTAAAATATTCCAAATTCGCAAAAATATTGGGACATATTCATAGTCAAGCTTTAGAACCGGATCCAACTGGCCTCGAGTCTAAAGTTACCACACAGGTTAGAAACAGCTGCTATTCATAACGAATTTGGCAGCTCAGTTAAGTGAAAAACAGAATTCTACTGCAATTTTAGTACCATTGCCTGTCAATCCATTAAAATCCAATCCATTTTTTGACAGATAGAAAAAACAACTAAGTCAAAGAGTCAACCGTTTTTAAGGAATGAGCTCCAGTCTATCTTTTGGACCTGGGTCTACATTGTCTATGAATAACATAAACTCCAGGATAGCTAAGAAGAGACAAAGAAACAACTTGTCAGATGACTGTGAATATGCCCCCTACCCTTCAATCTACAAACGGTTAAATTCCCTTGAATGATGGCTGCGCTCTCGATGGATTAGGAAACATCTAAAAAATCTGAATTTTTCTGGCGAAAAATCGATTTTATTTTTGCTCACTAAAATTTTAATTTAAGGGGATTTGGGAAGCGTGGAGAAAGAAATATTCAAAATAGGTCAAAATATAGTTAATAACCTATCTGTCAAGACATAAACTGTCAAATTCCATTGGAGGATGGCTGCGATCTCGATGGATTAAGAAACATCTAAAAAATTTGAATTTTTCTACCGAAAAATTGATTTCATTTTTGCTCACTAAAATCACCCTAAAATTCGTGTGAAAGCGATAGTCAAAAGTCAACGCATTGACGGTGTGCTACAAGTCAGAGATTCACCGAATGGAACGTTTTTATTGACCGTCTAATCATATTTATTGACCGGCTGGACATCAACTATGTCCCGTGAAAACTTCGTGCAGAAACGAACCGTCGAACGCGCCCATATACTCCATTTTAAATTTTATGTTTTTAATACACACTGATGACATCAAATGTCACAAAATTTATCACGACTGCCAACTCTGAGATTAAAACAAAGAGTGAATATAAAAGTGAATATAATCGTTTTTTTTTTCAATTTTCTTTACTGAGTGGCTAACAATTTACACCAAAACACGGCTAATATAATATTTCAATATTAGATCATTCTAATTTGTATTGTTTTTATTGCTATAACCTATAAATATGGAACATTAAAAAAAAACTCCTTTTAATATGGAAGCACTGTCTTTTCCTCGAATTGAACAAAATAACTTTAAAAAAAAACATAACCATCAAAAAGCGGTCTCAAAGCTACTCTTTAATTGGTCATAAAATTCTCATAAAATTTAGCAAATATTTTTCTAAGAGGACAGCAAAAATTATGCCCAAAGGTATAATAACTTACCTTTCATCTATCCGCGCCAGTTTGTACCTATGTCGTCTTGGATGTCCTTTTGCTTGGTCTTCTTGTGTTTTTTTTTTTTTTTGCTGCGGTTATCCTTATAGCTTGTTACATCAAACAAACATTTTGAACCTATGTATGTAGTTTGCAGTAGGTGTTTATGCTCAAGTTTGGGAAAGTCAAAGGTCACTTTAATTTATTGCTACTGCGGTGTTCTAATCGTTGTTGGAGAGTTTTCGTTTTTTTTTCTTTTGTTGTTGTTGTTATATAATTTATATATTGCTCTTACCATTTAATCATCGCCTTAGCTATAAAAATAATGTCACCTAATCTTTGATCAAAGAGAAGCAGTATTTATAGCTGTCACTTAAAACCTAATACCCATAGGCTGTTGTGTTTTTATTTTTTGAATGGACCTGATACTTAGGAATATATCATTTATATGGGAGTTAGAAGAGGCAAATGTTCTTGAGAAGATTTAAAAGGAAACCTTAATGATTGACGTTTCTTATTCAGTTATAACAGATTAAGATGCTTAATAGTTGCTGTTCAGATGAAAGACTTATTTGGTATTGGTTATTTGGTAAAAGGGATTGGTAAATCATTAAAAGGTGAGTTTTAGGTTTCTGTACTTGATCTGATGATGGTTGCGAGCTTTAAAAATATCAGTTTTATGATGTGGTTTTATTGATTATGCCCAAGTTTAAAATTGATGGATAAAAGGACCGCTCACAACGATGGGACCTTTAACGATCACGGAACCAACCTCCATTGAAAAACATTGATGTGCTGTGAAAATGTTTTTATTGCCGGTGCTGAAAAGCCCTTGGGTATCCCAAGAGACTTGGGCAAGCATCAAAGAAAGGAAACAGCCGAAAGCTTGCATCGCAGCTTATCCAGTGGCAGGAAGAAACGAACTGGAGTCTACATGCCACATGTAAATGAAGAAGCTTCAAGTAGGTGTGGCAAAAGAACTGCCTACAGGATTTTCAAAGAGCTTATATTCGTCCACAACTCTTAACAACACGCCATGTTAGACGGAATTCTGATAGCTTGGCATGCGGATCAGCGCAAAAGGTGGAAGAAGCAATTGTCTCCGGTTTTAAATAGCGTTTACACCAGTAAGCAGTAACCCGTCCAATATAGTAATTTTCCGAACACACACACTACCCCCTGATACAACAGAAACCCCTGAAGAAGAACAAAGCGGTTGGACTTGACGGTATTCCCCCAGAAACAATATCGAGTTATCTACGGAACCCACTCATTGAGAGACCTTCGGAAACAGAGCTCTCTTGAACCGTGAAAAAAATATCAAGCTTGCAAGAAATGGAGACCTTACGCAGCGGGAAGACTGCAGAGGAACTTGCGTTTTACCGGAAGTAGCCAAAAAATAGTAACTTCGAAGCGAATAAAAGAACACCTTGAAAACAGACTCGACACAGAAGAAATAGAATTTCCCATTAGGTTTCTACAGTTCCACTCCATTGCTGAATCTATGAGAGCAGCACTTGGAAAGTCATATCCTTCGTCACAAGACAGCTGCAACCTTTCGCGAACGTCTTGAGAATTGTCTGGTCCAACTATAAATCTAATGATAAGCTTCAAAGCAGAATAGTTGAGGAACACATTGAATCTATCATACGAAGACGTAAGTGGCAGTGGAGGGGCCAAACGCTTCGAAAGGTTAAGAAGTGCATTGCGAGCAAGCAAGGAATTAGCAACAACTGCGGAAGAGTTGAAGAGAGCTTAAATACATCTCTAGGCACGTAGGAGTAGTGGAAGCCCCATGCCCTCATAAGGAAACTGATATAAGTAGCCACATGTAACATTAAATTCACAAATCACAAAGCCTTTTGATACAGGTATTTACGATAGTACCTATATTAAGTTCAAAAAACCGCTTCAAATAATTTTTAAACCAAAAACCAAATATCCAGCTTAAGTGAATGAAGATATATTCCCTTTACTCATACATGAATTTACAAAATCCATTATTGTTATCTCATAGTCATAACTTAATTCCAATGTAAAAGTATCTAAATCTATCTATACACACATCTCTATCTACATACTAAATTATGTTATAGTTACCTTTGTTGTTATTGTTGTTGTATGTGGTGTATTTCCCATGAACTATAATAAACTTTCCCCAAGAAGTAACTTACCTTTTGCTTAAACGATCATCCCTTTTTTCTTTTCCATTTCTATTCGATTTGTTATGGTAAAAGAAGGGAATATATACATTTTTATTTCCGGGTTTCATAATTCCCCATTAAATCTACTTCCGGGGATAAACGCACAAATTTCCTTTAGTTATAGAAATGTGCCTTTTTAAAATCCTTTTCATCAATTTATTAGATTTCAAAGCATTCAACAAATTCAAGCATAATTTTCTTGAAAGAGGTAAAAGCAATCTTTACAATAAATTCAAACAAAGAAGTTAAGGTATGTATTTACGTTAGCAGCAACCTACTTTTTTTTTTAGAAAATAAAGCTGGGTTCGTTTTGGTTTTAAAATAGAAGTCGATTTATATTGTGATTAAGTGAAGTGGATAGAAGGTAGTTTTCATAAAAATTGTTAGTAATGCATGCAAATATACATAAATTAGTATTAATTTTAAATTTAAAAAAGAAAATGGATTTATCGTCTGCAGAAGTAAGTTTTCAGTTCATGTTCAAAAATTTACTCTCTTAGCGATCCCAAAATTGTAGAACATAACCTCAAAGGTTGTTTTTTTGTAGAGTTGTAGAACTTTAAGCTGGTAACACTTTTTTTACTGGCGGCCTTTTTAACAGGTGTTAAGTGATTTGTGTTACGTTTGGTTTGGCATTCCACCATGAAAGACTGACGCAAAAACAACGCTTTCGAATTGCCAGAATATCACAATCTATGGTTTTTTTTTAATTTAGCGCACTCAAGGGGATTTTATGTACCCCTTAATTTGTCAGAGACACAGTGCGAGCTTTAGGTAAGTAGGAGGGGATTTGAAAGGAGATGTCGGTGAAAATTAGTCTTGAATTTCGTCACATCACAATGAGAGGGAAAGACAGAGCGTGGAAGGGTTTTCCACATTCGCGTAGTACGGCTAAAGAACGTATCACTATACTTGACAGTACAACCGAAATTGGGTTCAATTGTAAGCTGACGAGCATTCCTGGAAGCGCGAGTATTAAGGTTGAATCGTTCAAGGGGAGGAATGCAACTGGCTATTTCATTAGAGCACTTACCGTAAAAGTAACGATGAAAGAGTGAGAGACAGGAAACGTTACGCCGGTGCCCAAGAGGTTTCAGTAAGAGATGGGAATTATACTCAAGCTGTGGACGAATATAACTTTTATAGATAATAGCCAGAAAGAATTTCTTGCATCTCCGAAGAAAACCTAAACATGATGACCGCTATGGAACCATCATTACTGACTTTTTCGTTCCACAATTGATTAACCATGATGTGTAGTAGCTGCGGTTTCTACAAGATGGCACAACAAGTCACACAGCTCATGCCACAATTGATTAATTAAAGAAAATTTTGGTAACTGCATAGTTAAACATTTCGGACGCGTGAATTGGCAACCAAAATTGTGTGATTCAACGCAGCTAGACTATTTTCTGGAATGTGAAGTCGCTAGTCTACACCGATAAGCCCGAAATCGGTAGATTACTTGGAAAACAGCATTCACTACGATATACGTCAGTCGTGGTGGTCGGTCATATGCCAGAAACCATATTTAAATTTCATGCCAATTTTAAAAAATCATCTCTGTTTTATTCCATTTCAAAGTTCTATACCTCTAAAAAAACACCCTTTGTTATTTTTTATTTTTATTTTATTCTTCTTGCGTTTATCATAAACCTCATTACTGCTATTTTAAAGTTCAAGGTTAACAAGAACACCTCTATTGCTCCAAAAGTTAACATAAAGGTTAATTCGAAAACATTTCAAACTAGGCTATACAATTCGAGAAAATACTTAGTCCTTGGAACCATGAAACCGTATTCATGGTAACCTTTTGATTCAGTTATTTAAGGCGTGTGTAATGTAATGCAATTAAAAGTTTCCGATGGGTAAAGTGTGTGCATTGTGCAAGGCCGAAAATTCGATTTAACATTGTTGGTGAATTGACTGTGAAATTAAGTTTACAACTAAATAGTTTCTGTATATCTACTTATTTACGAAACAAAGAGGTTTTCAGGATACTGATGCAGCGATGTATATGATTCAGTAGAATCAAACCATTGATGAAAAATTTTCAGCGTATTTTCTTTGTAAATACTATAGTTTGAGGAAATCTAAAAAGATAAAATTTTGCAAGAGCTTCTGGTTTTCCAAAAAAAAAAATTTGGAAACAAAAACAGAATGCTGAAATAAAAAAATTGTCAAAACAAAATGTTAGAGTTATGAGTTATGACTTTCTAAATTTTCGGAACCAGGGTTAGGATAAAATTATCCGTTCTGCTATTATTTTACCCCCACAACTAAGGAAGCGCTTAAACAACAGTTCTAACAGTTTGAACTAAGTTTTTAATTTAGATATTGCTTTAATTCTCAAGTTGGCCTAAACATTTATAAAGCTAAGATCTATCAAAAACGCTCCTTTAATAATTTTAATATGTTTGAGCACTAAAACGCATACAAATGTTAACGAACTTCTATTTAGTGGATTCAACACTTAAATTAAGTTCATTATTAAAAAAAATCCACAGTTTTTATGTAGCCTTGGTGTTCCCACCACCTCACATAGATAAGTATACCTGCACAAAAAATAACTTTTTCAACTTCCGAATACAAATGTCAAAAATACGGTAGTTAGTTAATTTTTTTTTTTTTATTTTTGGTAACTTAAGAAAACTTCTTCTGATGGTTGTGGTCCTTGAAAACATTCATTATAAAGGGTCATTCATTTTTCATGAACATTTTATTTTATTAAAAAGTTTAGATTTTTCTTATAATTTTGAAACATGTTCTCTCAAAATTCGGACAGTATAACCCCATAATGCGTTAAGATTTCGGGGATTATTTGCGTCAACACTGTATTTGACGTAACACCACGTCATCTTTGGTGGCCAATGGACGTTACGAAAAGTGGCTAAGTTTGAATCACCACTTTTGTAGTAAGTTTTAATAATTTTAACACGTTTTTCGTTTGCTAAGCGATCCATTATCGTGAATGCCAACCATTCAACTAATGCTTTGCTACTTCAGATGACAGTTGACTTTGACAGGTGTCAAATGCCAGCGCAAAATTGGAAACCACGAAATGAATGAGCCTGTATATTTATTTTCAGAAAATCCTCTCGAGAATTTTTAACTTCAATGACATTCTAATAAAATGTACTGACTTCAAAAAAAAAAACGAACAATAGTTAAATATTCAATAGTTTAAATTGTAGACGTTTTTGAGTTTTGCACTCTGCTATACTGAGGAGAAAAACAAAAGAAAAACTTTCTTTTTGAACAAATAGATTTTTTTTTAGAGATACCGTTGCATGTTGCATCCGTTTTAGTTTCAAATTGAAAAGAATGTCTACTTCATGGGAAGCCAGTTAGCCAGTTCCTAGTGAAAAAATTAAATTTTAAATATTTAACAAAAGACTTCCTTGGAGTCAATGAAGTTTCTTAATTCGGAAATTTTGTTTTATTTTTTTAATCCGCAAACTTTAGAAATGAGAAAGATGTCATAACAACCAAGTGAGGTAATGGCTTTTTTCATGATTAAAAATGTGGGAAAAAAAATGTCAAACAAATTTTTGCTCGAAAACCGTGACATTAGATGATTACATTTTTGGAAACTGGGTGGGTTGTTGTGAAGTGTGCAAATAATAGCGCAGTTATTATTGTTTTTAGTCACAATTCTAAAAAAAAAAAACTATCCAAGAAAACTTAAGAGTGAATAATTATAGGGTATAGAACACCTTCCCAACAGAGGGCACAAAATCTTGGGCGCACATTAGTGAAGGTAAACAAAAGTACATGGTGGCGTCGAATGCAAGAAGAATTATAGTAGTTGATAAAACAATCAAGGTAGTGGAGCACGAATTTGAAGTGGTGCAATCCTTTGCATATCTTGGGTCAATAGTAGCAGCCGATAACAATATAGAAGAAGAAATACGTGGGCGGCTGCTCAAATCCAACAGAGCCTACTATAGTCTGTCAAAGCTCTTCAAATCCAGAAATCTCACCATAACTTCAAAACTGCTGCTGTACAGGACCATGGTCCTACCGGTACTAACATACGGTTCCGAGACTTGGGGCTTAGCATAAGACACCAACCTCCGAGTTCGAGAGAAAAGTCTTAAGGAGAATTGTTGGCCCCATATGTGAGGAAAGGACGATTCCGGAGACGGTACAATCATGAATTGTACGCAATCTACCTTGAAGCAGACATAGTGACAAAAATAAGCTCGGTAGACTCCGGTGGGCAGGGCACCTAGCTCGCATGAGCGAAGAAGAATTGTCGGGACGCCCGAAGCCTTGGGGTGCGCAACTGGATGGCGTCATCTTGAGACCGGGATAGGTGGAGAGACTTGTTGAAGAAGGCCAGGACCGGACCCCGGTTGTTTCTTCCAAAAAAAAATATTTTTGAAGTGAAATAGTAGAGGCACTCTATTTAAATAAATACACTTCAAAATTTAGATTTACTTTCAAAAAACAATTTCAAAAAAAATTGAAATTTTTTCTAGATTTTGTAGACCGTTTTACAGTAGATTTTGAAAAATTAGTCTCAGCTTTTAATTTAGTTTTCTGCTTGTTTTGAATCAAATAAGTTTTCAAAATCAAGCAGAAGTCGAAAGAGTTGGGATGTTTTTCAAAATATCTTTTTGAAGCATTTTTCAATTCAGTCAAAAACTTTCCAATAAAATCACAATTTCCACAATTTATTTACACTTAAAAAGTTTAATAATAAAAATATTATTTGATAAATTTTGGTTAACCATTTAATTTCAATTTAATGCAATATGTGTTTTAAAATTGAATCAAATCGGTCCATCCGTTCATACTCTAACTTAGTGTAAAGTGGGAGTAAAAGTGAATTTCTTGCAAGAAGTTATTATGTTCTTACACACAACCACAGATAAACATACCTATACAAATAGGTAAGTACATATTTATTTTCTAAGAATTTCGAAATATATATTTACAAAATATTCATTTTTCCTTAAAATAGATTTTGCTCTTAGCTTTGTTCGGAAAAGGTATAACGTATATATATACTTAAAGCTTTTACATGTTACTTGGTAAATAATAATATACAGGTTAAATTTCTCTTTTGTTGCTTTATTTCAACACAAAACCTCATTCAATATGAAAATAGAGAAAACCTCAAAACTGAAAAGGAACTCAGCAATTCATCTTATTCTGGGTACAAAGTTTCATTTAATATAGAAAATCTGTAAGTTTTCCATAAATTCTGATGATACACTTTGGCAAATAGATATTCTTCTTATCTTTTACCCCTTTATAGAACTATTATCCAACCCCAAAAGGCACAAAGCAAAATCAAACCACATATCATACAATATTTTCAAAAACACCTATACAACCTATGTACATTACAATATACCTACATATTATATTCCCAACCCGAAGAGGGGTTCAAAATTGCAACAATACTTTAGGAGTAATATTAGTAAATTGGCCCTTAAATTTTTAAATAAAATTAAAAACTTTAAATTGGTCTTCAGAAAGACGTCTGATTTTTTTGCTTGAATTGTAGTGAGTCAGAAATGGGTTTGACAACTGAAGATAGTAAAAAGCATCTTAATTTTTAGGTATATGCTTGGCCATTTCAGAGAAGTTGTTTCACTTCAAAATTGAAAAAAAACCACATCAATTAATCAAATGTTATGATACTAGCCAGGAAGCTAGTCACTTCAAAAAAGTTATTGAAATTTTTCGTTTCTTAAAAAATACCTGATTTTTACTTAGAAAATCAAGAAGTAACAGAGTTAAAAAAGTTATGGTTTTTTTGAAGCTTTTTTCAAGTAAATATTGTAATTTTTCAAAAAAAGTTGTTAAAAAAACTAAAAGTATTAAAAAATGTATTAAAAGTTTTGAAATAAAACTGATGAAAGTGTCGTACTGCAGAAAAACATATTTAGTAAGTGTTCGAAAAAAAGTATGAAATGAAAAAAAAGTAGGTAGGTACTAAAAAATTATTAGGTCTATCGGATTCTGGTTTTCTGAACTTTGTACAAAAATGTGATTCTAGTTCTGTGAATGAATCTGTTTTATCGATAAATGACAACATTAACCATTTCCTCTGAAATGATGTGAAGATTTTAGTCGGTTTTCTTAGAGAAATTTCTTGCATGAGAAGTGAAGTTTGCATACAAAAAAAATATTCTGTATTTTTAGGCGTTAAAATCTATAAAAGAATTAAATATATTTCCTGTTACGCCAAAAGAATTTTTTTTTAAAGCTTTTTGACGCGTCAATTTATCAATGTTGGATTTCAAATTCGATTATTAATGTTAAAAATTTTTCAAAATGTAGATCTTCTCCAGGCATTTTTATACTTTTTTTTGTGTGTTCGGCGAAAGTACGATTAATTGAAGTTTCTTTTAAATTTATATTTCGACATTCAGCAGTACGGATTTGTTTTAAGTATTAAAATACAGTTCTGTTTGAAAATTCCTTGGAACCCATAAAATACTGATATAATAAAAAAAAATGTCTTTAACATCGACTTGTGTGAGGGGGAAAAAAAGGCACAAGGTTATTAAATTAAAAAAAAAACTAAGCAGAATCCTTGCATATCTGAATATATGAATGTTCAAATAAAATTTCGAAAAGAAGTCAACTTTTTTTCAACCAAGATAAGCTAAGCCTTTTGGAACCAAAAGCTACTAAAAATAGTCGCACGTACTTGCTCATATGAGCGATAACATTTTGGTTTTAAAGTCTGAGTATAAAAACAAATTTATTTGAAAAGAATAATACCTTATATTATTGGCACAAGTAAAAATATAAAAAAGCCTGAAGTTCATTATTTGAATTGATAAAATAAACCAAACAAGAAATTAAATCTTAAAACTGAATATGTCATCTTATGTATCATAAAAATACAAATTTTTGAAAAAAAAATTCAAACGGCGCGGCGTTAGAGCTGTTTTTTCAAAAACTAATTTTTTATATATATATAATTTTTCAAGTATTTTATAAGAAAGAAGTTGGTATGCACATTCTTAGTATTTGATAACATACACTTAAAGCCAAATAAAAAAATATTGAGTTTTCAAAAAAAAAAATTGATTTTTTTTTAATACAAAAAATATTTTTTGAAAATTTTGATATGCAATATTGTTAAGATTATATAAGACCTCCTTCAGAAAAATTTTCATCGAAATCCGTTCAATAGTTTACGAGAAAACCGAAAAGGTTTTATGGCAAGCACTGTTAAAAACGGTTTTTTTCGAAAATATTTTTCGACTAGATTATTAAGGTTACTTGACAAACGCGATATAAAAAAAAAATGATCAAAATCGTTACAGCCGCTTTCGAGATAAAAACGTTTTGTCTGAACGGTACTATGTCAGGTACCGCTATTTTTGGAGCTAAAAAAAAATTCGATTTCCCCTCTAGGCAATCTTCACAAAACCTTATGTCCAAAGTTTGAAGAAAATCGTTTCAGTAGTTTAGGCTGTATGTCGAGGTACAGACAGACCGACAGACCCACTTTTTCTACTTTTTCACTTTTCGCGTTCTCTATCATCGTAATGTTAGGTCTGATTAATATCTCGAGTTCGATTTCTTGGAAGAATCCAAAACTTGAGGCTTAATGGATACGTTTAATATCCTCTATGATCTATCACATCATTAATTTATTATTTTTTTTTTTTTAAATAAATTATTCAAATCCACAACTCTCTTTTTTTTAACAAATTTTATTAAATAATTCTATGTTTAGCAATTCGTGCATAATTCAATCTGTACTACGCAATGTCTTTTTAACCCAAAAGATACAATCCCATGTGTCTTCCTTAACTCAATGCAGAGTAATTGTTTTAACATATAGATATTTATTGAGAACAGAAACACTGCACCGTCTAAAAGCAGCAAAATAGATATTAATGTGTTTATATATGTATAGGAAATTTTGGGAAGAACATTAAATAGGCATTTATGCGGACCGTAGAGCAACGCAATAAATGATTTGTTCCTGGGAGGAAGTGCAATATTATTATTCGCAAGAGATTATTTTGCATTCAAGTGTTGTCGAACAGGAATCGCATATATTAATGACAAAAGTATGTTTATAGTTTATGCTCTTTGAATATATATTTGGTTATGGGAATTGCATTTGTACTTTGCTGTTAATTATTGTGTGACTGGTGCAAGTCAAGCCAAAACCTTCTCTGTTCCAAATTATTGGTTCAAGTTGTTTTCATAAATAAATAAATATATACATACTCTGTGGGGAAACATATTATTGTTCAATTTTGTGTTTGCCATTATATTATATTAAGATAGATAAGTGTGTTTATTTTTTTAAGAAATAATTTAATTATTTTGTTCAAAGGCGTCCCGAAGGTGGGGCAAGGGGGTCAGTTACTCCCCATCAGAAAAAAATGTCAATGAAAAGGAATTGTCACGTTCAAATTTCTTACACATTTTGGACCTGAATTTTCTTAGATTTTTTTTTAATTCTTTCAAAAATTTCTAAATTTGAGATATTTTGCAAAAAAAAAAATATCAAAGGAAGTTATTGTTTCTATCCCCCCTTCGAAAATCTTAAAGTTTATATTCTAAACCGCGGTTCAAAGTAGATATTATGCCATATCATCCAAGTGGTGGGTAGTTTAATATTAAGACTAATGATGAACTAATGTTTTATACCTACCAAGTAAAACTCAGTTTTCAAGAAACTTAATTAATTTTAAGAAATGAAATATTTCAAAGAAATTTTCTTGTTCAATTTATTTACAATAATTTAGGTGAAACAGAGGAATAAATAAAGTAGAATATAGATTGTTTGAATTAATCATTCATTAGCCCTTATAACTGTTATTTCACAACTTTTCTCTGACTAAAATTTCTTTGAAGTCTGAATTATTAAAATAATTTCATTTGAATTCATTGAGATGTAATAATTAACAAAGTAATTGGAATATGATGCAACAAAAGCCTGAGGACAATATTTAAGGTACCTATTGTATTTTATGGGTTTCGAAGAATATACATAGAAATGTATTAAAAACAAAATGATGGGAAAGCAAGATTTAGTCGATAAAAATTTTCATCTATAAGAAAATTTTGTTTTCAAAATAAATTTGGTCAAAAAAAAAAAAATTGATTATACAAAAGAATTTGTCAAAAAATAAACAACCAACATTGTGAAAAAAGTTGTCCAAAAACAAGTTAAAGTTTTGTCGTCAAAAATGCCAAAAAAATTTCAATAACGAAAAACAACCTGGATCAAACAAATAAAGCGTCAACTGCATTTAGTTGTCCTCAGACATGGAACAATCCAAAACTCCGACGCCTGTCGACGTTTCTTGAGATCAACACGCCGAACTTCACAAGTTAAACCTTAGTGTAAAGCAGTGGAGGGGGGAAGAGTTGTAGTCCCGTCTTCCAGACAAGAGACGCTCGTTGGTGAAATCCTGTTCTGCAGCCAGATTTTAGGGTCTATAAACTATCTCGATTTCAATGAAACGTTTATTCCATTTCCTCTTAAAAATTCAAACACCTTATCTGTTTTCGATGTTTTGAAAATAATTCAAACTACTTTAAAAATGTCCAATTCCATTTAAGTTTTGGAATTATGAAAAACTGTTTTGACCAAAGACCAGCTAAAATATTAAATATCAAATTTCCCATTGCGAAATACTGATTTTTGAAATTTATTTTAAATACCTATATTACATAACATTCAAATAAAAAAACGGACATAAGATATTTTTTAAACCACCATAAAATAATAAACTGAGGAATGCTAGAAGCAGCATTTTCATGGAATTGCCTCTTAAGTGGTTTATCGAATATATACAAAACATTACCATAGACCTCCTTTCTTCCTGTTGCCAAGAATGACAAAAAAAAATATTTCGATTTATACGAAAAACACGACCACGAACCAAACATATTCAAAAAGGCTTAAAGGAGCCACAATAAAAAAAAAATGTATACAAAACAAGATATATTTTTTTAGGTATGGCGTACCTACTTTCTCATTCGATAATATACTAAACTTCAAAACGTCCTCTTCCACCCTTTGGCTATTATTCTTCTGTTTCTGTTGTGTTGAGTGTTTGGCATATAATTGATTGATGATGACTTGGTGGTGAGCTAGAAAAACGGTGTTTTCATCCTTCGAAAGAATAGAAGGGAACTTATTTTACATGGCCTGATGCCTTGTCATTCACACTATTATAGCATTTTGTTTTACAAAGTTATAAACAAGGGGTATTTTTGGCAATGAAAATGATAGGGGTTTTTTTTTGTATAGTTTGATTTTAATTTGAATTTTAGTGAGATAATAAAAAAAGTTAGGGAAATAGCTATACGTCCACGGCTCTTATTAAAATAGCCTAACTGATGAATTTGAGCTCCAATTTTTGAAGAACGCCAGGACATGATTGTATAGAATAAAGGCGCCTTTACAGCAGAATTAAATAATTCACATTTTGTCCATTTCAGCAACCCAATCGACCATTAATTTATTTAAAACCCAAAATGCAAAATCTAATACTTTTTTATGATTTTAATCAATTATCAGAGTTAAAAGAATTATTTTCAAAAAAAATTAATACTCATACCACACAATTGTCCATCAGTCCATTAGCATTTAATTCAAATCGATAAATTGGCAAATTGCTTTTTCAATAATAATAATTTATATCCTGCTAACCAATTTGGCATAGCCACGCATAATTCTCCCAGCCAACTGTGTGAATAGCGTAACAATACAAAAAGTGGCCAATACAAACAGTCACATTATTATTTTTAATGACAGTCAATAAATCTTTAAGGCAAATGGAGAACGATATAAGCTTCATCATTATAATATAGGTAGGGTATACCTATTTTATATATAAAGTCAGTTATATAGTGCGTTTGTAGAATGTAGATTTGGAGCAAACGAATCGTTTGTCAATAATTGAGTGAAAGTCATTTTAATTTATTTATATTGAGATGGAGGTTTATTAGTTTAAATTATTTCCATTCTCTTTTTTTTATATATATTTCTAAATGGTAGGATTCGATATTTTGTCATCGTTTTTATTATCATACAAATTAGGGTGTGTCAAATTTTGAATACATGAAAACTGGGCAAATGGTTTAAAGAATTGTGAAGTCAGTCAAATTTAAGTCAATTTCATAAAAAAAATTACTTATTTGCAGTTCACTTATTTTCCACCAGATAGCTTTGTTTATAACATCAAACCAAATATAAGCAAAACATTCCCATAATAAAAAATTACAGGTTTTCGAAAGTTTTTTCGAAACTTCAGAAATATTTTTATTAAATTATTTTAAATAAATTGATCCTTGTGCGTACAACACCTTAATAAGATATCTTCCCAATGCACTTGACAAATAAATTTAGATAACGATTTTTTTAATGATGTCCTTGCAAGAAGTACTAGCATTAAATTGTTATATAATTTTAAACATACAATTTCCTACAGTTGTGATGTTGGAGGTTGGAAGCCAGGTGCAGGGGGAAATAATTTCAATTCACATGAGGAATAACTTCATTTTTTTTCATAAAAAATTGCCCATAATAACATTTTAACATTTTGGGTAGACAATTATTAAGTCTCTCACATTCAATTGCTGTTTGTTTCAAAATATTTTGTCCAAATCGAGTCACTTATATTTGAAACGTAACTTTGAAAAATAAAATTTTCTTTTTGAAATATGTTATGTATAAAAAAATTGTATGTAAGAAAAAATTTAAAGCGCAAGTTTTAAAAAAAAAACTTGCGCTTTAAATTTTTTCGAATATTATGTATGTACTTCGAAAATATGAAAGACGCACCAGCCTTTTTTAAGTGATTTTTAAAAAAAATTTGTATATCGTTGAAATTTGTGCAGATTTCATAAACAAATATTTGAAAATAATCTATAAGTAATTTTGAGGTAAACACCATTTTTTTATTCTCCCCATAACAGTCATCTTTTTGGCCTTTGGCAAGTCGTAAAAAAAAATCAAATATTTTTCTACGATTACTTTTAGGTTCACCAAAATTTTTAAAATGCATTTTAATTTAATTTTTAATTTTTCAGAAACTGTTTTCTTTAATACAGTACTAGAGCAAAAATAATGCTAAAATAAATGTTGGTTCAAATTTTAGTTAAATAATTCAAAACATTCAAACGCAGGTTTCTAAATAATAAAAAAATCAATAAATTTCAAACAAAACCATCAAAATTGTAAATTGCTGATGATTACTTCACCACAAAGCTATAACAAGTTTGTCGACCTTCTCTCCGTTCCGTATTTCTATTTTATGCCATTTGTGGTTAGCTATTTTGATTCGTTAAAAAAAAACCGTACATATGCATTTGAGAGAATTAACCAAAAAAATCAATACCACCTTTAATTTTATTTTATCAAACATTACCTATCGACAAAACTACATCAATAATAATAGCTGAATTTTTTTTTTATAAATTATTTATGATAAATCCATTTGGTAAAACTCAAATGGTTTCAATTGTGAGTGATTGAAAATAAATCCTAGAAATTGCGGTTAGTTGTAAAATATTGATGTGAATTTGCACTGAAAATAGGCATTCTATGTCCCGAAAAGTTTATTTTAATAAAATTTTCGCAAAACTCATTTTTAAATCGATATTTTGTATTTATTTAGAGACAAATGAAAAATTAAATAGAAAACTAACAAGTTTTTAATTTTGTTAATTAATTATCATTTCTGCTCTATATCGAATATGCGTCATATTTTAACTCAAAACAAAACATTAACCATAAATCGAATAAAATTGAAAATTTCAAGAAACCCAAAACATATAAATTCATAACGCATATTATGTAATTAATCGAAAAAAAAAACTCCTTAGCAATATTTTTAATGACAACTTGCACGAAAGATTTACAACAAAATAAACGATAAGCCGCAAGGAATCCTTCCGTCCTTCCTTATAAATATATACCCACCATACTGTGCCAGTCATGCCAAATACATACCACTCCCATATTGGAGTGTTAAAATCTTAATGGAAGGATATTTCATATCACCGGTATAATAATTGCATTGCAATCAATGGGAATGGATTCGATATGTGATATCCTTAAAATTTTATGATAATTGAATTATGGGATTCGTTCGTATCGTTTCGCTTCGCTTCGTTTTTTTTTCTGTTGTTGTTATTTTTGTTTTTAATTAATTGCTTAAAATAATAAAAACACTGAAAAATGGCAAGTTGCCACGCTAGATCGTTAATAATATACAACGAAAAGGGATTAAACTTCAATGACAGTGATTTTTAAATAAAGTTCAGGATATATTATGATTGTAAGAGTTTATTAACAGAGGATGATGATATTTTAAGTGAAGTCATTAATTTAAGAAAATCGCATAAATAGCATTTTTCGGGACATACAATGTTATATAGTATTTACCTTATTATTTATGATGTGCTGACATATTTAACATTTAAGAAGCCAATCTATGTATTTTTTGAGCATTCAGAATGATGAAAGGCCATTTGAATTAAAATATAATAAAATAAAGTAAAAAAAATAAAATAAAATAAAATAAAATAAAATAAAATAAAATAAAATAAAATAAAATAAAATAAAATAAAATAAAATAAAATAAAATAAAATAAAATAAAATAAAATAAAATAAAATAAAATAAAATAAAATAAAATAAAATAAAATAAAATAAAATAAAATAAAATAAAATAAAATAAAATAAAATAAAATAAAATAAAATAAAATAAAATAAAATAAAATAAAATAAAATAAAATAAAATAAAATAAAATAAAATAAAATAAAATAAAATAAAATAAAGTAAAATAAAATATAATAAAATAAAATAAAATAAAATAAAATAAAATAAAATAAAATAAAATAAATAAAATAAAATAAATAAAATAAAATAAAATAAAATAAAATAAAATAAAATAAAATAAAATAAAATAAAATAAAATAAAATAAAATAAAATAAAATAAAATAAAATAAAATAAAATAAAATAAAATAAAATAAAATAAAATAAAATAAAATAAAATAAAATAAAATAAAATAAAATAAAATAAAATAAAATAAAATAAAATAAAATAAAATAAAATAAAATAAAATAAAATAAAATAAAATAAAATAAAATAAAATAAAATAAAATAAAATAAAATAAAATAAAATAAAATAAAATAAAATAAAATAAAATAAAATAAAATAAAATAAAATAAAATAAAATAAAATAAAATAAAATAAAATAAAATAAAATAAAGTAAAATAAAATATAATAAAATAAAATAAAATAAAATAAAATAAAATAAAATAAAATAAAATAAAATAAAATAAAATAAAATAAAATAAATAAAATAAAATAAAATAAAATAAAATAAAATAAAATAAAATAAAATAAAATAAAATAAAATAAAATAAAATAAAATAAAATAAAATAAAATAAAATAAAATAAAATAAAATAAAATAAAATAAAATAAAATAAAATAAAATAAAATAAAATAAAATAAAATAAAATAAAATAAAATAAAATAAAATAAAATAAAATAAAATAAAATAAAATAAAATAAAATAAAATAAAATAAAATAAAATAAAATAAAATAAAATAAAATAAAATAAAATAAAATAAAATAAAATAAAATAAAATAAAATAAAATAAAATAAAATAAAATAAAATAAAATAAAATAAAATAAAATAAAAAGCTGAACAGGTTTTTTTGTTTGTTCCTATTGTGGGTCAAAGAAATGTGAACAGTTTTCCCAGAATGAATTTCTTAGTTCGGAATATTTTTAAGTCTGACGACAGATACAAAAATATTTTTTTTTTAATTTTTTTTTAATATTTTGAAAGTGGAAATTTTATCTTTAAAAGTGGTTTCTGTTTTTTTTTATAACGATCGCTTAATTTTTTATCCAAGTTTATCTAGAAATTAAGATGAGATAGGTAACTCTAAATAAACACAAAAAAAATATATTTTTGGAATTCACAGAAAAAGTTAAATTCAAATTTTTTAAAACACATTAATTTTATATTAATGTAAAAAAAAATACAAAAGAAAATGGACCTAAGGCCCATTAGAAGTACAATTTTCAAAACTATAGTTTAAAAGAATCAAGTTTAAGATATGAAAATGTTTCAACAATACTTGAGGTTTGAAACCCTTTAGAACTAGTTTTATCTTAAGACATGTTTTAAAGCGAGTAAATAATAATAGGGCTGCCAATATTATGTGGAAATTAGAATTTAAAAAAATTATTTTTTTCCATTTAAGAAAAATGTGTTTTTTCGTAATGTGGCAACTCTGAACATGATTTTAAAATATATTCTTAATCAAGGCCTTTCGTTTGGTGACAGCACGTCTTCTTGGCAATACTGAAAATAACTTAAAAGTGTAGGCTTATCCAGGTTTACCTTCTGACAAATTCCATGTTTTTTTTTTAACCACGCATTTATTTTCCATGCATGAATTTCAAAAATTCTAAAAAAATTTTCATTATATTTTTCTATTTAAAAAAATAATATGTTTGCAGAAATGTTGCAAAACTGAAAATGATTTAAAGATAAGGCCTGATCTTTTGATGTGAAACATGTCCTTTTTGACCACGCGTTTAACGCAAGGAGCATTTCTAAAAAAATTGTTTAAAATACAAATTTTGAAAGTTGAGCATTTTATTTAAGAACCCGGAAAACCTACTCCAATGTTGATGATTTTTTTTCATTTAGGGAATTGGAATTTAAAAAAAAAATTTACAATTCAAAAATCGAAATACAAATTTTACCAATTCTTTCAATGCAAATGAACTCCGATCTTGACATTGAAAATATGTAAGACTAAATTACTTCTTAAAGCTGAAATTTTTCAATAAATTCCAGTTACCTAATTGAATTCCCTTTTCAAGACCGAACTGAAAGATTGAAGGTTAAATTTTTTTTTACTAAAAAGGTCCTTCTTCTCCTTCAAACACAATGATGACGTGGCCAATTGAATTCTCACAAACAACAGCAAAAAGGACTAAAAACATACCAGAAATACCCAACCAACCATGAAGCTGAATTCCATGCCTATTGGCCTATAGTTTTATATGTACATTGCTATGATACCGATATATACCAAGCCAAAATCAATTTTGTATCCCAATTTTAATGCTCAATTATTCTCGACACATCCAATCATTCGAATGAAGGCAGAATAAGTTGATAAACTGAAAAACAAATTTTACCGCCCTTAAAAGTTTCAACAGATTCACTTAATAGCCCTTTAAAAAAAAAAAAAAAAAAAAAAAAACAAGAAATAAAAAATAAAAGAAGGCAGATTCATTTTGTGATTTATCGTTTTTTTCCTGTCTCTTTCTCTCTCTGTATGTTTGTGGAGAATAAATTCTCTTGTTGTTGATGTTTTTGTTTTTTTATTATTCTCTGTTGACTAGCTTACCACATTTAAGGACCTTTAAGTTATGCCATATTTGAAATCAACTTCACGAGCGTATAGTCACTATGCGTTGTGAAAAAAAAAGAATTGATTTTTATTTCCTTCCATTCGCTACACAGCCAATCACATGAGAGTGGTTTAAAATATTTTCAGTTAACCCCGGAACGAGAATTCAAATTATTCAAAGAACTTTTATTCCCTCTTTAAAGTGCTGTAATTTCAAAGTTTTTTTTTTTTTTCTTCTTCCTGATTTTTTGATTCCACATAATTTGACTCTTTAAGTCACTCAAAGTACCTAATATTGCTCAGAGCTAGTGGCTGCCTATTTAAAACAATGCTCCATCGTGAGCATGTTATGTCAAAAAATTCTTCATCTTTTGAAGTTAACACACAGCATTGAGATAGAAGAGTGGCAAATGGATTTTCGTTTGAACATCAGGTAAATAGATAAAAGTTTTGGCATAGCAATTCGTTTTTGATTTAAATGGATAAAGTTGGTACTTCACTATGGTAAAATGTCAGCATTTTAGATTATAGACAAAAATAGAAAAATAAGTTTTCTGTGTCTAAATGTGTAGAAGAGTGACAAGTTTTTGAATTTTTTATGACAAGTGCTCTTTCAAGTTTTGAGTAGGTACCTACCTATATGTACGCTCACATTTTTTTTAAGCTATGTATAAGTAACATGTCAGTTGTATAAAAGACATTCGAATTAAATTTCATAGAAAAATATGCATTTTAAATTGTGTAACAGGAAAATTTGTGTATCAATTCAATCAATTTTTTTCTTGGGTCCTCCGATTTAAAAAAAAAAAATCACTCACTTTAAAAAATGAAAAAAAAAAACAATCCAAAATGTGGGAGGCATCGATACCTTAAAAATAGGACAATTTTTATTTTTATTATTATTTTTCTAGAATCTAAAATGTATACAAAAGTATTCAATACTTAAAATTGATTGATTTTTGAAAATTTGGTACAAAATGGTTTTTTAATGCAATCTTTAAAAGTTTTAACGAAAATTAATTTTAGGTTCAAAAAATTTTAAATCCTTCAAAAACTGCACCGAAAATTTTAATAATTTTTTGGTGTATTAGTATTAGAACGGCATATTATTAAAATAGAAATCAGGGCAATTTTAATGCTACCACCTATACAAAAAAATTTCAAAACAAAAACAACTACTATTCTTAAAAAACTAAAATTTTTTGAAAAAGTTTCCGAGGATTTTATTAGTATATATATTTTGTGTGTGTATTTGTATTAGAAAAGCTTAAATAAAAAATCAAAAAATTAAAAGGCTCACAGATTTTATTTTAATGTCGTTGATATTTTTTGTTGAAAATTTTGTCAAAGGTACTAGCAATTTTTTTTTTGGTCAAGTTTTTTAGTTCACAGAATTTTGTTTTGTAAATATTTTTCGACAATTTTTTTTTTAAATTAATTTTTGAAAAAAATATATCAATTTTTTTTATGTTTTTTTGCTGACAAATTTTGTGTGACGAATTTTTTGATTTTTGTGAACAAATTTTTCTTTTATCATTTTTTTTAAGAAGAAACCTTTTTTTTTTGAATTTTTTTTTTACATTTTCTTAGAATTTTTTTAATTTTTTTTTTCAATTTTTTTTCCGGAGGAAAGTATTTTTTTCAATTTTTTTTCTGAAGAAGGGAAATTTGTGAGCGTCCAAAAAGTGAGTTATGGTGAAAAAAAGATACGGGTTCTTAGGTGTCTGGCTTACAACTAGTAGGACCTTGGCACAGAAATGCAAAAATAAAACATAGAAACAAACAAAAAAAACATTCCTTTAAAATTTTCGGTAATTTACTATCAATTCCTCACATTTTTGTTTTTTCTTTATGTAACCCTAGATCCCAAAATATCTCTGAAGTACCTATTTATCCTTCAGATTTCCCTTAGGGATTTTTGTTATATGAATGAATTTTCTCTTTATGGTGTTTCTATCTTCTTTTATAGAATCCGGATCGTTGATCATCTTTTCGGGTTATATCATTTTGAAAAAAAAAACACAACTACCCGAATATAATAATAATAATATCCTGCCTCATTACATACATACAACAAAATAACAAGAGAACTTTATGTTTAATTTAAACAAAAGAGCTTAAATAAAATAGGTCAGATCATTACCTGCATCATAACTAAAACAAAAACCTAGGTACATGATTCGTACAGCACCAGTCATAATGACTTCCATATCCATATATTCATAACCATCAGCTATAGTTCTATCTCAATTATTTACCGAGAGTAATGTTCTTGAAACCCGAAACCCGAAACCCACCTTCCATACTCGTATATAAGTTGAAGGCTGTAAACTCGAAAGTTTAAATCCCCATAGCATATCCCATCTGGAACAAAAATCTAAATATAAAAGAAAGCAAAATCCTGAAAAGGCTCCATTCTGAGCCCACAAATACACATACACATAGACATACACACATTTGCCAAAAGCATTTTCATTTGTAAAGGATGGCAGACTTTCGCGGATTAGCGCTCATTGTGTGTGAGTAATTGTTCCTGCTAAGGACTGCGAAGGCTCATTCTCAATACACACACTAAACTTTACTTTCACTGTGAAAATGAGAAGGACTAACTGTGATGGGAACTAACTCCCTTGATTATTATGAACAAGGCAGAGGAGGGCTGCCTAGTGCCTACCCGCAGCTAATTGAGAGACCTATGCTCAAGTGTTGACTAATCCACACGGAGAGTACAAAGTTTATTGTGCAGCTTAACGGTGCGGTAGATATTTTTTTTTTCGATCTCTGTATGTGTGTTTCCCACCATTTTGAGTTCTTTATTTTTTTTTTTTTATTTTTGTTTGCTCTGCAATGCAATGTGGTTATGTTTGGTTAAGCACCGTGTGTGCAATGTCATAAAGCTGATGACTTTTCATGCCTCCAGAAAATGAAAATAGTAAATGCGTTTTTTATGTTAATTGCTTTTTGAAAAAAAAGCAAACAGAAGAAGAGAAAAAAAAACGTTTTTTTTTTAAGTGGCAGGGGGGTGTGGAAATTAATTGGACATTAAAAAGGCTTGTGAAGGAGTAATGGGCTAAATGAGTAACAAAATGTGAATGACTTTTGTGTGTTGTTGTTGTGAGGTTTAAAAGCTTGGAAACACAACTTGACATTATAATGAGCAATGTCATTCGTTTTGAGGTTTTTTGTTAATTTTATTTTAATTTTTTTTTTTTTTTATTTTTCACTAAGTGAGCTTGAAATGAAATAAGTTATACGATTACATTGTAACAAAAAAAAAGGAACTTTAGGCTTTGGAGGAAGTGTACTTGTGTTTTTGTTTCGGGTAAAGGTGAATGGGGTGCATAAATGAGAACGGATACAAAATACTTATCGTTTAGCAAAAAAAAAAAAAAAAATCTTACAACTTAAGTATACCTACATTATTTCAACCCAATTAAACATATTAAAAAACAATAGCTCACTTCAATTACTTGTTTATGATTTTTTTTTGAAGATGCAGTAAGATTGCAGTTCAAATATGCTAATAAGCACTTAAAAAATACGTGAGCTACATACTTAGGTATTCAGTTATAGGTGAAGGTTAAATACTTACATTTTAAGGGGATTTTTTTTCGTTCCTGTTTTTTAATTTACCATTTCTAAACCCATATATTTCCACTATAGTATGGGAGCAAGGGACCGAAGGAGCACGTATTTTTTTTATGGTAACCCAATTTTTGAGGATAGTGCCTCGCTCACCCGATTCCGTTATTAAAAAAAATTGCCAAATAAGAAAAAAAGTAAAAAATAGTGTCGAAAAAAAATTGACGAAAACATGTTTCTTCTAAAAAAAATATGAAAAAAAAATTAATTTTGTAAAAAAAATCAAAAAATATATCGAACAAAATTCTGTCAACTAAAAAATATGAAAAAAAAAATTATTTAATGCACAACTTATTGGAAAACATCGTCGGAAAAAAAATGTCAAACAAAATGTAAGAGCAATGTTTCTTAAATAAAAGAAATTAGAAAAAACTATTTACAACATTTTTAGGTGCCTTACAAGTAAAAAAATTAAAAAAAATTCTCTTATGAAAATGGGGTTCAATGGCAATCTTGTTTGGGTCCAAATGTGCATAGTTTGGAAGCGTTTTTCAGACGTCTGTCTATTTATGTTAAAATGCCAAACCAAACTAAAGGCAATTCACTTAACAGCTTTAAAAATGGCTGCCAGTTCAAAATATGTTGCCAACTTAAATTTCTATACCTCTAAAAAATTCATCATCATCATCGGCTCGACAACAGGGGGCCAGGACCGGGCCTCCTTCAACAAGTCTCTCCACCTATCCCGGTCTTGAGGCGACGCCATCCTGTTGCGCACCCCATGGCTACAGGCATCCTGGTCTACACCATCTCTCCAGCACAAGCATGGTCTACCACGTTGCCGTCTACCACAGAATGTACCACAAGGGACTTTTCGAGCCAGTTCCTCTTCGCTCATGCGTGCTAGGTGCCCTACCCACCGGAGTCTACCGAGCCTAATTTTTGTCACTATGTCTGCTTCAAGGTAGATTGCGTACAATTCATGATTGTACCGTCTCCGGAAACGTCCTTCCTCGAATATGGGGCCAACAATTCTCCTTAAGACTTTTCTCTCGAACGCGGCTAAGAGGTCGGAGTGTCTTTTGCTAAGCACCCAAGTCTCGGATCCAGACGTGAGAACTGGCAGGACCATGGTCCTGTACAGCTGCAGTTTTGAAGTTATGGTGAGATTTCTGGATTTGAAGATCTTTGACAGACTATAGTAGGCTCTGTTGAAATTGAGCAGCCGCCCGCGTATTTCTTCTTCTATATTGTTATCGGCTGCTACTATTGACTCAGGGTATTTAAAGGATTGCAACACTTCTTGTCAGAGTCCATTAAAGCCAAATTTTTATTTGGCTTGTTACGTTGGTCATGGTCAACCTACCAAGTCGTGTCAATTTATTCCCTCATGGCTTTGTAAAGTTCTACCCTGACTATGCTATCATAGGCGGCCTTGAAGTCTATAAGCAGATGGTATGTTGAAATATTAAATTCAAGACATTTTTCCATCGCCTGCTTTAGGGTAAAGATCTGATCAGTTTTTGATTTGCCTGGAATGAAACCACACTGATATTGTCCGATTATGGTTTTAGCGTATGGAGCTATCCATTCTTGTAGGATAGAGGAAAAAATTAATCTATTAAAAAAACATATAGTTAAATATTGCCCTGGAGAGTAAGAGGTGTAGTTTCTCCATTTACCGGCCTTCTGGATCCACCCTATGTCAAGTTGAAAATGTTGTCCATGGTATTTATTATCAACAAAAAAAAGCAACATGTTATTACCCTGATAAGTAAACATTTAAATAGATACACCAAAGTTCAACAAATTATTGCATTCAACCATTCAACATTCAACCTACCTACAATTTTGTAATGAAATATTATTTAAAATAAACTATTATAAAGTTTTGCAAACATCAACAAAAAAAAAAAAGTCACCCACCACAACAAAATAATGATTGCAAAAACACAATAAAAGACTTAATTTTGAATATAATAATGGATGGTGTGCTCTTTTACGTGCCGCAAAAAAATTCTATCTCTCTCTCTCTGTCTATCTATATTTTGGTATATGACCACAAAATAACAACTATTTTGCGTTTTATAATTGAGAATTTAAATCACGTTTTCTAAATTAATTTGCCAACCAATTTAGAGGTGCGTGATGCTCCAAAGACCGAATCCAAAATGAAATTAGTTAAGGGAGCTATGTAAATTTGTGGTCGCTATAAATGTGGCAGCAATGATATTTTAGCGATTTTTTTTTTTTTAGATTCGTTTTGGGTAATTGCGGTTATAACAACATTATCATTCATTTCAATCATTTCTATTTATATTTGTTTTACAATGAAAATTGAAATTTCAAATAAATCACACAGCAGGGATTTTTCAATTTTTTTTTTGTTAAAGTCGATAAAATAGAGAGAGGTTATCAAACCAAAACCTCTTATTTGAAAAAAAACCACAAAACATTATTATAACGAGAATCTACTCCAAATTTTGACAATTCATGCAACAGACACTTTTTTAATGACTTTATTGCCACAACAATAAACAAACAAGGCTCAAATAATAATAATTACAAAAACATATCAAATCGACTCTGTGTGTCTATATATTAGATTTTTGAAGTGCCTGGTATAAATGTTACAAAGAGAGAGTTTCTTACAACTTCCTTCCCTTTAAACCATTTTTGTGTATACATATATTCGACGACGAACGTCTAAAATGAATGACATCAACTCACATCACAAAGGCCATCAACCTCAATTTCAGAGCTTCACTAAAATCTTCAAGGCATAATGATGATGATGATGATGATGGTGTATCCTCGGATATTGCTTTATTCTCGCAACAAAATACAAAACCATTCAATTTCCCCATTTGTGTGTCTCACTTACTGACGCTTTTGTTGTTGTATAAATTGTCATCTAAATTTCATGTACAACATAAAAGGCTGTTTCCTGCCATTGGCAGCGATATTTCTTGGGGCAGAATTGTGGTGAAGATAACATTTTGCAGAAAATCACCGAAATTTCGTAACTCATGTGTGTCTGGGAATGGAAGAACCCTAAGAAATTCAGGAAAACCCTTGAGTCTTTTGAGAGACTCAAATTGTTGTCAATTTTAGTCATAAATATTATAACAAGGCAATTTGTCAGGTTGTCTAAGGATTCAAAGGGATTAATTTGAGGTGCAGTTTTGAAGTTAGTTCAATCGAAAACTATTGTAATAGTTTTGAAATTGCATGCACCTAAGTTTTAGTATACTGGCTTTGATATACCTAACTTGCCATTTACTAAACAGTTGGAGTTAAATTCTCGATGCTCCTTTGTTCAGATCCTAATGATTTGTTTTAAAATTTTATCAATTTAAAAACATGAGTTTCTCTTTAAACAGGTAAACAGAAAATTATACAGATACAACTCCTTAAGTACTCGTATATATACATTCATCATTTCTCTTAAAATAAAATTAACATTTTCTAACCCTAAAAATTAACTTTTAGCTGATGGCATTTCGTGTTAGGCGTTGTTGTAATACTTGCCTACAAATTATCAAGAAATATGTTTTCTAACAACGCAACTTGCAGGTACGAGTATTATGGGAAAAGGGTGTGATGGGGAATAAATTATTATGAAGTGCGTTTCCCCAAAGGGGAACTTTCTCAGTTCGTTAATAATTAAAAAAGGTTAACAACTAATATTGCAACACCTTTGTTTTTTTTTTTTTTGCTGAAGTGTCGAAACAAGTGTTTATTAATAGAAATGTGTTTTCGAAGTACGCTAAAGGGTGAAGAACAAGAGGTTGCTTGAATCTATTATAATGATTAAATTCCTAAACGAGTTCTTTTTATAAATTGCATGGGGATGTCATAGTTAAGAGGTTTTTCGCTGGCTCATGGCTTTATTAGTCACTGAAATAATAGATCGAAAGAACTTGCTAAAAACATAAATATTATCAAAGACTTCTGACCAAAAATTTCAGCGGTAGTTAACACTCCTCTGCTTTAAGCAAAAAATTGCGCGAATAACAGAATAGTGGGAGTTGCCGGGTACCCAAAAAGTGCCGAGTCCCCACATACCCGAAGCGAATTTATATCTTATAATGGTCACAAAGAACAATTAACTTAGATGAAACATGAAAAAGGTGAAACACTTTTAAGTTTTTTATTTGCACAATAAAGTTTCTCAAATACAAATTTTTTGAAAAAATATTTGAAAAATTTTTAAAACCGTTTTTCAAAAAAAAAATTACTTCTTATATTTGATAATGTAAAAATAAAAAAAATATTCACCCTTTTTTCAAAATTTTGAGTTTTCGAAAAAAAAAATTTGATTTTACTTTTATAAATTCAAAACAAATTTTTTGAAAATTTTGATATGGATAATACATGATTTCTTTCACAAACATTTTTAATCGCAATACGTCAAACCTATTATGAAAAAATCAAAAATCCTATTCAGATACCGTTTATAAGGTTCTTTGAAAAATAGTTTTTGACTAAATAATTTTAATTACTTAAAAAAACCACTGAAATTATTTCATTTTAATCGTCAAAACCAACTTTGAGGTGAGTAAGTAATTTCCCCTTTAAGGACTCTTCCTAAAATCTTAAGTGCAAAGTTTTTATTTTTGAAATATTCTTCAATTTGGAAACAATAAAAATGGATAAACATTTATTTGGAACTTTATTCTTAAATACACTTTGAACTGATTCTCTTAAAAATTTTGAATATCTTTGCAGAATTGTTGTTGCACTTTCTGAATAAACAATCATTCAATACAACCATATTATTCAGGAAGTTACAGTGTTTCAAAAGTCATCTAAAAAAATCAAAAACTCAACACTTTTATAATATGTAATTAATTTGTCAAGAATCTTATCCGATCATCACTCTCTCATCAATGGCAGTCCCATTAATTTTTCGCCACACCAGCTGTCAACATTATAAAGGTTATCAACCCTTCGGTTGCTGTTTTTAATTTGCAATTCTACCCTTTAATTTTCCAACTCCCCATATGGTATTCAAATTCACACCCCGTTGCGTTTTTATCATCTTCCTGATGGAGGTTGCATTTTTTCTTTTGTTCTATATTATTATAATCTAGCTAACCATATACTCGTACATACGTTGGTGTCTACAGTACAGTATACACACCATATCTATACCTATTATATATGTATTTTTTTCTGCTCTATCACTTTCACATATATGTATGTAGATATATATAGGATGAGCTGTCAGTGAAGACATTTAAAAACACACGAGGGAGTACTCAGCTAAATTGGTGTCAATTTAGAAAAATATAAACCTGAAGACAGGATTCTTATACGATTTTTTTTTTTTTTTATTATTATAATGTATATGGTATGCGTATCGTATAGGGTATATTGCTTCTTTAAGGATGTGTGAAATTTAACAGAGCGAAATTCCTCCCTTTTCATCTACTAGAAAAAAATAGCAGCAATTTAAAAAAGAAAAGGAAAAATTAAGTAGGAGGAAAAAAAAATCACTTTTTCAAAAGAAATAAAAATAAATATTAAAATTTATTGATGGGAGTCCTTCATTTGCAGAAAGCCCATCATAAGTTATGACTCATAACCTGCAAATAATAAGAAAATAGGCATATGTGTGTCCTTAAATGATTCTTATACAATGAGCTAGAGGTTTATAGCCAAAAAAATAAGGTCATAAACGTTAAACAAATTCCAACATAAGTAAAAGAAAATTGTCTTTGAATTTTGTGTAGCTTGTTACCACATACCGTTAATTTTGTTTTATGTAAAATTAGGCTGTTTTGTCCTTACACAAAAAAATATTGTATGAGTTAGATACTTCTGTTGGACCAATATTTATTTTATCTACTAAATTGGATAAATAAACAAAAAAAAAATTGTGTTCAAAAATCTGGTTTAAAAAGGTTTACGGTTTCCATTTTTTTTTTAATTCTTATTTACTCCTTTCTGCAAGAATATTTCGGACTTCAAATTTACTGAAGCTCTAAGCAGAAAAAATAATAATTAAATTATGAATAAAGTTCTAATTGCTTTACCATAACAAAAAAAAAATATAAAAACGCAAACGGAAACATAATAACCAAATTTATTTGCTTACCGGAAATAAAAGAAAAAGGTGTGAATTATTATTTGCATAGAAAATCTGTGGAAGCATTTTTTTTTATTTTCCAAGAAAATAATAAAAGCGAAAACCGTAGTAATCTTTTTTGTTTTTTTAAAGGAAAAAGAATCTTTTTTACTTAAATATCAAATTGACGCATAAATTAAAAAGGGAAAACTTTTTTTTTATTTAAATATTCTTTGTTCGCCTGTTCTCTGTGTTTTTTTTTTTTGCAGAACGATTCAGTTTGTTTTTTTTTTGCGGTTGTTGGCAGTGGATTAAATATTATAGGACTCATCATCATCAAAAATAAGGTAAGGTTCCGTTGGAAAAAAATTTTCTATTTTGTATTTATAGACAATAGAAATATACAGTTTCATATTGACTACTTACAAATTAAAAAATAATACTTTTAAATTGTCATAAAATTCATAGAGATGTCCTGATAGTCCACTATCGAAAAAAAATTCAAAAAAGGAAAAACAATATATAATTAAAAAAATTTCGGGAAGTTAAAAAAAAAATCTTCCCAGAACCAAAAATAATGAAAAGATCTATGAGTTTTCTATTTATAGTACATAATTAAATTCAATTTGACATTTTTTTAAATTTTTTTGCGCCCTTTTTTTCTTCAATTTTTTGTGTTTTATACGAACATTGTTTTTGATAAAATATTTTTTTTCACAATAAATTTTTTGACCAATGTTTTTTCTTACGTTTCAAAAACATTGATTTTTTTTCCTAATTTTCCAGATTTTTTTTTTTGACACAAGTTTTTCAAAAAACATTTAAATTTTGAATTTTCATTTCGGCTTTTAGGCATACGCCTAATTTTTAAAAGTATTAAAATACCCTCTGGTTGAAAATTCTTTGAAACCCGCGAAATAATTTTAGTCAAAAAAAACTTCAAATGTTTCGAAAAAAAAATTATTTAATTTTCAAAAACCCAAAATTTTTTTTTTCAAAATATTGATATATGAAAACATCAAAAAAACGAAAAATATTTTTTCGTCAAACAATTACCTACTTAAAAAATCACTGAAGAAAATTTTGTCGAAACTGTTATATGACGAATACCGTTATTTTGGATTTTAAAAAATATTTCAATTTCTCCTATAAAAAGCTTTAGTTCCAAGTTTTAAGGAAAATCGCTTCAATAAATTTTGCCTTAGGTCGAGGTACATAAAGGCAGACCAACAAACAGACAGAATTGCAGAACCCACGTTTTTCGTGTTCTCAATCATCGCAAAGCCGAATTTATATCTAGAGTTAGATTTTTTTTAAGATTCCAAAACATCGGAAATTAAATGGTTGAACAAAATGAAGAATCGAAAATTGTCAAAAAAAAAAAATAAAAAAGAATTTAGTCAAAAAATCGTCAAAACAAAATTACTGAAAAAAAAAAAATTAATTTTGTCTTCAAACTTTTAAAAGTTGAAAACTATCGTTTTGATCTCAAATCGCGTTCTATTTTGTTTAGATGCTTTTTAAAAATCAGCATACCACTTATCTGGAAGCTAGTCCTATGGCGGGATCTTCTACTATTTGGTTTGATCAATTTTTTCAACACACTACAGCTGTATTTTTTTAATTGCCAAGTTTAAAATTTATTAATTGCTTAATAAGTAGTTGAAATTTTTATTTTACAGCCATATCTGCCATCATCAAAGTCAAATAATCACTTCTAAAACCAAGAGGGAAGGGTCATCACTTAAGTTGTTGTATACGTTGCAAAACTAAATCCCCATGAAGGTACAATATAAGGGGGCCAAAGCCAGAACCCTCCTAAATCAACGGTACGTCAGCATAAAAATACAATTAGCCATCGCGAGTCCTTGTCTGTCAGGACACTGATAAGATGAAGTAATTATTGCAACTTAAAAAATTAAAGAAGGGCAACCGTTTTCTAATACCCATCACCGAGGGGTATCACGAAGACGAGAACTTTCCTTAAAATGGCTAGCTACTACCCCCAGTTCTAAGGTTTAATTTTTTTTTTCGTTCCTTCGTTCTTTATTACTTATATTGCTTCTCGTTTTTATTTCCTTTTTTTTTTTGTTGCTTAAGGGGGATGTTGTACTCTGTATACTTGTACACTTTGTATATTGTATTAAAATTCTTAACCTTCGAGTCAGCAAAAATTTTTAAATCTCAAATGAGAAAATATAAAATGAAGAAATAGTTAAAATTAGCTTTAGCACGCGAAGAAAAAGCAAATAAAAAAAAACACTCCCTCTTACATATTATTTGAGATCGTTCCTAGAAGAAGAAAAAAAAACACATTGAAGGAAAAAAAAAATTAAATGACGCTATAAAAATATACAAAATTTTACATAAATTACAATTAAATTGAAATAACATCCAATTTCGGATAATTTTTTTTTTCTCGCCAACAACCGAATAAGCAAATTTGGCCGTTTATGACTCTTCTAAGGTGATTTCACAGCTTATATTTGTAAGTTAAGTGTTTTTCTGTTTTACAGCTCAAGGGCTCTGTTATCTTATTTTGCTGCGATATTCAAATAAAACAGCAATAATAATAAATAAAACAAGGATGTTAAAACTAGGTGTGATAAAAATGAATTTAACATTTTTTGATGACTATACTTGGCCTAGAGCATCAGCACTGCTGTTAAACAAAAAATACAAAAACTGCGAGGAGGAAGGGATTGGATGATGTGGAAATGACTTTGGGGGCAATAAAAACTAATTTTCTAAGTTTATTATTAATTCCATGAAAGCGAGAATATTAGTTTTTGAGATAAGGTTTATTATTTTTATGGTTTTATTACAATTGGAAAATAAACTACAGTGAAAGTGGTTTTGTTCAAATTTATTTGACTAATTTTAGGAGGAGCTTGTTTTTTTTTAGTTCAGTTTGAGAAAGGTTCTCTAAATAAAATAGAAAATTACAATTTTCATATCTTGCTGGCCAACTTGATACCTCGTGTCGGTACCAAGACAAGACAAAGAAGAAAGCAGAATTAGGTCTAAAAGAACGACACTAATGCCGAGGAAAGATTTGCAATCGTCCAACTCTTCCCCAGTTTTCTACTATCTCAACTGGTTGTCCAAAAAAATATTTATTTTGCAGATGAGAAAGTTCCAAAGCTGATTTGGTCGCAAAAACAATTGTCAAAGAAGAGACTTAAAAAACCATTTTATTTGGAATTAAAACGGAAATCAAAAATTCGTGGAGTTCAAAAGTCTTATTTTTTGATTTTGTCAAAATAAGGGTTTAAAAAAAAATATTCGAGTTGTGTCATTTCCAAGACTTCCAAAACTTTTTCAATTTTTTTTTTGAAAAATATGAAATGAAAGTATGGAATTGAAAAAAATTGATTCTTTATGGATTGTTTTAAACACTTCCTTGAGCAGTAATGTTTTTAGCCGATCTTGCAGTATATTGTGGTCCATGCTTGGGCTATCACCTACAGACCCTTTTTCTTCGAAATCATTCACTACACGATAAATAGTGCGTTTTGTTGGCAAAAACGTTCCTTCCAAAAATTTCACGTAACTTTCTCATCGTTACAGTAATCGATTGATTTTGACGAAATGCTTCAACGATTAAAACACGTTGGTTTATCGAATACCTTTCAATAAAAAAATTGAAATGTGTCTACTTTACGATTGCCAAATATGAACACACAGGACTAATTTTTACCGAAATGGTGGCAAAGCAAAGTAGTATACCTTCCCGGCGGACACCCTGTATTTATTTTACATTCCTCGCAGAACCATCGACCCAAGCTAAGCACCTTTATACAATTTACGAATGTTACTTTAAAAGTTCCCTTTCCTTTAGGTTCAATTAAATTTTATTTTTAATTTAATTAAAAATTAAATTTATGTAGAACAACTCTTTTATAGCTTCGTTCTCCTTCTTCAAAAAATAAAATATTATTGTATCTATATATTTCAAGAGTGTTGGCTGCACAAGCACCTGCACCTGCAACTATATGAAATTATGTCTATGGTCTAGTCTATCGCCTATGTGAAAATATCTCCAGAGTGAATTTTGCTTTCATTATATTTCCATTTAATTCGATTACATGCATGTTGAAGCAGAATTCTATTCAAAAATATTCATCCTTAAAATCACTCACATACCTACCTACATAAAATCCAGACGGCCTCCAGGGTGCATTGACATGCTACCTCCATCTGATGGAGGTTCATCCCGATTCAGCATAGCACCCTGCTCCTTTATACGAGTATCCTATGTCCTATACACCGATGTGAACTAACACCTCATGTTTCAGGTGCATTCGATGTGTTATTTTGTGTGATGGGTTATTTTTGAAATTCGAAATAACAAGCCTATGAAAATATATTTTGCCGAAGAAGGACCGCTCATAACCAATCACTGTTCTATCAACTCTCGTATATGTAGTAGTATTGTAGGTGAACAAATTTGATATTGCAAGTTTAAAAATTGAATGTGGCTTGAACGTGTGAAACCGGTGGCGTGCAAGTTTGCATAATTTATTCGATTTTTGTTTTACAATTTTTTTTTTTTTTTTTTTGTGATGTGAATCACTTAGTTAGCACGTTAAAGTGCTGAATGCATTCAGAGGAGTGTGATGTTGATGTGTGATAGAATTGGATCTGACACATGCAATTATTTGATAGGAAAACATTTTCAACACCAAAAACAACTAGGCATACATACATAGGTGTTATGAAGAGATGGGGGAAAATGGAAAGTTGGAAAGATGTCAAGGCTTCGAGCCACGAAAATAATAATCGATTTGCTTGTGCCTTATATGTTATATATGTTTTATGTACAAAATTTTTGTTTCATAGAAATTTCATTGATTTACATTTTATGGTAAATTTTATAGGAAATTTCAGTTAAAACTGAAGGTGATAATATTCAAATAGGATAGTTTTTTTTTTACTTTAATTCAGGTTCAGTCAAATTGATTTTTTTTTGTTTAAGTGGAAATCATTGAATTGGTTATTTTTTTTAATTAACATATTTTTAAAGTAAAAAAATGAACTTAACTGAACGATAGATGTCTTTATATCATATTATAATAATAATAAAACATGTGTTTTGTGGTACATTTTGAAAAATATTTTATAGTGTTCAGTTAGGTTAGGTTAGGTTAGGCCAGGATTGGCCCATTGAGATACCATAGAAGAGATTTTCCTCCCTACTCGTTGAACCATTTGGAGCTTCATATGAAGCGCGAGAGACTGTTTATGGCATTCTTAACAAGATCGCTGGGATCGTTAAAAAAGTATTCTCCTGAGTAGAGCCTACGTCTTTGAGATAGAGCAGGGCATGTACAGAGAACATGAGTAGTTGTTTCTTCCTCCTCTTCATACACGCAGCTTCTGAAGAATTCGTTAGAGACACCCAGCCTTGCCGCGTGCTTACCAATCAGACAGTGTCCTGTAATGACACCAATTACGGAGCTTATGTGCGATCTATTTAGGGACAACAAGCATCTAGATCGACTCAGACTTAACAGTGGCCAGATCTGCTTTGTCGCCACACAAGTGGTGATGGTATTCCACCTAATTTTTGTTAACCTACTGGTATCTTGCATCTTGAGTTTACATGCAGCGATAGGTATACCAATATTTTCCAAACATGGGGCAATTGGTAGGATGGTTCCATTTCTAGCGAGTTCATCAGCCTTACAATTGCCAAAATGAATGGAAATGGAATCGTATTCTCCCACAGAAGTCCAGAATGTTATAATTCAAGTCATAGTTTTTGACGGAAAATTGTTAAGAATAATAAAATAAAATAATTATGTTTAGATCAGGTCACCAATAATTCAAAATGCCAAATATCTGATTGTCATATGAAAAATGTTGATTGGCCTCCACGGTCGCCTGATTTGACCGCTCCAGACTTCTTTTTGTGGGGATGCCTGAAAAGCAAGGTTAATGCAAACAAACCAGAAATCCATTCTCTTTCATTTGATCAAAAACAAACAAAAAAACAAAAAACAAACAAAGTAAAATACCTTCCCGGCGGACACCCTGTATATGCAGACACAGTTGACAGGAATAGTTCAAAAATGCCAATTAACCAAGAATCCAAAACTAAACACTAAGGATCATTTAAAAACCCAAAAAATTTTCAAAAATTTTGAAAACAAATATCTGAAAATGCTGGTCCAAATATCTTTTGCTTTTGAAAACCAGCTCTAAGTCTCCAGTTACAAAGAAAAAAATTAAATATAAAGGCAAATAAAGGCATAATCCAAGATCCAGAAGAGTTGATATCAAATAACAAAAAGTCTGAAAAGAATGCAAAACTCTAGAAAAAAAACACAAAAATTAAAAATCTGAACTGTAAATAATTCGTTTTCAATAGACGACTGTCTAAGAAGAAATAAAATCAAGGCAAAACTAAATTCAAAAATCAAAAAAAAAAAAGAATACTACAAATAAGATATGTAAACATTTCAAAAATAAACACTCTAAAGTACTGAATTGAGAAATCTTTAAATTTTGGAAATCAAAAATCACAAAACTCTAGAAAGCAACGAAAAATAAAAAAAAAGTAAGCGAAAACTAAATCACAATTTCAAAAAGTTCCGCATAAAAAATTTCAATAATACAAATTATAGAAAAACTTCTAAGTTTCTTGATCCCAAAATCAAACTCATAGTTTGTGGGGACTTTAAGCTTGTAGAATTCAAATTGTTAGATTTTTTGGGTATTGTGTAACTCTCAAAATCAAAAATCCCCAAATTCAAAATTGTCATAAGGTTCGAGGTCAAAAAAGTTCCAGAAACAAAAATTCTGAAAATCCTTGATAGAAAAATTTCAAAAATTTCAAATAAAAAATAAATTAAATTTTAAAAGTCAAAATCCAAAATTACCAAAATTTTCGATATTTGCTTAAAATATAAATATCTAAGGTCCAGTTGCACAATAATATTTTAACATTGGTTCAGCGTTTTTATCTCCCAAGTTTGACAGCTTAGTTGAGCTATTGCTTTGGTTAAAGGCTCTAGCGTTTAATAACAGCTGATTCTTTGAATTTTCCAACTTTTTTATGTAAATTATTACGTTTAATCCTTTAATCCTCATTAAAATTAAATTACAAAATTTATGTAAAACACACGTGTTTTATTTATGTATATATGTAATTCCAATTTTCAAATAACACGTTTTTGAAATCTAAAATCAATAAGACATAAAGTGTTGAGAGGACTGGGTAAAAGATGGAGAAATTGAATAATACCTCGATAATTATGTCAAACATGAAAGATCACACTTTGAATTAAATTGATTTTTTTTTTGTTGATAAATCAAGTGACATACCTTTGACATGCCAAATCTAATTAAGTCATTTATGTCTACTCCTACTCTTTTGAGAACTAATGTCCCTTATTAAAATACTAATTACCTACAATGGATTAAAAGAACATTTATGACATTAAGAGAAACCCATCATAGCTTTTAAACGAAAAAAAATTTGGTATTTTTTTTCAATTTTCTTTATTTTTTGAAAAAATATTTCAAAGATTCGATTTTATTTGATTCATCATTTTTAATAGGAATTAAAAGTTTTAAACTAAAAAAAGACCCATCACCCCCATGACATTAGACTTTTCTTCAAAACATCAACATCATGTCTTAAATTCAAAATCTATGAGTAATGAAACAGAAGCAAAACTATAGCCTATACATATACACATTATTATTACCAACTCCCTAATATATCTTAGATTGTGTTTACTAAAAATAAGTTAATACAACTCCCACGGGCTTTAGAAGACGACAGAGGCAATCCATTGTTGGTTTAATTTGTGTGCCGAGAATCATAAAACGTGACACATACCTTTTACTCAAGGGGATTTTGAAATCCCTTTTATAAAACCATTAAAGGGTACATATACATAGTAGGTAGTTTTAGTTCCTAAATTGAAATTGATGGATTTCCTATAGATGTATAAATCTGTGAAAGGCTATAGATAAAAATAAGAACATAACATTTAAATTGAAGAGAAAGTATTTTGGGGCTGGGTGGGATAGTGTCATACTGACCTACAAAGATTTTTTTTATTGTTAGATTGATTTAAACAAAATTTTATAAGGCTTTTTTTTGAATAATTTGAAAAATATATATGCCGTTTTCGACATATTTGCAATTTTTGAAAATTGTTTTTGAACATCTGGTTTTGAAGGTAACCTGAGGATTAAACCTGAGGTTAAAGGGAACTGAGATTAATTCTTGTTCAAATAATATAAAAAAGTATAAGAAATCCATTTTGCACGAAGTTAAAGAAGGGGAACACGCCCAGGATTATTCTTGACGTGTAAACCTGTCCTCACCAAGGTGATTATGTGACGAAAGAAACTCCTCAATTCAATTGACTTGTAGGAAACTTTCGGCTTTTCGAAATATAGCTCGCCCACCCCCAATCTGTCATAGTGTGACGGTAAAAAGATCAACAGTCACCCCACTTACCTCACCTAACCTACGTTTCAAAAACATCCACTCATCCGTGTAGGCTGCAGACATACAGAAAGAATTGCGAAACCGACTTTTTCAAGTTCTCTATTATAGTAATAACAAGTTTGCTCAAAATCTCGAATCGAAAACTTTGAAACTCAACATTTTTTTTTTATTATTAATAAAGATCTATTTCAAAAAATGCTTTAAAATACAAAAAGCTATGTTGTTTTACGAAATCATGTTTTTGTTAACCTACAAATAAGGAATTTAAAATAAAAACTTCTATTCAAAAAATTTGAAGCTTATTATCATAAATTTCGTTTTTGAATTGAAAAGTGCATGACCTAAACTAATTTTGTTTCAACAATTTATTTTTTTTTCAATCTTTCATAAATAAATTGATTTATTAATAAATCATTTTCGAAGTCTCCATAAATCAAAATGTATTTGTCTATCATTAAATATATCTTAAAAATAAAATAAAAGAATTATTCTACCTTCTTAAAATACTGTAGATACATTTTTATTGCATAATATACAAACATACAATAAAATAGTAAATTATCATCAATTACCCTCAATTTCTTTTTTTTTTCGAAGACTGTCGGTAAACATGCATTTTATAAGCCAACAATGGCATGTAAGATTAAATAGCAATCATTTTGACAGAGTAAATAATAAACGAAATATTGCTGACACGAAACCATTTTTATTGACTCTTCATTTTTGTTATTTTTTGATGGCTTCTGATTTCTATTGAAATTATAATAATTCTGTAATATTATTATTTATGTTACATGAAAGTACCTTTGTTTGTTTTGTCTCTGTATTCAATCAGTTTTTGGCTTAATTAAGTCACAGAAAAAATGGCAAGTCCTACATATTATTACTACAGCGGTATCATATTATTGTATTATTTAACTTTAATTAAGACCAACATGTTATTGCTATTGAATTAATTTCAAACCGATTTTAAAATGAGTTGCTGGAATAGCTATAACTTTTTTTTAATCCATTTAATAACTGAATAATTGCGGGATTACAGTAAAGAATTATTGGCTGATTGTTCGACCATCTGGATGAGTATTTAAATAATCAGATTCATACATTTTTGTCCATAAGGCGATACGAACTCCTGATTCTTATTGCTACTTTTCCGCTACACTTTGTTAACTTGAACGAAGATTATGGTAATAGCAACGTAGTTCCCTAGAATAATTATTATTAACCATAATTCAAATATTAGAAGACGGAAATGATTGGCTGGAAATTGGTGAATTGTGATGCCACTTCTTCGACCATCATCATCATCGGCTCGACAACACTAATCCGGTCCTGTCCTTCTTCAACAAGTCTCTCCACCTATCCCGGTCTTGAGCCGATGCCATCCAGCCATTGAGCCGATGCCACCCTAAGGCTTCGGGCGTCCTAGTCTACGCCCGTCTGTTTCAAGGTAGATTGTGTACAATTCATGATTGTACCGTCTCCGGAATCGTCCTTCCTCACATATGGGACCAACAAATCTCCTTAAGACGCGGCTAAGACATCGGAGTGTCTTTTGCTATAAGCACCCAAGTCTCGGATCCATACGTGAGTACTGGCAGGACCATGGGCCTGTACCGCAGCTGTTTTGCAGTTATGGTGAAATTTCTGGATTTGAAGAGCTTTGACAGACTATAGTAGGCTCTGTTGGAATTGAGCAGCCTCCCGCGTATTTCTTCTTCTATATTATTATCGGCTGCTACTATTGACCAAAAGTATTTAAAGGATCACTTCTTCGACCATTCATCGCCAAAAACTTCTAGAATAAAACGGTCGAGAATATGATTGATTGATTGAAAATAAATTGACTCACAATGCAATCGATATACCCTTTCAAAGCCTATGACCAATCTGCGTTTTACGTCTTCAGTGTTGGGCATAAAAATCCTAATGATCTTTCGCAGACATAATTTATTAACAAATGTTTGCAGCGAATTTGATTTTCCAAGTACCACACGCATAAAGATGCATGACCAGTGAAATAGTCGCAGCATGGTCTTTGAGCTCATAGAGTTGTTTCTCCACTTTTTTTACTGCATTCCAAACGCAGTATTTGCTTTCTCGATTCAGCTGTTATTCACTGTTTCCATTGATCAATAGCTGTTGAAACCCCGATATTTGTCTTGTTCATTATTGTTCATCTAAAGTGTTGATATTGGTGAACTTCATTACTTCTCTGGTCTCTTCACTTTTCTAATTGATGGTCTACTATCTCATTTGTAGATTTAGTACAGTATGTACCTACCTTGCAAAAATTGATCGTGAATTATAATTCCATACAAAATTATAATGATTGCATTTATGTACATTATTTCCATATAAATGTTTCAAAAAAATTAATCAACTGAAATTTTCTTTCAACCTTTATTTATGATTCTAGGAATATTTATCTTCCTTAAACGCAACCCTTAAATAATATGTATTTTTACCTAGATTTGTTGTTTTGTTTTCTTTTGTTAAACAATAACAAAAAAAAGTATAAAGAAAATTGATTGTTCCTTAGAAACATCTCTTGCTCTCTCTCTCTCTCTCTCCCAAATGACTCAAAATGACTTCGCCATAAGGGCAAAACAAAGACACATAGACACAATTTCAAAAGAGAGATGAATTCCAATTTATCTGACACCTTAAGGGCTGTTAGAAGTGTTGTACGATGATTGCTCGAGTGTGGTCCAGAATATTTAAGCACAGCGCGTATATTGTGAAGGAGTATTCCTATTCTATATTATTTCTGCTATGAGAACAAGACTATAGCAATATCTATAGGCCCTTAAATAAAGGACACTTTATTGTCTTGAAGCATTAGAGAAAAGGGTGCGATGACAGACAATCATTGCTATGGCTATGGATACATGTGTTGTGTTTACTTTGATGACATATGTACGAAACGTTCTTCGAATTCTCAAATTTCGCTCCGCTCTATTGTATGCGAGCTGTGTAATGCAAAAGCTAAAGGTTTTAAATGTTCGAACGTGTTGTCATTATCATCAGAGTCACTCTCTACTAAGACTATTTTATACCTGCTGAATTTGTTGACTTGAAACAGTGATTACATAAGATAAAGATTGTTTACAAGAAGAAAAGAATAAGGAGTTCTGTGGAAAAAATGTTGTTTCATTCATTGAAGTAGTTGCCCAGCATGTTTTGAAATTGAAGATTATTTACGGAAATTGTTTATTGATCTTTACAGATTTTTGATTTTTTAATAAAAATCATTGAAGATAAGAGAAGTTCACGGCTGTATGGTGAGTAAGTAAATCAACACGTTGGCTACAGAAGCAGGAGAAGGCACAAGTATAGTAGATCCACTAAAGGATTACCAAAGAGCTCACATGTGTCCAGAGCTCTAAACAAGACCTGGTAAAAGATATAATCGGATCACTGCTTGTTTCGCATGAGGACCGGTTCAAATGTCGGAAGGTAAGATTTCACGATTTTGAATAGCGTTGTCGCCAAGTAGAGAAGAAATCTTTACCGCAATTAAAGCACTGAAGAACAATAAAGTCGTTGAACTTGACTTTATTTACGCAGAGCTCTTACAAGCAGCGTCAACAGCGTTCCAATCTTGGGAACCGGGAAGCTTTCTTGAGAAGTGGAAAAGGGAAATTATTATCAAGCTCTAAAGGAAAGGAGACCTTAGGTAGTCCGAAAATAGGAGAGGAATTTACGTGCTACCTGCAAATTGATCGTTGATAAACCAGTAAAGATGGTAGAAAGTTTTCAATATCTTCAGAGTATTACCTCCGCTGATGACGGGACCAAACTACATAGATATCAACAGTCAAATCACTGTCAAAAATCTACGTTCGGAGTGCTGTTCAAAATATGAAGCAATAACTCTATAAACTTAGAGTTCACTGTTTCTTGATAAGATAAGCACTTGATAAATCACATTCCCTTTAACAAGAAAACTGCTTAGCATTGTCTGGACCCATCATTTCTGCAATGATGAGCTTCCTACGAGAATAGGTCAGGAACTTATGGGCTCTATTTTACGAAGACGTAAGTGGCAGTGGATTGGCCACAAACTTCGAAAAGGTGACGAATTGCTTGTGAACCAAGCGGATACAATGAAACCCTGGAACGAGCAGGCTCACGGTTGAAGAGGACGGCAAAGAACCGCCGAGTTAGATAGAGCTAAGATGGTTTGTTGAAGAAGTGGAGTCCAAGGACCCAAGTAATCAAGTAAGTCATCATAATTGTTTCTAAAAATAAAGCTGAAATCTTTAGAAATTTCAAAATTCAAATAAACACCTACCAGAGAGCTTCACTTGAAACACAAGCCAATCCAAAAAATATTGACCCATTGCTCTCTATGCCGTCCGTCGTTTATCATCATCCATCGCATAATGATGCTCAATGTTCTGGTACGTTTTTTTTATTCAGTTCATCTCTTCGATGAATGCCTGCATTTGACACTCTTGAGTAGATAATGGAAGAATAATTAATTGGTTATGCAGTAATATGCTCATGAATAATTCATTTAAGTGTTTGCTTGTGATCTAACAAGAAGAACGGTACAGTAGGAAGGTTGATATCAAGTACCTACCAACCTACCTATATACGAGTACATATCGCCAGTTTCTTATTTCGATATCCATTTGGCACATGAATTATTCAATATATCGATAATATTATTCAACATGAATTTCGAATTTCGATTCACCATATCTCGTATCGGTATTGGTATCGGCGCATCGCCTTCATTTGGGGTGTGGTATGTTCATCGTTCTAGGTATTTTTTTTTATTTTTTATTTTTTGTTAAAAAGGATGAGTAAGACACCCTGCATTATCAAGTACCTACATAAATACAGAAAAGAAGAAGAAGAAGTGTTGAAAGTTGTTTCTCAAAGGAATATAAAAAATCTTTTAATATTCATGATCCACACTTATTGGCTGTATGAAATTTAAAATTTTAAGGAAAACATTTAACTAAGAAGTTGGCGTAGTGAGGACTATATACCTATAAAAATTGAAAGTCTAAGTTCAAATCTTTTTACTTTAAACGAAGTGTTCTTGTAAATGGGTGATTTTACAAAAGGATGAAACTATTGGAATTTATATATTGGTATAGGGTGTTTTTTTTCAAAGGTAGAGAATTTTATTCGAAACATAATCTTTTGGCATTTTAATTTAAAAATGCTTTCGGTCATAAGACCGCCACGGCTGACTCGGACATAAATTAGACTGGGATCCAATTTTCGATCATTTTTTCCAAAAAATTTGTGGCCGTATATCGGTGATTGTAGTCCTCCAAGTCGTCGATCGTTTCGGGTTTATCGGCGTAGACTCTAGCGTCTTTACAAATCCCTACAGAAATGGTCTAGCAGTTTTAAATCGCACAATCTTGGAGGCCTGTTAACGGGTCCAAAAAGTGAAACTATGCGGCTACCAAAAATTTCCTTCAATAAATCAATTGTGGCATGAGCTGACTAACATGTTGCACACACCAAAAAGTCAGTTTTTCTGGATGTAACGGTGTCTCAACATACACTTGTGGATTATCTTCACTACAAATATGGCAGTTTCGTTTATTGACGTAGCCATTCAACCAAAAGTGAGCTTCATCGCTAAACAAATTCTCACATGAAAATCGGGACTAACGGCAAACTTTTTTTAGGCTCAATTTGGAAGCGTTGTTCCGCCATCAGTCTATTTCATGTTGTCTATAACGTTGTCTATTAAATGCCAAACCAAACTGAACACATATCACTAAACAACTGTTAAAATGGTTGAAAAAATTTGCCAACTTAATACCTCTAAAAAAACACCCTTTACGTGTTTTTCCTCATAAAATGATTTCCTATGTAGAATACCATAATTTTTTGTCACTTATAGTAAAACGATTTTTTTTTTTTAGTGAATATTTACGGATGGCTGAATCTTGAATCCACCTGTGTAGGTGAAAACAATCCATACAAGTACCTGTCCATTATTTTATTTGCTGTAGGTAGATTTAGACTTTATTTTTCGAGGTTAATTTCCATCTTATAATTATTTATACAGAAGATCAAATCATTTACTTTTATGACTGTCAAACAAAACATTGCTCCAGAAATCCTATTTGACAGATACACCAAAAACCCAAAGAACCACCAACCCCAAAAATGCCCATCATTACGCTTCTGTAAGTCAACACAACACAACACAGTTGTTATATTGTGTGGTGTCGTTAAAACACTTTGTAGCACTTTGATTCAATTAGTGTAATTGTATCAACAATACATTTCATCCTTTCGTTTTCCCTTCCCCTCCCGTCCACCATCATCGCCACCAATAAGTCCTTTCAACCTTTTGGATAAAATAGCGTATCACATACAAAATCCTTTCGCATCCACTCGACAAAATTCTGATGGGATAGGATAGATATCCTGCCCTGTAAGAATATTGTGCTCGCAGTCTCTTTGTCTTCTGTTCATAGAATTCATTCGTATATAGTCGTATATCGGTCTATTCATTTCAATTGGTGATGTAATTGCCACGAATGCTTCTATAGCAAATATCCTTGATGATTGTTTTTCGGGTGAACGAAGGTTGATGATGTTTCCCAGTGATTATATAGTGTATGTTGTGAGAACAATATACAAAAGACAAACAACGTGATCTATTGGAATGAAAAGGGATTAAATTTTATCGACCAAGGTCAGTTGTTAATGAAAAGGAAATATTGATTGAATGACAAATTATTGTGTGAAAGAATTGCAATATAATGTAATTTTTTTAGCAGGTTGATTTTTTTGCAAAAAAAAACACATGTCGAGCGGTGCAATAAACCCGCACTACAAAATCTCGAATAATGGATGCGACAGCCCATGTAGAAATCAAGGCCTAAGTGACTTTCAATTCTCAACCATTCCTGTGTGCGTGCAGTTATTGCAGAAATGGAGGGGACCTACAATTTTATGTCAAATATGAACGGCTAGGTAGAGAAGGACCTTGTTCTTGACAAATGATACTTTTTTAGTTGCACGAGGTTGCAATCGAACCCAACCTTCCGGCATGACAGTTCCACTCCCACTCACTAAGGATCATATAAATTTGTATGATGCAATATAATCTAGCTGAACTTTTTAAAATATTCTCTAAAGAATAAAATAAAACAACCAATCTAATTCTCAAAAATAACAATTAGGTACAGTTAGGTAGGCAGAAATGTCGAACTCAAGGCAACCCAGCCTGTGATTCAATTGGCTCTGTCTGTAGTGCGCCGTTTTGATACCATAACTCATTTGACATGTGATTGAGAGGGAAAGTTTTACAGAGAAGCTTCACAGAGGAGTATGTTAGAGCCATTTGGTCGCATTGAAAAAAAAGAAAAGCTGGACGATTGTAGAGGAAATGGATTACCGTTTCCCTTTCGCGTTGATCACTACAACTCCGGCAAAACGTGTTTTAAAGAATGTCCAACTATCTCTGCATGAACTCCTATAGGACAATGTCTGGTACATACCGCAACGACCCTGGCTATGTCTTGCCTGGGCCTGCGAAGAAGATCGTTAGAACGGGTTTTATTATAGGGGCCATATCTTCCAAGATAGAATGCAGTTGGTTAAATTGCTCCACCTTCGATTTGATTCTGTTTGATAGATAAAGAAGATTTGTCCTTTCATAGCACCAAGAGGATGTTAACCATTTCCGCAAGTGAGCTGTGAAGGGCCGAGCTCATCAGCCCTTTCATTTCCCTCGATACCACTATGGCCCGAAAACCAGATCTGGGTGACAACGAGGTTAATTTTCAGGCTCGCAAGCTCATCGCGATATTGCAGAACGACTTTAGACGATGATGTGGACGAGTTAATGGCTTTGACAGCTGCCTGGCTGTCTGTAAAGATAGTCGCATTTCGGTTTAAGTTTGGGCTTTGTTTAAGTATCTTATATGCCTCCCTTATTCCTAGCAATTCAGCTTGAAAAACGGTAGCAAAGTCAGGAAGGATTCAACTATTTTAAAGGTCTCAGAAAAGATCCCTGAACCAACACCACACTCCATCTTTGAGCCGTCAGTAAAGATGGTTGTGTCGAAACCTATCGTCACGATGTCATCTTTCCAATCTTTTCTGGATGGGAAAAAATCAGATTTGAAAAACGAAAAAAAAAAAATTCTAATAGGAAGTTTTTAAAATAAAAAAAATCTTCAAACTCATATAGATAAACCGGATGTAAAAAAACACCTATTAACCAGGTCATAGCCAGGTCAATAAGCTCCCAAACCAAAGCTTCCCACATACATAGTTAGGTAGATTCCAATTCCATCGAAATAGAAAAAAAAAAAAAAAACGGATCTGGGTCTTTGTGAGACGCGTTTGGATTCATTCAAATCCAATTAAAAACGGCAAAGTGTATCTGAAACTAAAACCCTGAAACAAAAGCATAAGACTGCTGGGAAGCTATACAAAAGGTTGCATGACACTAAATAAAAGTTAACCATTATCCGATACCTATAGAAATTCCAGAGAAAGAGGGAGAGAGGCAAAGATGGAGTGCACGCAAAGCAAACATGCATGCAGTGCTGCTGCTGCTGCTGCTGCTACTGCAAATCATAAAGAAGTCTCACTGTGAACGACATTACGTACGACAACAATTTAAAACAGGAACTGTGTGCTATTCTCCAGATATACGGACAGGCACACAACACTAGATAGGAGGTTCTTCCGCAAAGCAATTCTGTGTGAAATAGTTTACTAGTCACATCCTTCTGATGGTTATTGTTGTTATTATCGGCATGATGGCCATGGAATATAATAGCTTTGTTTTTAATCATTGTTGTATGTTGGCCAGTCCTTTTGAATCTTATTTTTGTCCTTTTAATAACTTGAGCTTTGCTCTGCTACTCTGGCGGTGATGATGTTGTGTTGAGGATGCTATGAATTTTATTTGTAGGTATTCACGATTTCCTGAAGTAATTCTTTTTTTTTTTCATTTAACTTCTTCTGTAAATGATTTCTTCTAGAGGAAATCTATTTCAAAGGTTGTAAAATATAGTACAAGTCCTAAACTAAAAAAGTAAAACAAAGGAAGCTCGAAATCATTGTACCGAATCGAAAAGATAGAGAAATGAGTTCGCACAATACAATATAATAATTGTATCTGAGTTGATTTCATTGTTTTTCGAAACAAACTATATATAAAAGACAAAGGCAAGCTTATCGTATAAACAAAAAGGTTTAATAGAAATCTCAACACTGATATACAAAAATACTCGGAAGAGTTTCTGAAATGTTGTAAAGGGTTTTCACAAAGGTTCGGTAGTAAGTAGTTTGTCCAATCAAATAATTGTAGCCACTGGAAATGTCATACACAGAAACATAAAGGACTAATAAATTTATAGAGAATTGAAAACTTACATAGGTAGGTACATAAAATTGCTTTTTAGCATTTCAAAAGAAAAGATTAAAGGCATTTTAAATGATTGGGTAACTGGTATACAGTTGGTTGTGTTCCCATATCTATTTAATAGTTGAAGGCAATTTTATCCGATGGAAAGCATTAAAAAGGTCAGTTTCCTTACTTCTTTTATCATTGATGTATTTTTTAGTTTGGCTTTTATCTTAAATTTTTGTTAAACAAAGTGTCATTAACAGATTTAGTTATAATTTTCTACAAAGTAAATTTTTTTAAAACCTTAACAAAGGATGAAAAATATGAACAATGTATTTATGTATCAATATGAAATTATGAAGTAATGAGAATGAAGAAGGGTTTGAGTTGGATTGCTATGAGTTGGGTTACGATTTCTTCGCCTGTTACCAGCTATACCCAACCTTTATCCTGGTTGTTTTTAGTAAAAAATCACTCCAGGAAATAACATTTTAATAATTAAATATTTACTTTTGACTTTATCTTTTGAAAAAAACAAACTATTAAAAGCGCTTTCTATTATTCAATTCTGTTACACATATTTAGACCAACCCATAGGTATAGCTCTGTTCCGATTTAATTCGTAAATTTCTAATTTTTTATAAAAATTGCTTGTCGGAGCCAAATTTTACAATAAATTGGGTTTGGCTACCCATTGCATGGTTGGCCTTAAGTTTAAGCCAAATTTATCATCATCATCATCGGCTCAACAACCGGGGTCCGGTCCTGGCCTCCTTCAACAAGTCTCTCCATTTATCCCAGTCTTGAGCCAACGCCATCCAGTTGCGTACCCCAAGGCTTCGGGCGTCTTTTCACTCGAATGCGGCTAAGTGAGTACTGGCAAGAACATGGTCCTGTACACCAGCAGTTTTGAAGTTATGGTGATTTCTGGATTTGAAGAGCTTTGACAGACTATAGTAGGCTCTGTTGGAATTGAGCAGCCGCTCGCGTATTTCTTCTTCTATATTACTATCTGCTGCTACTGTTGACCCAAAGTATTTAAAGGATTGCAGCACTTCAAATTCGTGCTCTGCTACCTTGATTGTTAAACCAACTGTTCTTTCAGCATTCGACGCCAAAGCCAAGCCAAATCACAGGATTCAAATCTGATCGGCGAACCATTTTTGGTTCGGTCGTTAATAGCCAGTCTTTGAATTTTTTTGCTAGAATTTAGTTTTTTTTTTCATTCTTAGTTTATTTCTCTTTTTTAACATTATGGATATGAAAAGCCAAGTTATGTCTAAAAATCAATTGGAATCAGCGAAACTTTCTAAAAATCAAGTTGAAGAATCTTTGAAAGAAACCTGCGAAGCAAGTTCCTTAACAAATGTTTTTTTTTGCGCATATCTCCAAAATAATGTCATTTTCGTTTTCAGCGACCCCAAATTAGTTAAAACAAAAGAGGTTGTTTTTTAGGTAGCATATAGGTTACCCAAAATTTTGTAAGCTCATGTAATTTGGTACTAATGCTTGTGTGGCAGGTACAATTGTTAATTTGGAGCTTATAGGAAACTATCAATTTCTATGTGTAAATCAATTAAGTAAATCTCATATTGGTCTAGTTAACAGAGTAACTGGTAAGTAGTAACTAGTCACCGACATTTTCAATAAATCTTGTTCCAAAAACGAAGTATCGTTTTGCAGTTAATTTTGTCTTAGTCTCATCCCAGGAAGAAATTAAATTTGCATAACGGTAAACCTTAGCCCTGTTGTAACTAAATAAGTTCCTCTTAAATCTCTTAAATAAAAAAGATCAAAATTGTATATCATTTCAATAGACTATAAAATGCACAGTCATTTTCAAATACTAAATTTCCTAAAACTCCAATAAAATTTGACAAAAAAATGCCAAACGAAAATTTAAATGGCACCCAAATGCCATTCTTGTCCCCATCATCAACATTAAACAACACACCCTGAATATGTAACTAACATCTCAATTCAATAAAAACTTTCGTCAAGTCCTAGACACAAAGAAGGGAGCATTTTCTCTCATTACAACGAAACATCTCAAAATGAGAAAGTTCTACAACCTTTTCGGTTAATCTTACAAATTGATTTAAACCCCTACTCACCTGAATAAATGACACACAAATCGCTTAGTTTTCTACCTTTATATAGAACCTATCGGTATAATAAAAAAACAGAAAACGTGAGACATACGGTTTTTCCCAAAGGATTTTCGAAGCCTTTATATAGCCATCAGAGGCTGCAATGTATATGATAAATTGAAATTAATGGATTGCGTATATCCAGATCCAGAGGAAAGGAAATTTACCTGAAGAGAGACTGAGACTGCTTGGTCGAATAACAATAAAGAACAATCTGTGCTGGGAAAAGTCCCAGAATGCTTGTTTTTATTTTCTGGGGAAGGATATAGGAGGCATGGTTTGCTGTTAGGGGATTTGCTATATTTGCCATCTTTTTTTTTTATAGAAACGATAGTAAACTTTTTTACGACATCGAAGTAGATTTCCAGCTTGAAAATCGGCAATCATTTTTGAATGTTTGTATATTTTGGAGGAAATTTTATGCAGAACGAAGAAATCTGATATCATGTGACAGAGAAGAAAAAACAAAAAAAAAAAACAGACATTTCCTTACCCACAATTTGCATACCTAAGCAAGAATAACACCAAAAAATGTCTCCCACTGATTTATTATAAGGACCTCGAAAATTGGTGTTTCTAGTGGTTCGAACACTTCCTTTTGAGAGAACAAAGTAAATAAGTAAACATATTACATGTCAACCGCGTCCCGTCTATGGTGGCCCGTTTGTGTAATACTCTTTTCGCCCATCGGCATAATATTTAACTGTTAAAGAACATGCTCGACTGGATAGAGGTGAGGGTGCAGGGGTTTCTCTATATCCCACCAAAAAACGGTCTGGTCTGTATTTCTTCTTTTTTTATATTTATATCACCAAACAAACTGGGATACTACTGGCACGCAAGAAAATTAAGTGTGATTCATGGGGTGAACAAGTATTATAACGATTGTAGTAGTTGTTGTATAGAGTTCCAGACTTAAGGGAGTGGGTTGGAAATTTCTAGTGACAGCGACAATTTATTTAGTTAATGATAAAAAGGAGTGTATTATTGTGTGCGATGTCGGCTTAAAGAGTTTGTGGAATTAAGGGACTACTTTAGTAAAGGTAAGTCTTTAAGACAAAAAAAAATATATGTATTGGTTATTTTAAGAACGAACAAAAATTATCACCTTTTTGTCAAATGGCACAATAGGTTAAATAAATTTAAGAGTTTAGTACTTTTTTTTAATTTTCTAATTCAAAATATGTGTTTTTGATAAATTTAGGCATTTGTTCAATTTTTCTTGAGATGATTTTACTTCATATGACAACATATTAAATGTGTCCAGTGTTCATATATTCTGAATTGTAAAAATATTTCAGCCACCGAAAGTATTAAAATACGTTGCTAAGGTCCACACATTTTACACGATATTTTTTATCCCACAATAATGACCACCATTTTCTAAAATCTGATTTAACGATTATTAAAAAAGATGTTTCAAAATGATTTTTTCAAAATTAAGGCTCAAAATATCATTGTAGCGTGTTCCAAGCTGAAATCCTGGCTATTAAAGAAGTCCTCTCCTGGCTAAAAGAAAACGTTATATCAACAACAGATATACGTATTTTCTCAGACAGCCAGGCCGCGTTAAAATCGTTAGACTCTGTCTCTACGAACTCACTAACAGCCCTAAACTGTCGATCATCTCTTATGGAGATGGCCACACAGTTCAATATTAGGGACATTCCAGGAAATTGCAAAGCCGATGAACTTGCAAAAGAAGGAATAAGTTTACCTCTCAAAGCTCACAAAGCTAGTGTAGGTATGCCTCTGGCTACATGCAAACTCATGCTAAAGCAAGAAACTATAGAGAGAACAAACCTCAGATGGAATAACACCACCACCTGTTTAGCGACAAAATTAATTTGGCCTAAACTTAGTGCTAAACGCTCTAAGCAGTTGATCTCTCTGAATAGATTGCATATAAGCTATGTTATAGGTGTCCTGACTGGACACTGCTTAATAGGCAGACATGCGCTTCGACTTGGAGCTCCTGCAAATGATTTCTGCAGGAGTTGCAGGGACGAAGAGGAAGAGGAGACAGCCTCTCATCTTCTATGCACCTGTCCCGCCCTATCACAAAGACGTAAACTCCATCTAGGAGAATTCTCCTTCGATGATCCTAGCGATCTGGTTGAAAAAAATCCGGAATACAGAATTATGAATCTCAAAACTCAAATCTCAAAAATTTTGGGGTGTTTAATTATTTGCGCACCCTATCGAAGTTATGTTTCGGGACACCCTGTATCCTAAAAACTTACATTCTGATCAATAAACCGTTTTTGAAATGACGATAAGTCGATAACCATCAACTGTCATGCTAACATAGGAAATAGGAAAACAACTCAAAAAATTCTCAGCTTTAAAGTTGCTATTTTTGAAGTTTACGGGGTTTTCAGGGCTAATGTTTTTTTTAAGTATTATTTCATGAGTTGTTTCAAAGATTTAGATACCAATGTTTTCTTCCCATATGAAGAAAATCTCCTCCAATCCTTCGTCCATCTTCATTTTCTTCAAATGTTATCGATTGAAAATAATTCAAAAAATTTAATTTTTTGTCCTTGCTAAAGTCTTCCCACAATACCCGAATTTATTTTTTTTGTTTTAACAAAACCATAACTTCAGATTATGTTGGAATTTAATTTAATATCAATTGTTTTAAAATTTCCATATTTATTTTGCAATTTAAGTCGTTTATTTTAATATTTCCAACTATAAATGAGATTTTTGTATTTTACTTATTTGTTCCATTTAAAAAATAATTTTTATTTAAAAACCTATCCGATTTATGAAGAAAAAAAAAACAAACTTTCCCAATTGCAAAAGTCAAAATCTAACAAATAATAATTAAAAGTTTTCAATTTTTTTTGTCTGTCTAACCAAACGAGCAGGCAGACGAGGCGAGGCGAGGCGAGGCGGCTTCTCTGATTTGAATCTTTGCAAGGAACTTTTGGCACTCGTATATCCTCATATTCACAAGAGAATTTTCACAACTTCAATGCCATTTAATTCTAACCAAGTAGACAATTGCTTTGTTTTCAAAATTTAATTGCAGTGGCTTTGGTGTGAATTGATGGGGGCGGGGGGCAAAGGAGGAAGGGGACGACCAATACACTCATGAGGCAAAATTAAATAAAGAACATTTTGAAAACTTTCAATGGCAGCAAAAAGTGCAAAAGCGAAAGATCATTATTTGTCATCTTTAAAACTGGAGCTTGGAATGGCAATGTATTTGGGGAACAATAATAATGAATTTGTTATTAGAGGGGTTTTGAATTTTTATTTTTGTATATTTTCCAAGAAACCAAATTATTAGTTTGTTTTATTTAGCTGAGTAAAAATATGGTGTAAAATTACGACAATTTGAGTAAGATCACGCGGCATGATTCACACTTCGATCGCAGGCTCTTTTTATTTTTAAAAATGAAATCAGGGCGTGATTGAATAATGAAGTAAGACAACGCGGCCCAATTCCCTTTTTCATTTAGTCAACTTATTTTTTGTAAGTCTATGTTAAAATAAATATAAATTTAATATTCTAATGTAAAATAACTTTTAATTGCTTAGGAAGAAAAAACGAAGTATGAAAATTATTATTTGCCGATGGAAACATACGTACATATGCAAAAGAAAGAAAAAAGGTGCAAATGATTTCCATAGAAAATCCGTGAAAATGTTCCCAAAGAAAATAAATAATAAAAAAAAAGAAAAGAAAAGAAAAATACGGACCAACATAAACCCAAAAAAAAATAAAAAAAACTTAAGCTTCTTTCAAAGTATCTGGCGCTTTAATATGCAAAATTAAACCATAAATTATAACCGGAACTGGATAGTCCCTCAGGACTTTTAGCCCCAAGAGCGGAAAAAAAATCTTATTCTAATATTTTTTTCTTTCGTCCTTTTTTTTTTTGTTAGCCAAATTGTATAGAGAATTAATTTTTTTTTTTCAGTTGCTGAGGGGTGTGGGATGTGGAAATATGGACTCATGCCATCGAATAAATTGTGGAATTAATTTTTGTTCCAGTTTTTTTTTGTTGTCCGTTGTTTCGTTTGTTGTTTTGTTTCCTATAAGAATTTTTATTTTTTTTTTTTGATGGGTGGGTATTGGGTGAATTGTTGGTTGTAGATAATATATGTAAGTAGAATATCTAAAAATATAATTTAATCTTTGTTGAGAGAACTTGAATTATGTGATCTCAGGATAAGTACCTTCTATCGATTAAATAAATTTTGAATGATTTTTTTTTTAAATATTGAATGTGATTAGATTTCAAGTAGTTTGTATTAGTTACTTTTGGATCTAACCATAACCTCAAGTCGTCTTATAGCATTTTTACATAAGGCTTTGAAAAGCCTAAGTATGATTTGCCCCTACGTAGGAGCATTCAGGGGATGTAGAAGTTAGGTATTTTAAAATGTATCAGAATTAGACCAGAAGTGGTTTGGGTCGCCTGGGGCCAATGATTCATGTTTCTCACAGAACACAGCTTGTGAGTTCGTCAATTCATGAAATCAAGAATGATATGAAACCGAAGTAGAAAGCAATACAGAGCTGATATGAAAATGTTTCAATTTTGTCTTTTTTTTTTAATCACCCTAGATCATAATTCTTTACTTCTTCTTCTTCTTTTTCTTTAGCCGACGATAGTTATGATCTTGACAAGGAAAACCAAACTGCTTCATCCTGATGCTCCACTTGTGGGGTTCATTGGGTTGACTTCAGGGACGTCCACAAGCTTCCCGGTCTCTGATTGTTCCATTTCTAAGGCAAACTGAGTGCAAGTGTTGTTGCATTTGTTTGAACCAGGAGTTTTTGTGCCTTCTTATCTTCCGCAATTTCAACAGTTAGGCGTATATAAGAGCTGGATAAACAATTGCCGTTTAGAGATTTCTTTTCAGCAGCTTAGGAGGTACTTTTTTATGCACAGAAGATGGCAGACTTTTTCCACAACTTTATCCAACCTATGCTTACGTGATGTTTGATGTTGTCATCACAAGATCCTTCCTAATTGATCACAGGTTCAAGATATTTAAACTTTTTGTACTTGGAGAACTCCACTTTACTCCAAATAGATGTTCGAAATGGGTCCGTGTGGATCATTTACACATTTCCTTCCAGAACATCCACTTATACATCAAGCGCTCAATGCAAGTATGTTTGACCTTCACTTCTGATGGCTCCATCGTCAGCAAAGAAATAAAAATCACCTTACAATTTTTGACTTACAGCTTCATGAAGCTGGGTACGATCTGAGTTTGTTTTCCACCGCAACTATAAGTGATGATAATGTGGCTTTGTTGTTTGATGAACGTGGTATTTAACGCAACAAGACCATATGATACATACATTTTAAGGATGTCTTCACCAGGACGCTTCCTAGTTCTGTATCCCAAACCATTATGACAGTCCACATATAACTTGTTACTACAATCGAAAGTTCATCTTCGGGATGTTCTTAAGGTGCAAATTGCATTCTTTTCACATTTCTTCGAAATCGCGAACACGTTACCCCGCAAGGATGATACTGATTACATCTTTTATGTTTTCTTCTTCGTAATTTAATATCTTGCATGCCTTTGTATTGACGTTTAAGAAATGAGCCCTGTTTCCAGTGATTTACCATTTTGTTTCTTAGAAGCACAAGTCGTCTTTTCATATGTCTTTCAGCTCACAACTTATACCGGTCATAGCAGACCCCATCACGTATCATTTATTTTAAGGTAAAATAGATATAAGTTTTCATTTTAGAAAAACAGTTTGTTTATTTTTAACTGTTAAATGTTAAACTCTTTCTGATATAATATCCTAGCCCACCTAAATTTTATACACTTGCGTAAACATAAATCCTACTTAATTAAGCCATTATCAATGAAAATTCCATTAATTAAGTAAACAAACACTGTTTAAATCCGATGGGGTATAAGGTGTAGGTATATATATCTAACTTGTGTATCTTTATCGTATCTCCAAATAATGTTTGTAGGTGTTATTGATTGTACTTACATATATACATTTGTATTAAATTTCCGCAGTTATCTGATATACATACATACTTACACCTTTAGCCGAGTGACACACCTTGTAAATTTCTAGTATATATATAAGTATGTATGTACAAAACGTAGGCACATATAGTGACGTATTTACATATATCTACTCCTTTCTATATGATATCAGCTTATAAACCTTATTGAAATTCGGCATAAATTAAATGCTGAAACCACAAAGGTTGATTTGTTTTAAATCCTCATTTTAATTAAATTATAATTCGTTATACACAAATATTTATATTATAATGATGGAAGACTAAGACTTACCTTTATTATAAATGACAAAAATACATATACAGTAGAGTACGTGACAAATGTGTTGAAATCGATTGATATTGTTAAGGAGTGTAGATGATTTAATTTTGTCTTATTAATAATTCTAAATTTAAGTAGCTTATAGTATAGTGTAGTAGTGTATCAGTCTGCTAGAATAAAACTTTTTTATGACTGTCGGAATCATTTTGCTTGATCTTACTTTATTTTTTTGCTTAGATATATGCGGGACTACTGCTATGCCCCAACGTAAACGGTTTCTGGAGAGGAATTTCAGCCCCCTCCAATTCTCTCCAGGTTTTCTCTGCGTGAAATTTAGTTCGATTAGGTTCCTGACCTGTTGTCGTAAAAAGACCAGAGAATCCTCAAGATGTTGCCAAAAAGACATCTATTTCCGAACGGAAGCAGTTTTCTTGTGACAGCAGATGTGACTTTTCAATGCTCAATTCATAAAGAACCACGGATTCAACTTTGGAGCGGACAGTGCAGTGGTGGCCAGGTCTTTAAGTTTTTGCGAAGTTCTTTAACTTGTTCGGGAAGTTTCTGGCTTGGTTACAGCGGGAAGCAGGCAAATTCCTCTCCACTTTTCGCATTGCACTAGATCACCTTTAAAATCAAGTACAACCGATTTGGTGTCGTCTTCACTTCACTGGCGCAGTGCTTCCAAGTTTAGAGCTCGTTCTCATAAGCAATTGGCAGTGATTCGTCTGAGTCTTTTAACTGGTGTTGTTTTGAGCTGGCATACCTATGACCCTTCGGTGAATTCTGTTCTCTGATTTCAGAGGTAGACCCACTGACCACCACCCTTCCGAAGTCACTTCTTCTCTGTTAAATTTTATTTCACCAACAAATTTAAAAAATCAGACCGTTTAACCTTTAAAAGGATTTACCTATCAATTTTCTTTCCCGGGTCCTTCAAAGTTCTATAGAAAACCTTTCCTGACCTAGGTAATAGCTTGACAAATGTCAATCCCGCTTCACGAAAACCATTTGAGGTGAAACTACTAATTCCTTTTTCAAGGACTTGAAGACATCTATTTAAAGACACAATCACTCCACAACAATAACAATTATTTCTCAGAACCGCAACAAAAAAGATCTGATAGTTGGTAAGTACATATATAGTTAAGTTACCTTCTTCGTCGCATGTTATTTGAATAAACTTGTTATCCAACACAAATTAAACTCACCGACATCTAAGAGTGATATCAATTTCAGACAGTTTAAGGGCGACACGAACGATAAAACGGGGGCAAAAATAAAATTTACCACACGTTTCAACTGATGTGACAGTCTTAGCGTGTAACAATTATCCTTGTGGTGCACCTTTAGGGAATTCACACCCCAATGCTTCCTTCTCCTCTCTTATGCGAGTGTGATCCAGAGTTCTCATAGCAGAGAATAAAGAAAACGAAGAAGTTATAAACCAGAATAAAAAGAATGCTTTCAGTCCTGCTATGTATATATATATATGTCCTTTGAGTCTTAAGGGGCTTTCGTGACACTTCCTTCCATTTGTATTGCCAGATTTAATAGAATTAGACTTTTGCATGGGTTACATGAAGCGATTAATATTAATTGCTACTGAATCTCACTGAGGTTTGTTGCGTGTGTTGGTGTTGGGTTTGGTTGTTGTCTTCTTTTTCCTTTGTGTTTTATTTGGTTGGTTTTGTTTTAATCACATTTCGGTATCTTGACAGTAACTAATGAATTTGTTTATGTAATAACTTTGATATCAGTTGTTGCGAAAGGAAGTTGTTGACGTATTTGAAGAGAGCCACATGTGAGTACTTAAACTGGGATGTACTTGTAGGTTAAAGGTTATAGAATTTTTGTTTAGTTTAAGCTCATTAATAAATTTTTTTGTTTCTGAAGCTCTTGAAGAAGAAGTTGCGGGTAGAGACTTTTGTTGAAAATTTATAAAAATCCGTCCAGCTGTTTGAGCAATGTCTGGTTGATTTACGTTTCAAAGCGATTTATTTGTCATTTTCGGGTGTTTTTTTCGCTTTATTAAATCCAAAACATGCGACAAAGTCGTGTTCTTTATTTCTGTCTGGATCATGGCAAGATTTTAAGCTAAGATAATTATTTCGATTTTTGTTTAGTAGGTACATAACCTCTACTTTGGTTACTGTTCAAAAAAGGATGACACCTAATTACACTTAATGTAAATGTGACAAAGGTCTTGAATATTGATGTAGCTAAACTTTTCAAAAAGGAAAAAGTAATTTTTGGTATTCTATTGAATGACAGTACAGCTAAAATGTTATAAACCGAATAAAAATATATTTTTTGTTTTGAAGAGTGCAGGGTACAGAAAATGTTGGATCATCTGCAAGGAACTTACCTGTAGAAAGTGAAGATTGCTGCTAGGAACTGCCAGGGGACACTACTAATGTGACAAAAGAATCATTGCAGTGGAATTATGAAGCCAAAGCAGCGATAGCAAATAAAAAAACGTTTTTTAAGCTTGGATAATGCTGAAGGAATTCTTGCCGTTCAGGAACTGCGACATGCCAACATGAACAAGGATGCAACTGTTCATGAAATGCGTTCAGCAGAATTACTCAACAATGCTGAAGGCCAACACTTTATGGACGACGACATAATTCTTTACAAATGGCAACGGTATTCTGAGGAACCTTTAAATGAACAGCGTCCAAGGCTATATTTTCCAATAGTTGCATCTAAAAATGAAGATGAAGAAGTCGCCGTAGTTAGTATTGCTGTGCATTATGATCTTTTTATTTAATTGCGGTGACCAAATTCCCAATCTTTACAGGAATAATCGTAGAGTTTACAATCAAATTAGGTGTGCACCAGGGAAACCTCTTTAGACCTTTGCTCTTTATTGCAGTCCTTTTCTTTCTGCTTGAGGATAAGGTGAGGAACCCAAAAGTAAATCCGTTACCGGATGAAACACTGCTTTCCAGGTGCAAAAAATTTAAATATCTTGGATATGTGATCAATAGCGAAAGATCCTGCGATGAAGACAACAAGGATGAAGTGGCGAGGAAAATCTGCCATCTAATTCATTGAAAAATTCCTCCAAACTGATAGAAAAGCTCTACACGGGCCAAAAAACACTACGCATTGTACAGTTTCAAGAAAGGCTGCAGCTAAATAGATAGACAGAACAGACAAAATTACGACATCCACTTTTTTCTAGATCGTAGTAATGTCAAGTTTTATAAAAATCTCGAGTTCGAATTTTTTCACGAATCCAAAACTTCCCCCAAACTTTTTTCAATCCCTAGTAAACATTTAAACTGCACTTCTTCCTTGGGAGTTAATTTCTAACGCCCTCCTGCGGCATATAAAATAATCTATTTCCACAAAAAACTGTCATGTTTTTCTTGTAAATCGATTTTTCAGCAATGTTTTTTTCTTCTTGTTTCTTTAATAAAAGAAAAACAAAACTTCAACTTCTCCTTAATTAAAATCGATGCAAATACGACACAGCTAAATTTTGGTTTTAATCACTTAGAATTTAGGTATGACACATTCGGAGACCTTCGTGTCAATCAACCACAATTCTTGTCTTTTCATCACATTTTATCGGCGGTATCTAAAATCTTACCTTGGTTTATAGCTGTTTTGTGAGTTGAGTGCGAGGATAAAATGTAAGTATGTATATTGTAGGAGGACATAATTCACTTAATTATTCCTAAGTAAGGATAGGAGCACGCCAGTCAAAAAATAACAACAACAAAACAACACCACGCATAATAGTAGTATAGGTAGACGTGGTTTAGTAACAGCGTCAGACTCAAAACACATCAAACTCTCTCTTTATAATATCAAAGGCAACTTCATGAAGTGAATAACTGTGTAACACTTCCATAGTTTGCATTATTCATGACCTCTTAAATGTAATTCTGTTAACGAAGTGTTCGCGTGGAATTCTAATTAAATTTTCTTTGAATCAAATATGAGGTGTAAATATACGCACTTCTCTATACAATATAAATGTTTGTATGTATGTACGAGTACATAATGTACATAGAAATAAAAACAACAAAATTATTGTATTGGTTGTAAGTTGTTGTTATAACCTATAAAACTAATCTTTGAACCTTTTACCACACATCAAAGTTATAATCATTTTTGGGTGGTCGATGGTCGAATGGATTCTTGAAAAGTGAATTGAAAAAAAGTCTGAGTGGTAGCGTTGGAAATAAAAGAATCGGTATCGGTTGGAGCTTGAAATGGACTCGGGATCCTGGGAAACACAACATCGTGATAATCAACTGGGGATCAATAGTTCTCTAAATAATGTTCAGGTTTTCAGCAATTCTATGAAAGCAGAAACTTCAAAAGCTTGGAGTACTCAGGTGTTTTATGTGAAAACATGGTGTTGGAAGAGCAGCGACAATGCGGGAAAGAGGGAAAGACCTTGTTGATTTCTGCAATACCAAACTCACTGTTATAGTAGGTAGTAGTACTATGTCTTAACACAAGACGTGTGACAAAGCCTGTAGACGTGTAACTTCACCATATTGATCACTTCGCTATCAGTTAGCGAATTAGCTTAGAAGCAATCGGGACCCCCAAAACAGAACAGGAGCATATATGGGAATGGTGTGGAACCACATCAATAGTTTGAAGACCTCAAGAAAGTCTTAGTTTAATACCAAAAGACCAAAGGATCCCACAGTTCGCCAACAACTAGAGGACAAACTTTCACCAGGATTGAGAAAAATAAGAAATGTGCTGAGAAAAATGTTTTTCATGTCCACTTCTGAAAGTATATAGTCGGTCGCTTGCAGAGAACCCATAGCCCTTAGTTATTCGAAGAAGCTTGGGCAAGGCTCGAAGAACGGAGACACCTCAAGGTCCAGCGGGAAGAAACGAGCTAGAGAAGATGACAAAAGTTCACCGTGGCGTGATAAGCATAACCACATCAACGAAATGGGTAGTGACCAGTAGGTGTGATGGTAGGACCGTACAGAACTATCAAGGAACTCACAGATATCCACAGCTCTTTACAACACCTAGCTTTGGTAGTTTTGGATGAGGACCAACTCAAAAGGTAGCACTTTTCTGCCGTTTTGTTTTCGCCAGTGATTCATCCGAAGTAACAATTAGACCCCCCCCTAAACAGAAAAGAAATCTCTACACTAAAGAACAATAAAGCGGTTGGACTTGACGGTACTCCCGCAGAGAACTTACGAGCAGCGCTAACAACATTGAGTGAGCTATTTAACCCAAGACTTGGGAAACAGAAAGCTTTCCTGAAAAAAAAGGAAAGAAGCGAAAGCAGGAAAGAATTTGCTAATAGCACGAAGGGACCCAAAGCAAAACAAAGACCACTTCAAAGACACATTTGACTCCTCGGACGGAGAATGAACTCTTTAAGCTTAAAGACCAAGCTTTGACTCTTCCAAACTGAGAACAGTTCTGGAATCCGTTGATTCTATCAAACGAAGATGTAGAATTGACAGTAGATTCGTCATACGCTTCAAAAGGGCAACCAGTGCAATGCAATGGAACACTGCATACACATGCAGGCAGACGAGCAAGCTAACCTGGAAACACTTGGCGAAAAACTGTCGAAAGAAAATCAAAAGAACTGTCAGGGGAAAGTCCGACGACCTAAGTAAGTAATGACAGATGAAACATTTCTATCCAACAAATAAAAAAAAAAAACACTACTTTCCAGACTATACAAAATATGAAATAATAATGATGATGACACTTTTGATGGGGAAATAATTTGAAATTAATTAATAGGCTTCGAGTGTCAAGCTGAAGTTATGAAACAAAAATGGCCATTACTATAATTACAGTTAATAATAGTTGATGTTATTATTGTCAATAAAAAAATAGTTGTAGGAAGGTTGTCGAAGTTTTTATTTTCTTTCGATGTCTACTTTTGGGAAAGGTGTTGATTGATAAAATATTTGAAATAATCAGCTCAAACAAGAAAAAAAAGTAATTTATTCAGAGCTACTCGTATATGTTTTATATAGCAACTTTCTTTTATTTTTAATTATTTCTGCTTAAAGAAGAAGATTTAAGAGACCCAAACAAGATTTAAAAAATAGGGTTGACATTATCTTATTATTGTTTTTGTTGGGATTTGCCTTTTTGAAACATGCACATTTATGTTGTTTTTATTTGTCCACTTTTTGTTTTCCTTTTAAACTCACAATAAAAGCCTTTCATTATCGGTATATTGCCTTGAGTGTATTTTGCTTTCCGAATTCATTTAAAAATTTACTCTCAACCCACTCAGGCAAAGTCGGATTACTTTTCAACGGTGATAATTTCCAGAAGCAGATTTCGCCTCAGAGATGATTTTTTTGTATTTCATTTTACATTGGATTTAAAAAGATGATTCCAAGCAGACTTGTGAAAAGGTATTGATAACACTGTTTAACAAAATCGAACAAAATGGAATTTTTCTTTTTATTTTTGAGATGACCTACTGACCTAGAGTCATGATAATGAGTCTCTGGACTGGAATTACAACTTTTTTACTCCACTGCTTCACTAAAGAGGTGTTCACCGAGTTGATATTAGAAAACGTTAACAGGTTTCTCGGTTTCAGATTGTTTCATATGTGAGGCCAACTAAGTGCAGGTGCAGTTGCATTTGTTTGATCCAAGAGTTTTTTTGCCTGCCTTTCTTCTCCGATTGTGGTCGAACGTTGTTTCTCAGGTAGTGTTACTGGCTCAGGGCAGACAGTACCATTACCAGCTAAGATGATCAATGATCATGCTTGTTGGTAAAGATGGGATATTTTAAGGATTTTTTTGCTCCTTATTTTATGAATCTCAGTTACTTCTGGTGGTAGGTGAAACATTTTCATTTCATCAATTTACTCTGAACAATTGCCGTGTAGACTGTAGAGCCTTCGTTTCAGCTTAGAAGGTATTTTTCGATCACAGTGGATGACAGATTTTTTCCGCCAATCATTCCAAAGTACTCAAGACACTTTCCTGGTTCACGCTAACTCCAGTTGGAAACTCTTTGGTGATCCGAACTTTAACTCGTGCGTACATATCCATGATCATCCCCACGAAGACTTCCGGAGCTCCTTGGTGCCTAAGTGCAACTCATATCAGAACTCATGGTTTTCTGTCGACTGCTTTTTCGAAATCAACGAATTTTGTATGCAACTCAAATTATCGATTTCCAGAATTGTTTTCAGTTTGACTTTAATAATCGAATATTGACACAACCACTGTTATGTAACATTTTTAAATTGACTTTTTACGAAAATTATGATTTCTAGTACATAATTCTGTTACTAACTCATACCCGTTATGATATTTTTTATCTGCAGTTAGATATTTTTTTTTTCTTCACATATTTCTAATGCGCCGTTGATAAATGATTCAAAAACAAAAACCCTAAAGCAAATAATGTAAATTTTCAAAACATTATGCACATGATGCAAAAAGGTGGAGGTAGGTACGAAATCCTCAAATTTCTCAAAGCTTGTCACGTTCTGCATCCTCAAAAAAAAAAAAAAACACATACACACTCCTCAAACCTTCTCATTTATTTAATATTTTTATGATTCCATATTCCTTGGCAAAATGAACTTCACAGAACGTCTTATTAATATTAAATCACCTCGCTCTGGCTCACAATTTAAAACCGCTACCCAAAATGACACTGCCATTATCCTGAGATTTTTCGCATACCGCGGTACCAGATGAAGTCAACGATTCCGCTGAATTCCATCAACGTGTCATATTTTTTTCCAAAATCTACTGTGTTTTTGTTTTTCTTCCATGGAAGGTATACCAGCGAGGAGAGCTAAAGTGGGTTGTGGAGTGTGGTTTGGTGGATGAATAAAAATAAGACGGAAGGCCCTTTTAACGAAACCACTATGCGACACTTTTTGACATCTGTTCGACCGTCATTTATAATGTAGCCGGGACTTTCTATTCGTCTGCGTTGGGGTTTTGTTTTTGTTCTTTGTTCCTTTTTTTTCAGTCTCATGTCAAATGTGTTCCTTATGATATTTTTATACCTTGCGAAATGAATTCCTCGGAGGGGAATGGGCGATGAAAACATCTACCTACCTAACATATACAAATAAAATGGAAACAACGACGAAAATAAAATGCCTTAAATTGTGATTTTGCTGATGCTTCTTTTAAGGACTTTAATGCTTGTTCATTTAGTTCGCCGAGCATTGTTTTCCTCAGCGAATTTCAAAAGAAAGAAAAATGATTTGGTAATTTTTTTGATTGTCTGATCAAGCCTTGACAAAAAAAAGACTTCCTTCACTTCCGTTGATTTTATACAAAAATCACCCCCACCCCTCCACCCCTCCAACTCAAAGTTGGAATAGAAAGGATTTTTTTTTCTAAATTTTACACAAAGAAATAAAAAAAACGGTATCCTCATATTTTTCTAAATTGACACCAATTTAGCTAAGTACACCCTTGTGTGTTAACAAAAAAAAAAAAAAAAATGTCCTTGCTGACAGCTCACCTTACACACCATATCATCGCATGTGAGCGACAGAGCGGACGAAATGACGGCTCTTGACTTGAGGGCATAACAGGAGTGACAAAATGCGGATTCCTTCAGGACAAAGAAAATAACGCACTGGCGATGACGGTGTGTAATAATATCAAAGCACCGTATCCACGCCATATGAGCAGAAAATTAAAGGATAGAATTGCAAATTAGGGGAGGTTCAAAGTCGCTGGCGCTGCTGGTGAGAAGTGAGTTTAAGTGTGGGCGGGCTTGGAATGTCAGGAAGACTAAAGGGATATTTGACAGGAAACTTTGTTTTTTTTTTTTGTGTGTGTGTTGAAATGTAATAAGCATTTAAGTTAAATGGTTTGGATATCAGATACATTTTTAAATTGTTTAATAAACTAGACGTACCTTCAATTTGAGCTATTTAATAAGACGTTCTTTTCTAACAGCTACCTCCCCCAAACAATTTTATATGAAAAGGGATGTCAGGTGAAAGTTAATGTATTCGATACTTTTGTCAAATTATTGCGCACTTCGTTAATTTTAACGAAAAATTTGATAGCTAATTTGAAAATCTAGAATTAGAAAGTCTTCCCTTAATGTCGAACTCTTCTCATAAACTTCTTATGTAAGTTGCACATTATAGCATACATTCGGCTCTCTTTAAGTCGAATTGCCAAAATTTGTACGACTCTTCCCATTTCGGTTAAATTTAGGAAAACTCTGATTAAAATTTAATTACACTTTTTGTAGTAAGATTTTACAATAAGGTGATTGAATGTATCGAGTATTTTAGGATTTTTTCAAAAATATTTTACATTTTTTTTTTCAAATTTCTTTTTTTTAGGTTTTTAAGGATTGAAAAAAAAAGGCTCTTAATTTGTACAGCGTTCAGCTTATTTTGCATTTGAAAAAAACGAGCTGTTTGAGAATTTTTATCAATTTTTGTACAGATTTCAATTTTAACATTTTTAAAGGTTTGAATGTTTGAGAAACTTTGAATTTATACAGCCAGCGTTAAGTTTTGTTTTTGTCTACATTTTTAAATAAATATTAAAACTTTTAACAAGTAGACATTTTTTGAAAATTTTTTTTTTTTGGGAATCTACAGAACATTTTAGGGTTTGGTGCAGATTAATGAAATCCGAAATACCGAGAACTCACAATTCCGAAAATCAAATTTCCGAAAAACTTACATCCTCAAATTCCGAAAACTTAAAATCTACAAAAACCTTAAGACCCAGTAACTCAAGAACCGAAACACCCAAAACCTCAAAATTTAAAAACTGAAAATTAGTTTAAAATTAGATTCTAAAGTTCTGGCAACATAAAATGGTGAAATAAAACTATTTTCCAAAACCTTAAATCCTAAACAGCCATCAAATCCCGAAAGGAAAGCCAAAATCCCACCAGCACATAAAACCTGAAATCTTTAATCCAGAAATCACAAATTTTCAAAAACCCAAGATACTAGAAACTCAAAGTTCTTAAACACACCAAAACAATACATCTCAATTTCTGGCAAAAATCCAAGAACTTTCCAAAAAATATCAAGATTCCAAAATTTCAAAATCCTTAAAAGATAGAAAACCTTGATCTAAAATCACGAAAATCTTCAAAAGTATGGGTTTTCAAGATTTCAAAATTCTTTCCAATTCCAATTAATTAACATTTTTCAAGAAAATGTTAAAAAATTTCCTAGAAACGAAATCGATACAAACTCGCAAATGAAAAGGATTGACATCCTCTCAAACTTCTATAACAAGCAAATAAATATAAAAGATTTAAAGCCTGTAGAAATTTTCTGGGATCAAATTGTTTAATATCCCCAGGTCTCAGGCGAATTAGCAGCTCAGCGTGGAAGGGTTATATAATTCTGAAACAAAACAAAATAACAAAAAAAAAAAAACAGGAGAGAGAACAAATTCAGTGTCAGATTTCATTGAAAATGATACAAAAGCAGTCCTAAGTTATTATAATACAAATGAAATAACCGGACAAAAAGTTGCCGTTTTCTATCCTAAATCAACTAATCTCTGCAGGTAAGAAATTGTCTTATATCCTGTTTCGTTTTCTTTTGTAAATCACTCCGTAAAACCTTCTAATGCAAGCAAAACAATAAATAAAAACAAAAAAAAACAAAAAAAAATATCAGGAACTTTTTTTTTATGTTTGTTTCGTTGTCCTGATGAGGATGCCGAAATAGAAAATTACCCACAAAAATGTCACCAGGATACAAATGGAAGCAATTTGAATGGAACGCCGTCGCCGTTTCTCTTGTTTTTTTTTTTTTAACAAACATTCTTTGGGCCAGAACAAAGACCAACAACAACCAAAAAAAAAAACACAACAAAAAAAGTTTGCTTGACATGTTTTTCCTTTGGTGTCAACGGTCTATATACGTAGTACTTAGATCCCTTCTCTGGAAAAACCGTTTTTTGGGTAGCAAAAATGATTTATGTAGTCCTCCGCATTCACCTTCCTGTATAAGAAACGTGCTTTCGGGAATTTTTGTTTCCTTCCTTTCTGGACAGATGATGCGGGGCCGATTTTGTTTTTTTTTTTTTCTCTCACCGACCACGAACCTTCTTCACCTCTCGTTCTACCAGAAAATGCCAGTCAATTTTCGTCCATTTTATATTACTTGTGTTTTTTTTTTCTTTTTTTTACTATGGGCTTATCCCATCAACCAACAACAACAACATCTAAACAAAAAAAAAAAAAAAGTTAGAAATCGTCGTCGTTTGAAATTAAATTCATTTCCCGTTGAGATGGAAGGTTATGTCAGAAACTGATGGATTTCAACTGGGTGAATTATGATTTTTTGGTAAAAGAATGACAAGCTCGCTTCTGAAGTAGATTTGGGTCATTTGAATATGCAGAGAGTTATTTATTAAGTGAATATTCAAAGAGATGAAGAACAAATGTTTTTGATGAAAATTTCAACACAACTTCCATAAATTTAAAAGGCAATGATCCGCTTTTTTTTTTTGTTTTTTTGTTCTTTTTTGAATAAAGATGGATGTAATTTTAAGGAACTATATTTTTTTTTTCTTTTTCTTATTTTTAATTTGGTAAAGGCCCTTAGAAATAGGTATAGGGTTTTTATGTTTTAATATTTGTTTTTGGGTTTTTTTTCATATTAATATTTCTGTCAACAACATGAATCTAACAAGGTTGGGATAGGTTCCTAGATTTTCCAACTGACCAATTCCACAATTTAGGATAATATATAATGAGAGTTTAATATTTTCACAACAAAATCATTTTTGATATTCATTTTGTTTAGAAGGATTTCCAACAAAAGAAATAATATCACTAAGTCAGTCCATTTCCCCAACTATCAGTTTCACTAATGGCTGGTCACGAGAACAGTCTCAGACTTACTTTAATACACCCGAGGCCAGACTGAGACGAGACTCTAATTTTGGGATACAGACTCACCGAGAGTCCCGATGGTGTTCTAAAAATTGTGTTTTTAAAACATAAAACTGAAAATTTTAGTATAAATAAAAGAAGGCTAAGTCGGAGAAACTCTGAGTTGGTACCAGGATGAGACCAAAGCAACACTTTTTCAAACGGGAATGAGACGAGACGTAACTGGTTTTTTTTTTTATTTGACGTGACCAAGAGAAAAAAAAGTGGAAAAGCTTCTGGTTTCCGAAAAATTCTCGTTATAAATTTGAAATTCCTAACAACAACCGTTCAAAAGACAAAAATTACTAAAACAAACATTATTGGTTCTAAAAAAATTAAAAATTACATTTTTTTTTTAAATTAATTTTTTACATTTTACAAAAGAACAAAATTCTTTAATCAAGCATTAAATTAGTTAATTAAATTTTTGCCGTTTCAAGAACTTTTTCTGCAACATTTTCCTTTTTTGGGTCCCATGGCAAAAATGTATTGTTGAAAATCAATTTTTTTTATAAATTAGCGCGCACTAAAGGGGGTTTTATCTACCCTTTATATGTCAGGGACACAGTGTGAACTTTAGGTAAGTATTAGGGGATTTGAAAAGAGATTTCGGTGAACATTAGTCTTGAATTTCAGTATATCACAATGAATGGGAAAAACAGAGCGTGGAAGGGTATTCCACATTCGCGTAGTACGGCTAAAGAACGAATCCCTGTACTTGAAAGTACGACTGAAGTTGGGTTCAAGAGTAAATTGATGAGCATTCCTGGAAGCGCGAGTATTACGGTTGAATCGTTTAAGGGGAGGAATGCAACTGGCTGTTTCATTTGAGCACTTACCGTAAAAGTAACAATAAAAGAATGAGAGACAGGAAACGTTACATCGGTGTTCGAGTGACGTAAAATTATCAATGATGTTCCTGTCTCCGATCATTTTGAAGGCTCGTCTTTATATACTGTCCAAGAGGCTTAAGTAAGTTGCTGGAGCACTAGCCCAGAGATGGGAGTTATACTCATATATTACTTTTATAGATAATAGCCAGATGAGAAGGAAACCTAAACATCTTGCGTCATTTTTGGCGACGTTAAGTATGTGATAATTCCACAAAAGATGGTTTGTGATATCTGATATACATACCTAAAATCACAAGTTGGTTAGTTTCTTCGATGCAAGTGCCACTCATAGAAAATTTGACAACTTTCCAAAAGTTCAAAATTATATTTTGCCATTTTTGACCTCCAAACGTTCATATCCTGAGTTGCGGATTTTTTTCATACTATGTAAAATTTTATTTTATTTAGGGATCTATCCATTCCCAAAAATAAATAAAAGTTTTTCCTTAGTTCACCCTAATATACCCTGCATTAAATTAGAATTTCGAACAATCCCGTGTTTTAATTTTTTTTATTTTTAAATTACTTTTACTCGCGGCTTCACCTGAAAAAAAAACCAAACCAAATTTTAAAAATATGAATCCACCCGGATTTTCAAAAAAACATTTATTTTGATTTTATATTCATTTTTTAACTTATTTTTTACGTATCCAAAACTGCGAAAGGAAAATGAAAATAGTTAAAATGTCCAGTATACTGTATATAGTCAGAAAATTAATACATAGTGGGAAATTATTCTGTAAAAGAACGAGAAAAGTAAAGAAAAAAACTTTTTTCTATTTTTACAGGACTCTCCCCGTCTCCAATCAAAATTTAAGTGGCTATAAAAATATTTACACAATTTTACATAAATTACAATTAAATTGAAATAACATCCAAAATTTCTTATATTTTTTTTCTATTTATTCGCAAGGAGGGGATAAGCAACAGAATTCATTTTTTTTTATCAACAACGTTGTACAAAATAAATTTTTTTTTCTAACGCTGGCGTTTATGACTCCTCTGAGGTAATTTTGCGAGAGTAAAGTGCTTTCGAATCTTCCTATAAACGAACCCATCAGGGGCTGTTATCTTTTTATTTTTTTTTTGGTGTTTTTAACTTATATCGCAAAAACAAAAAAAAAACAAAGAAAAACAAATATCTTGCTATTATTCAAATAAAATACACAGTAATAACAATAGGAGACCGTTAAAGCATAAAGAAGAAAAATAAGAGAGGGAAAAGTTGTTCCTCTCAATTTAAGGACAAGAAAAATAGCCATAGATGATTTAAGCTGCGGAATGGCACGAGGAATATTATTTAACATTAAAATGGTAATAAGACCTAATTTGGGAAGTTCTATAAGTTCGTTGGAAGTAAGAGATAAAATTTTTTTGTTTGTTATTGTTGCGCGTATTAAAGTTTTGAAAAATTTATTGAAAAAAGTATTTAAATTAGAATAATGCTATGTCCATTCTGTAACTAAATCAAACAAATGACAGGTTCAGAATCATGAGTTTTAAATATTTAAATATTTAATTTTGCGAGTAATTGTAAAGGTGTGACTCTGAACACACATGGCATAGCCATAAAGTTCTTTCATCAGAAACGTTTAAGTATTTTAAATATTTATTAAAGTCGCACAAAGTCATGTCGAATGCGAGTATATAAATGAAGGCAATATAAAATTCAGACTTTATATAAACGCCCCTTACACGCACGCATCATTGTAATGTAGTGTTGCATAGTCTGTAGCGTCATGCATTAAAAAATCAAGTGAATTTCTTAGGTCTAACCATTACCACCGCCGACTGTAAGGACACACTTGACTCATGAATTATTTCCTATTCCCATGTGTCAACAACCTGTAGCTCGTTTCGACACTGTTGTCAAAGGAAATTACCTTTACTTTGAATCTTATCTACTTCATCCTTTCAAGAGGCTCTTTAACGTTGATTAAATATGAATGAACTGCACGTCAATATATTATCCTGATGACAACAGAATTGGGTCATTTTTGCATAAACTCTGCTTGCTTATGGGCAGCATATTAATACCCTATAGTGTGCCTATAGTTTGTTCTGCTTCTGGTGTAGGTACATATACCTATTTCTATAATGGGCTCTTTTTGGTTCTTCAATTTGGGTCACAGTTGAACGCATTTTGAGAAGGATAAAACAGGTGTAGGCAGGTAAAAGTAAAACTTGCAGGTAACACCTTTTAAGGTCTGACAGTTTGTAGATGGTGTTGTGTATAAGCGTTTGCATTTTGTCGTTTTAGCCTAGATAGAAGAATATTTAGTTTTACAGTTTACTACATATAATAAGTTTCTAGGAATCAAGTGCATTCTAGGAAAATGAGGGAAGATAAATAAGTTTCCCTAAGAAATTCAATGAAGTAAATGGTTTTCAAATCTTTAAATAAATCATAAACTTACATCCAAAAGGTTAAGATATAATAATTTTTAATTGCTGTATACTTTTGTGAATTTAGGTATGGCAAGTCTAGAATTTTTAAAAGGCCCGAACTCGAGATGTTCATCAAATTTAACATAACCGTTACAATACCCATAGGTAATTAATACGAAGAAAGTGGGTCTGAAAATTCTGGTGTATATTTATATTTTGGTGTATTACATAGAATTTATTTTGTTTTTAATTTTCTCAAAAACGGCTAATCTGATATTGAACCAATCTAATTTTTCCAGAGTATTTTACTATTGTACAGGTTGATTAACATTAAGCGTTACAAAAAATGGTATGGGAGGGTGTTTCATATTTTAAGCGAGTAAGGAAATTTTATAAAATGGCCTAAAACAAAAAAAAAGTATAAAAGTAAAATTCATTTTTTTTTCCTAATGTTGAGTTCGAAAAATAGTTTTTCAAAAACTTTACACCACAACAACTTCAATTTCCAATAAAATTCAAAAAATATAATAATACAGTTTAGTTTCAAAAAAAATTTAGGCAAGTACATATTGAAAAAAAAATTATTGGAATTTGGTATTCAGTGACTTTTTAATAGTTACTTAAATATTTTGTATAACAAAAGTTTTAAAAAATTTCAGCATCGAATAAATAAAATATTGAAAAAAATTGTAATTGCTTGGAAATGCTTTGCATTACATATCACGAACTCATTTTGGAAATTTTCAAAAACATTTTTTTATTTTTTTGAGTTTTCAATTTAATGACTGTAATATTTTAGAGGCTGTATATATTTATGCCTAGAAGTTAAACGCGTTGATCAAAAAGAACGTAGTATATTTTTAAAATATAGGCCTAGATTTCTGTCAACATATTTTTTTGAAAATACGAAATGAAAATGATGTTCGTTATTCAAGCCCGGATCTTAAACGTGTGCCCTGAAATTGGAGCGCTGTATGCATCAAAAAATAGCCCTGGATTAAGACTGCTAGAATTAAAATAAATTTAAGAACTATTCTGTTGAGTGGGTTTGACTGTACTTTTTAATTATTATTCTTAATACAAATATAAAAGAAATTAAAAAAAAACTTTTAAAGCATTATTTATTTATTTAAAATTATTTTAAAAATAAAACTGAAAAAAAAATTTTAGAATTTATTTTCCTTTTGAAAGCGATGACTTGATGAATTTTTTTTATCAAATATTCTTTCTGACATAATGCTACTAAATGTTTTTGTTCAAAAACTTAGGAAACAAATGTTTTGAAGAATGTCAGTTTCTCCCGTTTTTTAATTTAGATAATAAAACTGCCCATTAAAAGTCTTAACCAAGTCTTTGTATCGTTTTGATTGTATTAAACTATTCGTACTATTTTTCAATCTTGCATTCAATCCAAAATCTCATGAGAACGTTCACTTCGCAAGTAAACAAAAAAAAACTCTTTCTACCTCATACACACTACAAAATTAAAACCCAAATACTGCAATTTTTCATTCTTCGACACTAATCTGAAATACTTAAACTCTCCAATTCCAAAACAAAATATGCCCATAAACTTTTGCAAATCCCTTATTGCTACAATTCTACCTATACCTTTATATGTATATACTCCAATCCCTTCCCCATTTATAAAAGCTAAAAACTTTTTCTGGTACAAAAATATTCTTAAAGTTCAAATCCGTAAAACAAAAGGTTTCCAAAAAAAAAAATTCATACTATGTATTCTGGAACGGTTTATCCCGACGCCGCCGTTGCCGCTGCCGTCCATTAGTGTCTATATATGTCTAACATATGGAAAAGTAATTTCAGTCTATTTCCGGATTTCATAACTCCCCATTGAACCATCCTCTTGGGAATATAATACTCCTACATATCCAATCCACACACAAAACTGAAACTTCTTTTGCTTCTTCTAGTTGTTTGTTTCTTATTGTTGGTTATAAAAATCCTTTTCATTAATTTATATTTCGCAACAGCATCCCATTTAAGCCACACCAACTGAACACCAAAAAAAAAACAAAAAAAAACAATAGAACCATCTTCTACATCTTTGAACTTAAATAGGGATGCACAACAATGAGAAATATAAAATAAGTACAGACAAATGGATTGTAAGGACTTGGTTGCTCTTATATAGTAGTTGGTGAACGCTAATTGAGAAATATTGATTTCTAATTGTGTAAATTATTATTCAAATTTTAACTAAAAAGGTTGAAAAAATAAAAACTCACTGAGTCGTCAGTGTAAAAGATTTTCAAAAATTTGTAAGAAAAATTATTAAAAATATTTTTAAAAAAATACTACTGGAAAATAATAAGATTTACGTATTATTTTAAAAGGAATAATTCCTACCACTTAAACAAACCTCAGTAATATGTATTATACGATTTATAAATTATAAAATAACGAAAAACTTATTGCTTCAAAAAGTTAACTCATTAAAATTTGATTAAAACATTAGCTTTCAAATTTTAATACGTACTTATTCACAAAAAAAACGGTTAAATACCACAGTAAAAAAAAATTTTGAACCCCTTTTTAAAATATAGAACTTAAAACAAAAAGTTTTTACTTATTTTTCAAAAATCTTACTCAACCAATTAATTTTATTAACATATTTATAAATACCCATAGACAACATTTCATCAAAATCGTTGAAGCTGTTTTTGAGAAAAATATTTTTTTAGTCTTAATTTGCAAAAATATCACGATTTTTTTTTGACTCCATAATTTACCTTTAGAGCAGATTCACTAGTTGAAAAAAAAACTCCTAGAAACAAAACAAAAAAAAATATGTGTGAAACAGGATGATTCTCATTTATTGTGTCTGAAAATTGTAGTAGGTGTAGTTGCAGTAGGTATGGCAACTTTGAAATAGAAATAACAATTTGCGCCCCCCAACAAGGATAAACACAGGAAGATATGATGCACTAGATCGGAGGTGGAGGGTGTTATGGAATAAAAATAATAAAAAAAAAAATATATAAATATTCGTATATATCATATGAGAGAATAGTGTTCTTCGTTGTTTGTAATTTCCTTCCTTTTTTTATTTTTAATAAATGCGCCCAGCTTTATGCTTTCAAAGTCCCAACTATACAACAACTCGTTGCAATGTTTGGTTACCTTATACTGGCAAAATTTAAGTTGAATTTCCTTAGAAATAGAAGGCAAGTCTTCAAATTTTTTTTGGAGAAGAAGAGGATGAAGAAGAAGAAGAGGAAGAAGAAGAAGAAGAAGAAGAAGAAGAAGAAGAAGAAGAAGAAGAAGAAGAAGAAGAAGAAGAAGAAGAAGAAGAAGAAGAAGAAGAAGAAGAAGATGAAGAAGAAGAAGAAGAAGAAGAAGAAGAAGAAGAAGAAGAAGAAGAAGAAGAAGAAGAAGAAGAAGAAGAAGAAGAAGAAGAAGAAGAAGAAGAAGAAGAAGAAGAAGAAGAAGGAGAAGAAGAAAAAGAAGAAGGAGAAGAAGAAAAAGAAGAAGAAGAAGAAGAAAAAGAAGAAGAAGAAGAAGAAGAAGAAGAAGAAGAAGAAGAAGAAGAAGAAGAAGAAGAAGAAGAAGAAGAAGAAGAAGAAGAAGAAGAGGAAGAAGAAGAGGAAGGCTGTTCCTATTACGTAACTATTTATGCAAATTCTGTAATTAAGAGCAAGGGACTGCAACGATTTGGACCTTCTTCTTCACTAATCGAAGATTGTCACGATTGTCATACATCTTTCCCACTCTACTGTTTTCAGGAGTTCATTTAAGAAAATTATCTATTCAAATCTTATTAGCTTGTGAAATTCTTTTCAACAGTCTTGCAGTGTGCATATGAGCGTTTGCATAACTGCAACCCGACCACCAGAAGATGCTTCAATGTTTTATTTGAACAAACAAAAGCAAAAAAAAAATTACTACATAAGCTTGATTCCAACTCCAGGTGAATTGTGTATGTTTACTTTCTTCTCTCCAATACTCCAACTGCAATTTATTGGAAAGACACGAATAAGCATTGCGCTCTTCAATGGCTTCTTGTTAGGATGCTTACAATGTAAACAACTGCAGAAGTGGCAAATGTGCATTTCGTCGCAATGTTATGAGATTTCTTGCCAAAACGGATCTTTCTTTAAGTAATAGTCCAGTGCATATACGAGTATAATCTGGTAAGGAAGTTTTTGACGCCCCCGTCTTTTTTTTTTTGTATTTGATATTATAAATCTCGTGAAATTCACTTTTCGGCCGCCATCTTGGATTTTAGTTTTTGTAAAATATCTCGGTTCCTGGTGGTCCTACAGGAAAAAAATTAAGACAAAATGTGAAGGGAATCAAATTATCTATTTCTTTTCTTAAATTCAATTTTACGATATTCTTAATAACAGAAAAGTTACAAGCCAAAACAAAGTTAAAACATTTAAATTTCTCACACATTTCTGAGGTTTTGACACATCTAGAAGCAAAATATTGAACGTCGAAATTATTGGCTATTTTTTCTGAATTTTCAAAATAAACTGAGATATTATTTTATAAATAATAATAAAATAATAATAATAATAAAATTTTCTCATAAATGCACTGGATTATAAAGAAAGCCAAGAGAAAAAAAAAATCCTTATTCCTTCCTCCTCACACTAAGGCTCTGATGTCCTTAACTGATGATAAAAAATAATTTTCAAACAACTGAGCTAGCTAGAAGGTGGATAATTAATTTGTTTGTTTGTTTGTTTGTTTATTTATTTGTATAAACAGTGATGGTGAAGAAGTTGTAGAAAGGACGATGAGGATGATGATGATGATGGCAACAGGGACAACATTGACGATGTTGACGGTTTTCTTTCTCATCCATCAAATTTTACCGGCAAAAGGTATTGATGTTGTACAAATATTCGTAACACTTTTATGTCACCGAAATGATCCGCAAACAAGATTGTTTCGCCTCTATAGAAAATGGCTCAATCGGTTAGAGGCGGACCAGTATAGCAACCGTTTTTTTGGCGTCGTCATTGACACCATCATCATCATCGTCATCGTCCTTGATAGCGATAGCGTCCTCCTGGGTCTATCAACTGTATATATATATACGTATATATATTTATATACGCAAACATGACCCTAATCAATTTTCGGCAAATATTTATTCTCAGAGGGTGTAAAATTCGGTTTTGTTTGTCGGCATAGTTTCGGGCCACTTTCAATATCTCGTATTTTATTGATCTTCGTCCTTTTATACAAAGAGGCGAAAAGTTTTAGTTTTTTTTTGTTGTTGTTGTATGTTGGGATAGTAGAAAGAGTCCTTTGGTCATTGATGGGTGCTATGATGGTGAGGGGGCGGGGGGGGGGGAATTAATTAAATGCCAATTACATTCTTTGAGAACCAAAACGATATTTATACTATAATACCGATATGGAAGGCTATATGGGTTTTATATACGAATATAATAGGTACCTATGTATATCGATATACTATTTGACAAGGAAGTTTTTGAGGAAATTGAGAATGATAATATCGGTTAACCTTTTTGTTGTTGACTTAATTAATATTAAATTGGTAGCAAATATTTGTTGGGAGGGGTTCATTCATAAAGATGTTTGTTATTGATATGTTGTGTTTAGTTTTTTTTTTTTTGTTATCGTATTTTTGGGGGGTTGTAAGGAAAGTCGTATATTTTTTGGTCAGCTCTTCATCAAAGAATTATGACATGTATGAATAATTGTATGTAAGGATTAATTCTCCTATATATGTGTGTCTAGAAAATTAAATAATATAACTGGATCACTAGCAGTTTGACTGGTGCCAAAAGGAATAATTATCTTATAGTAATATAAAGGGCGATTTAATTATAGATAACTCTTCAATAATAATAACTGTCAAACACCACAAGCATAATGTCTGTGTTTTGCACTTCACATGAAATCGAATTAAAACTAAATAATTTTTAAAACATTTTGCCTGAAAAAAAACAAGCCGATTACATCAACAACGATAACTAAACTCGTGATGGGAACAAAATGGTTACCTTGACATGAAACAAAAGCGCCATCTGTCTCTAACTTGCTGAAGCCTTATAACAGGGTGTTCATGGTAATAAACCATCTCATTTGCTTCAATCTGAAGTAATCAGTGCTTATAAGTTTGGTTTGGATTTGGTTCAAACCGTCGACTGGGCCAAAACTTTGTTTTTGAAAATTTGAAATTCTGCAAATAAATAGTTGAAAGACTTCGAAGATAAAAAAAAAGTTTAATGTTCTTAAGAATTTTTATAAATTTGATTAAAAATTTTGTGAGTTCAAAATTCTTTTTTGCGTAAAATTCTGAAAATTCTGTAAATACTAAATTTACTTAAAATAATCGCTTGAATTTAAAAAAAAATACAAAAGATATACATACATTAAGGTGTCCCATATTTTTATTTTATTTTGGCACACGAACCTTTTTTTAAAAAATCTCGAAATTTGAGTTTTAACTCAACATTAAACTATGTCAAAATAGAGTAACTAAATTTCCTACAAAATACGTACTTCTAGCAAGTTTTTTGGTCGAACCGTTTAGTCGCTGGAATGTGCTAGAGAAATTGCCAAAAAGTTAAAATTTTTGAAAAAAACAGTTTTCTTGGTGATTTTTTATTTATAAAAATTTTAAAAATTTTTAGAAAAAAATTGATTCGCAAATTCTTAGTATTTAAAAATATCCACTTAACCCTAGATTCATAAACTATGTTCATTGTAACATAGTTCGTAAATATAAGTCTATAAGACCCCTTACCTCAAAAGTTATCCTATTAACTAACTATAAAGATTTTTGCAAAAAATACACTTAATTTACTTTAAGGGACATTTATTTTAAACAAATTAAAGAAAACAATAAAAAATTTTCACTCGACGCAATCTTTACAACAACTCCCGCGATACTCCCGGCACATGGGACCTTTACAAGAGTGAATTGAGAGGGTCTGTGAGACCCATGTTTATGAATCTAGGGTTAAACCCAAAATTGAAATAATGTAAGTATATATCCATCCTCTTTTCCAAATATTGATTTTTTCGTCAAGACTAATCAATATCTCGATTTCGAGTGTTATGACGAGTCATGCCCTGGCGTCGAATTCGGGAAGAACAGTTGGTCAAACAGTCAAGGTATTATCGCACGAATTTGAAGTGGCGCAAGTTTTTGAATACCTTGGGTCAATTATAGTAGCAGCCGATAGTAATATAGAAGAAGAAATACGCGGGCGGATGCTCAATTCCAACAGAGCCTATAGTCTGTCAAAGCTCATTAAATCCTGAAATCTCACCATAACATCAAAACTGCTGCTGTACAGGACCATGGTCCTCCCAGTACTCACGTATGGATCTAAGACTTCGGTGCTTAGCAAAAGACACTCCGACCCTTTAGCCGCGTTCGAGAGAAAAGTCTTAAGGAGATTTGTTGGCCCCATATGTGAGGAAAGACGATTCCTGAGATGGTACAATCATGAACTGTACGCAATCTACCTGAAGCAGACATAGTAACAAAAATTAAGCCTAGCTCGCTGAGCGAAGAGGAACCGGCTTGGAAAATCCTTTGTGGTACATTCTATGGTAGACGGCAGCGTGGTAGACCATGCTTGCGCTGGAGAGATGGCGTGGACCAGGACGCCCGAAGGCTTTGGGTGCGTAACTAGATGGCGTCGGCTCAAGACCGGGATAGGTAGAGAGACTTGTTGAAGGAGGCCAGGACCGGACCCCGATTGTCGAGCCGTGGATGATGATGATGAAGACTTGCCCTATTGTACCCTATAGCGAATAAAAACAGCAACACCAATATCAAAAATTACCACATAAAATAGAAGAGAACCAATAAGATTTTTCGTTATGGTTACTACCCCAGATTAAGTTCGTATTCAAATAAAAAAGGAAATCTTACTGACCAAATAAAAATGTCACCCTGCAAAAAGTAAATGTTTATTTATCCAATTCATTATTTGTATATTATTGAATTAATTTTTCGTTTTATTTGTAGTAGCTGTTGGGTAATGGTTAGTTCGCCAAAATTCATAATCTCAAATTTGATTGAATTGAAAAACATTAAAAAGTGGTCAACGGTCACACCATTTCCTCGGTAACTCACGGATAAATTAAATAGAATCAATCATAAAAACTCTTGAACGAACTTATTCCTTTCTAAAATGTTCATTCAATAGCCTATATCATAGTAATGTCAAGTTGGATCAAAATCACGATGTCGAATTTTTTCACGAATTTTCCTGAAACAATTCGTTTCAATTTAGATTGTATTGAATTTTCGCTGAACTGAAAATGTAATAATTTTTTTTATCTCAACATATTAATCTAGCCTTTTTTTCTCAGAAATAAAAACCTTCTCATTTATTTTCAGATCATAGATACCCTTCTACCCATGTAGAGCCCTGCAGCCTGGAAAAAAAAGAACATCTTCATCATTTCAAAAACCCTTTAAAATTAAATCGATGAAATTATATAAATATCACATTAGTTTTAGGTCAGTCAGCAGCCTTTGTTCAAGGCTAACAAATGAAAAAAAAAAATATATGTATGTACATATAACGGTGTGCCCTTGTCTAAAATTTTTTTCTCTCTCTATATATATTGCAATCTTATAATCCTTTCGATATCTTAACTCTTTGGGTCTTTCTTATTTCTTAGAACTCCTTTTTTTTTCTTTAAAGGATAAAGTATCCAATTAAAGAAAATGTCAAAACCTTTTCAGAAACCATACAATACATAGCCGAAGGCGGCAACACATAAAATTACCTCTTAAGCGGTTTATCGAATTATACTCCTTTATCAAGCCTGCCCTCTACAAATGGCTTCAAGCCAGCCAACAAAAAAACATAAGAAAATAAATGTAGTACAACAAAAAAAAAAAAAAAAGACGATCCCTAAAAAAACCATAAAGTAACATATTGAAAAGGATTCTCTCTCCTTCAAGAAACCATAAAATATACAACAACAAAAAAAAAAAAACTAAGAAAAAAAAAAAAAAGAACGGAGCAACATGTATTGCGTAGGTACTTTTCAGTGTTCGATAATACTTAACATCAAAATTTCCCCTTCTACCCTCCAGTCAACAATCCATCATATAAACAGAGTCGAAGAGAAGAGTATCGGCCTCCTATTGATGGATGATGATGACTGCTGGTATAGGTTGTGGTGTGGCTTTATGTGAAACCAACTCAAATGCCTCCTTCCTGGCCAAGAATAAGAGCAAAGTACTCATCGTAATCCTTGGGGCGGTATAGCATGGCGCAGTATAGTGGGTTCAGGTTCACATCCCTTCTACCCTTAACCGGCGCGGCGTTACCCAACCCATTCCAACCCCATTCACAAGGATTTAATTTTCAAATGTAAAAGATACTTTTTTTTTATTTGATAAAAAATCGACTATATAGGCCCCGTCACAATTTGGCATGAGTTGTTGCAAATAACGGTTTGGGTGCGTGTATTATATTTTGTACTTCAATGATTGAGATAAATGATGAAGTTCCATCATGGCCCCAGACGAGACGTTTTAAAAAAAGGAAATTGAAAATTTATTAAAAAAAAAAAAAAAAAAAAAAATTGAAAGGTTAACAAAGTCCTCGTCGTCATCGTCATCCTCGTCGTATAGTCGTTGTCGTCGTCCGGATCCGGATTTAAAGAGGGATTTTGTATATGTGTATATGACGTGTTTGTTAATCTTTATACTGCACGTTCACATGTACCTACCTACCTATATTTTTTCTATTTTAATTGAAATCAATTCCAAAGTGACTTACATTTTTTTTTTATTTTTTTTTTCTGTTCTGATGTTGAGAAGAAAAGACTCGGATATGTATTTTGATTGAAGTGCTATTGATACCTGGGGTTTGAGGATATTATTGAAAATGATATTCTATTTGTCAATTTGGTAGATCAAGCATCTGAAGTTATTTTTTTTTTTTTTTTTGCTTTCTTTATGTCACAATGAAAGCTTTCAAATAATATAACTCATTCATCAATCAAAAGAAGGAGAAGACCTTAATTTTTCACCTTTTTTTTATTTATTGGAGGTTTGGTGGTGTTGTGTATAGGAAAAATTATTTTTTTATTTTCAGGTGTAGGGATCTTTAAATAGAAAGATGTGTATCTGTAAATACAATATTTTATTGATTCAGCTCTGGGGGACTAAAGAATGGAAGAGAGCAGTTTGTTAGTCAACAATGTTTCATAGATGTCTCTTGTCTAGGGGTATTAAAAAAGTTGTCAAATAAAATTTCTCACTCCACAATATTCCTTTTTTTGTTTTTATCATTTTTGGAAGGTGATTCATGAATTTCTGGTAAGGTTTGAAAAATTAAAAAAAAATTAAATTGATAAACTTAGTTTTGAAATTAAAAATCTAACCCAAGCAACAATCTTTTTGAGTACCTACAAGAAATAAGAAGGAACTATATTATACTTACTTGTCCCCTCAAGCAACTCCGTTACCCGCATAGAGTATGTTCAGTCTAGGGCTCAAAATTCAAAATTGTTGGTCTTGTCTATAGGTTTCATATGACGTAAGTCAGTCTTGTCCTGGTAACAATTCAGAATTTAGTCCTTTTTTGTGAAAAAAATGGAAAAAAAAATTATTCTTAAAGCTTAGATAGCTTATAGATAGATATTTACATTGAAATATTCAGCTTTAAGTTTTAAAAACGAACGATGAACTGAAAACACCACCGAAATTGTTCGATTCAAAAATTAGATTCTCGTCTCTTCGTTGTCTCGGATGCTCTGAGACTGAGGTAGTTCAGTAGCTAGACAGGCAAGGGTTTCAAGGAATTTTCAAACCGAGATTTATTTTAATACTTAAGAAACAGCATGGTATCAAAATTTAAAAATTCGTTTTTTTTTTTTAAATACATATTGTTAAAAATAAAAGACCGAACAAAAAAATTTCATAAAATTAAATTGACAAAAAAAAAATCGAGTACAGAAAAAAAATGTTTTTTTTTTAAACTATTCTGCAAATTAGCGCAGCCTTTTAAAATCCACATTCAAAATTCGAAAAAATGTTTATCCTTTAATTTTTTGCCTGAGTATAGTTAGGGCGCTATATCGAGGTGCATGTTAACAAAAATACAAAAAAAAAATGAAAATTAGGAACCTAGTAAAATTCCACTGCTGGCTGAGGGTTCAGTTATTGAAAAGTAAAGGAACACTCCAGAGACCTTAGCTAATACTCTTCTTGATGCCAACATACCAAACAGATTTGGTGACCTTTACCGCCCGGCACTGCACTAGGAAAGTTTGATATGATAATTTTTGCAAGGCGAACGTTAGTCCTACATATGTGTACTTTATAAAAAAAAAAAATTATACCAATAATCACATATGTAGGTACCTATCTATAAATATGAATAATAAGCACACAAGAGTAAGCCAACCGTAGCTACCATACATTACAGAAAAAAAAATGTACTTGATTCCCCTCGATAAATAACAATTTTAACTAGAGCATCACCGCCTTTCATAATACCAAACTATAAAAAAAAAAATATTATACCATCACCACATCAGTGTTTGTTGACACTATATTCATCCCTATACAGACCACATACCTCTAGCTTACAATCTAAAGAGAAAAAAAAAAAAATGTTTACTTATAAAAACTAGGTAACTCTATAATACTGTCCCACTTAAATTCAGAAAGAAAGAAAGACATCCTCGATCTTAATATAATTCCCATCATCATCCATATCAAACTATGTATAGATACTCTTTGCTGTAAAGTAGGAAAAAAAATCTTTTCTGTTTCTAAAAAACCCCCACGCAAGGACCAAAATTTTCCAAAAAAAAAAAAAAATACCCACGAAAGGGGTTAATGTTCACTTTATGACATCCAAAAATAAAAAAAAAACCAAAGCAAACAAAAATATAATAAAAAAAAATGAACTAAAGTAAAGTAAAAAACAACCACACAAGAAATCTACTACTGCACTGCCATTTTCCATAAAACTCATGCAGTCAACTCTGCAATAAATTGACTCTACTAGTCAGCTAACTATATCTAAACACATCTACTCTAACCAGAGACCACCCCCAATTCAGGATCCTTTCTCTTTTGGTTTTTTGCTTCACCCCCATACCCACTGCATACCTCTCCACCTACATAAAAGGACATTCATTGCAGTATGCAAGAACAATAAACGACCCGTTTTCTCCCCCACTCAAAAAGGATGTTTGTTTTTTTCATATACACAAAAACTTCTCGGTGGTAAAATTTTTTTTATACTTTACATACAGGGTATCCTTATTTATTTTTTTTGCACACCTCACAAGTCCTGAAATACTTTGACATTAAACTGAAATCTCGATTCACAACCATCGCACCCACGCATAAACCTACATCTACAACAGCACCCAGCAGCAGCAGCTCAGTAAGCCCATCAATAAAACAACAACAAAAAAAAAGGACTCCCGTTGAATATATCGAAAAACGGTACTGCCAACAAGAATAAAACTCCAATCCGAACGATACGAAAGTTTGCTGATTTTCGGGTGGTTGTGTAGTACAATTATTTTCCAATTTTCCACCTGAGACCTAAAGAAAAAAAATAATATAAAAAGGACTTACTTTGATGTTTTTATTTTTATGGACTTATGGAATTCCACTTCCACCATCCCCCACAAAAACAAAAAAAGAGAGGGTTGCATTCCAAAAGTGATACGATGGAAAATAATATAAGAGAATGCTCCCGTTTCGTTGAATATACAGAAATCAGGACATCATAGTGGGAAATTTATATTATTGTCCTTTCATTCCAAAAAAAAACCATAGAAGCAACACGTGCAACATTTAAAAATATCCCATCCAGAACCAACGACAACAGGATATCTTTTGAGGAAAACTCAATAACAGATAAAAAAAACAAAATCACAAAAATCAAAAGCTCTGGAATTCTCTGTAAAATTCCAGTTCCTGCGCACACGCAAATTCCAATGACTAAAGCTTTGTTCCTCTTGGAATTCACAGCCTTCCTAAAAGGTGAATGGAATTGTGCCGCTATCTGGGCTAGAGCAGTCGTCGTGATACTTTTGCCGTGTAACAAGTAAACCACGGAATATCGTGCGCGATTTTTTTTTCTCTCCTATCAAAAGGATTTATTCCATCAGAACAACAACAACCCAACAAAAAAAAAAAATAAAAATAAATCCAATGTGCTCTGATATCCTTTTTACTACAAATTCTACAAACTAACCGGAGGCAAACAACTCAACACAAAAAAAAAATATAACCGACCGGGTTCCGTATACCTCTCTATATGCAAGGAAGCACAATTGCAATCATCGCGCTCAGGTCCTTTATACATATATTCGTTCAGCCTTTTATTTAAAAGAAAAAAAAAGAAGAAAAAAGTGCAAGTGGCCTCAATCTAAAATTATAAAGGATTTTAAACAAAACACAGAAAAAAAGTCCTTTTTTCGTATACGAATTTTATATGATTACACAAGAATCGTGTAGAAAATACTTGGTTTTCCTTAACTTAAAACAAACAAAATATAAAAAAAAAGGATAAGTTTTCTCCAACAACAACAACTGGCTGGTGCAATATTATTGGCGAAAAGCTCGAATAAAAAATACACAACAGTGGTGTCAGAATCAGCAAAATCTGCGAGTATAATTTTGTTCCAAATTTGAGTTTTTGTTTTTTTTTTTGTTGTTTGTTAATTTTTTTTTTCGTTTTGTGTTTTCTTTTGGAAAATTATGTGCTTTTGTTAGAGAGCTGTGTTTTTTGTGCGAGTGTGGGTCTCTTCTTATATTTATGTGCGTGTTAAACAACGGTTATATATCATTGTACACAAAAAATAGAGAAAATTGTGTTCTTTCCCATCGACGTCATTAAAGTTAAAAAAAAAAAAAGGATAACTACTCAAACTTATATAGACACTCTGGATCGCTGTGATTTTGCTCTCGTGAGGTATGTTTTAACTTGTTCCTTTAAAAAATAAAAGTTTTTCCATTTTCTTTGAGAAAATTTAATAATTAAATGCAGGGGCGTTGCACTGAAAAAATACAACAAATAAATAAATATGTAAAACTTTTTGGTTTTGAAACACGATACCTACATAACTTTAAAAAAACAATTCTTCAATTTTGGTAAGAAAAACAAGGATATAGGTATTTTTTATGGAAATTCTCCAGCTATGTGCTAAAGTAATTGTTGGGGATACATGCCCTAATTCTTGAATTTGTCAATCAATGCTTTTAAGGGGGCGTAACACTTTCGGAAGAAAGCTTAAGAATAGAAAACGATTATGAATGGAAATGTACAAGTACATACAATGAACGAGGGAATTATTTTTTTGTTCGAGTTTCAATGTTTATGTTAAGAGGTATACTTAAGTGTAGGATTGAATGTACCTATGGTATATAAATAGCACTTGGAAATTATGTATTTTTAAAGGACTCTGATGGATATGAGATATTTTTTGTATATTTTATTGGGAAAAAAGTTTTCTCCTTAACTAAAAGTTTTCAAATTTAAATTTAATTACTAACTTCTTGTAATTATATTTGTTTTGTGTACCTACACAGCTATGTAAATATTGAAATTAGTTCCGTTTGAGTGAAAAGTTTGAAAAAAAAAAATACTTTCCTATATTTTGGTGCTTAAAAAAATAGAATATTATTTTTTGGATAAACATATGTTTCTTGTTTATCATTTTTGGATAATAACATTTTTTAAATTTAAGGGTAATTAAATCGAAATGTTGACATTATAGTCTTCATATATACACATGTATGTAGGTATGTATATGGATGCATAAATATTAACATTTTGTATTTAGACCAGAACGTATTAAAACGTTCATATGATTATTTATTGGAAAGATAATGGAGAATTCCTTTATAAATTCAAGGTATACCCTATAATGTCAGATATTGAAAATTTTTGAACTTTAACACACAAATTGACTCCAAAATTTCTTAATTGTATAAAAATGTATTCTCCAAGTTCCCATGCCGACTTAATTTAAAAATTCACTAATTTTTAAAAGTTGATTCAAACTTTTCCAAAAATACAAAAAAATCTTTTCTATGTTTTGGAACTAAGTAAGTCATATACCGGTTACGAAAAAACTTATATTTATCCGGAAAACGGTTATAGAATTTTTTTATGAATTTTTGTAAGTGATTAAAATTATTTGGTGAAAAAATATTTCTCAAAAAAACCGGTACCTACCTTCCATAGCACTCGATTTTTGTTGTAGATTTTCTCATATGTCTCTCATGGTTTGACGGATTAAGTTCCAAATTTTCCACGGATGTTATATCAAAATTTTCAGTACATATTATTAAATACTATCGCTGGTAACGAGACGGAACAAGAAGAGACACTTATAGTCTCGTCTCAATCTAGTCAAAATTTAAAAAAATGTCAGTCTCGTCTGGTTCTCTTATGACTAACGCTCATCTCGTTCTGGTGCCAAACTCAGAATTTCTCCGATTAAGTGTTTCTGCTTTAAGTTTAAAAACAAAACGAACGATGCACGGTTATCCTAACTCTGAAAAACACCATACCGAGACTTCCGGTCTCGGTCAAAAAATTAGAATATTGCTTCGGATGCCTCAAGGTTAGTCTCGTCTCAGTCTCGTGAAATACTAAAAACTAACATAGGTACCTTTTTTTTCTTATGAAGTTTTATAATATATGTACATATAAAAATAATTTTTTGAAAAATCGTTCTGCAGATTTTTGAAAAAATGAAACAAATCGTATTTATTCGATATATCATCAGGTGGCATCATCATATCAGTTTCGAACTCAAACTTCTTTTTTGGAATTATTTTTTATTTATTTAGAAAATGTTGAGTCCGTACCCACTCACAATTTGGACCACTAATTCAAATAGTTACCAGTTTTTTTTTTTTCAAACAGTGCACTTTAAGTCAAATTTTTGAAAGGATATGTCAAAATTATTTCGAATATTTTGAAAATAATTCCTTTAATTTCAAAAAAAGTTCGAAAAGTTAAGTTATAAAAACTTAAGTAAATACCTATACAGACCTCATCTACGTGATTTTTGAGCCATTCTACATTCGTGAAGTACGGCTAAAAAAAGAATCTCTATACTTGACGGTACTTCTAGATCGGGTGTTCACTGGGAGATAAATGGAACTGGAAATTTTTATGGAACACTGTTTGCAGTCGAAATGTTAAAAAAAACTTCCCATCAATTTTGAATTAGAAAAAAAAAATATCAAATTACTTTTTTAAATTCCTCTTGTTTGTTGCAAAACCGATAATATTCGCTTTGAGAGAAATCTAAAAATAAAAACAAATTCTAATGAAAACCACCAAAATGTTGTCAAGTACAGTTTATGTCGTTCAAACAAAAGAACATTTCATAAATGTTTATTATAATGTCAAACGCAATCAATTGTGGCTAACAAAGATTGAAAATCCTATCAACAGCATTTATACATGATGTGTAACTACTACCTATACAACTGTGTATATATCTATAAACGTTAACATTATATTTGTTTTAACATTGAAATCAACAGCTAAAGGCTCGCGAATATTGCAGAATATGGGTTCCAGTGTGGTCTATCATAAATGTCTCTTGGGCAAAACCATTATTATAATCATCATTGAAATAATGATAATAACTGACAGTTTTGCCCACAGCTGTAGCAACCATGATTATGAATTTTGGAATGGCAATAATATAATATGATATTGAAATAGGATAGTGTTTATTTAGATATTCGTAAGTATGGTGGTGTATTTAAGGTTAAAAATAAATATTAAATTTATAAAAACGAATTTTTTTAAGGAAAATAATTATAATAGAAGAAAAGTTAAAAATTAAAATTAAAATTATAAAAAATTTGGGATAATGGGTTTTCACTAAAAAAAAAAAACATAATTAAAAAATTCTGCTATTTTATTTTAATTAAAACAAAAAGGAGTTTCTATTGTTAAAAGTCGTTAAAGAAATGTGTTAGATAGACAAAAAATCATTGATCATTTTTTTTATGATGAAATATGTTCATAATATGCAATGTTGAGGACCTGGTCCTCAAAATCCTAGGGTCCCTGGGCCTCAAGAGTTCCCTAACTCAAAGCCATTCAAAACCTTATTTCCTCCAAAAAATTACGATTTGATGAAAAACAAAAATTTAAAATTTGGACCAAGGGTCAATTTGCAATCTTGGTTCAACTTTGGATCAGGATTTGAATTCGCTAAGTTCGACGGATTAGCTTTGGTTCAATTTTGGTTCAAGCATAAAATTTTCTGTGATCTCTAAGTGCTTGAACCAGGGGCCAATTTTTAACTGAATTATTTCGCTTTGGCATTATTGTTTTAAAATACATTGTAAATAGCAGTTCCACTTGGAAAAATTCAGTGACGTGAAGAGCTCACTGATATGGTAATTTGATCCCAGAGCTAAACCTCAGCATACCTGCCGAATATAAAAGATAAAAGTTGTTTATGCACTATTCTGTTCAAATATCTCAAAAATTGAATATTGAAAATTATGGCAGTTACCATTTTTTAACGGTCTTTCGAAATATTTGTTGACCAAATAATTTCAATTGTTAAGAAAAGTCCAGAGAAAAAAGTTATGAAAATCGCTAGAGTCGTTTTCGAGGTTAGGAATATTTGCTTAACAATTATTTGACATGTACTGGGGCTGAAAGAAATTTCTGTATCGCTTCTAGGGAATTACCTCAAAGCCTTAAGTTCCAAATTCGAAAAATATTGCTTCAGACGTCTTGGCTCTCGATCGATACAGAACGACCGGAACACCAGGACCTAATTAAAAAGTTTTTTCCTGAATTTTATAAAAGGTGTTTTTTTAACGACATAGAACTTTAAGTTCTTTTTTACTGGCAACTATCAAGTGATTGGTGTTAAGTTTGCTACGGCATTTCGACATAAATAGACTGATGCCTGAACAACTCTTCCAAATTCAAAACAAGATTTTCGTCGATAGCGATGCAGCTCATTTTTTGGTTGAATGACTAGGTCAATAAACAAAACTGTCGTATTTGAAGTAACGATAATCCTCAAGTCTATGTTGAGACACCGTTACATCCAGGAAAACTGACTGTTTGGAGTGCTTTGTGGGCTGGTGGAATCACGATTCTGGCCATAATGTACAGTGTACAGTGAATGGAGCCATATGATTACTGACTTTTTTGTTCTTCAACTTAACATTACACACCTTGTATCACTTTTGATTTTCCGGAGAGACCACTAAGACCCTCGATAATTCATGGCCCAAAAAATACGTTCTCGCCTCGGTCTGATCTCGGATGCCTAGGAGTAAGTCTCGCCTCCATCTCGTCTGATATCTCAAAAAAAAAAACAATATCGTGGAATGCGTAAAATAATTATTTACATATTTGGAAAATTTTGCTGGAGGAAATATATTGTTTCCAAAAAAATAGGTACCTAAGAATTTAGCAACCGACGAAATGTCGTACGAGCCTTAATTCTGATTATCTTTTTTCTCATCAAAGCTAGCTCTATTATTCAATAAATACAAAATTAATTTCCTTCGTCTTTTATAATTACGAAATGAATAGGCTGTAAACCTTTTTTTTTAGTGTATCTTCACTTAGGGAAGTTGCCAATAATTCCATCAAAATTTTAGTACACATGATAACAATCATCACCCCCATAAATAAAAATTCCCACACCCAACATAATATATAAACCCTAAACTGATAATTTTCACCCTAAACACCATAACAATACACCAACAATATGGAATATAAATTTATTTTTGCCCATTATCCATTTTATATGTGTATGTATTATTGGAGATTCCCATTTTCTTAATGTTTATTTTGTTTGATATGAAAAAAAAAAAAAAAAAAAAAAACACAAACAACCCCCACCGCACTTAGTCGTCGAAAACCGTAACCAATCCATTAGGTTCACAAACCTATAACTGTTATACAACATTCGAAACAAAAAAAAAATAACATGCAATAAAAAATAAACCTAATCCTCCGCACCTTAGAGAACAAATAATATAACTCACCTTTATCCTTTCCCCTTTATTATGGTTTGCTTTCATTTTTTATGACCATAAAATATAAACTCCATTTATACGCACTTAGGCTGCAAAAAAAAACCGAAATATCGCAAAACCAAAAAAAAAAAAAAAAATTGGTGAACACTCGTAAAAAATAAATCCCAATTCCACGCAAAAGCCCATTCATTGCGCAATTTACTTCGCATTTTTGTTTTTCTATAATGTTTTTTTATTTTATATTTTATTTCGTTTCATTCTTTATTTTATTTGTGAAACATTGAGTTGGTATGTTGTAACCCCAAAAATTCATGCAACCAAGTGTAAATCTAAAAAGAAGAACACACACACAGCATTCTGAAGTACCTGGCGGAGTAATATTTCACGCTTCGATGTAACTAACTGTATACCAGTGGCTTGGCCAAACATTTCCCCCCTTCCTCCCCCCCAAAAAAAACAACGATATATTGGGTGAAAATAAAAATATCAAAATGAAAAACCCTCGAGAAAAACAAATAAACCTCAGCAAAAACACACAACAAATCTGATGATGGTCCAAATTCGCGTGGGGGCTCGAGCTGGAAGAAGCTAACACCGGAGGTCAGTGGACCTCAACAGAAGTATTTCTGTTGGTTTCTTTTTTATGACTCGGTTGAAGGCTGAACTGTGATATGTTTTTTTTTTTTTCTTTGGATCAACATCATCATCATCATTGTCGACGTTGACGTCGACGTCGGAGTCGGAGTCGACGTCTGATGTTCAACTAAAACCACACAATTTTTCCCTGAACGAACCATTAAATACAGAATAAGGGGGATGGGAGAGGGTTTCTTTCTTTTTTGTTAAAAGATGGGGGTAGGTAGGTGTGAGTAGCTTGAGTTTTATGTTTTCATATACTTTCTCTGTCCTGGATGGGCTACATCTACATCTACATACATCAGTGCTATACAGAACAGCCACCCACTTTAGATTGTTTGGGATGATTAGCCAGTTCCCCGGTTCTTTTGTATTAATAAATAAATATCCAAGGGCGGCTTAGCATCATTTAACCTGAAATATTTCCAGGGATATAATCATAAACACACAAAGCTACCATCCCATGTATACACCATCATCATCATCATCATACAACGCCGCCGCCGACAGCAGTCGATCCCTCTGCAGCAGCAGCCCATCCAGAGTCGAGTCAGCCGATGGGTTTTTGTATTTTTAATCCTTGATGAGAGTTTTTTGTTTTTTTGATATTTCACTTGGCCCAGTAAATACACACATTATTATTGATTATGAGCTTTGTGAATCGTATATAATGTAAGTAGGTTGATGATGATGGTGTAAAGTTTGAAAAACAAAATATACGAAACACCAACTGATGGTTCATACATCCTTATACTACATACTCGTTCGTTGAATAAGGACGAAAGGGGATGTAACTAGGATCTGTTTGACACTAATTGGATTTAATTTACTCCAATGACGATGCAAAGAGGAAATTATTAAAAAAAGAAACAAAATTCAAAATTCTTTGATTTTTCACCTTTTTTAAAAAATAATGACTCATCGTTACAAACAAAAAAAAATTAAAATGTGCGTAAATAATATATAAGTGAAAAAATATGAATTTGATTTTGTGTTGTAATTCATCTTATTTTTTAAATACATACTTAAAATATAACATGACTTCGTAAAAAAGTATTTGTCATACTTTGCCCATGTATTCAAACATTTCAACTTAAATATTTCCTTAAAATGGAGTTATTAACTATGAAAATCGAAAAATAGTATTAAAATAACTATAAGTTTAGTAATACAAAACCCATAGAAAAAACCCTCAAATGTGAATTTAAAAAATATTTATTGGCTAGATCAACATATTTATGTGAATGGATCTTATTACCAAGAGCGTGGATTGGTAATTAACCGGCAGTTAATCCGAATTGCGTAGAGTAAAATCTGGTACTATGACACTTTAGTTAATTTAGTTAATTAAAAAAAAAATTATCAACTTTATTATGTCCAAAGAATCACATGTGATTCATAGATTTTTTTTTTCAATTGACTGCCAAGTCTATAATCATAACATATGATTCATCAATTTGTTATTTGAGTTAAAAATACGTCCCATGAATCATTATTTTCTTTTTTACCGTGTCTACCACTTTCACAAAAAATTCTTTTAAAAAACAAAGTACGTACAATTAAGACAATTCTGAAATACTTAAATTTTATAAAAACGTCGTAAGTTTTGTAAAATGTTTAAGAAAAAAAAGTTTTTTTTTTGAAAAACGCATCAATGTTTTTTGCATGAAAAATAAAATATTAGGAGGAAGTTAAAACAAGAATCTATTCTAAGCCACTGACTCACTGACTGCCCTCAACTGCCGATCATCTCTCGCGGAGATGGCGCAGCAGTTTAACATTCACCTATGTTGGGTGCCGGGCCACAGGGATATTAAGGGCAATTGCAAGGCTGATGAACTCGCTAGAAATGGAACCACTCTACCAATCGCACCATGTATGGTAAATATTGGTATACCTCACGCTACATGTAAACTCATGCTGGTGCAAGAAGCCATTAGGTTAACAAACCTTAGGTGGAACACCATCACCACTTGTATGACGACAAAGCAGATCTGGCCATTGGTAAATCCTAGTCGATCTAAATGCTTGTTGTCTCTGAGCAGATTGCACATTGGATCCGTAATTGGTGTCATAACAGGACACTGTTTAATTGGAAGACACGCAGCAAGGCTGGGTGTTCTCTCCAATGACTTTTGCAGAAGCTGCATGGATGAGGAGGAGGAGGAAACAATTACTCATCTTCTCTGCAAATGCCCTGCTCTATCCCAAAGACGAAGGGTTCATTTGGGAGAATACTTTTTCAACGACCCTAGCGATCTTGCTAACATAAACATTAACAATCTCTCACGCTTCATAAGAAGCTCCAATTGGTTCAACAAGTAGAGGGGAAAAATCTCTAGATTCATGTGGTATCACAATTGGCCAATCCTGGCCTAAGTGTGTCGGATCATACTGACAGCCACTTCAACCTAACCTAAGCCACGGCACCGAAAAGTTCTTCAAATTTTGTAAAATTATTACTTTTGAGTCCCTAAATGATCTTGCCTTTAAAAAAATGCATATAATAAAGAAATAGCTATGGCCATTTTATTTTTTTTAGAATTTATAATATACTTTTATGAAGAAAATTAATAAATACATTGACCAGTTTTCATTTAGATTTAGATTTATTTATTCATGACAAGCTTAAACTGTAAGATATAATATCTTTTTTGAAGTGAAGCTTCATAACTGTAAAATGCGTAGCTATAAAATTGATAAAAAAGATATAAAAATTAATCATGAAATAATTTATAAAATGCTAAAATGAAGTTTAAGTTACTTTTTCATTAAAGCTGTACTACTAGTTCGTCTTTTTGTCGCGGCAAAGAGTTCCATAAACGAATTGAGTTGAACTGACGTTCAGAGGTAAGACACCTAAACCGGGGAATACCTAAGAGACACGATCTGTCTGAATTGAGATATGTTATTTGACTAAACAGATCAGCAGGCTGATGGGCTAAAAGTAAATCCAACTATAAGGTTAAAGTTCGAAAACTAACAAGGCTTTTTAACTTATTCTTTGAAATAACAACACATTTTGGTTTATTAGGGTTGAGGATCAAGTCATTATTATACGACCAGCGCTTGATTTTTTCAAGATCTTCATTTATACAAGCTGCGGTATGTTCAATAAGTCCCAGCGGACATCAAGTGTATAATTGAATTTGACTCTTCAAAAATTCATATTTTTTTAAATCGTTCCGGTTCTAAAACACACAAAATTATTTTTTTTTTTTTAATTTTTATTTTTATATTATTTGATGTTTTTGGCTAACAGTTCTTAGAAAATCTGTTTCGAGCTCAAAACTTAGAAAAAAAAATATTTTTAATGATTTTTTTTTTCAAAATTTTATATCATAAACTTCATAATTGTTATGAAATATATTTTTAATAATTTATGGTCGAAAGCTGGAAAACTTTTAGCTTTTGACAAACATTGAAAATTATGAAAACTCCTTTTTAGAGATATGTAATTAGTGCCTTTACTTTCCCTTCGTTGTTTGATCTAATAGAGCAAGTTTTGGATTGGTAAAAAATAAAACTTGAGATAGTAATCCACCTTTAGAGTACGATAGAAAATGCGAACAAGTGGGTACGGCGATTCTGTCTGTCTGATCTGTTTGTCAGCTTTTCTGTCTGAATTCACAGCAAAAGCTTCGAAAGCTTTGATTTTCTATAAGCTTTGAAGTCAAGCTTTTGGGTTAGTTTCCTAGAGGCGAAAAATAATAATGGTCATTATATCATTAAGACAAATTTATTTATCTCGAAACGTCTCTTACGGTTTTGATTAAATTTTTATGTAGGCTTTTGTTAGGAATTCTGATCATAATAGTATTGTCTAATGGGCATTTAAAAACCGTGTGAATCTAATGATTCTAAAACTCAATTCTGTCGGTATGTGCATCGCAGATCAACTTTTGTGGAATGATTGCATATTCGACGTCGTCAAAAATGCTGCAAAGTATTCAGGGTTTCTCCGATGATGTAAGAAATTTGTTTCTCCATCTGATCTGGCTATATCTCTTAAAGACTTTGTTCGTCCAAAGTTCGAATACAATTCCCATATTTGGACGGGGGCTCCTATAACCTAACTGAGTCTCTTGGATATAGAATTCAAAAAAAGAGCCTTAAAATGATAGGTGATAGAAATACAAGAGAAGCATTCACGTATTCTTCCCTATTTTCCTAACGCTCGCACTGTGTTTAAACATTTTGAGGGTAGTCAAACCCCCTTGTGTGCGGGAACATAAAAAAAAATCCGATTCACACCTATAGGTGTGGCCAGCTTAAGTTTCCCAATTTCTTCAACGAACTAAATTTGCATTAAAAATACAATTTACCTACACTGAAATAAAATTAAATCCTTAATGCTCTCCTTTAAATAATTAAATTTCACTCAAGTGCGGTACGAGTCTGTTGCATCTATACCTATTATTTTTTCTTGTTTCATAAAACGAGTAAGCGAATTTCACTGTCTACGAAGCATTGAAATAATGTTTTCATTGTAAGAAAAATTTGCAGAAATATTGAAGTATGTCTAATGTACTTGTACCTTTACAAAACCAAAAAAAAAAAAAAAACAATGAAACAATAAAAATCAACTTGAAACATTCACCGAAAGTGCACGTTTTCTCTCTACGATCATACACAAGGACCTAAAACAAGAGACTCGAGTTGTAATTAGAATGCACGATGTATCGCATAGATTAAGCTCTATACATAACATACATAGGAATTGTAAGAGAAAGAGAAGAAAATAAATTTCAACTCATAAACTGTAACTATTCACCTGTAAGACTTCACTTGCCATCCGATTACACGTGTACTTTTCCTAATTGCTGCTACTGCAACTGCAATTCCATTCCTTTTCAACACTGTACTTATATATCTTTGTCTTCTTTATTTAAAGCATGATGTTGAGTGTGTGTGTGTGTGTGTGCAGTGCATATCACAATCACAATAATCATCATCAGCATCGTAACATCAACATACAACCTAAACCTAGTCGTCAAATGAGCTAAAATTGTTGAGCCTTCTCCTTAACCATACTCTGCCATCACCGCTGCTGCCGCCGACAACAACACACTACAATAGCACTTATATGCCTCTCTCTCATGACCCATACAACGTCAACAACACTTTTAAAACCCTTAGTTTCACAGCCACCCATCAGTCACCACCCACCACCTCCCAAAGCGCGCTCCAAGCCAAAGAGAAGCAATAACAATGGAAGGCATCAGAATATCATAGAAGCAGCAACAACGTTTTCATGGGTCTCCGTTCGTACATAGTTCGTAGTCATCGTCTCTGCCGTCGCCGTCACCGCTACTCTGCTCTGCCCTGCTCCGTTAAGGATTAACAAATACTCGTAAAACTGTCGTGCATTTTGTCGTTTTCTATATTATTTTTTTTTTTTTGTTGATTCTTCATATACCTAGTGATGGGAGTGTAATCCACCCTCACATTTACCACCACCCCCTCACAGCACTGTGCTCGGCTGCCGTTAGTACATTTACCTTTATGACAGATAATGGGTAATTAAGAGACACTGCTGGTTAAAGTGCTGACACACACCCTTGTGTTGACTATGAGGACCATGACGATGACGATGAGGACGAAGTCAACGACGAGGACGACATCGTCGTCGCTCGTCGTCGTCGTCGTCATCGTCGTTGACTATGACTACAACAGCGTCGCACAATGATATGACAAGAGGCAATTTAGGGAGGACTCACTATCATCCCTTCCCGCCGTGCGTCGTCGTTGTTGTCGCTCTGCTCTGTAAGCCGCGCCGACTACCCCTTTTTTTATGTGCTTTGTCCTTCATCCTTCCTAAGGATGTATTTTATTTGATTAAATTTAAAGAGAATTCAGAATTCCTAGGTGTGTCTCTGAATTATCTCAGGCAGCTCAATGGAAGCTAAAGAGGGGGACAGAGGGTAAGGGGGTTGTTTTTAATCTTTTGCCATTGTTTTAAGCTCACATACATACATGGAGCTGGCTTGAGCTTGAAGAAGTTAAGAATGTTTTAATGAGATGAGAGAGAATACCAACCAACCCAACTCCAACCAACTTTTAAAACTCACCTCACTCCTATTTCTCTATACCTTGATGTGAGGGGACTTGTCTTCTAACTATAAATGAATGTCAGGGGTATTTGCTTAATGCATTTAACTACTAATTTTGTTTTTTTTTTTTCTTTCTCTTCTTCATTTCATTTTTCTGTTTTCTTCAACGTCGTCGCCGTCTTCGTCGTCAAAAAATGTTCATTATCATTTTCTTCGTTTTTTATTTTTTTCACTGCGCTACTGCTGCATGAATGATTCTCATACTATACTTTTCGACTACCTATCCTATCTACTACCCCATCAACTATCCAAAGGATGTTTAGAAAAGGAAAATTAGGATAACAATTAATAGAATAATGAATACCGTTAAATGAGATTTCTGAGTGGTTTATTGCGGGTATAGCAATTTCGAATTAGGTAGGTACACAATATTAAAAGGACGAGGAGTAGGAGTAGGAGGATAAAAGGATAAAAGGAGTAGGGAACATTTTCCAGGATATTAATTTTTATTGAATTTGTTGTTTTCGGTAGTTATAATTTCTATTAGTTTAATAGTTTATTTTTTTTATGTACATATTTGTGTTTGTGGTTATCATTAAAGTTGTGATATCAATAATTAAGGGAATTTGTTGATTGGAATCATTTGGAGCGGTGTATATTTTGTTTTATCAATAAACTACTTATTTTTATGGCAAACGCCTTTATACTGTCTGCAATGTTTATAACTGAACCTACAGTTTCAGTTAATTTCATCCTAAAATCATTGTGGGGTAGGTACTTAAGGGTTTGTAGTTGTCTTGAAAGGAAATGTGTTTCTCATTACTTATGATTGTTTTCCTAACTTACATAGAACAACCCTTAAAAAAAAACTTTCTTTGTGTCTCTTCAAAAATGGATCTGGTAGTTTTAAACCAACAAACTTATGAAAGAATTTCCAAAAAAGAAAGAAAAAAATCACAAAAACTAGAATAGCCCAAGAAAGAAATATGAGCTCAAAACGGATGATGCCATTAATGATTCGAAAAAGAACGTATTTTAAAAAAACACCTTTTTCTATAAATGTAAAATTTCTTCAAAAAAATTAGAAAAAAAAATCTATACAAGTTTTTAGTATTCAATAGGATATATTAATTCAAAAACAAAATTTATAAAATATGTATTGTGTTTTCAAAAATCCAAAAACTATTTTTTGAAAATTTTGATAAATGTATTATTTATGACCTCTTCCATAAAAATTTTGAATCCTTTAACCTTTTAAGAACAAAATCTTTAACCAAAAATCGGATTCTATGACCGTTGATAACGGTTTTTGAAATATATTTTCGAATATAAATAATTTTAATTTTTAAAAAAACAAAAAAAAAATTCATCAAAATCGTCTGACCAAATTAGTTAGATGACTTGGTGGTTAATTTTACAATAAACCCGTTACCCGTTAAAACCTTAAAAAACATGTCTTTATTAAATTAAAAACTTAAAAAAATTAGGTCAGAAAAAAATTCCACAAAAAAAAAGTTGCAAAATAAAAAAATGTCAAACAAAAATGTTGTGGCATATAGTCAACAAATTTTTTCAAAAAAAAATTCAAAAAATTTTAAAAACTAATGTAAAAAAAAAACTTTAAAAAAGATTTTGTCATTAAATAATCAAATGGATTTTTTTTTTAACTGCGTACATGTTAAATCTTCTTCATACAAAAAAATACTTTTTTTGAACTGTCCCAAAAATTTTTTTTTTTTTAAATTCAAGTGAAGAAGAATCATTACTCTTACCTTTCGCTCTTTTTTCGTTGACATATTTCGTTCTGCTAATGAAACTAACCAAAAATGTTCATTTCGCGTCAGCAAAGTACTACGTTTAGGAAAATAAAAATAGGGTTAACTCACTTAGAAATTTGAAGAGCTTTATTTATAAACATAATGAAATTTCTTCTCCGAACTCAGAAAAATTCAATTACGTGAGGTTTTTGAGATGTACATTTTTGAAATTGAAAACAATTGAAAAACTTTAGATCAATTTAAGATTATGTTAAAATATAGCAAAAAAATTCATGACACTTTTATATAAAGCATTTGCAAATTCTTAAATTAAATCCAAGCTAAAAATTACTCCTCCAAAAATGTAACAAAATATGTAGAATTAAAAAAAAAAAATTTAAGAAATCGATTTCTATACAAACAGAATGTATTCAATTTGTTGATAACTACAAATTTTGAAAGAATTATTTCAACAGAATATTTCTGTCAGCCCTGTTCATGCAAACTATTATTTCATTATATATTTTTCACCTCTGGCTATACCATACAAGATTTTCTTAATCCATTTCAGATTATATCTCCTGTTTTGCTTATCCACAAAATCCCAAACATTTAATTAATTCAATGTCTCTCTGATGTAAATTTAATAGAATTTATCTCTTAACCAATTAAATTATACGATTACGAAATTTTCCTATCAAAAGACGATAAAAGGAATTCATAAGAGAAATATGACAATTTAATGTCTGAATTTTCATTTTCGACTTCAAATTCTATAAATAAATTCTTATTTCTCTAAAGATCAAAACACATTCAGTCATTGATATTGAAATTCTAAACCATTATAATTTCGACCAATATACCAAACTCATGCAAATTTCCTTCTCCATTTTCTTCTACCTTCTTCTATTTCTTCAAAAGTTTCTATTCCATTGCGTCACTCCAAAAGTCATTTCCATTCAAAAAATGTTCTTGTAGTATTTTGTGAAACATACATATATACGAGTATCTTTAGTTGCACGAGGGAAATGAATAATTTGTATAGAACTCGAACATTTCTGTACATCATCATGACTTAAAACTACGTGGCATCCATTTTAAATGCATTTCCATTCATATTTACCTTAAGGTATTCCATTTTGTATTTAAAAAAACAACCCCAAACGCATCTTAACAACAACTGTTATGTAGGTTTCTCCTGCAGCATCAATTTGTTAAACTAATGATGGAACTTGATATGCATTCAAAACTTCCTACCCAATATGAGTGTTTGAAAATAACCTCACTTGTGGTCATTTGCATTATTCCCCCCGCTTACCCCCTTCCCCAATTTAGTCGTCTTCCATCAAAATATCAAAACTGAAACGTTGTTAATCAAAGTATCTTCTCCTTTTCGATCCGAGTTACAGGCAAGAAACATCCACAGAATTGTATAACTCTGGCATAAATACCGAATATCAGACATCCAATGAATTTCAAGTAAAATACTCACGTACAATAACATCCTTCAGATGCACATTTGCAACATAACATCTGCTTGGGAAACAGGCAAAAGGTGGTGGTTTTCATCATTTTAACCATAGCTGAAAACAAAGCATGAATCGCTGAAATTCAATACTACCAAGAAGATAACAACACACGTTCACAATCCATTGGTAAATTGTTTGCCTATTTTTGGTGAATGATGCGGATTTTGAAATCGATCTTGAAAAGCCAATTCAAATTGTTGAAGTTCTTTCAACAGTTTATTTTTGGGAGAAAACACAAATTTGACATGAAATGCGAATCAAGGATTTCGTAAAATAATCCTTGAAGCAAAAATGATGTCTAAAACAATTTCGAATTTCCTTCCAACTGAAATAACAATAGAAAGTTTCAATTATTTAATTGCTCATTTTACATCGTCAACTTTATGAAATTACAAAATTAGGCAAAAAAAAAAACTCATCATAAAATGTTCATGAAAAAATATTCTTCAACGTTTTTCAATGAAATACAAAAAAGTTTTTTTTTTTTTGAACAAAACGAAAAAATGAAATTCAAAAACGTCAGATGCAAATAAAGTTTTTCCTCCATAGCTCACTTCAAATACACACTACTACTATGTATTTGACCAAACCAAAAAATAAAGTTTATCTCGAACTTAAAAAAAAACAAAAAAAAAAAGCTGAAATGAAATTGAAATAAACACACCAGCCCATCATTGTGGAAGCTTTCATTCACAACAAGTGCCACACAAAAATGCAATTTCTCCTGCAGACATTTTTGGAAAAAATGAAAAACAAAGTTTTCACCACCATATTTTTTCCCTTGGCCCACTTCAAGAAGTTTTTTTTTTTATTTTTGAGTTTGTTCTGTTTTAAAACTTTACATTTTGTTTCAATTTTTTGCTAAATATTTTGCCATAAAAATATAAGCATTGAATATCATGCCATGGACGGACGCTCGCATTCGCCCCTTTTTGAGTGAAAAGCAACGGTACGTTCGTTGTACGTTGACTACGTCAGCTTCATCATCATTATTTTCAACGCGGTGTATAGTTTTGAATTTTAGTTTCTTCTTTTTTTGGCAGAAATAAGGCAAGAGGGATGTGAAAAAAAAAGTTTTTCATTATTTACCTACTTTGAAATAAAGTAGATTGAAGTGGACTGCGTTTTTTTTTCTTACATGCAACAGTGGATTGAATTATGTTGATGGATCGAAAATTGTTTTAAAAAAAATCAGGTAAAAAAGAAGCGAAGAAGAAGTTTTTCTTTTCGATTTCGAAAGGGTAGGCGATGGAGATGAAACTAAGGGTGGTGAAGAAGACTCTTGAAAAATCAATGTTAATTTGATTCAAGTGGTTTTGGTTTATAATTATAAAAAATAACTAAACATTAATTGTTTTAACCTTCAATAACTTTCATTCCTGATAAATTTTTTTTGCAGATCTCATCCGCCATGAACTTAAAAATTTTCAAAATCTTACTCTGCTTTACAGTAGGTTTTATCGAATTGACCTCACAAAATGTCGACAGGTTTCCCGGCTTTGAATTGTTCCATGTCTGAGGCCAACTAAATGGTGTCGTTGCATTTGTGTGATCCAAAAGTATTTGAGTCTGTTTTTCTTCTTTTGACATGACAATAACAGCTGACCAACTATGCTGTATTTTGTTGAAGATGGTATTTTTTTTTTTTTTCTTTTTGACGTGAAGGGTAAGCGCTGGGCTTGCAGGGAATATTTTTTGACCACAGAAGATGGCAGAGTTATTCCACAACATCATCCACCATGCGCTTACGCAATGTTTAATGTCATTATCATAAGATCCTTCTATGAAGATCACAGGTCCAAGATATTTTAGCTTTTTGGTCTTGAGAGACACTTAGTTTCATCCAAAAATATGTCCAAAAGGTGGATCAGAAAAAATTGGCAGCGTTTTCGCACTTATGGGGTATCAATTTACCTGCAGAACATCCACCCTTACAATAAAGATATAGGCATTTTACTTATGATGACTTCATCGTCGGCAAGGAATAATTTATTCACTTTTGGGTCCGTCACCTTACCTTCAAGCAGAATGTCTAGGACTGAAATAAAAAGCCTAGGACTTAAGACACTTCCCTGGTGGACACCTACTGTAATTAGAAACTTTTCGGTTACACCTGTGGGGCATATCTCATTTTTGTTTCGTAGACTTGCGTTCGACTTCCTCGTTGCCTGAGTGCAACTCTTATTATTGTGGTTATCTGTCTAATTTTTTTTTAATTAATCAATATACCATGCAAATCCCTTGAGGAATCTCCATATTTTTCCATTCTGATTCTTTTACTCTGGTAACATCTGTGGTTGGATTATTATGACGCCCATCCAATACCCGCTCCACGATCGCTATTGACCATTGTTTGACATCAGTAGATATCAGAATTTTGTGTATCATCTATCCTATCTATCCCGTTGGCAATAAATTTTGGTGAACGAATCTCCTGAGCATTTTTTCTTTATCTGTGCAGTCCCTAAATAGCATAATTTGCATTAGCAGCCGGTAAGGATATTTCCTCCAGTTCCTGATACATGCTGTTTTCACTCTCTTCAACAAGTTTGGCACACGCTTTCCTCACTTCTTTCTTGCAACGTTTGTAAGCCACTCCTAGGTGGTTCTGATCATCACTGCTTTCGCTTCATCGTTCAAAAACGAACATAATAAGCAAAACATTCACGTTCGGGTGAATAATTTCATTCAGCTATACGAAGAAAGGAAGTGAAAGAAGAAATTTTTAGCTATTAGATTCTCCTAAGAATTGTAAAAAAAGTTTTCTTCGTAAAGTTTTCAGTTAAAAAAAAAACAAAATATTTAGAGAAATAATTAATTTGTGATTCGGATTGAATAAAACACTCACGTGAATCGAAATCTTCTATCGAATCGAATATCATTCTAGGACTGATAAGTTTTTTTTTCCTAAAGCGTGGTAAGGTTGTGTCATCTAATACCCAGTTGTCTTACCTTAATTCTCTTTTCATTTTCTTATATTTATGTCAATTAATCAAACATTGAATGTGATTTTAATTATATTCTTTTTATACAAGACAGGCGGAGAGGCAATTTCGTTCTCAAATACTTACTCGTATATACACACAAATTAATCATTCTAACCCACTGTTTATCATGCGCCTCCTTTTCTACGCTCAACTTGTCATGTCCTTAAATTAAAAGATTTAGCCTCCGAAAATTTGTATTGTCATTCAATTAGTTGGATATTTTTCCAATTAATACCTCCAACTTACATTAATTACTCATTTCGAAGAGAAAAACAAATGAAGTTTGGATACACCACAATTTTTCTCCTCCCCTTCTCTCAACCTCTGACCCTAAAAGTAATTATACGAAAAGAAAAAAAAAAATATTTAATAGAAATCATTTTTTTTTTCCAATATACACTTCGATGACTTTCTAATTGTTGTGCGTGAATAAATAAAAAAAAAAAAAAAAAACCGAAAAGTAGATCTTAATTAAAAAAAAAGTCTAAATTAGCTTCGCCCATATCCCGAACCCATGACTGATTTATTTATAATGTGAAACGTCATGCAAATTCAAAAGGGGGGGACCTTATCGCCTTTCCTGTTATGTCCTTCTACATCGAAAATAAGTCATAAAGCCATATACAGAGCAAGGACAACAAGAGGAGAGATTGCGACTACCGCACTTCTCTCTAGGGTTTGGTCGGCATTACTTTTTGGTTCACTTGGTTCTTTGTACTTCGATAATATTGACTTTTCTTCCATTTTATAAAATAAACAACGCAATGGTTGGTTTTCCTCTTCCTCTGAGCCTTTGGGCCAATTGCACCGCACATGTTGTATGTATATTGTTGGTTGCGAGGTTCGACAGTCAGGTGTTATTATATGCCCAACGATGAGCATAATTTCGCAATAATTCCAGCCTGTGTGTGTGTGTGTGTGTTGTGTACACTGTACATGACGAACAATAATAATCGTTGCGAATAATTGCTCAATCTGAAAATTCAGTGCAAACATTGAAACAGTCAACTTTACTCATGTTTCGGGTGATGTCGGATGTCGGTTCGGTTCAGTAGTCACATTATGTATGAGCTAGCTGCTTTGAAGTCTGAACTACTATACCCCCTCTCCACTCACTTACTCACTGAGTAACTTACTCACGCCCCAATAATTGACATTCGCATACTAATTTTCATATTAAATCAATCAATTTTGACATAAAACAAGCGCGCCCGAGAATGGCTGCCTGAGAGTGTGAGTGAATGATTTTATGATGTATGTGTGCGAGCAATATGATGTTTCCTGTTCCCGGACGGACGTGACTTGTCTCTCTAATACTATTAGCAGTGAATGCTTTGATATCAACAACAAAGACAGTGATGTACCGATCTTTCGATTGACATTGTTGTCGGGGGCCACTGTGGCGTATGTGGAACATTTTTCTTTTCTTTTATTTTGTGTATAGAACGTTTATGTTGTCTTGTGTTCTTATTTTTGTTTCTCCATTGTGTTTGTTATTATTATTATGTCAATATTTACACATGTATATTGGCAATGGCTGAATAATTGATTTGAGGAGCGAGGAGCTAGCTGCCGGATGATTGGTTATTACAGTCGATAGGCAGAAAAGGGAGATACGAGTATAATAATATGAAAATAAATTTAGCAAAATGAGCTTTGTGTGTATGCCTTCTATGATAATTGGGAGCCTTGCAAAAAAAAACACATTAAGGAAACAAGGTAGAATTCACAATTCCTTTCGTATTATTCTGACAATCAAACATGCGTCACACATGTTTAGATAAAAGGACTTTGGTTGGCAGGTGCCTGTACTTTGTGACTGTGGCATGGGTAATTTTGCAAAATTAAGAATAAATTATTCAAAGGAATGGAAATTGTAAAAAAGTGGCAAATTAAAAGCAATTTTTTTGAATTATAATTTTTTGAATTATAAGTTATTGATATTAGGTAGTTTAAGTTGAATTCAAAGATTTTTTAGAAAACAAAAAAATAATAAATGGCGGGTTACTACCGTTGAGTGTGAATACTTTCATTTGAAATCATATGAAAGACGTACTATTTTTATGAAAAGATACATGCTTTTGACAAAAATTGTTGCACCTTCATCCTATGATTTTTGCTTGGACACCATAATTAATATGAAAATTCCAGGCATTCATTTCAGTGTTTGGTTAATTTTCTCAAGAAATTGAGGATTCGGTTAAATTTTAAATATTAATTTTTGTTCTCATTCATTCTCAATAAAACGAATCGGAGTTATTGCTCAAAAGTATTAAAAAAAAGGGAATAACAGCCAAATCTTATTCTCTAATATTTTTACTGAAGCAATTCCTTTTTTTTGACCAAAGAAGCTTATTTTTCTTTTTTATTTTTCAAAAATGATTGGCAAATCAGGCGAATATTTTATGGAATAGGATTTTGAAATTAAAAAAAAAAATGTAATATTTTTGAAAACCTATATTGTCGATATTAGACTAATTTATAAAACATTTTGAGTAAACTTAATATATCGATTTTTATAAAAATTTTTAAATCTGATAAAATATTTGTTTGCAAAACAAATTTGGGATATATTTGATTCAATAATTTTGGAAAAATATGTGAATTTGTGCGACATTGCCATAAAACAAATTTTGGGGGATATCTTTAAATTAATTTGGAAATTTTTTTCTATACATTATTGCTTAACGCCTTTCTCAGCCAATATTTTTCGAGGAAATGACACTTGGGAAACATTGCTCAAATTTAAATTTTTACACAACAATTAAAATTCCAGAAAATATTTCTTCAATTTTTTGCAAGAAACAATTTATGTACATTAAAAATATTTGGTTCATATTTTAATCTTATAATTTGGGTAAAATAGAAATTGTGGTGATATTTGCAATTTTTGTTGGTTTTTTGTCGAAAGACGAAAACTTGAAAAATGGAAGTCTAATTATAAGCTTAAAGTTGTGTTTTTTTCTAAACAAACCAACACTTTTGGCTTTATTTTAAATATACCCAATTAATTTTTTTTAAACACTTTATCGTTGCTATGAAACTAATAATCTACAAATAACATTACAAAGCTGTTATTTCAAAAACTAAGCATAAAATTATGTTTTACATACATATATGTAGTTTCGTATCACAAAAAATATGACTAATGTATGTATGTAAATAACAAAATGCCTGACAAACAAGGTCGATTAAAAATCAAATGATTCTTCTTCTTCTTGTTGTTTCTATGCCAAAAATAAAAATAAAATCTAAAACTCCACAAAATTAATTTATTCAATACAATTTGGTAAATATAGACTTGAACATTATATACCAACGACGACAATGTCTTCACACAATATAATCACAAAATGGCTGAAATTCCTCCCATTAATTCAGCTTCGAGTCATCACCATCATCACATGAGTTTTGAGTGTGTCATATAAAATGTCCTTCAGCATCCTATGAATAATTTTGATTTTCTCCTCATGACCTAGTGTTCTCGTTTTCTCTTTTTTTCTTCATTCTGATTTCTACATTGAAAATTTCATGATCTCATCTTTTTCAATCTCATTTTCTACCAAAATGTCCATCAGGTAAACCGAAAATTGTCTCCACACTTCCCACACATCTCAATATTGAGTTGGTGTAGGTACTCAGTTATATTTAACGTGATATGATGACGTTCATCACTCAAAAAAAAAAAAAAGTAATATAAAACAAGACCAACAACAACAACAACAGAATCCTTATTCATAAATTAAAAATTCAATCAAAATAATCGACTGTCACAGTACCATTCATACCACATTCAGACGTTCATCAAGGATCTCTCATCCGAAACAAGGTTTTTTATTTTTTTTGTTGTAAAAAAAAAACTCTTGTCCATCCTGTGTGTTGAGTAGGACAACAAATTCTTAAATTCTCTGCAGGATCTCTGTGTATTTTTTTTTTTGTTGCAAACAATAGCAATCCATTGAATTGAGATTGTTTCGCAGAGTCTTTACTCTGACTTTGATGAAAGAACACACACAAATATACGAGTACAACAGCAAACTTTAAGTGCTGCTTAAAATTGCCTAGACAAGGACATTCAAGGCAAAAGACCTCCTTGTGACGTTTGAAACTTGTTTCACTTAAGTGAAGCGCAACTAAGAATAAAAAAAATGAAAATTTTAGAATTGAACAACAACAAAACATCAAAAGCTTTTCTTCTTCTATACTTGTTCGTTTGGGTTTTAAAATAGGAAACACGAGAAAAACTTCTTCAATTTGTTGAAAAGTCCTGGCAATTTGTTTTTAAATTTCTTCCTTTATTTCTCGTTCTACGGTTTCTTATATTTTTATTTTACCAAAAAAAAAAGAGAAACAGAGAAACTGTCATTATGTGTGTTTGTGTGTAAGTTTTGTCGAAGAGACCTATTCGCCTACTGTGTGTAATGTTTTTACTCTATATAGTTGCTAAGTCCTATGCTGCTGAGTCACAGACAATGGATAACTTGAATGGATTGTCCTTACAACTTAATGTTTCTATATACCTACGAGTACCTACAGACATAACGCTTTTCCTTAGATATTTTGTTTTGTTTGTTTTTTTTTACTTTTAAGGGTTTGACTTGAGTTTTATATTTTTGGGAGTTTGTTGGGGGAAATTGTTTGTATTTACCTTTGTTGTATAGTTTCTTTCAAGAAACATTACTAGGGCGTACTTTTATTCATTAACTATGTCATTCCTTATAGAAGAACAAAACTGATGATGATGATGACGTTGACTAGGTAAATAAGACGACGATATAGATAGCTTGAGTTCAAAAAGAATATACTTTAGTTTTGTGTTTTTATGAAACAATGCCAAGAGTTGCTCTATCGTTTACTTTTACAGTGACTTAAAGTAAATGTTTTTTTCTTTTTATTTTTTTTTTGCACAGATTGTGGATAAAAGGTTTTTGAGAAAGTTTTCGAAAGAAATTCTTAAGTGAAAAAAAATTCAATGATTTTTTTTTTTTGAGTATGAATTGCAACAAAAAGAAAGTTTTATAGGTTCTTACTTCCTGTTGGAGTCAGCAAAATTAATTAGTTATTGCATTATTTTTATTTTATGGAGTTGAAATGGAATGTATTGTTGAAATGTTGTCAATAATCGATAATAATCGATTTGTTTTAAAAATAGTTCTAACGTACATATGTAATTTCTCAGATTTGAAAATTGATTTTTCATTTAAGCACGTCTAGATCGGGTGGTTCATCATTTTGGTTGATTCTCTTTGAATATAAAGTTGAATTGGTCGAAAAGTTTCTCGATTTCAGAAACTCAAATTAACTTTTTCGTATTGTATAAAATTGAAAAAAAAACACTTCAATAAATATTCTGTTTTAGAATAGCATCAGCAGTTTTGGGCAGATTTTGACAAATCCAAGCTCATTCAATTCAACATTTAAGGAATATTAAAATTAAAGCTCAACTTTAAAATTCAAAATTAGAATAGGTTCAAGTTTGAAGTCGAAAAAAATTTTAAAACAAATCTTAACACAATTTGGAACAATGAATATAAAAGTACGAGTATTCATTTTTGAAAATTACAAGCATTCTTTTTTTAAAGATCGTTTCAATATCTCAAATGGTTTGAAAAATTAATCCGTAAAAATGTTTGAAGCCTGAAAATATTTTGAACAAAAAAACTATTTTTTAGACATTAATTAGAGATTTTTAAAATCATTTATAAATTCTCTTTAACAGTTTTGAAACTTAAATATTCAATTTCGTTTTGTAAAATTTTTTTTTCAGTCAACTGATAAAATTTTTGTTCTAATGATTTTATGGAAAAAGTTTTTTTTTTTTCAATCGGTATAGTCGAACAAATACACAGACACACAGCTTCACAATCTTACTTGAAAAATTGCAATTTCACTCCAGAACACTATTATAAGGTTTCCCCCTTTACCCGTTTTGAAATAATTTCGGTTCCTATTTGGTCGTAGGGAAAAGCTGGTTGTGAATGGAAATGTTTACTTATAACCTAAAAAAGTGCAATAAGCCAAGGCAGTGTGCACAAAAAATATTAATTAAAAAAATGCGTATACGCCAGAGTGAACTCATTGTGGTTCTACGGCTCTAAAAAAAATAATTTCAAAGTACATTACTTCCAGTTTAAGTAGAATTTTATAATATGCATTAGAGGTCAAAAAGGAAATGACATGTATGTCGTAATCTAAATTTTTAAAAGCATTTATGTACCAATATTTCAGTTTATACAAAACAAAATTTAAAAAAAAATATTTAAATAGTCTTTGATATTGGATTTTTACCAAAAAAATTTCACTAAATTAGCCTCTTAAATTTCCAAAATCTTATCTTGATTCTAAAAAAAAAAACGCATAACAACAAACCAATTTCAATATTAGATTATTTGGGTTCCTGCCAACACAAAAAAAAGGTCTTTATTTTTCAGCTATCCTCTATCGGTATACACCTAACAATGTGGTGTTCTGTTTTCAAAAAATATTATTATGACCCGATTTAATAAAATGAAAAACAATTTCCCCAAAACATTAATTTTAAGTTCAATGTTCTTAGTTTTTTTTCTCTCTCTCTCTATTTTTTTTTCTGTTCAAATTATAAAGATAAAACCATTATGATCCGAAAGTCTTTTATTAAGAAAATTCCAACCATTTTCAGCAACAAAGCAACGAAGAAAAAAAAAGCACATCATCTCAACTTTAATTACATACGGTCTCATTCAAACTGAGAGTTTATACCCGGAATAGAAAAGTTTCTTCTTCAACGCAACAGCAACTTTTTTGTTATTAAATTGCCTCAACTATATACGTTTTGTTGGGCTATGTACATACATCCTATACCCATCATCATCATCATCATCAAACCCAGTGACTTCCTGAAGTCGCCTCCCTATACAGCTTCTGCCATTCTTAAAACATAACAGGAGTTCCTCCTTTCTTTTTTCCTTCTTATTCTCCTCTTTTGCATATATAGTATATGTTTATAAAAAAAAAAAAAAGTATAGAAGAAATAAAAAAGAAAACCCTTTTTCGAGTCTCTAACATCATAAACAAAGCTCAAACCACAATTACCGAATGGCAGAGGCAATAGACCTCATCATCCTTAAGTGGTGCCCTCAAAGTCAGAGAGAGTTTTTTTTTCATATACCTATTCACAAAACAAGAATCAAATAATTTAATTTATGTTTCTAGACAAAGCGAAAAGAAAAATATGAAAAAAAAGGACCTTTAAACATCGTTATATCGTACTTCGTTGTGTATGTATGGATATAATAATAGCAACAACAACAAAGATATATGTAGGATGCTCTTCGAGTCCTGTTGTGTTAAACGACTTTTGTTTACGTCAAGCTTAAGCAACAGAAGCAGAGCATCACCATCAGCAAAGAAGAGAGGGAGAGGGAGAGAAAAATAGAACTCACAAGTGTATCGCCTGATATGTTGCTATAGGACTCTACGACGACGACTCTACGAGTATCCTCATACCCATCATCAACTATAAAGGTCCTTCAAGTCTTAAGTGGCCTCCATTTGCATCGCACATACATTCATTTTATTCCCACCTACCCCCAGCATTTTATTATGATTCATAGTCGACGCAAAACACTGTTTGCAAAAGATGCACATTTAGAGAGGGTGTTGGCTGTTGGATGGTGGGTTGGGTGTTGGGGGTGACATTTTGAAGTGCGATATTGTATATTGTTTCGCAAAAGGAGTTTTCTTTTTTCAATTTTTGTTTCAACTGCAAACTCGTGTGGCTCAAAGAACAGAAAAAAATTTTTGAAAACTCTTGACAAACAGACGAGAACGCTGCCGTCGCCGAGCGCACCGTGAGGTTCGGGGCACACATGCATATGAGTGGAGAGTGCGAATGCGAATTGTAGGAATATAGATTTGTGCCTTTTTTTTAAAAAGAAATAAACGTTAAAAGTGTTTTTAATAAGCCTCCTCTCTGATAAACCCACTTCTCATACTTCTTGGGGCTGCGAAATTGATATGCTCAGAGGGCATATTCAAAAATATCAAATCCTTTGAAGTGATTTTTTTTTCTGTATTTTCTAGATGAATCAAAATCAATGGAATCACTTTGAGTTATTGATGAAAAAAATTTACTTTATTCAAGTTGTAAAAATTTTATTGAAAAGTAATTAGTTCTGTGATTGTTTGATCTTGACATTTGGAAGGCATTTTTTAATTGGATTCTCAGGAGACTCTTGAAAGTTAACAAGGACTTGGGAAAAGCTTTTAAAGTTCATAATTAAGACGTATTAGTGGCTATGCTCAGGGCCCGGGATTATAGCTCTTAGTACGAGTATAATAAAAAAAATCAATAGATTATTATGCGGCATTAGTTATTTAATCGATAATATTTAGGTCATTCAAGTTTTGCAGACAATTTAAATATGAAACACATACAAGTCGTTAAAGTGCTCAAATTAACAAAAAAAAAATACGAATGGATTGATTTAAAGTCAGCATTAAATTTAAATACAATAAGGGTTCTGTATAAAAAAAATCGAATTAAGATGCGCTAAAGATAATAAAATACAAAAAAATTACGATTAATTTATGAAGCCCAAATTAAATTTTTTTTTTTATTTTAAATCGAGAATTATATTATTTTACCTCCGACTTTACTGTGAAGTAAAAACGGCTTTATTTCAGCAACAAGTATTCTAGAAACTTGAAATTATTTTTTTTTTAAGATTTTAATGTTAAAAAATTTAAATTGAAAAAATTAATTCAGAATGATTTTTTTATATTTTTGATAAAATACGGGAATGGGAAGTTTACTCAAAAAAAACCTTCAATTTAAAAAAACAGCGTTATTTGAGAAAAAAATGGTTCGCTTTTGGAGAAAAAGAAATGCGGTATTTGATTTGCCTTGACAAGATACGGATAACGTATTTTTAAAATTGTACGTAAAAAAAATCTTAATAGGATGAAAAATTGCAGAAAAGAGTTTGAAAAATATGACAATCAAAATTGCTAGACCAAAAGTTCTTTCTAGCAATTTTGAAAGTCAGTCCTTTTTTTCGTATTTCGAAATCTCAATAGAAACCATTTTTTTTTTGGCTGCCAAAAATTTATTTTAAATCTTGAATAAATAGCTTAAAATATTTACACTACACTATGATGAAAAAATTTTCAAAAAATTTAGACTTAAATAGTTTGATTTCTCAAAAAACAATAACGTGTTTTTTACAAAATCTCAAGCATCGATTGTTTTATTTTGAAACATATGTTATTTTTAATAATGCAATTTTAATGAAATTTTTAAAAAATCTAATCACTAACACAAAAGTTTTGAGTTTTACAAGAAAGTTGGGCAATCGATAAGTCTGTGCAAAATCTAATTCATTATTTTAATAAAGTTTAAAAGATGAATAAGTCGATAATACACCCCAATAACATAACTTTTTCCTTTTATTTTCAAAATCAAGTCCGTCTAGTGCATGATATTCAAATTGTCTGCAAAGTTCAGACTTTAAACTTTTATAAAGAAACCCATTAAAATAGTTTTTCAAAACCCTTGTCGACCTAAAAACTTTAAAATATTACACTGAATTCAAGTATCATTGAAAACAATCGAAATACCCTTAAAGCAACCTTTTCAATCGCTTATTTATAAATGTAATTAAATCCAACATCAATAATTCCTTGAAAACTGGCCAAGACATAACCAATCTCAAATCGCCCCCATTTACAGATCTCATTTCATGATAGACACACACACAAAATGCAATTTTATTTCTGATAAAAAGAAAATTAGCAACATAAACCTGTGCATTCAAGTGGCACTTCTTTGCTAATCTAAAATCTTTTCTTAGAAACTCACGTATATACAAGAAGAAGGGTATCTTCTTTCTTCAAGGATATGATTTTTTCATTATAAGAAAAATTCTTTCAATCTCAATTGAAGCTCGCCATATCTGATTCTCGTAATCAGAAGAATAAATAACTTCAAGATGAAGCACAGGTGTGTAGGTACACGTTGTCGTTGACGGTATACTATACATATAAATATGTGTGTACGTACACATCATAAAAATGCACTTCAAAGAGTCTTACTTAACATCGTGAGTTTGGTGAGTTGTTTTTTTTTTTTCATATTGCTCAAGGACTCGAATTTTCTTTTTCTATCTAGATTAAACGGAAAAGGATAAACTTTTTTACACCAATACAGAAAATGCAGTAGGGAGGCGTGATAAATAAGTACACACATTATGTGTGTGTGTTAAAATTTCTCTTTTAAATTGGCACATACATATTTAAAAAAAAAATTGAAGAATTTTTCAAGTAGCAAATAGGTAGGGTAGATATGAAAATAATAAACTGCACCAAACTAAATATTTACTGTCGCTTTTGTTTTCATTGATTTAAATATGTGTAAGTGTGTATAATCCTGCACTCAAACTTGGTCTTCTTTTTCAAAAAAAAAAATACCAAAAAAGTTTAGCAACAAAATTTCAAAACCAACAAAGAATTAAATTCTTCAGTCAACTATTTTTTTCTAATTGATAAATAATTTAAAAATTGGGAAAAATGTTCTTTTTTCTAATCTGAGCTTAATTGGTAAAATTTCATTTAGGAATTTCACACAGATTTTCAAAACTGTTCTAAAATTTTGTCTGCCATTTATATGCGCTGAGATCAATAGTGATCAATGAAAAAATGGAGGGTTTTTTTATTCAAGATCAAAAAACTCTTATCCATTTGCTATAAGTGCTAGAAAAACTCAACATCATAATTGGTATTTTTCATAACTAAATTTTTCTTCAAATTTTTTTTCAGTTTTCAAATTTAAAGTAACGTTTTTGAAATATTGAAAATTTTTATCAAAATCATAAGTTTTTGATTTTTATTTATTATTTTGGTTTACGTTTTTGGATTTTGTTTTTGTTTTGGAAAAAGTACTTTTTTGATTTGTTTAGTTCAATTTTTTGTCCGATGATTTAGGTACGTCTTTGGGCGTTCCAAGCGTTGCAAGGTTTCTGGAAAACAAAAAGCTTTTAAATTTTTTTTTAAGATTCCATCAAATTACATAAAAAATAGACATTGAGGGTGTATAATGTGAGATTGTATAAAAACGGGGTTGAAACCCGCCATTTGTCCACCATATTGAAAAGCAAGTTGCAAAACGTTTTTAACAATATCTTCAGAATTGTAAGTTTTACAACGAACTTTGTACTATTATTATAGAAAATTTAATTTTGAGTAACATACTTTTCGCTAAAATATATTTTGAAAGCATTTTTAAGAATGAGTCATCTAGAGTCAAAATAAAAATTTTAAAAAATATGGTATTTTTTAAAATTACTAACCAAATTTTTCCCTTTAAAAAATTTAATCGAAAAATATAGAAAAATCATTTGCAAGTGCACCTTAAATTGCATTCTTGTAAATAACAAAAAACTGAAATTTATTTTGAAACCGAAGTTATTGAAGAATCATAAGATTCTCGTTTTGATAAAAAAAATATAAACGTTTGGATATTGAACAAAAATTATCTCTTCTTATTACGAAGACATTAGTCATTTAATTTTAAACTCAGTTTGTATATACATAGACTTCTCAAAAACCAAATTAAACTAAAAGCATATTTTGAAAAGGTACAAAAAAGATGAACGCCATTAACATCTTTAAATAAATTAAACAAAATTAAAACTCATTTTTGTTTTTTGTCCTCAAATCCAAAAATACAATTTTGACCAACTTTCTGAATTAAAAAACATTTTCCATACTCTACGCAACGTGACTGTCGCAACAAAATTCACCACCATCACGATATGCGAGGGAATTTTCTTAATTTTCTCAAATTTTCCTTCATCAAAAAACCTGCCATCGTCATCATCACCCACACTCTCTCTCTCTCTATTCATCTCTGTCGCACCAGAATACCACGATGCACGAGCTGCTTTTTATTTGCTATTGTTGCTTATAACACAATTTTTAGTTAATTAGTTTGGAAGAGGCAGTCGCACAAAAACCCAAAATAAAAAAAAAAAACTAAAAGAAATAATTCCTCAGGGAGAACGTGCTATACATTTTTACTGTAGCCAGCCATCAAGCAGGCACACACCGTAATGCTTAATAAGGATATACCTTCGTAAAATAAATATTTTGTTGGACATTTGTTGTTTCGTTTTTTTTTTTTTAATGCCTTCACTAATTGATGGGCGCACGGGGAGAAATGTTCATTTTTGTAATTTTCGTTTTTCATTGACACCTTTTGTTGGGTTTTTGAACTTTTTTTTTTTTTTGTTTTTGTTTTCTTTTATCCGGGGGTGAAAAATACTCAAAACAAAAATAAACTCAAAAAAAAAAAAAACAGAAAGAGGACGAAATGCCAACTTAATTGCAACAAATTAAAATCACTAAACAAACAATGGGAAGTGATCTGCCAGAGGGTCCTTCGGACCATGAATCCTGATGATTTTTCGTTGTTTTTCTTTACTTTTGTTGTTTTATTATTTTTTTGTCGCTTAATATGCAAATCTAATTCTAGTCAAGACTGACTCAGAAGCTTGTTTTTTTTCTAATTCCGTTTATGTGTGTTGCATTCATTGGGATGGGGCTATTTTTTGTTTGTTTTTTGTATTTTACAAAAAAAGAAAAAGGACTTTTCTAAAGAATCCTTTAGAAAACAAAAGGTTGGGTGGTAAAACAGTCATCGTTGTAGTCGTCGTCGTCGTTGGCGAAGAGAAACGTGATTTGCCACTTAATTGGCTGCCTTTTATTTTTCCGTTTCTATTATTGTGTGAGCGACTCTGAGGAGACCTAAGCCACAGTGCAAAAGCAAACGAATATTGAAATCCAAATCGGTAAGTCGGCGGCGCGAGGGAGAATTTTGTATAGATCCATCCTTCCTATATGGAATTGGATGTCTGCAGCTGAGCCGAAGCTCTGCTGACTGTCTCGAGGTTTTAGGATTTAAAAATTCAATTGTTTCACTGATGGAGACGATGGCGACGTCAATTGTTTCCAATTGTCGTACATTTCTACATATACATATGTATGTATGCATGGAATTAGTTTCCAAAAGAAACGTTTTCAAACTTTTTTTGCAGCAAGCTTTTGAAAAAAAAACAGAAAACGTTTCCTTCATTTGATGCCAAGATATGCAATATGCATGTGAAAAGGATTCAATTAGTAGATTCAAGAAAAAATACACATACACACACAATTTAAGGACATTTATAGGTATATGATTTTTTGTCTGCATCAGTTGTTGATATTATAGAAGTTTTAAATTAATTTTTATTTTTTTTTTTCATTCATTCGTTATGTTATACATAGTTGTATATAGTAGGGGGAGATAAGGAGGAAGAGATTTTTGAGAAAAAGTTTTGAACGTGCAAACTAAGAACTTTTTTTTTTGTGCATAATTTTCTAGGATTATACAAAATGAAATCATATGAAGGATCTCGGTCTCGGTATTGTATATATGCAGATTTTCATTGCTGCTGCTGCTGCTACTGATTTCCAAGAACTTTACAAAGAATTTCAAATGTCAATTTAGCAAAAACTTTGTGAAACGTGTTTTGTGTTAAAGAATAACGAAAAAAGGACACACATTGCCTATTTTATATAAAACAAAAAAAAAAACAGATTTTATCATATCCTTGGAATTGTTGTTTTTGTTTTTTTTTTCATACCTAATTATGAAATTTTAGTGTTTAACTTTAATGGCTTTAACATGAAACCTACCATTTTTCAAAGTCTTGAAGGTAAATAATAAAAAAAATAAATATCCTTAAAGTTCCTTATGTGTGTCCTTAATAAAATTATTATACCTTACCACATACTGGCAAGTTTAATGGAACAAAAATGTTTAGCGAGTGTTGTTATGTGGATAATATTAATGTTGTAGCAGCACCTTTTGCCTTCATTTTTTTTTTGGGGAAGGTACCCAGTAGGAAAAAAAGGGTTGATTGCGTGAGAGAATTCACAGGAAATGACATTAATTATTGTGTAATTCACATCTTCACTTTTATATAAGGTACGAAGTATACCTAGTAAAACAATGAAAAAAAATTAAACGTTCAAACATGCAAGACGCTACAGGGGGTGGGGGGGGGGGGTTGTTGATGTTAATTATTTTATGTTGTTTAATACTAAACTTCATTTATTTGAAGGAAAAAGGTTAACATATTGCAGTTAAATTTTGTTAATGGGATTTTGTTTAATTATATGTTTTGAAGCACTAGGTCATTAAAAATAGTACCATCATGCTATTGGATGAATTTCTTTTTTAGTACTCATCATGGAATTAAATTATGTAATGGGTTTATTTTTTTTTATTGAACTTAAATACTTAGTTGATGTTTGTCTGCCTTGTGTTTGTTTTGTAATTAAAAATTGTAATAAATTTATTTAAATTTTTCCGTGTGACTAACGGTACCTGCTTCATATATAAGGGAAGTTTTAGATTCGTAATAAAAATTGAAATAGGGGTAATAAAGTAGGGGACATTTTCCGTCCATACAAATTTTGGAGTTTCGGCCCAACCACCTAATTTGGTCAAAGTGTTATCCAAATTATTTAACTAAGGTTCCTTCTTTCATGGAATATCATCAACTTTATTTAAATACTTTAACCAAAATATAATTTGATATACGTACTTGGTAATTATAGGTAGATTTGTACCAAATTGATTTTTCAAAATTTTTTTTTTCCACAAATTTACAACACAATTGAATATTTGCCATCAATCCCTAAAAAAAAAAATATCGAAAATTGTTAGAAAAAATTGGCATGTAATTTTCTTTTCAAAAACCAGAAAAACTCATAACATAACATTTAATAATTTTCTCAACAATTAAAGCCAAAAATATTAAAATCAAAAAACTGCAAGAAATTGATCATTTTTCAAAATAATTCTAGATTTTCTCAGCCATAACTTTGCGTTTTTACAACACCAGAAATTAGTTAAGGCCTATTCATACCGAACCAAAACCACAATTTTTGTGAAAAAAATCATTTTTTGCCAGCAGAAAAAAAAAACTAGAAATCTGAATTTCAAAATAAACTAATATAAATAAAAAAACAAAATTCAAAAAGCTTATTTCCCGATCAAATAAAGTTAATGTAATGGATAACTTACAATATTCCTTCTCTGTCATATTTATTCAAAGCCCAACATTCTTTTTCCAAAATCCTTTTTCCATTTTTTTCATCAGTCGAAAAATTTTAATCGATATCCAAGGCCCATACATATATCCAACCTAGAAAATACATAATGTCATCTACCTACCCTACAACATATGTAGTACATATACAAATAAATTCAAATCAAATAGGTTAATCAGAATCGAATTTGTATTTGCACAGCCTTATTGCGAATGTCCTAAATTTGAATTAAATCTGTTCAGCCATTAAATTTGCACATCCCCCCACTATATATAAATAAAACTCTAAGCAAATATATGTAATGTATTTGAATAGGATAGGGACATATTAACAAATCCGTTACATATTTCCAACAAATCAATACTTTTGCGATGACAAAGTTATTTACACAAATAATAGTACATATACAGCAAAAATAACAAAAAAAAAATTGTAAGTAAAAACGTAATAGCAATTAATCACAACATCCATTTATCAAAATTGCTATTCCTAAGCCCACCCTGAGGACATTTTTGTAAATCCACTCAACTTATATTCTGTACATCCCGGTGGGCCAACTACATGAAAGAGAGAGAAAAGGAGATCGACAAAAGAGCTAGAAAGTTCCGTGATTTCCACGATGAATTTGAAAATTTCGCTTGTTCATGCCATAAATCATGCAATCAATTCTCAATGTAAATCCCTTCCTCACCTTTTTCCAAAAAAAATAAAAAAAACCAAAACCAACTATAAGCCATGCCCCACTATCATTCTCTCTGAGTTAGCTCCCACGACTGTACCTTGAAACAATATGCCATCCATATAACACCCCCTAAGTATTTTATTTAGGTACCATTTGTAACCGTGCATAATTCGTAACAATGAATCGCTTATTGTCAACTACATAAAATGCGAGAACGAGAACTTTGTTCCAACTCTATACCATACCATACCAACCAACCAACCAACTATAATGCCATTGTTTGACAATATATTGTCAATCAAATAACTAAAATCCAATAAAAGTCCCTTAAGGGGACAAAACCCAAATCCTTCTTTGTGTACCACCCAAAACTGTTCACCCACTTACCGTTTTATGTTTACAGGAAACTAAAGGGCTTTAGTTTGCCGTTATCGTTGTCGTGCGTCATCGTGCAGTTTTCCGTCTAACTGTGTATTATTTGCCTCTAACCCAAGCCCAAGCGATGACGGAAAGTAGATATTAAAATGAAATGCAAAGCTCAATGAGTAGTTTTGTTTAGTACAGATACCGTTTGATTGTAGCTATACGATTGTGCAATGACAGTAGGGCGGGGCGGGTATTGGTTTGGTGTAATTCCATTGCCGCATCCTAACAAGAGCCACAGCTCCCTCTACAGCCTATACCGTACATCATTTCCAAAAGCGAACAAAATGTATAATAATATTAAATGAATACGATTTACATTTAATCCCGTTAGTCGGGCTTTACGGCATAATACAAATAACAGAAACGGCAATGACAACTGTAAATAGTCGCTATAGTATACCTTTGTATATAACCAATACGAAGCTAGATTTGCTAGCAATCCCAATCTCGCTGTCACGGAACGTTAACATGACTAATCCGAATTAATAAAATGGCGAATCATTTGCATGTTTTATTTCTTACCAATTTGTGATTCGGGTAGAATAATAACAATCGCAGGTTTCAAGATTAAGAGTTAAGAACCTATTGGTGCGGTCGGTGGTGGTGGTGGTGGTGGCACCGGTAGTGCTGTTCGCCAAAAGGGTGGGGGTTTATTAGGGGTATGGTGGAATAAAAACATGACAACCAAATGGCCGGTTTAATTAATTGTGTTAAATAGAGCTTATCTTAATGTTTGATTTGATTTAGGATTTTTTTTTGATTTTGTTTGTTGGTAAAATTAAATGAAGACAAAATTTTACTTATTCTCGGCGCGAGAATGAGAAGGGTGATGAGGAAGCCAACGCTTATTACTGATGTTTATGTTTATATTGTTTGAAGTTAGTATACGACAAATGAAATTTATTGTTTTTTTTTTGGGAGGGGGAGAGGTGTTTGAATGAATGGTGGGCATAAGACAGAGTCGCAACTCTGAAGTAAATTTAAACAATAAAAATTCAATTGGCACAAACTAACAAACAAAAAACTTTACAAAAAAAAATAGTACGTATACGCCAGAGTGTCCCACGTTTTTTGCCCACGTTTTTGGATATACGAGTAAGGTCGAATAACACATTTTTAGCTTAAAAGTGTAAAAAAAATTAAAATAATTTAATAGCACAGTCAATCTAGGCAAAAAATGAGGTGACATCTTTAAGGATTTTTTTTTTATTGTTGTACTTTCTTCTTAAAATATTAGGATAACCTCAATAAATTTTTTCATTAATATAAATCTATAATTTTAAAAGAAGTACATTTTTACTTTCCAAAAGATACATGTATTCAAAATATTTTTAAAAATTTTCATATAAAACTCTGTTCAAACTACCTACATTCTGTATGAAAAACTAGGTGGCACGCTCGCAGGCTAGAATATTTTTTAAAAGTAGTTTCCAGCACATTAAGCTTCCGAAAACATTAAAATAAAAATAAGGATTACCCTAAAGCATGTGGAATGTGGCTTACTGTATGTGCTCATATGTTTAGTAGATTTTATTTTCAAAGGATTTTGTAAACGTCAACAACAAATGATTTATATTATTTTAAATGGCTTCCGGAAATATTTGCTAGTAAAAGTTTTAGCCTGCGTGTTGAAAAAAAAATATGTATTCCTTTATGGATGTAAATGTTATTAACGAATTCAGAGTATACCGTAAGGCAAATGTGTTATTAAACTTTTTTTTTTGCAATAATCAAATTGACCTTCAACAACAGAACTAAATTAAATAAACACACATTTTTCATTCTCATTGAACAACGTTTATGACAGCTAAAAAAAAAAACTTCATCAAGGTCTAACAACTTTGTTCGTCCTGATGGGAAAGTCCTTGGTCAAATTTCTCTGTTTTTTTCAAGCTCAATTACACCATATGTTAAAAATTCAACTTTATATGTTCCCAAAAAAAAACCAAAAAAAATTCTCAAGGACATGATTTCATTATAAAATCCATTTGTCATCTTTGTCAAGTATTATTTTTTTTTTGTTAGCTATATACTTTTATTTAAATTTATTTATGAATATGATAAAAATGTTAAAAACGAAATAACCATCAGAATGTAGGTATGCCAAAAACCAACCGACAACAAAAAAAATCTTTTCAATTTTTTGTTCTACTCTCTTCTCCAACACACCGGTAATGGTATAAGAAAAAGTATTACAACATCCTGACGATCCTCCATCTTCTCCTCAAACCGTCCATAAACATTATTTATCCAATGCACTTCATAAATAAAATATTTACATGAATATTATACTTCATTCGTATACACACAGACGACAACGATGACGACGACGACCGTCGACCATATCCTTTACTTATAAATTTTAAGGATACCCGAAACGACTTATCATCAACATTGAAGTGGAAATGGCTGACTGGGGGATATGTCAGTTAGGTACTCTTTATGTTCAAAAAAAAATGTATACATATAATATATTTTACGTAATTAAAAATCACTCTACATGCAGAGTGAAAGACATTTATATGCGATTTTTTTTTTCTTCACTTTTTGTTGTTGTTGTTATTGGATTGAATGCCACTTTCCTTTCTGTATATTAAAGGATCAAGGTTGAAAGCTAAGGATTTCACATACATACAACATTATTTGCTGCTCGTCCTTTTTTTGACATTATTTTGTTCAATAATTTAATTTCAAAAAAAAGGTCGAAGGAGCGAGAGAGAAAATATGTATGTCAGTTAACGGTATATACATCATAGCATAATATATAAAAAGCAATGAAACCTTTCACATTACTTTCAATTTGACATTGAAAAGAAAATTCTGCTGTCGTCCTTGCATACGCTGATGTACTGGGTGATATACCATTACAGTTGTCTCATTGAGCGAAAGCAAAAAAAAAAAAAAAAATTATAATAAAAGTGAAATTTCCCTTTGAGAAAACCAAGAAGGGTGTCATTCAAAGTGAAAGGACATGAAAGTGGATCGAATCAAAGAACGATGTCAATCAGGGTGAGGCTTATAAGTGTCAAGATATTCAATGATGATGCCGAGCGACGGTATATAGGTTTATACCTTTTCATATACTTATGAGATACATTGATGAATGTGTGTAGCCATGGGCAAAAGTTTGTTAATTAAAATCATTGCAATATGCCTACGGCAGCGCCCCCTACATATCACCTAGAGCCATCTATATACAAATTGAATAGAAATCGAAACAAATTTGCATCACAAAAGGCCCAACCAGGAATATGAAGCTTTCAAACTGAAAGTGAACACGTCCTTAAATGCCAATAGAAACATGCCAATCAATGGCCCTATGCTGCTTGCGCTGCTATTGCTGGAGCTGGACAGGAAAAGGCTGAGGGGCGGACATCGTTTGTAACAACCAACAATCTGTTGGTTCAAATTGCCTTCAGCTTGCCACTTTTGGTGGCATTTGGTAGAGGTATTGTTGTTGTTGTGGGACACAATGTATATTGAGAGGCACAGAGAAATGTCTCTCTGTGCCTCCTTTGTGTGTTATTCGGTATCGATCTATCTATAGCGCAATTTTCTAATCGGACTATTACAGTTTGAAATTGAATTCGGAATCGCGCAAACACACTAACAGCTTTTACACAACCAAAATGCCTAAATCATTTTGCCATTGGATATCAAACAATTGACAGCCCTTTACTTTATACAACAACTTCTTCTGGCAAAGTGGTATCGCAGAACATGCACTGATATTTCATTTAGCCGTCAGGGAAACAAATACGCGACTTCAGCATACCTATAACTAACCTAACGATTTTTTTTTTTTTTTTTTTTTTATTCTATTGTAAATTTGAAATACAATGACTGATGGGAAATGTGGGCGAATGGAGGTTTTAAAAAATATCGTTTTAATCAGAAACAGATTTTGTTGTAACGGTTAATTGATATGTATTTTCTGTTTTTTTATTTTTATTTTTATTATTTGAGGAGCGTGTTTTATAGAACTTTGGTAGTTGATTTATTATGAATAGTGAATACAGCTGAAAATATTTCTACAATAACAATTATCTCCATATTCTATCCATACCATTAAGCACTAAATAAACAATTTTGCTTCCCATCTATAAATTAAGAAGATGCTTTAAGCTATCGCACATATGGTTTTTTTGTATGGTGTAATCCTTATTGGAGTAAACAGTGATATAGCTAGTTCCCTAGATATTGTGATTGCTGTTAACATTCATTCCTCAGATATCCTTATTGGAAAAGATGCTGATATAAGCATTCCGCAGATATCTTTAATTGGGTAAACGCTAATGTAAAACATTCTTAAGACATGGTTATTGGACTAAACGCTGATATAATTGTTCCTCAGATATCTTTATTGGTGTGGAGCTGATTCCTAGAACAGGTTCCATCGGAAATTCTTGTTGGAGTAAACACTGATATAACCATTCCAGAGATATTGTTATTGGAGTAAATGATTATATAACGCATTATTTAGATATTTATTGGAGTATTTACTTCAATATAAAAGAAGCATGGAGTAATAAGATATGGCAAGGGCTATATCCACGATGAAATTTTAAGTTTTTATGACGCAATTTTGCACAAATTCAACATAAAATATATGCTCCATTGGTGGTTTTTGGAGAGACCTCAAATACTTCTATAAGATCCCTTTAACTGGGTCTGGAAAAGCGTCGTCCAGAGCAATTTTTCAGCTAGTTCTTTCGTATTATTAGTATGTGTGGTCACCATCATCAAGAGAATTGAAGAAATTCTTACCGATAGCAAGATAAAATAGAAACTTCGCTTGTTTCTGTGGCTCTTGAAGGACCGATTGTGGTCTTACAGAGTTTTTCTTTAGGTCAATCCTCGAGCTCTAAGTCTACAGAGTTGTTGTTTTCTTCTTCGAATTAAATATGTACGCACTTTTTAGTTATTGGATACTTGGTTTTCTTTAATTGGTGGAAAAGACACTGAAAGATTGCTTTGCAACCCTTAAACCTTATCATCGAAAGCCTAGTCCTTCTAACCACCACCGCATTAATGCTTACCTTTTAGCACTATAATATTTATTTATTTCTAACCGATGCTGAATAATTTATTTTGGCAACACTGTCCACCCGAATCATCTTCACAATTTTTGGCTCCCTTTTTCTTCTCCTTGTGGACACTCAAACAATATCTTCTTCACGTTGCGTTGTAATCTTTAAATAAACTTAAATATTATTTTTGTCTCGCGTTTGCATTTTATTCTAAGCAATTTCCCTACCTACATAATCTAATTCCGGATATGCCTGCGAGTCCTTTGCGACAGAAGAAACAAGAAAGGAAGTAAATCCTTCGCAGTGCCATAGGCAAAGCTTATGACATAACAACAATTTGGATGCCATAGTATTATATAGACAGAGGAGTATATATTTCTACCGTTGGTTGCGTTTGTTGGATGGATGTTGTTGATTATTATTATGGTAACCGCCGTTTTGGAATTTTCAGCAGATTCGGAGTTTTGCTGTGGCTTAAAATGGTGGTGGTAGAGATGGTGATGGTGTTGGTGCCTTTGGCATTGCGGCAGTGAAATGGAGAAATGGAAATAGCACAATTTGTTCAAAAACACAACACATTCGAGATTTATTTTAAATTTCGAATAAATGAGTGAGTAGGGGGTCCCCCAGAGACAGAGATAGAGATATCATACTAAAGTTGGTTTAAGGTAATACTCTTAGACTTTACCGCTTTTCAACAAAAAAAAAAAAAAAACAAAAAACCCAAACCAACAACGAAAACAAAAAAAAATAACATCGCAGGAGGATAAAGATATAAATTTAAAGATTTTTAAGGGTGCGAAAACAAAGCTACAGAATCAGCCATTGGGTTTGAATATTTTATTTTTGAGCAAGTTTTAATTTTTTTTTTTTAGAGAGCGAGTTAATAGGATGAGTAGAATGGAATTTGAATAAAGTTAAAAAAGAGGAATCATCTGATAAAATATTGATAACTTTTTTGCTTGTTTTTAATTTTTTTTTTGTTGTTGTTGTTGGTTTTTTGTAGAAACAGGAGGTACCTACAAGGATAACAAATTCAAGAGATTCGTTGTTATTTGAAAATGTATTTGTTTTATTTTTAGGAAAGGTATGAGTATAGGTCGTAAAGGTGGCATCTCATGGCCGATGATATCTCTGGTTTTAAGAAATGTTTTGTTATTAGACGTACAAGCCACTTGTTTCAATGGAAAAAGATAAAAACCATTTGATTCAATAGGAAAGAGATTTGTTAAATTAACAGAATTTGTGTTAGTACCTTTTGGGTTTGGCAACAAATTTGTTGCCTTTTGGGACAATTTTATTCCTGTGGGAACAAAACGCCTATATTTCTCTGGTATCACCCTTCAATTTGCAATTTGATGTTCCAATTAAAGGTTTTTTTTAATGTATCTTTTTTAAACAATTATACTCACAGAGGAAAATCTTATATAAGAAAATGTATTTGAAATCTTTAGTTCAACAATTTAATGCAACTTTATATTGGAGCAAATACTCCAATAAATATTTGAAGTATGCATTATATATCAGCGTTTGCTTTAATAACAATTTCAAGCTAGTGTATTATATCAGCGCTAGTGATATCTGATGAATGCTTATATCAGCGTTTGCTCCAATAAGAATAATTGGAAAATGCTTACATCAGGGTCTTTTCCAAATACGATGTCTAAGATATAAATTATACAACGTTTATTCCGATGTGATATCTAAGGATTAATTATATCAGCATTTACTCCAATAACTTTCGTCAAAGCCTTTTAACTAAAAATAATGACCATTAACTATGAATATTTATTTTTTTTTAAATCAATGTATCTTTTCATGCCCATTAAAAACTCCTTTCGAAAAAATTCTTTACATGACAAATATGTTGATAAAGCGAGGCTTGCCTGTGATAGGTTAATTCTATTACCCCCTATTACTCTATTAAATTTCTCCAAATTGACCCTTTTAATAAAGCCTCCAATTCCAATCAATTTAAATACAAAAGTATTTCTAACTCTTTTCATTTATCTCCATAACACTTTTCTATAAATAAACCAACCTCTCCTTCGATTGCCCCTCCCTACCTGTGTCTATACGTAGTAATTTCAATAACCAAAAATAAAGGATTTTATCATTAAACCTTGTTATCTGTCCATCCCCACTATAATTTACAATCACACGAATCATTTTCGGGTTGATTGCATTCTTGTGGCAAGAAGCTAATCGAAAACAATTTATTTTCGGCTCCAACCACGGTAGTTGACCACAAAATTACTAAAGGCTGTCCGTCGTTTATGTTGCTGGGGTTTTTCTGTTTTTTTTTTTTTGGTATAAACTCGTATTCCAGTAAATAGTGTGATACACGTAATTTCCTGCATGTTATTTTGAGTGTGATAAGCAGAGTAGCAGGGAACCGCTACCATACAATTTCACGGTAGCAGTTAAAAAGCCATGCTACTTAAAGGCCTATGGAGAAGAACATCTACGTATATGTAGATAGCTTGTTTCATGTCCACCCACCGTGTGATTGATTGATTGATTGATTAAATTATTTTGTAATGATCCGTTTTATCGATTTAATAAGAAAATACCGATGTTGTTTTCAAGTTAATCAACAACTAACAAAATGCTTAAAGTCTATTTTTTTCAGTGTTAGCATATCGAATGAGAGATCGGGATGTCCTTTTATTAATTTTTAATTTAATTTTTATTTCACTTAAAAAGGAGAAAGAGATCCTTTCTTTTTTATCAATTTAGATAAAGAGACCTTCGTAGAATAATGAAAGTGTATTTTTTTTTGTTCTCTGTCTAAAAAGTTCGTTTATAAAGAATTTTCATCCTTGGTTCGTCAAAGGAACTTTAACTTTTTTTTTTCTTTTGGCCATCAAAACGTTTGATGTGACAGCCATTTTGTACTTAAACTTTTAACGCTCATTATCTTGATTTTGTTAGTTCTCCTTTTAAGTGACCAGAAATACCTATTTCCTCCTGCTGATGCTGATGCTGATGTCGATGTCTAAAATATAAAACTTTCTTTTCAAAAAAATAAAAAAAAGGACGCACATTCCACTTCTTCTTTTTGCTAGCTGCTCATTCAAGGATAAAACTTTAAAAAAAAAGTAAAATATAATTTTTTAGCCTTTTTCAACAATGGTTGCAGTGTATTTGTGTGTGGGGATAAGCTCAACACCATATTTCTATAAAGTCCTTTTTTTGTTCGTCAATGACCAGGACCACCAGTGAAAAAGAAAAGACAAAAATAAAATCCAAAGGGCTTTAAGTCCATAGATTCCTTCCTGTTGTTTCTTTTTCACTTTGGCAACAAAACAAAAACAAAAAACTTCATTGGTTTGATGAACTGGAAAAAGTAGATGAATGTTATTCTGTCTATTGTTGTTGTTGTTATAGTTTTTTTTTTTTTTTGAGGGTGCCACTTGGAATTTGTCACCTCCAAAGAATTCAGTTCAGTTACACAATAGAGCCCCAGTTGGGTAGGGTTCAGTCGTCGTAATTATCCTTTTAACTACTTTTCACCTATCCATCCATCCACTTTGAATGGTTCGACAAACTTACAAACAAATCCACTTCAACCAAGGATTTGATTGTCATTCTGGTTTCCTTCAATGAGTGTTTATTAAACGCTTCTCATCTGTGCCTCCATTTTTGTTTCACTTTCTCCATCGTGATGCTGATGTGCTGTACTGCCCTTAAGGCTATTAAACAATAACATTTTAAAAAAAGACGAAACCTTGACTAAGCTATATCGCATGGAAACTAACTGACAGATAGAAGGATGTGGATGCTGCTTCCTTATTTTTGCACACTAATGGTATGTTTAAATTGAATTTTCTCCTGGAGTCCTTTTTCCAGTGTTCCCATTTTCGATTCTCTTTTCTGTGTGAAAGACTTGGAGTGTCCTTCGATGATTCTTTCATTTTTGTCATTTTGGCTTTATTCTATTCTTAACAATTTTCTCGTCTCTCTGTTTTGTGTTTTTCATTTTTGAAATGAAGAATGGTTGAGGGGCTTAGTCCCTTTGTGGTGGGTATATTCCTTTTTCGGTTTTTTTTTCTGTTTTTCTGCTTCCGCAAGCTTTAACTAATTCGATTGAACTCCCCTTCTTGTTTTTTTTTTCTTGTTTTTGGTTCAAAATTTTTCAATAAGCGTTAAAGCCTTTGTACTTAAAATTGCTGGTTTATGATGAAGGGCAAAAGAATTATTTTTCTGACCGGAAGTGGAAAGCTGTTTTTATTTTAGAAATGGAATATGAGAAGAAGACATCCTGAAGATTCAACTTTTTTAAGTCTGAGATTATATTTTTCACGATTTTTAAAGAGTATAACTATTTAGTTATAAGAAGGTTTGCGACTTGATGAATTCTATATTATCACAGACAATGTCTCAAAACTATTTGAAAAGGTTTTTTTTTAATGAACATTTGAACAAACAGTGAACGGTAAAACAAAAATATTTTCGCTGATCTATTCGTTGTTTGTTCGATGTTTTGAAGGTTTTTATAATCTTTAGTATTTTCAGAAACTTTGGTGCCTTCAGCTTCTTCGGTGTCTTGAACCTCTTCAGGGTCTCGGGTTTCTTCATTGTCTTCAGCGGCTTTAGTGTTTTCGGCATTTTCAGAGCCTTGAATGTCTTCAATAACTTCTTAGTTTTCGGTGTCTTGAGCGTCTTTGCCATGTTAGATGTCGTGTGTGTCTTCGTTATCTTCAGCACTTTGGTGTCTTCAGCTTCTTTGGCGTCTTAAGCCTCTTTAAGGTGTCGGGTATCTCTACTGTCTTCATCGACTTGGATGTTTTCGACATCATTAGAGTCTTAAGTGTCTTCAATAACTTCTGAGTTTTCGGTGTCTTGAGCGTCTTTGCCGTGAAAGATGTCGTGAGTGTCTACGTAATCTTCAGCATTTTCAGAAACTTTGGTGTCTTGAGCTTCTTTGGCGTTTTCTGTATTTTTAGAGTTTTTGTCGTCTAAGGTGATTGGAGGGGGGGTTTTCATAATCATCTGTATTTTCAGAATCTTTTGCTTCTTCAGACTTTTTGGTGTTTAGGGCCCATCTTGAAGAGATTGTCTTCGGTGACTTTAGTATTATCGGCATCTAGGGCGTATTAAAAGTTTTCATAATCTCAGCGTCTTCTGCGTTTTCAGTATCTGGAGAATCTTTGTCGTCTAAAATGTCTTGAGGGTCTCCATAGTACCCCGCATTTTCAGAATCTTTGGCGTCTTCAGCTTCCTCGGCGTCTCTTGAGGGTCTCGGGTGTCTTCTGTATCTTCAGCGACTTTGTTTTTTTTTGTATCTTCAGCGTCTTAGGTATCTTCGGCAAAGAAATGGTAAAATAACACTCGCCCTTTTTTACATTCTTCTTCAAATATAAACCTTCACTATAAATTTTGTTTGCAAAAAAAATAAAGAATCAAAAAGTTTCAAAAATTCAAGTTTTGTTAGTCTTTAAAATAAAATAAAAAAACATAAACATAAATATAATTCCACATGATTCCCACTACAATTCTCTCAACTTCTCAAAGCACCAAAAACACATAACTTCAAGTACCTCCTACCTACCCAAATTATATCTTTTCATCAAATTTGTATATTTTCTTCTTTCACCTTGTAAAATATACACTTTCATCTTCAAAAGTACTTGGCACCCCATATTTTTTTCACCAAAGAAAAAAAAATGGCAAAAAACTAAAATCACCCTTCATGATTATTTTTTTTTTTTTTCGAAAATAAAGAACCCTCTCCAAATATAGCGTTATTTAAATATAAATCCACTTTTTTTCCTTCGCTCAGAATTTTTGTTCGTAAGTCTACAAAAAAAAAAAAAAAAACTAATAATTCGAAAAAAAAAATGATATATGGGATTACTTTTGCACAGCTCCTTATGTTAGGTACCTACATAATGCGGATATGTCAGTGGGGAACAACTGAATGAAAATATTAACACAAAAAAAAATGAAGATTTTACCATTCAAAAAAAAAAATATAGAGGGAGTTGGTGTGGCACGGTGTGCTATGGAACAAGCTACATCATCCCTTTAAGCACGGTAATATGTTGATGGTATTAAGGACGAAAATGAGTGAAGGCAAGGAACTATATACCTACCTACTCTCCCATAAGCCCACATACTCGTTCAGGACAAGGAGAAAGCCTTGACTTAAATTGACTTCAATTCAGTTAAACGATCTCACTCTCTTCAAAGCCTGCACATAACGTCTACCATAACCGACCCAGAGAGTATGAAGATGAAAAAAACCAAAACGAAAAAGTTACTCATACGCCATGCAGTACGTGCTGTGTGTTAAAACTATAAACCCAACTACGTGCAGGACTATATGGAGTGTTACTTCATTTTGTGTTAAGGCAAGGTATCAGAAACATGATATTCCTTGGGCTTAAAAGGATAACAAAAAAAAAATATACAAAAGCAACGATTTTTTTTCCCTACGTCAAAATTTTTGCGTGTGAAGATTTTTTTTTGTTCAGCGTTGTTATTGTTTGGTTGATAATTCATAACCCCCACCAGCATAATGATGCGTTTTTCCACTAATGATGATGAGCAAGTTTTTTTTTTTTAAATATATGTACACCTACGTTTGGATATATTTTTTTTTTCCTCACAAAATCATTGTTTTCATAATTTTCCATTATTGCTGTTGCATTATAACGGTTCCAGGATGAAGAGCAGCAAGGAGCAAAAGTTTTATGATGGCACGGGATAGCAAAAAGCATTGTGTGTTTCTGCGGTTTCGTTTATATAAAAATATAAAATGTTGTTCGATTTTTATTTATCAGGACAAAAAAAAAAATACAAAAATTATTATTATAATTTTTTTTTTTTCTTACTCTTGTGTTCTGTTGTTGCTGGTTGTCGTGATTGTTGATGTTGTTGTAGATATATTTATTTATCTGAGGTTTTCACCACATGCCGCATCGTTCAGTGGTTTTTTCTATATATGGGAACGAGGGTAAAATAATAAATTATTATTCTGTGAATGTTCCTCTCTTTCTGGTGGGGATGTATGTATATTGTATATGTTGCAGAGCTAAATGGCAAATTGGAAGGGTACATTTCTGATATAATGGCTTGTTCGAGTGGAAAATTCAATTTTAATTTAATAAATTCGATTGAATAAACATCGTTTAGGATGGTATTCATTATAAATATTATTTTTCGTTGAAAATTCAATAAAACATCACAGTTTGGGTGTGTTTTTTTTTTTAAGTGTTCCTTGTTAACCTTAAATCGATTTTCTTTTATTCTGAGTTTTTTTTTCAAAATATTTCAAAGGCAAAAAAAAAATTAGGAAGAATAAAAAATCTATTTTAAAAATATTATTTTATGTTAGTTGGCTTTGTGTTATTTTAATTTGGATTTCATTAGCCATCAGGCAGTGTTTTTAATTGATTTTAATTTTTTTTTATAAAAAATAGAAACATGAAAAGATCAAATAAAAATAAATATTAGCAAATTATTTTTTTTTGTCAGACATTTTATTTTACTTTTTTTTATTAATGTACAATATTTTGTATACATTCGTTTCATAAAGTTGTAATAATAATAATTGTTAATTTTATTTTCGGAATTTGATGTATTTTAAATCTAATGCTTTGCTTATCGTAAGTTAAAAAAAATTAATAAAAATTTTTTTTTTTTCAAACAGATTTTTTTTATTTTATATCACTTCTCTTATTTTCAATACTCTATGCTTTTATCAATTTAAGCCCGAACACTGAAAACCAGTTGATCTTAGGACTGCTACCTGAAATAATTACATATTTCGATAGAATTTTCTCAAACCCTCAGTGTCAAACTGTAAATTGATATTCAATATTTAAATTAAAAATTTTATCAAATTTCAATGAGTTTTTCTTCATCAAATCAATCCGATAGCTTAATAGAATTATTTGAAAAAAAAATTCGAAAACTATATTTTTGATATTAAAAGCAAATTGAAAAATGGATTTTTGGCTTTCAGGAATTTTTTTTTTGTTCCTATGAAATTTGTAGGGTGAAATAAAAGACAGGCGAGACAGAGACCAGAAAATATTTTTTTGATAGAGCCTCTGTTGTATTTCCAATAAAAAAAATCGTTCAGAAATTGTGGTTCAAAAGATAAATTTGAATATTTTAATGTAAATACTAGGCAGCTTCTAGATTTAAATTGAAGTTAAAATGCTTTAGTTTTTAACTTCACTAGAACTGAGTAATAAATGCTAAACTAGCTATAAATTTTGGATTTGAATTTGTGATTTTTTCTTAACATATCTACATGATATTGAAATGGAAAATCTCAAAACCAACATTTATTAGGAGATTATGTTAATTTTGAGATTTTAAAAATATATTTTTAACAACATGTTTAAGTATCTTTAAACAAAAAAAAAAATACGTAAGATCCACCTATTTAAAGAATTAAAGTCATTTTCCCGGACAGAAAAAAAAAGAAATTAAAAAGATTTTTCAACTTGAGATAGGAACACTCCCTCATGGATTGATGTCCAAAGGTTTTTTTTATTATTTTATTTTTTTTTTTCCTATTCAGGTCACCATCTTGTCTTCAAACAAATAAAAAAAAAAATAAAACATCTTCCCAAGGCAATTCATCATTCTCCCTCCTAAAAACTTATATATTCATTCAAATAAAATTAAACTTGCAGATGTTTTCTTCAACAAAAAAAAAAAAAAAATTGAAAAAAAAGAAAGAAAAAAACTTCTTTCTTATCTCATTGCCATCACCAAATGAGACCGAACTTTTTTCTTTGCTTTTACTGGTTTCTCAATTTAACTAAAGTCTCGCCGCTACTTTCTTAAAAACTTTAACTAACTTTTCACTTTTTTTTTTTTTTTCTTCTTACAGATTGAAGAAGTTCAATAAATGAAACAAATTTCTCTCAACCAAAACCAAGAGGAAAATTGAAGAAAATAAAACAAGGAGAAGCTGGAAAGAGAAGAAGAAAACAAGAAACGAAAACCCTCCGAGGCAAACTCATATAACCAAAGAAACCGAAAAACCACAAAAACTAGAGCAAGAAGTCAAGAAACTCATGCTTCAGCAAGAAACTCACTTCTGCCATTAACTGAACTATTAATGCTCATATATAGAACATTATTCGTCTGGGTAACCGAAAAAGAGGCGAAAAACTATACCCCCCCATCACATAACCATCACCATCACTGACACACCATCACCACCCAGCACCAAGCCCATTAATCGTGGTCTTTCGTTCGTATTCTCGTCCTTAGGAGTTCCTCCCAAAGAAACACCATTAAACTTGGCTAAGCAATAATTTCTTCTTCAACTCGTCTCTCGTTGGGTCGCTGTCGTCTAGTTTCTTTTTTTTTTTTTTTTTTTTTGGAGGGGGACGAACGACGACGCTTGTGACTGCTGTGCTCCAGGTCCTCATGTGCCAGTAGATACGACGAACAACAAGCTATATATAAGAATATGGGGATGTCATTATACTGTAATTCATTATAGTAAAGATATACAGTCGTACACAAGGACTACACGCTCCAAAGACAAGGACAAGAAAATAACGCTGAAATTCGTTGTACCATCAGCATACAACACAACACAACACAACACACCACATCCTCCATATCCAGTGTGTGTGTGTGAGTTTGGATGGTCCTTGCACAAAGATAAATGGATTCTCACATGAAAACAGTCATCCAAGTCCTTTTGCTTTTTCAACTCCTTCCGAGCATCAGCAAGAGCAGCAACATTATCAGCAGGAACAACCTAGTCAGCATCAGCAGCAGCAGAGTTGTCGGCATCAGTGACAGTAGCGACAGCGAACATTAAAAATTACAACCAAACACCTTTAGCTTGGCATTTACAAACATTATATAAAAGATACAAAACGTGGTGAAGTAGTCTGGTCACTTGGGAGTCAGACTGTGTCTAAGATTGCTCACAAGGATCATAGAATAATTTTAAGGATACCAAACATAACAGAACTCACAACAGCTGGAACAAAAAACAAAACAAAAAAAAACCATCTAAGAAAATATACAAAAACTTTGAAAGGAAAAATTCCCAAGAGTAGGTAAGCAGGATTCATTTAGAAGATTTAGATTGTATATATTCATCTTTGAATAACAAAAAAAAAAAAAAAAAAAAACTTCAGTGATGCAATGTTTTTGAGGAGAATGCATCTGAAAGCATTCCACATGGATGCTCTCTTGTGAATGAAATAGTGCTGTGCTCTTTCGCTTTGCATTTTCACATTGCATCTCGCTGGGAAAAGGATTTTTGTATTTTGATAATTCCGCTTTCCTTTCATCCTTTCTCTCTTAATTTTTTTCCTTTCTTTTCTTTAATTTGAAATTGTTTACGATATTTTTTTTTTTCATTCATATCATCTGCACCGTCAAAAACATTGCATTTGTATAAAAATAGGATGCAGATGGGATTTATTTATATTCTAAGGATTTCCCTGTTGGTTTTGTCTTTTGATCTCGTGCTGTAGGTATACTCGTATTCACTCTTAACTTAACGGTTTTTTTTTTTTTTGAAAAGTTATTAGGATTATGGGCAAAAGGAAAATTTATTCATTAATTTAATATGATATGCAACAGTCAAGGGAAACGGCTCAGAATGTGACAAATACTATTAACGTTTGCTCAGGTGGAATTGTGCAAATGCTGTGATGGTTGTGTTTTGGGATATTATTTTTTTTTATTTAGGGTTAATCTACTTTTCGTGATGGATATTATCTATTTTTAGCTTGAAAATGTTAATGTAATTAGAAATTGGAAATTATGCATGCAGGTTTTGTGCAAGCTGTAATATAGGAATTTTGAAAAAAATATTCATTATTTATAAATATTTGAATGTCCTTTACTTAGGTACATGACTTTCCCCTTGCGAGGCAAAGGTGAACGGTTCCTTGAGATGAAATTCAGCGTTCTCCGACTCTTCATCATCCTTAAAGAAGAAAGCACTTATAGATTTGTTTCTTCATATTTTGGACAGCATTCTGAACGCATCCTTTGCATTCCCGATTCGACTGTTAGTATCTAATTCGTTCCCGCCTTCAACAGAGGTAGTACGCCCAAGGTATTGAAAATTTTCAAACACCTCCAGTTTTCCAGAAATATCTACTTGAACAGTGAAGAAGTTCCCCGCTTTGGACTTTAAACTCCGTTGATAACTTTCCTTTGTGGAGAATAGAAAGATCCAGTGTGAAATTTTGTTATTATCTTGATAGAACGCAAATTCCTCTCTAATTTTAGAATTTTGTTAGGTCTCCTTTCTTTGGCAAAAAAAAATAAATTGATGTAAATTAAACTACTCAGTACTCATATCTCATACTAAAAAATATTTACCACAATTCCAAAACACGATAAGTATTTTTCATCCATTATTATGTAAATACCGAAAATGATTTATATAAATAACATTCCATTACTGGTATTTTCCGTTGCTCTGTATCACCGCACTTATTCATTTTGATTTGAAATTCTTCTTGAGATCTCGCAGCTCACGAACATTATATAGCATCATATTTTAATGTTATGCAAGTATGACAGTATCTACCTTCCTTCGTATCTAAGGTATTTACAAATAGTTCTTCGTCTTCATTTTGCAGGAGTGGACTAACACATTCTTACACCGATACCGAAGTAATTGCACTACGAATTCCTAAATCGGTAAATAATAATTTGACAAAAATTAAAAATAGCTGATAGTTTTTTAAGTAGCACGCAGCTCTGAAAAACAATATTTTTCATTTCTGCAACATGTTGCTAACTGAAATACACGAAAAACACAGTTTACGGCAACAATTTTCTAGTCGAACAATTAACATTAAATTGACAGCAACATTGTTTTTACTGCTAAAGAGTGCATGGTCAGTTTCTCACTTTGCAACATGTTGCAGAGACAATTTGTTGGCTACTTTTTGTTGCTCGCTGTCACTTCTGCTTTCACTGCAGCAAAAATTTCATGGCTGCGAAACCAAAAGTTCCCAGAAGCAAAGTAATTAAATATATTTTGGGGAATCAGGATCACAAAACAAGGCGCTGTGAATGATACACAAAGGACCCGGTCCTGTCGTTTCTAAGGTGCATTTTGTATGCATCGTTGGTCGTCTGTTGTGTAAATGCGTTTTCCAACAATAAAAAAGTACTTTTCACATCGTTTTTATTATATTTTATTTGTTTAAAAAAGAACGTCATAGAAAATGCAAGACCAGATGTGGTGTCATAACTTTCTGGCTTAGGTTTTTTTCTGTACTTATATATTTTGTTTTATATTTTTATATTTGCAGCTCGTGGATTTTTTTTTTCTTCTGAATAACTGCATTCCCATCACAGTTACTTGAATTCTATTTTTTTCTATAGATACATTTATTTTTATATTTTTGTTTTTTTCTAACAACACAGAAATAGCTTTTATGTATTTATTTTTCTATCCCTAAAGCTGAATGAAAAATTAGATAACATAACTATAAGGATTTTGTTGTTATTGTTGTTGTTACAGTATATCCCCTTATACACTTACAGGAAACAAGACGACGTCAGGATAACATATTCGAAAGAAACAAAAAGATGCAACGAGGGCATACAATGCAACTGTGCTCGTGGAAGCATACTAGCGAGCTATTTGCGCTGGTGATAATTTTTTTTGTAAATATACAAAATGGTAAGTTTTATTTTTTTTTATTTTTGTGTCTCTTTTTTTTTTATTTTAATAAAACGGTTTTTATACTTCAAGAGTAGGACGAAGGAGGTGGAGGAGGTGCAGTAAAGTTGTGATTTATTGTTTACTTTGCACACAAAAAACAAAACGAAAAAATATATATATACAAACCCCAACACATTTGGGGACAAGGGCGTGCAATTTTAAGGATAAATGGGGTACAGGGTGATGTGGGGTATGGAATAGAGCGCACAAAGTAAAGCGTTCTTCCTGACAATTTGCTGTGCATAAATCAGGAAGCAAACATTTTCGCTATTCACTATTCACCGGGCAGAAAGAAGGAGATTTCCTTGCATATAGTGTTGTGTCCTTTATAGATAAAAGTTAAGTTAAATGTTATACAAGAAATGAAGGATAAGTCCCTGCTTTATTTTTCTGTTCCAAATAAAGTAGTTGTTGTGGGTTTTTCCCCAAGCAAATATTGGGGGAGGGGGGTAGGGTGGTAGAAGTAAATGCCATTTTTATTTTTTAAAACGTTATGACCAAACGTAATCTACCAGAATGTATAACTAGAAATAAAGTGAAAAAAGGACTTGATGAGGATGAAAAGCAGAATTCTACGAGTGTATAGCTGTTGTTCCGGTGAACATATTTTTTTTTTTATCATATTGAGTGGAGGACAAAACATATACCTGTTTAGGTAGGAATGTGTGTGCTTAAGTTATAGTATTTTTTTATGATTTCAATGCAAGGACGAGGATATGAATTCTTTCGATGCTCCTGACACATCAAAAATAGTAGAGTAAGAAGAAACAAAAAAAAATTGCATACAGATGACTTTATACTGCATCACAAATAAGTCCTCGACGTCGTCGTTGTCGAGATAACGAAGTGCAAAGTGAATTGATTATCATTTTGTTTCGTTCATGTTTTTGATGTGTCATTTTAATTTAATGAATGCAAAACGATACAATGTTGTTTGTTATTTGGATATTACATAAAAACAAAGAGCTCAATATTGAAAATTCATGAGTTGGAATTATTTGGATATTATGAGTGTTCTTTTGGAGTTATGATTGTGAACAAATTGAAAAACAACAAGGATGAAGTAGCTTAAATGATTTTGATGTAACTAAATATACAATTATTACACTTTTTAAGTTTGCTCTCTTTAATCTCATTGTTTTTTTTAATGTCTTGATTAACGAAGGTCACCAAATATTTTAAATTGCTTAGTTGTACAAATTTTACGAATTAATTTTTTTCCAATTTTCTGATTTTCAAAAAACGTTCTTTTTGCTGTTTTTCCTTTATGTATATGACTTTAAGACCTAAAAAGAAAAGAAGTTTCACCTTCTATGATTCAAATTAAAATTTTCCGCCACTTTTGATTTTTTTTAAAGTTGTGCTCCAACAGAGCCTAATATAGTCTGTCAAAGCTCTTCAAATCCAGAAATCTCACCATAACTTCAAAACTCCTGCTGTACAGGCCCATGGTCCTGCCAGTACTCACGTATGGATTCGAGACTTGGGTGCTTAGCAAAAGACACTCCGACCTCTTAGCCGCTCTCGGAAGACAAGTCTTAAGGAGAATTGTTATCCCCATAATGTGAAGAAGGACGATTCCGGAGACGTTACAATCATGAATTGTACGTAATCTACCTTGAAGTGACAAAAATTTAGCTCGGCATACTCCGGCGGGCAGGGCACCTACCTCGCATGAGTGAAGAGGAACCGGCTCGAAAAGTCCTTTGTGGTACATTCTATGGACGGCAGTGTGGACAGTGCATGGTATACTTGCGCTTGAGAGATGGCGTATACCAAAATCTGTAAAATTCATAATTAATTTTTTCCAAGCAATGTTGAAAAACATTACGCATACACCACCCTAACCACAGAAAGACACAGAGATTTTGTTAAGAAATTTGAAATAGAAAAATTAAATTTAGACTTTTTCTAGTAAATTATAAAAATTTCTTAAGTAAGATTATATCTTTTATATGAATAGATAAAAATGTAGTTGAAAACCCATTTCAGAGATATACAATTTTCCCATCTAGAAAAAGAAAATGTTTCCCACTTCAAACAAAAGTATAAATTCATATCTTTTCAAGTACATACTTTAATTGCAATTACTGAAAACTATAAAAAAAATTCAAACATTAAAACACTGGTGTTTTACAAACAAGCATACTAATAAGATTACATTCAATAATTCCAAAGGAATAGGTAAATGTTTCCGTCCATATAGTTCCACTAAACATGAAATAGGCACATTTTACACTGCATTTGCATGCAATCTAACAGTTTTGAAATTCAATAAGCTCCTCTATATAACATTACACATTTTTATTTAAATTTCAATAATCCTAACTTGTTCGCACTCAAAAAAAAAAAAAACTTTGTTTCCAATGAATATTAAATCCAAACAATCTCCTCTGATACCGACAAAAATAAATACAAGGCTTATAACCTTGTTCATTAAAACCACTTAACAAGCAGATTTACTGTTTAATGTTAAACATTCAATAACGCAATTTATATTCTCGCTTACATAGGATAGCTACTCCAGACCTAACAGTGACCAAACACATTTACAGGTCATTATAAAAAAAAAAAAAAATAGAAAATAAAATCTCTTCAGTCCTTATCGTCCTGTATAGCTAACAATATCACTCATAGTCAAGTTAAGTCCTTAATTATGCAAAACCAAACATACTAGTAGCTACCCTAACCTATGCCCTTTCTAATAACAGGAAACACGATGGTTAAAATAAATTACTTAAAAAATTATATTTGTAAAAAAAAATTGTATAATAATAAAAAAAAAAAATTATCCTCGTCGTCGTGGTGCGGTAATAAAATATTTTATCTCGAAGTCATGCGAACAAATAATACGTTTCGCCATTTAATTCCGGTGGTGGAACCAAATGCACCACCAAACAGGAATGTGCCATGGAGAAGAGTTAAGGTTTTTTTTTTTTTGGGGGGGGGGGGGGTTTGGGTAAAGACGCAGAGAGAGAGCAAATGTCACATTAAATATGCATTGTTTGACATAAAAGCGAAGCATGCACACACAAAGAGGTGCGCTGAAGCATGCCACCTGCGGTGCATACTAATGCAGGCATATATTTCAACATCGGACACCCGGGAACCGGGATCCAAAACCCAAAGTACAGGTAGTATAGAGGTACCATAAAATCCATGCATCAAGTTGGGAAACGCTTTGTGTACACGCAGTGTTTGTTCGTTCAGTTCGGTTGGTTAGATCGTCCTTAGAGAGGTGAAACTTCCTTCTTTTTTTTCTTTTTTTTCTTTTTAAGTTGTTATAAGGGGTAGTTTCCTAAACATGGTATTTTCCCTGACCCATCCCATCTGGGTTGGCGATGGACAATCTGGATCTCGATTCTCTTAGAGAACGCAAACGAAGGGATATAGCGACGACATTTTTGGTAAAGAACTTTAAAGCACGCAATACATGTATTTAAAGACCTATCCAGGTGTGGAGTCGGGTACAGGGACGCATTTTAATTTTATGATCCTTATGAGCAAATTATTTCAGTACATGACAATTTACTGTATGTTGTTGGTATAAACAACAAATTGACTTCTCAAGCATATAACATTATAAGCAACGCTATTTCCACAACAAATTTAATATTTTTATATAAAGTTAAGATAAACGTCAATTGGTCTAAACTAAACGCAGTAAAAAAAACACAACAAAAAAGCTTTGTTTACTTATTTGTTAATGATTGGTATAAACTGATCTAACATCAAAAAAGAATATTCGCTATAACAACTAAAGTCAACAGCAGATACATATTTAGAGATGGTTTTGGTTTAACTATGTGTGATAACAACTGGTATAAAAAAAATTGCTGCATAGAAACGTAAATAAAAAATATGATTTTATCATTTAAGTCAAATGTAGACCTAAATAAACTTGCTGTTTTATAATCAAGAAATTGGTATAAATTGGTCTTAAAATTTCGTGTCTCATATTTTCGACGTATAATTGGTATAAAGTGACATTTGGCTACTATACCATATACATAGTATATAGTGCCAAATCCAAATCACATACATTAAATAATTTAGTGGAAAACTGGTTAAAAAAACAGTTCAACAAACTATTCGTTGACTGGTATATAACACTATAAAACACATAAGAATAATTCTTCATTATCTTTGCAAAGCTAATTTCAATATTAATATAGTTCTCTTCAATCCGTTACCAAAAATCTTCTCAAAATAAACTTTTACTCAACTAATCGCTAATTGGTATAAAGTTTTCTAGTTTGTTTTTCTTGTTTTTGAACAAGTCATTTTTAGCCATGTTTGTTCTATTCACCTTTTTGGTTTCCTCCAACTTTATGTTTCTATTTGTAATGAACATATTGTTGTTTATACCAATTGTATGTGGTGAATTATTTTAGACGAAAACATATTATATCAAACATTTTCACAAAACAATTGCCACAAACTCGCTTAAAGCAGAAAACTAAGTTTTGGAACATTCTTGTAATGCTTCACGCTCAAGACCAATCATTATACCAATTAGTGAATGAATTAACAAAAAAACATTTTCATGTCTTTCTAGCTTTTCTGATAAATATTCAATGTTTATTTCACCACCAACTAATCGATTCTAATAAAATCTAACTCACTCAGAAAATGCAATATTTTATATTCTCTAAGTGATATTCCATTCAATTTATTAATTTAAAATAATTAAAAAAAAAAAACTTAAAACACTTAAATATTAAAGTACTTTTGTCATTTTGCGCCTGATTGTATTTTTAACACCCCTGACTCGCCATGACGAACGAGGGCCATTCGAGTGAATTAAAGGGAAAAATCACCTTTGTCGCTTGTAGACGGGTGACGCTATGCCCACATATCGCACCTTCTCTTAGCCACCACAATATAAATAACCAAATAGATTAGCGCTCATAGATTAACTATATAGTCGACGTCACTTTGAACAACTTCCCTTTCCTATTCTATACACATACATAGCTCTATGTATCTGTGTGTTTTTTTTTAATGCATCTGTGTTTTATGTTAGCGTTGTATCTTTTACTTGTATCAAACGACTAGAATTTTTTAATTAATTGTTTGCGTGAGAGTTTTCAATTTATCAATTTATTAATCATCGAGCCAAGAAATAATTATTCTTCCTTTAAAAAATATAAAAAATAAAAAAAAGGAAGGATGAGGCTGGCAAAGTTTTCTTAACTTTTTTTTCGATTTGAAGAGGAAAGAAGTCATATTGTACCCATATACCGACCCCAACTAAATGCTATTACTTTGTATTGGCTTGACATCTAACCCGTGTTAATTTTTCATGTTGTTTCAATTTTTGTATTCTTTCTTTCTATTGAAGTCATGAAGCTTGATAGCGGATTTATTTTCTATTATTAACCAGTCAAAAGGATAACTTTTGAAAAATGTTCATGGCAGTGATAAAGACTAAACACGCATTGAATAGATAAAAATAAAATTAAAAAAAAAAAAAGTTATCCCTTTCCATCTGAATGACATGAAATAGGTTAAGGATATTATTAATGAAGTGGACGTTTTTAGGAAATTATATTAATCGAGGATAAGAGATCATTGCGTGATGTGATGTTTGATATATTTTTAGAAAAAAAAATTCCTTATTCGATAGGTACCTGAATTAAATTTAGGAATGGAAGCTATTTATATCAAAAGGACACTTTGAATATAGTGTTTTAAAAATACATTTTTAAAATTAGTGTTCGTTTTTTTAAGCAGTAATGTTAACATGTACATAAAAATAGCTGAGTAGGTGTTGTGAGGGTTGGTGTGTTCATGAATTGAATATTGATTCTTCTTTTTTTACATTATTTAATAATAGCTTAAACATAAATGTATATGTACCTACAAATTCATCAGAAATTGAATTGAGTGTTTTCATGACATATTGTTGCTATTTATAGTTTCCGTGGTTTTTGTCAAAATTAAGAAGTTAGTAATAAATGTGAGACAAATTATGTACATAGAGGAGTCTAGCAAAAGAATGAAATGTTAACCAACTTACTATGAAAAATTGTTCCCAGAAATAAGAGAAGCAAGAAGACAATTCGGAAAAGTGTAATTGGAAGTATATCGCAATTCACCTTTTAGTCAATATTTTTATTGAATATAAAAACTTTTTTCAATATTTTTTTTTATATAAAGAAAAAGATTTATACGGAAAAAATTCCCAAATAAAATTCTTATCAATAACTTTATTTCAAAAAAAACTCCATTTTTATTGAGACTTAAAACAATTTTTGCAGTCGAGGGTTATACTGTTAAAATATGGATTTTGAACTGTTTGTAGATAGCCCAGTATAAATGTTTAGATTTTTCAAAAAAATTTAATTGCCAATATTGAGAGTTTTTTCGAAAAAATCACACAACTTTATTATGATGTCATGAATATTAGTATTAAGATTTTTCCAAGTTTTTACAAATGAGTCAAGTAAGTACTGACAATATTGGATCTTGATAATTTTGAAAATGTTTTTACGACTATCTAATCCAATTTTTAAAAAAATTTAAAAAAGTACCTTTTATTTTTTCAAATATTGAAATTCAAAAATCTGATGTTGCAAAATTTTTTAAACCACATTTTGACATTTCTAAATATGTATGTTGTTAACATGATTTTTTTTAAATTTTGATAAGGTACCGCGAAAAATGGTACAATGGCAGCACTTACAATATCAGCTGTCTCTTTTCTGAAGCCAAAAATAAATTTTTCAAGTTATTTAAGGTTGAAAAAAAATTAACATTTAAACTCAAACTTTCAAACAAAAAATTAGCAAATGTGAACATTTTTTATGGAAAAAGGTGGATATAGGACCAAAACCAATCCATCCATATTTCTTTCAATAGCACTAACAATTCTCTTCACCCCAAGCGATGGGGAGGTGTATTTAAAAAATGTGGTGAATCTGAAATATTGGGTTGATGTTCTTGAATGAATGCCAAAAAATTGCCATTCCTATTTTAGTAGCCACTACCTCAAATACTGTTAAAAGCCACGGATTCAAACTTGAACCAACGTTGGAACCCCGGAATTGGTTACCTAGAATCACTGACTATAGCGAAATGATCAATGATGGTTCAAATAATTAATTTGCTTCTATATAATTCTTAAGCATCATCGTTGAACCTCAGTGATTCTACCGAAATCATCTTTTTCCATACTTTTTTTAGAAGCAGTGATTCACAGTTACAGTTGTACAATCGTGACTCTTTTGCAGAGCCAACAATTTTAGTGGCTTAGCGAAAATATACAATACAATATGTTGCACCTTTATATGTTGAGCCTCAGTAAGGGTTTTAAGGTTATTTTCCCATCCAGAAAAGATTTGGAAGATGACATCGTGAAAAACAAAGCCCAAACCAGAACCGAAATGCTGCTATTTACAGACAGTCAGGCAGCTGTCAAAGCCATCAACTAGGCCACATCGCCATCTAAATTGGTCCAGCAGCTTTTGAGCCTGAACATTAACCCCATTGTCACCCTGATCAGGGTTCCAGGCTATAGTGGTATCGAGGAAAATGAACGGGCTGATGAACTAGCCAAGCATGGATTGGCCTTTCAAAGCTCACTTGCGGAAATGGTTAAAATTCCTCTTGTGGCTATGAAGGGAAAAATATTTTCTATCTATCAAACAGAATCAAATCGAAGGTGGAGCAATTTAACCAACTGCATTATATCCAGGAAGATATGGCCCACCTATAATACAACCCGTACAAACGATCTTCTATGTAGGCCCAGGCAAAACATAGCCAGGGTTTTTGCGGTATGTACCGGACATTGGCCTATAGGAGTTCATGCAGCGAAGTTGGGCATTCCTTACGACACGTTTTGCCGTAGTTGTAGTGACCAACGCGAAAGGGAAACGGTCCTGCAAATGTCCTGCTTTTTCAAACATTAGAATGCAATCCTTTGGTAAAGCACTCTTTTTCGACCTCGACGAGCTATTTGAGACGAAGATCAGAGATCTGACCTTTTTTCTCAATGTGACCAAATGGCTCTATCATACCTACTCCGCTGTGAAGCTTTTCTGTAAATCTTTCCCTTTCAATCAAAGGTCAATAATGAGTTATGGTATAAGAACGGCGCACTACAGTGCCAATATGATAACAGGCTAGGTTGCCTTGAGTTCGCCATTTGTACCTACCGACCTACCTACACGCAGTCTTTTTTCTCTGTGATAATTCTATGTGTTCTAGATAATCGCCAGTTTTTTAGAATGACCTAATAGCACGCATATTTTGAGGAAAAAAATATTTCTAACCATTCTAATTCGATGCAATCATTCTTCCATTTGTCATTCAAGAAACGTTTCTAAACTATGTATACGAAAATCATATAAAACCGCTAAAATTTATTTGATTTAATTTGAACTCATTTCATTTCGCTTGGGTTCTATAATCTTATTCTTAACATGATCCAGCGAAATCTAGGTTATACAAAGAAAACAAAAAATCCCTGTATACCAATTTAACTTAATAGATTAACGACTTTTTAAATAGACTTACTCCCCTCCCACATGCTACAATCTGTTTTCTTATTCCTTTATACCCACAAACTGATTTATATCAATCGGATTTAACAACAATCTCTAAATCCTAACCTTCTCCTCTCAAATCGCATGTAATCCCTCAATTTTCGTTTTGCAAATGAATTCTCCTAGATATACAAAAAACAGAAAAAAAAAAAAGAAAATAAATTTCCCTCTTAGAGAAAAATTCAAAAACTAACGTTTAAATGGCCTCCAGCCACCATCATCGTCATGATATATAAAAACAAATTAACAACCACTAAGCTTTTCCGCATCTTCTTATTTTTTTTGGAAGAAATTCATCAACATCCTTTTGAGCCATTTAACCTTTGGTATATCAATCTAATACTACTACCACACCACACCATACCAAGACCATCCCTTAATGATTATTTAGAATCATTAAGTTGAATTGAAGTCGAGGCCGATGTCGATGTCGATGTTGATGGCAAAGCTAAAGCCAAAGCCATCTATAGACTGTGTGTCAATATATGGCTCCCAACAACGAATTTGGCATATCCCACTTTTATATTCTATTTGCTTTTCGGCAGGATAAAATAATAGTAATAAAAAAGGCCGGGAAGACAGTTAAGGCAAAGTCATTTAGCACTATTCCAAAGATAAGTTCCTTTTTCTGTCTCTTCTTTCTCCTACCCTATTCATACATATAATACCTCCAAAGGATATATGTAAAGGTCTCTTAAGCTTTGTGTGTTTCCTTAACTTTCATTAAGGCCAAATGAAATAAACATTACCCAGCTTTTGTGTCTTTTTGTGTGTACCACCAATTTCAATATAATGTCACCAAACGCATGCATACTCCTATATAGGAATCCCTACCATTGCCAAAAGAATTCGCGTTAACATACTGTCAAGCGACACTAAATAAAATAGAATACGAAGGAAAAAAAAATATCAATCGACTTCGAGTTCAAGTCGAGTCTTCTTTTCTATCCTATATTGTGTCAGTTTGTATCTTATGGCGTTTATTTTATGACAATTGCTGTGATGCCCTAAAGGACATTTCTACAGCAATCAAATTGAGCACAGGATAATAGCGTAAGCGTATATATCTACCTAAAAAAAAAAAACGAAATAAGAAGAAGAAGATTTTCGTTGAGCTAAATGCGATATGGTGCGGCATCAGCTGGCGTAAATTATCAATATCCATGAAAGAGTTAATTCCTTGGAAGAGCTCTTCGGCTCTTCGCCCTAAACTTTTGGTTGATCCTTTATTATCCTTTTTTTGTCGTTTCGTGTTTTGTTTCATTTTATTTTCTCATTTCAAAAGCTGATGGTCGTTACAAATGCGAGAGTGGTAAAAAAAAAAAAGGTTTAGCTGTTGATAACGATGAGGACGTTGTGGTGGGTGGGTGTCAGTTGGGGGGTGGATCGAATTTGGAGATGGAAAAGAAAACCAAGCGAAATTGGGGGGCTTTACATTACTATCACCATCAAGCTCGCCTCCACGCCTTTGAAAAAAGGACGACGACGACAATGAAGGTAGTGTTGGCTTTTTTTTCATGTCCACGACAACGACTAAGACCAACCGGATGGGCTAAGGCAAAAATATATAGAGAAGCCATGGGTGACAAGGACAAGCAAAGGATTGGCTCGCACCCACACATATACATATCCACAGAAACCCTTTCGGGGACACCCCAGTCCTTATCTAGGCAATAACAAACTTGGACTTACCTACCTACCTACCTACCTACTACCAACCGAGCCGACCCGACCCAGGGCAAAGCTAAAGTAAGGGAAAAATCCCTGGTGTTAGCGGTGAGGTGTTAATTAATTACATCTCTCGCAGTAAACAGTTTTGTCCTTTTCTGAGGGGAGAGAGATGGGTTTAAGGCGTATGTAGATTTAGTAGATATATATATTTGGCATTGGTAACCTTTTTGTGTTTTTCATTAGGTATTTTTTTTTTCTCTCTTTGCCAGGAGAAATATCCTTTTTTTTCCTTCCCTTCCCTTTTAAACCGCATGTTACGTTATGATAATCGGATACTTTGCACACCATTTATATTCCAAGACAATAACAGTTGAGTGGGCATCCCATGATGAAAAACAAAAAAAATAAATAGAAAGGAATGAGTCAGCTGATATCCCAGGACATCATAATATTATAAAGAGTTAACATTTTAGATATACACCTAACCTTTACACACGCCTGCCGCACTCAGTTGGTGGTGGCGCTAGTGGCAAATATTTGAATTAAAATAAACGATTTTCATAATATTTGATGTCCTGTGCTGTGTGTAATTAATTTAAATCATTTTGTGCTTCGGTTATTTTTCCATTCCATTCCATTTATTCCATTTTCCAGTTCAAAGATATAGACAGAGTGAGAGAGAGAGAAGAAGTTTGATCCCTATGACAGTTGTTGGTTTTGATGATTCATCCAGGTTCTTTTTTTAAACATTGAGCTCCTCTGGTGTTCCTTCGTCTTTTCCTTTTTTTCAAGCTTCTGAATTTGTTTAGTGGTTGTAGTTATTTTTTTTTTCTTGTTTAATCAGGAGGTTTTTTGTCAATTTATTTGTTGTTTCTATTTTTTTTTTTTTTTTGTTCTGTTTGTGTATTTTAGTTTATTTTTTTTTTTACTCCTTCGGATCTCTAGACTTGACCATGTTTAAGTATAATTTGTTTTTAGGTATTTATCCTTTTTAAAAGAGAACATGGAATGTGTAGAGTGTAGGTAGGTACATAATTTGTATTTGATGAATGAAGTGGTTTTGACATTGGATTCTAGAATTCTATAGTGGTCAACTTTAATGTTTTAGGGTTATACAAGAGTGATGAATTATTATTGTTAAAATGAAAAACGTGTTGGGTTGTTTAGAGATTTATGTTTTCTTTTATTTTTTTTTTGGGGGGGCAAAAAGGGTTAATTTTGTTGTGGGATAATATTTCAAAAGATCTATGGCACGTGTTTAATAATTTATTTAAACGAACTTAAATTTAAAATAACAATTTATGTATGGAGCATGCTTGATGCTATTTGGTATAAATAGCATCATATGTATGCCAGTCCCTGATATAAATGCTAAAGGAACAATTCTGTGAGTGTCTTGTAGGTTTACAGTAGTTCTACAAACTACGTGTATAGTTATGAAGAAATCTATTAAAAATAATAAGATTCACATATTAAATTATTTTACTATAAATCATTTTGATCATTTTTTCATCGTTTTCAATTTATGGTTGAAAAATAGAAAAAAAGAATTAAAACTTTTTTTTTTGTGTGAAGTTTTGCAAAACCATTAGTCGATTTCTTCAGAGCCAAGTATTTAAATTTAAAAAAATTGCTTAAATGCAATTTCGTCAAACAGTGCGACGGTGATTGCGGAATAACTTTTTCATTATAATTTCTTTCTTTCGGCAAATTTTCAGTATACAAATAAACGTTTAAAAAAATGTAAAATCGTTTGGGACGTAAATTTTAAAAAAATATTGACCTGTTTTCAAAAAAAAAACACTTTTTCCTAAAAAAATAAATGTATATGGGATATTATTAAAATCATGTAGAACCTATTTCATACAAATTTTGATTGTAGTAAACCAAACCGTTTATGAGAAAATTGAAAACTGGAAATCCGGTTCTATGACAAACAACATTAATAACGGTTGTTTGAAAACTGTTTTTCAACTAAAAAATTTTAATCACTTACAAAATTCCAACAAAATTTTTAGAGCCGTTTCTGGGATGAACATATTTTGTCTTAAAGGTTATATGACAGGTACCGTTACTTTTGAAGCTAAAAAAAAGCTTCTAATTTCTCTTCTAGTAAATCTTCTTAAAACCCTTAGTACAAAGTTTGGAAAAAATCCCTCCACTAATCCCTCCCTTAGGCTATAAGTCGAGGTACAGACAAACCGACAAACCGATAGACTGACAGACAAAACGCGTTCTCTATCATTGTAATATCAGGTCTTATCAATATCTCGAGTTCGATTTTTTTTCCGACTTCAAAACGTGCCCTTTAGAACCTATAGCCCCAAGTAAAAAATAAATCACAACAATTGCACATTACCCTAACCTACCTAAAAAAAAAAAAAGCTATAAAACATTTACCTCCCTCATCCGATATCAGACTATCTCACAATAAAAAAAATGTCCTCCCATCCAATTTACAAAACAAATCTCTTTTTAAACGAAAAAAAAAGAAGAACTATAAAATAAAAAAATCAAACAAAAAAAAAATTATTAGAACTTGGAAGACCAAATCAATATTCAAATCTATTTGATCATCTCCTCGTTAACATGTCTACAATTTCGTTTTATTTTTCTATTCTATTCATGTACATCCAACTTCAGCACACAATCAACCTGTGGGATCATTTCATTTACCATCGTCGTCGTCGGACAATGACAATCCAACAATAGCACCGAAATTCCTCTCCCGAGGCCATCTTTACAAAGTGATTGTCGGTGAGACCATCGAACTGCCATGTAAAGTTCAAAATCTCGGCTCGTTTGTCCTGCTATGGCGAAAAGGATCGTCTGTCCTTACTGCAGGACATTTGAAAATCTCTCGGGACTCTAGATTTAAAATTGTCGGAGACTATAATCTACAGATAAATGGTGTAAAGACTCAAGATGCCGGCGATTATATTTGCCAATTGGGAGACCAAGAGAATCGTGACCAAGTCCATACTGTCGAGATTTTAGGTAAGAAGGATTGATATGGAAATTATTTTACATCAATTTTTTTTTTTTTTGTTATATTATATTTTACGTTAAGTAAGCCCTTTCGGAGATTGTTTATAGATATTTTAAAATCCCTTATATCCAAAAAAAAAAAAATCCCTAAGCCCTTGACTGTCTCCCTCTGATGAATTGAAAAATTGTTTAAATATTTTCTTGTATTAAAATTTTCATTTCCGGTGGATTACCCTCGATTGTGAACGATGTGAAACGAACCAAAACAACAACAACAAAAAAAAAATCAAACCATCACCACCCAACTCTCAAAACGAACTCTCTAACTGCTATCATCGCATTCTACATTCACCATCACAGTACCGCCCACCTTAAGAGCCCTGCCACACAATGGACAAGTGACAGCACGTAAGGGCAGTACGGTAACATTGGAATGCAAAGCATCTGGGAATCCGGTGCCAACGATTTTCTGGTTTAAAAAGGACGTCTTCTCCGGGCCAACACATCTCTCGGATAGTTCAACACTAATCTTGGAGAATGTCGACCGACATCATGCTGGCATATATCAGTGCTCAGCAGATAACGGTGTCAAGGAGAGGGTCTCCATGGACATCCAACTGACCATATTGTGTAAGTGAAACTATTTTCCAATTTGTTAAATTTTGTTGTAGTTTTAAGGATGAGGGCGGTAGAGTGGCCGAAAGGCTGCACATTGGTCCAATGTATTTTCGGAGGGGGCGAAGCGGAGATTTGTCCAAAGTGTGTCTTGTTTTATTCGTTTTCTACTGATGGCTATTCCCATACATTTCGAATTTAAAATCGAATTGAAAATACACTAAGTTTGGGTGATGTGGTGCAGGAATGTACTCTGTATGTGTCTTTGACTTATTTTTGAGGTTTTTGGGGGAATTCAAGCTTGAAATGGATGACTATTTTGTGAATCGATTAGAAAAGGTGAAATATACCTTTAGTTTTTGAACATTTTAACCACACATGTGCTAGACTTCCTTGGTTACATGTTCCATTTCTATATATTTGACTGTTGGCATCTCGTGTTTTGTACATTTTACCAAATTTTGTGGTTAGATCTTTATAGTTTTTTTTTTCGAAATTGGTAATCATCAGTAACCAGTAAGGAAAGCAAACAGCAAAATAGCTGTGTCTCTAATCATCCTTTTATACGTAGGTAAATCATAAACCTCTATAGAAGTAAATTGAAGCGTTAAAATTACTTTGTGAGTTTATTTTAATTTAAAAAGGGCTTTTGGTTAATGGATGATAAACATGAAGCCATTTTCCTTTTGGTTTAGGTTTTCGGTGAATTAACTTGGATAGAATTTTTATCTCTCTAAATTCTATAAATTAAAATTGTCCTCAAGAATATTTTTATCTTAAATAAAATTAAATCACAAAAAAGTTTTAACTAAGAATGTGAAAATTTTTTTTTGAAGTCAAAACTTTAAAACTTTTATAGACATTCAAAGTTTCAATTTGTTTACAGTAAAGCCGCATTTTGAGTTTTCAATAATTTGAATTTGCGCTACGATTAATCGATACCTTTAATTAGATAGAATTTCTTGGATATTCCCGTCTGAAAATAGAAAGTGCTAGAAAAATGCTTCAAAAAATATTTTAATAAACCAAAACCTCCATAATTATTGACCAATTTTAATAAATGAAATCTTATTCAAATCAAAACAAAGTATTTTGGAGACCACAAAATGTAGCTTAAAACGGATTGCAAAGTTTAGAAAAATAGAAAAATTTGATTTTTTTTTAAATGAATCTAAAAATCATACACACCATTTACAAGTATGAATATAAAATTTTATGCTTTTATAAGTTACGGAAATACCTAATTTGGTCGAAAAATCACCAATCATCAAAAATTCGAAAAAAAGGGTATATTTTTTTAAAGCCAAATAACTAAGGAGAAATGCACTTCTTTGACCCTTAACTCACTTTTTGGGCCACTGTTCGTCTTTCTGAAAAATAAAATTGGTTAAAAAAATAATTGTTTCAAAAATATCATCAAAAAATTTTGCTAAAGTAAAAAAGTGTTTGAACCAAAAACTGGAAAAAAAGTTTTTCCTTTCGACAAAAATCTTCGTTCTCGAAGAAAAAACTCTACAAAAATTGTGAAAAAAAAATATTATAAAAAAAACAATGTCCAAACAAGTTGTGGATGAAATTTAAAAAAAAAATGTCCAATATTAACCAGAGGAAATTTTTTTGAACAGCATAAAAAAATAGAATAAAAAACTCAAAAAATAAATTGTGAAAGAAAAGTTTTGTGGAAAACAATTCCTTAAAAAAATTGTTTGCTAATTAAGTTACAATGTTCGACATCTGTTATGTAGGTAATAGTAAATATTGATTAATTTGCAATTGTTTTGTATTTCGCAGTCATTTCACAAAACTTTCATTTGCACTATTTTGTATTCTATATTATTAGATGGTAAAAATTGTGGCAAAAAAAAAAACAATTGTATAAAAGAAGGAAAAAAACTAAAAAAGAAAAATATTTATTAAAAAATAATTGAACCACTTACAATGTTGTGCTATAGATTATTTTTAAAGATAAAACAGCATTTTTTAATTTAATTTTTCTTAAGTCATTTTGTTTTATAAAAAAAGATTTTTGAAAAAAAAAAATATCAAAATTTTGAATTTTTTTTTTCTTCTAACTGATTTTTTTTTTCAAAATTTTAAGTTGTTAAGGGTTATATAAATATCTTAGTATATCCTAAGTAAGAAATAAAAAGTGCGCGCCTATTTCACCTTTAAAATTTAATATATTTTAAACAAAATGTTTTCCTTATAAATATCTATATGCATATATGCATGCGTATATACAATAAGTTCCATTAACTCATCATTTTGCAATTTTAAAAATTTCTTCTTAAGTACTTATTCATGCAACTGATGTGTTTTTTTTTTAAATTTTGAATTTGAGGATGTAAAGTTATTTCATTTGTAAGTATTCCAATACTTCATTAACATAATTTCAACATCTCCTCATCAAATCTCAAGTTCTCATGATTGAAAGAAATTTTGAAAAATTCTAAGAAAGTACATAAACATACAAACCAACACAAAATGTAATCAAATCCGTTTCAAATCAATCCTTCAAAAAATATATAATACAAATATTTTCTTCCATAGATGTCATCTGCATGTTTTTTTATTTTCATTTACTCAGAAAATCAGCTAAAGATTTTCTCAAAATAGAATTTTTTCCCTTCACATAACATTTTTATAAAAAAAAACCTTCACAACATTTGAACATAATCATGACACCAGCTGACGTGTCAAGAAAAAAAACTCTAGTACGCAAATTTTTTTCAAAAAAAAATAAGAACCCTTTTTTTTTTTTTGCTCCCCTGTCAAATGAGAAAAACGCTCACCAACCCCCCATCCCATCGACAAATAAATATCCTTGCACTTCGACGAAGTTCACATGCTGACAAAAACCGATAAAAAATATCTTTACTCCTCTCTCCTCGGATCTCATTTTCATTGCTGGGACAAATACTGAAAGGAAATTTCTTCAACTGGAACAAACATCTTTTCGAATAGAAAGATACCCGAAAACCCTTTATACACAACAACACCTCTAGATCTGTCTATACATACATATTGTCAAGACCAACCCAAACCAGGAACGTACATATAACGTCAAGTTGTCCTTGGTCCTTGTCCGTTTGTCTATCAGCAGAGCAGCTCCTTTAGAACACATCATGCTGCCATCCGAGTTTATCATCATTTCCGCAATATAAATGTCATTCGGGAATTCGAGTGGGTAACACTCGATGAGGTTCGGTTGATGAGGTCAAAAAATCCATCTCGATTTTAGCCTTTCAGGGGGCAACTACATTGATAGCATTAAAGCAAGAACCCAAAACCCACATCATCGGCTGCGAGTGTATCTGTACGTAAGTGTGGCATATGGATGTGTATGGGTATAGAATTGAAAGAGTGATGAAAGTCTCAAAGGACTCATCAAAGTGCAGAATGTTGGGCTCATTCATTTTTGGATCACAGTTGGACGTCATCATCATCTTCATCATCATCCAAATCATCATTCCCATTCCTATTCCCTATCCTCATCATCATCTTTTGCAAGTTTTTTTTTTTGTTGTTGTTGTTGTCTTCTTATATCTTTTTTTAATTTTTGAGCTTTGAACGGATGGATATAGTCGAAATAAGGGTTTAACTTGGAAAGAATTGAGTTACGACTTGTGGGATTTTGTGATTGATGTGTTGTGTAGAATGTGAGTGGGAACTAAGAGCTGCTGAAAGGGTTATCCTTGTTTTTTTTTTTTTGTATGTTTCATATATTACGAGGAAGATAATTTGGGAAGATACTTTTTTTTTGAAACGAGGAAAATATTTGAGAATTTTTTTTTTTCGAAGAAATAAATCATATCAACTGAAAGTTATAGGTTTTTTTTTTTTGTTTTTCGTTAAAAAATTTATTTTAGTTAAAATATTGTTTAGTACTTTCACGCAGTAAAGGCATAATTTTTGATATAAAATTGATGTGGGTTGCTTTTAAAGGCCTTGAACTTTTTTATTCATCAATATTTGAGAAATTTTATTGGAAATTCATACTTTTCTTTTTTTTTTTTTTGAAATAATTTTTTGAGTGGCAGATGTTTATAGTGGCTTCATGGACGGACAATAATGGGGCAGATTGAATTATATATGTTTTGTTTATGAAGTGGAGAAGGAGTTGATGGCATATAATATTAAGCTTAAAGGTTTTTTGAACGTCTTTATATTTTGGATTTATATGTTTCTTTTTTTTATTGATTTTTGAAAAGCATATACCTAGAATTTTTATGTAAATTTATGATATTTTTTTTATATTTTTATCTTTTTAAGTGGCCATTTTAAAATTCTCATTATTACCCAGCACATTGAGATGGTGTAAAATATATTTGTATAGAACATTTTGAAATTTCGAAAATTTTTAAAGTTGAGATATGTTTCTCAAAACTTCATTTACCTACTGATTTTTACCTACCCTTGGTGAATCCGGTCTAAAGTTTTATTTGTTTTCAAGTTTCAAAAAAAAAAACTAAGGATTATCGGCTCTAGTTTAAAAAATGCGAACGGATGTTTTTTCTATATTCCTGCATTACGAAATTCTCTATATGGATTAAAAATTCTACATGAACATAATTTTGTAATCTATTATTCAACTTTTCCATTATTTCGAATTTCAAAATTCTATGATTCCAGAAATATATGTATATCGTTTTCTAAATACTGAATTTAAAAAACAAAAATTAATATTTATTGAGCCGTTTTAGAAAGTTTTTTAAAACGCCCAGAAAAGTTGTATGACAGGAAACGATATGTTTGGAATTAAAAGAAAAACATTAGTACCCAAAAAATGATAGGTATACCAAACATGGAGAAAGACAAATTCACCAATTAAGTAGAATTGCAAGAGCTACTTTTTTGTCTTCCCTTTCAAATCCTTGATCTCGAGTTAAAATTTTTGTAGGACAGAAAGACTTGGCCAATAGTTAATCTACTTATATCTATTTATTTTCTACGTGTCTGCTAGGTGAGTCACTGAGTTCTTGACTTGTTTTCGCATCATGAAGCATTTGATAAACGGTTGGGTCACTTTCTAACTGACTTTCTAACACATTTGATGTCTTGTAGTAATCAATTTAACTTGGATGACTTTCCTGCGTAAAGTAAGCCAGTTTAATTCTGTATTGACTCTGGCGAATGACTTTTTGAAGTCGGTGAACATTAGACGAAGTGGTGATCGATATTCATCGTCCTGTTCAGTTGCGATCCGCAAGTTTCAAAATAGTTTTCATTCTACCAAAAGGGTTAAAATATTTCACCTATTTACTTAGGCACACATGTAAATGAAAATCCATTCATCTTCAAAACAAAAAGCCATAAAGATGATGACAACCATATAACGATGATGTCCATTTGGGATTCAAAACGAAAAAAAAAAATCTCAAAATTCCTCACAATAATGTAACTATTGGGACTTCTAGTACCAAACATTAGAAAGGTACAATAAAATGGTTCTATGAAAGTCTTTTGGAATGTATTATATACACAAAAACATAACCCTATATACTCATATCTCTCTCCGTATATAGAAAGGTTAAAGTCAAGTTGAAATTATTGAACTCATCTTCTACTCTATAAAGCTTCTCTTGTGCACAGAATTACCCACTTGAATTCCCGAATGTCATTCACATTGCAGAAATGATGATAAACTCGATGATGGTTGAAGTTGATTGGCAAAATATATCTACATAGATACATAATGTATATATGTGGATATGAAATAGTAAAACGAGGTAATGTCTATAATGTATGTACTTTCATGAATAACCAAGATGAGAGGCTGCTTGAGGATATTTCACTGAAACTGAGGTGCCGTCTTGTGGTTAAGCTCTATGGGTCCTATTCTTGCTTCTAGCTTTGTAGTGTAGATATCTTTGATACGATATACTTATTGTTGCAGTTGAAGCAATTTATTTTCCTTTTCTTTTTATCTTTACAAATGTGGAAGATTTAAAGACGTTTTTTTTTTTTGGTTAAACATTGATATTGCTTCTAAAGAAGAAATGGAAATGAAGAAAAATTGAACTTGCTGATATTTTAGTTTGCTTTCCGAAATCAGTCGTTAAATTTTTTTCTGAAATAGAGAAGAAAAATAGGAACAGCAATGTAATCTGACCTTAACGTTCTTTAAAGAAATTTTAATTTGATGATCCATGTCCATTTTCTTGGAACTTACATACTTGAAACACTCGATAACTTATTGATAAGACAATACCCGAACAAAGGCATACATTTGCAAGGTATTGGTGTATGAACAAAGAAGAAGAAGATCTTCTTCAATTTAAATTATTTAACTCAGCTTGAAGATGATTCAATTTAAAATACTTGACGTTAAAGATCAATTTGCTTTGTTTCCTAACTCTGTTCCAGAAAGATTAATACACTTAATGAGTTACCTATCTCTTGGATCGTTAGATAACTGTTTCATGTCAGCCAAATTATTCAATATTCATGCACCTATGTTATTTATCCAGTCACTATGTTTCCTCGATAGTGGTTAGGTTCCTGTAGTGATATGAATGCCCATCAATGTGGCACAATTATGTAGAACCATTGAATCGAAACAGAAGCTATATATTCAATGACGAAACTCTATTCATTAAAGGAACATCTTTCTTGTAAACAAGAATGTGGTTTTGAAAAAAAAAATTACGAACTGAATCATTGAATATTTATATTGATAAACTGAAGTTAAGTGATTTTTTTCACGTTTTCGAAATTCTAACAAAATTAAATTCAAGTTTATGTCTCAGTTACCGAGTATTTAGTGTATAAGGTTTTCACCGCTACAAGACTCGGGTTCAGTTCCCACACGAATCTATGTCTTATTTAAATTACTCCTATAAGATTTCTTTAATTGGGACTAGTAGTTATTTTGGGAACAAATAAATTTGCTTCTTAAAGGCGCAATTGGTATTCAAAAAATTCTCCTTTTTAATTCTAAGGAGTATTATACAAAACGTTAACATGATTGTGAGCTTTAATGGTGTGTAGGTTCTTTGGATCAATATAGACGCAAAATAGTAAGTTGGGCATATTCTTAAAGATTATACTAATACCCCATCAAAGAAATAGTAAAATTTTTCGTTGCTCAACCACATTGCCAAACAAAGGGAAACCAAAATTTTTGAGTCTCGCCTAAGATGACAAAGCACTAAACCAAAATCGAATTTTTTGCGAAGTGCAAATCCAATTTACCTGGACTAATATGCCCGATTGTGAAATGTCCCTTCCCAATGTATTTTTTCAAACTCAAATTTTTTAACCAAAATGTTGCATGTATAGCTTTTGCTCAGTTCGCATAAAACAACGATTTTTTTAGTCCTGTATTTTGAATTAAAAACATTTAAAAAAAAAAACTAGATATAACTGAATTATTACATTTTAATTGAATTAATTTCTTCCCATATCATAAATCAGCAATTCAACATGATTTTGCAAAAAGGACATCAAATTAAAAAAATATCACACAACCATCAACTAGTAGTGTCAAACACAAAATTGCAAGTCAAGCATAATAAAAAAAACACACACACACACAAACAATTTTAATTTCATTAAATTTTATTTTATTTTAACTTTTCCTACATCTACTCAACAAAAAAAAAATTATTTTTCACATAATCATAAAAAACTATATTAAATTAACATATTTCAAATTACATTTTTGTGTTTATAGTACCAAAGCCTACAACAACCATCACTATAAAAAAAAAATACCCTTTCTATATATGTTTTATAAAAGAGTAAGAAAAAAAACCAACCAAACAACCAATCCTGAACCTGTCCAAAAATTTAAAAAGGTTATTAACAAAGCAAACACAACCCCAAAAGTTGAACCCGAATTATACAAAAAAATAAAGAAAGTAATGAAAAAAAAATAAATAACCTCGTTATAAAATGGTCAACATGTACCTACATTAGTCGTAAAACGAAGTTTTGTCATGACTAATTCAAGGAATAACAAGCATGAAAGTACCTCTCTATATGGGCATGAGTATAAAACTAATTTTCTTCTTTTAGAGTGAAAAGGACCCTTTTTTTGTTTGTGTGTGTGTGTTGCTTACACACAGTTTTACAGTCATTAAGTGCTGCTCTCGAAAACTAATTAAAATTCGTTTGAAAGCCACTAGGCTGTTTCCACTTCTATGACTATTCAACTTTTAATATATAGAGTAGGTATAGGCACACACTCTTTTTCTACCCCCAGATGATGCTGCTAGCTGGTACTCCTACTCATGCTTGAAAATGGTTCACTTTTTGTCAAAGTTCCATTAAGAGCCCCACGACACCAGCAACGTCAGTCTAAACTATATTACAAAAAAAAAAAAAAAATGTCCTGTCCTGTCCATTCAGTGGTGGTGATTCTCCTTTTGAAACTATTCATTAAATTTTTCTTTTTTGAACTTAAAAAAAAATTGAAAATAATAAAACTTTTTACCCTCTAAGCGGGAGTGGCACAGTTTTCCCCAAGAATTTCCTTCTTTAAATTAGGTAAAAATTCTAAGAAAAAAGGATAAATATATCAACGTATATATTTTAAATGGTCTTGTGCAGGATCAGCAGCCATTTTTCTCAATAAATTGCTCGTACATGAATGGAAAATCGCCCACACACACACACTCACTCCACAGAGGATGCAAGAAATTTTTGTTGAAATTAGGTCAATTTACTGACTGAGATGAAAAGCGGAAATGTGGATGTTTCCATGAAAATGGCCCACAGCAGAAAGGACATGAACAAAAAAAAAAAAAGAAAGTGGTCGTCAACGGCGCACTACAAACGGTTAAATCAGAGGGCGAACAAAAAAAAATCTTCATTAACTGATGTCACTCGTTCTCATCGCAGCCGTTTGTCGTTTATCGTTCATCGTTGACCATTCGTCGTCCTCGCCGCACGCCACCGACCGTCGTCGTGTCGTCTGAGTAATGCGATTGCATTTGAATGAACACACAATCTAACAAAAGGACATACATCGAGAGAACAGCGAGAAAAAAGCATTGCATATGGACGGGCGTAATAATGTTGGCATTCGACCAAAAACTTACTACTCTATATGGCAAGAGTATAGAGTCAACACGGCCACCTATACGGCAGGATGTAAGGAATTAGTCCGAACATTGGCCATGATGATGACGATGATGAGAAAGAGGACGACCGACGAAGACGGACGGACGTAGATGGAATTCTGGGAATTTACCAGCAATGTCGAGCTGGCGTGTGAGAAGCCGGATGTTGTGAGCTGCGATTCCAAACGAGATGCAAGGCAGAGAGAGAAAATAAAAATCCGCAACAAAAACAAACAATCAAAACGAGAAGCGAAAAAAAAAATCAGGAAGAACAAGAGGAATTCACAATTGAAAATTCCATTCGAGCGTTCCAACCAACAACGGTAGTTTGTGTTCACATTTGATGTGCCTGTCAAATACGTGTAGATCTCTATGGCATCTCGAGTTTCGAGTCTCGACCAATATACCACCCTGCCACCCTATTGCTAGGAATATCAGGAATTTCACAGGCGAATAAATTTCGAGGCAGGTAGATTATATACATATAAAATCCTTCAAACTGATTTGTTTCAATTTATCGCTGCAAATCGACGTAAGGACATTGTTATTGTAGTATTGCAGAAAGAATTTTAAAAATAAATGTTTCTTTTAACTATGAAAAGGTCAATCTTTGAATAGGTACGTAGCAACAGCAAATTCCTAGAATTGCATTAAAAAAAAAAGAAAACTGAAATATGCATTTTAGGTATTAGACCGTTCGTTATTGTTAAACAAACTGAACTAAATTCTTGTTTTTAACCTTATTTTTTTTTTGAAGATTTTTTTTGACAAAATTTTTTCACAATTTATTTTTTGCTGTATTTTTTTGTAACCAAATCTTTTTTTACAATTTTCAATTTTTAAAAATATTTTTTATGAAAAATTGTTCCGTTCAAAATTTTTATAGTTATTTTTTCCAAGCAGTTTTTTTTTTGTCCACCGAATTTCTTGTAGCAAACAGTTTTCTTGAAAATTTCTTTTTAAATATTTTTATTTTTGACGAATTTTGTTAGGATAAATTTTTTTTTTGGATAAAACTTTTCTAACCAATTTTTATTCCCACGGTACAAGAAACTTCCAGTTCGTGCTTTCATGACAATTTTTTTTTTTAATTTATTTTTAGGGAACTTTTTTTGACCAAACCTTTATTTCCACAATTTATTTTTGGCCAATTGTTTTTCTTACCTATTTTGACTGAACTTACCCTATGTGGAGTAACGCAGTCGCATGAGCAAGACAGTGCCCCCAAAAAGTGAGTTAACGGTACATGAAAGACACGGGCACACTAGGTGCCTTGATACGAACTAGTTTTTAAAAGTTGTCTAAACTTGGTCAACAAAATGCACCCATTTAGTTTGATTCAGTTTGTCAACAAGCCAAATCGATTCTCGGACGTTTCAGCTCATACCGTTTCAGGTTTCCCTTGATCCTGATACAACATTCTGTTAGCGTATTTTTGGTTTTGGCTCTAGACACATAAGACTACTGTGCCATGTCTGTTAATATTTCGTGCTAACAAAAACCATTTAGAGATCAAGTTCCTTAAGGGAACCGTTTGGCGAACCAAGAGAGCCACCTGAGGGGGCCTTAACGATTTCTTCAGAAACTTTAACTGATCACTATACTTGTATGATAATGGCGTAGACTCCAGTGCAGATATTTAAACTCCATTCTTTACGGAATGATCGAAAGGCATTCCATGGTTTCATTTTAGCTGTAAAGAGCTTATATGCGAAAACGAATTTAAAAGTTACAGTTAACTTTAGCCAAAGCTACAGGGCAAATCCGGAAGAAGCTCACACAATCTAGAAAGGCGTGTAGCCGCCATTCAATGAATCAAATGCTTGTATGACCAAATAATAAAGCAAACAAATCTACAATTTTCTAAAACGTAGTTAACATTTTTGGTTCCAAGATATCAAGTGTGTTTATATTTTGCTCGAATATCATGCTCAGAGCTAAAAAAAAAAATTGAAAAACGTCATATCTTAATTTAACTATGTTTCGAGTACAAGTCATACTACAATACTATGACAAAATAATGTTTGGTGCACTCGGGCGTATACTTGCTTTTTTTTAATTTATTTATTCTTTAACGTGTAATGATTGTACACGTTGCATTGATTTATATCAATGTTTACTTTAATACCTCTAGTAATGTATACAATTAAACATGACAAGGGGTGTCATTAAAAGTAACATATTTCAAAGCTTTTAAAAAAGAAGGTCTATTTTTATAGTTGCTGCATAGATATTTTAATCAATATATGACCCTTAACACAACATAAGTATTTCTGACATATCTTTTTTTGTTATTTGGTTGTCTAAACAAACTCAACAAACCCACATAAAAAAAAAGAAACATACGCCCACGTATTGTTATAATATAAGAGCCTTTTTATCAACAAAATTATAAAACTTTGATTATTTCACCAGAAAAAGAAAAAAAAAAGATTCTTCCGGCTGTCAATTGCACAAATAATAATATCAAAATAACATCCTTAGATTTCTATCTCTACTCGGATGTCACTTTCCTTTACAATCCATCTATTAAAGAAAAACTCATCCTACCTACATAATAAAGAAGAACCTAGCCATCTTAAGATTATAACAAAGCACAACAAGTAGCACGTACATATATGTATATCCCTCTACATCAAGAGAAGAAAAAAAAATGGACAAAGCATTGCCAATCAAATGCACAATCCACTAAAAGTTGTAAGAGCTTCTTCCAAAAAAAAAAAATAAAAAGAAAACACTGAAAGTCCTTGAATAGACATTTTTCTCAGAAGAAGAAAAGAACCGCACAAACGAAAACTGTATGCGTGTGTGGTTTTATAAGCCAAACATTTCCAAACAAATAACTCGATACACAACAACAAAAGTAAAAGGGCCAAAACTCATATCGTTTCATTCAATCAAATGGTGAACTTATTTTTGATGGCAGAGGAGGTTTTTGGGATAAACCCTCTTAAGCATATAACCACAACGATTCCTTTAACTACTTCAACTGTTTTCCCCCAAAAATATAAAGGAACTGCTCGATTGCTCCTCTTTGCTGCTTACCACCCCCTGTGCGACTGTTTGTGTGTGTTCCCGCGTGATCTCTTGATGATGATGATGAGCAAAAAGGAAGATGCCAAGAGAGCAAACAAAATTCGACATTCGAAGGATAAAACCTCAATTCCGATGGAGGATATATATGAAAAACCAAAAACCAAAAAAAAGAATAACGAAAAGATGAAACCTCATGATGTCGATTCGAATTCGATTTCTCTGAGTAAATCCTTCATGTTCGTTGGCTTTCGACGTCTTTTACTCTTCTCCCCTTCTCTCATCAGTGCATCACTTTCCACCAAGCTCTATATCTTATGGCAAGCCCAATAAACCAGCGAAAATCATAAAAAGAAAAATCATAAAATGGATTCCTTTTGCTGGGAGAACCTTTTCTTTCTGCATTAAGGATATGAAGTAAAAAGGAAGAAAAAAAAAGAAAAACTTATTCTACTTCATTTGATTATAAGACTTTCATCAAACTTTTTTGATTTTTATTCCTTTCTTCGTTGGTTGCTTTGTAGAGTGTGAAGGAAGTTTCCTAACCCTACACAAACAACCAACCAACCAACCACATTGCATAAGCTGTTCCAGGAATAGATTTTGAGATTTTTAGTTGGGACAATATATTTTACGTTGCTTGCAATCCTTTGAGGCGATATTATTACAACATGAGCTTCAGCATATTCAATATCCTTTTACGATATATCTTAATCCAATTTATATCGAGCAAACGCTATTCACTACAGGTTCGTTTATGTATGGAAGGTAGATACATTCCACCAACATGGGTCCTTAAGAAATTTAATTTAATAAAAAATATATAAACGACAACGCAACGTATGCCTTACACAATAGATACTGAACATTAACCGGATCAAATTAACACTTTACGGATCATCATCGAACGGTGTGTTTTAAATCTATCAGCCCTTCGTCTAATGTTGACCGATTGCTATTATCAAGGCTACGTTCTGCAGAAAGTGGGGTCCCGCAGGGCTGTATACTAGCACCAATTCTATTCATGTTGGTGATGAGTGAATAAAAAGTCCGGTAAAAATTTTTGGAAAACTAGTTGAAATGGTAGAAAATATTCAATATTTTCAGAAAGCTAAGCCGAAGAAAAAGTCGACCTTCAACTGCAACCTTTGTAACAATAACGGTTGTTCAACCTTTAACAGTGTCTGATTATAAAAACTTAGCACGCTATAAAACCTACTTAACTTTGCTATTTTTATCCATAAACCACTTAATTCCTTTTTCTTCAGTGTTTTGTTAACAATTCAAACAAAAACGTGCTCGTTAAACAGTTTAAATTACACCCCATCCAGGGTGTAACACCTCTCTCCTTTTACCAATTCACTCAGTATGAGGCAGTAAAACAACCATCATGATAGTGTCCTCTGGTTTTCCACTAACATTGTTTTTAATTAATCTTAATGCGTATATAAGGTTTCACCTTTTAGTTGAAATTAAAATGTCCTCGAAAACTGCTTTAAAATAGGTATACTCCTACTCAAACTTAAACCAGTGAGAACTATGAGAACAGTATGTCCTTCTTATATGTTGTCGGTATCTGAACGGATTGTGTATAAGTAGCTACTTTTCAGTATACCAACCTACTGGCAGTGAAGCTGATGCTCAAGTGAAAGTATCTTGTGTAGGGTTTTCTGACGGTAACACAACAAAAACACATATATAGATATATATGGTTCTTTCCCCTTAACCCAACTCAAAGAATTTTAGTCCTTGACCTATTTCAGTCTGGAAGTTTTTTAATTAAAATAAAAAATAACAACACCAAAAAAAAATGGTGTTCCACGAAGAACTTCTTCATCCCCAAACGATGTAACTCAAAATTTTTTAATTAAATCTCTATGTAAGGTGTGATGGTGAGATGTTGAAAAATGAATACGAAGAAGAACACAATACGAAAGAAAAAAAATATCACCTCACAGATGTCCTTAAATCATTCAAATCCATATCCTTTTTTAAACGAAATTAAGTAAAACACTCTCTTCAACCAAAACGACTTCTTTTTTTTATGTCGTCCTAATCATAGTTCCCATATACAACATGACATTCATTGTCCCATTGTAACAAGGATATCCTCTCATTGAATATGTCCTCTTTATGTGTTCTCTATGTTCGGTGGGTTTGTGTGCGAGAGTATAAACAAGACTCTGCCATTAATCGTTGTAACATCCTAGTTTCGGCCACATAACAGTATCCTCGTGTATTAACTTTTGTTATTGCCTCTTTCCGTTGATTGTGACAACGTGACAACCACTTGGAACTTCGAATCCCAGGACAAAAACGAACGATGGACGATGAAGTCGTTGTCGTCGTATTCGGCCTGACCATCACCATCCACCACATCTAACCACCCGCTCTTTACACAAAATTCAGTTGTGCTATGTGCTTGTGCTGTCGCCTCTGCCACCACACCAGGCCCCACATCGAGTGTAGTTTTGTGTAATCAGGATATTTTAAGCCCAAATGGTCAGTATCTACTCTCTCCTCTGATGGTTTTCATGGACATGGACTTTATGAGAACTAAGAACACACACTTACAATTCGGTTCAATGCACATTATTGTTCGTTTCGTTAGCCCCGGTCCAGTGTGGTTATAGAATTTTGGTAAATGGAGATACTTTGCTACCAATCTCCACTTCTCCACAAGGTACCAACTCCTATACTAAAAATGGCTAAAAGTAAAAATAGCAACCTAAAAACAAAAAAGTATGAATTTCAAAACTTCAGCTCAGTCCCAGAGAGAACCACAACACAGTTGGCACAAGAACGATGAATTGTAAAGAAATTGTCAGGAAAAAGGGTTTAGATTTCGAAAGCCATTTCATATGATATTTTTTTAAGTCCCAATATTATCTTCATCCTGCATCAATCTGCCCTACATGTTTGTGCGTGGGTATTTGCTAGGGAAGAAGCTATGGGTTGGATTGTGGGGATGTTTTCAAAATTGCACTTTTATTTATTCCCAATTTTGCAAATTGAGTTTTTAGTCGTTTTTGTGGTTTCCACATATACTCTACTCGTGTGTATATAAATTCTGAAAACATCATCATCATCCATCCCGAAATTGTGGTGTTAGTCTAGTTTTCTCTTCGATGTGATGTGATGTGTGTAGTCGTTTAGTTTTGTAGTCGGTTGTTGTTAGACTTCTCGTTTTTTTTTTGTTATATAGAGTTCAGTCGTCTCTGACACTAACGCACCAATGATTTATCCGTCCATAGTCAGTTTTATAAAATGTTTCAATATTTTGCAAAATTTTAATTAACTGAACTATTTCTGTAGCTTGAATGCATCCTGTGGGAAGAAAAATATATACATACTTGCACATGTATACACTGATAGCCAGTAATTATTCCATGCAAAACTAAAAATATGAGATTAAGTACGTATACGTCGTACATATGTATATATTGTTTTGTTCATTTTTTGGTAATTCACTGACTGTATCTCTATGTGTATGCTTTTAGTTTATAATTTTGAATTGGCAAAGGACTCTTTTTTTTTGTGTGTGGCAATTTAGTCTGTGTGTAATGAAGGGATTCTATTTTGTATAAAACTGGACGATATGATAGGATAAACGATGATGAACTATGGTAATATAACTTTTGGGAAAAAAAATTTAGGATGTACGAATAGTGAATTAATACGTTTAAATATTTTTGGGTGTTTTTATAGGGATTTATTTTTTGAAATGTTATAAATAGGTATCCATATAAATTTAATCATGTGGCCAGGCAATTAGTAGAAATAATTACTTTTTGTGAGAAGCACTCTAAAGTACTTTGGGCATTTTGTTCAAAGGAAACTTAAATATTTATGTTCAATATCAGCTCATATGTGAGTGTGTATGTTGTGTGATTTGTGTTATATTTGTTAATTTCAATATTTTAAAAGTATACGCTTTTTTTCATCTCAGTACAACCAATATTCTTGGAGTTAAAGCATTTCAAAAATCCCTCAAAACATAGACAAAAATACCCGCTTTCAGAACACAGGTTTCTGAAAATTTTGAATAATGTGAATAGGTTATCGTAAATATAGAACAATTTTTCTACGATTATCTTGTACGATTTTTAAAAATTTCATATCGACAATATTAGAATTATTTGAAGAACTTTGAAAAATGTTGTAAAAATGGGTTTTTGAATTTTTTTTTTTTAAATACTCCGATTTTTATTAATGTCTCATCTGATTGTTAAAAAAAAATACTCTCAATATTAGACTCATTTATAAAAACTTTGAAAAATCTTAATACCAGCCTTGACACTATTGGTTTTTGAAAACTTTGAAAAAATTAAGGAAAAAATGGTTGAAAATTCTCTCGATATTTTTCCAATACCCTATAAGATTTTTCAAAATCTGATAATTTCTTGCAGCTTTTTCTTTTTTTTTTTGTTCTTTTTCTACAACAAGTTCCAGGCAAATAAATTTCTATATTCAAAAATTTATCATTTTTCGGTTCAATGGGCAAAATTCATTTCTAGAAAAACTTTTGCAATACTTATACGATAAAAATCACCAAAGTTTACAATTTTTGTGAGATTTTTACCATTTTGCAAAAAAAAAACGATGCGGTCCGGTTTTGGAAAATAATTTTTCAAACGGTCGAAAATCTTTTTTTTTCGTTCTACTAAAAATATTCAAAATCTTCCAAACGTCTGATGTCCCCAAGTTTACTTTTTATTTTGCAGCTATTTTATTTTTAAATAATTCACAACCTCCTAACAAAAGTTTTTTGGATTTCATAATTTATTGAAGAAATCCAAGAACACATAAAATGAAACTAAATGATTCTTCATCATACAAATAAACTTGAGCCAAAATCAATATTAACAATTCAAGAATAAATTCATTTTTTTACTTATTCATAAAGACACCCACAACTTTTCTCTAAATTTAGTTTTATTACTGCGGCTGAAATAAAACTTTGAAAAAGAAAAAGAAAACTAAATAAGCAAATATGTATTTTGTTTTTTTTTTTTTTTTTTTATCTTATAAACTAAAGAGAATAGCAAAGTTGAACTTACATCCCAATCGATATCCAAAGACATTAAGCCTAAAGGCACCCAAAATACTGCAACTACCATCTATAATATATTTTAAGTGAAGACAGATGTACAAATATACCTTCAAAGTCTTAGAAGTATTTGAAAAGTTCATTCTAAGTCTATTAGGGTGGACTTAAAAAAAAATTGAGTTTGACAATGTTTTTTTTTTTTATACAAAACATAAAAAGAGTAGAACCATGCATTTTTGTCATTTCACCTAAAATTACTGTTAAATTAATTTTTTAATAAATAATTTTACATTTACATTTACTTCATCCTAAAGGGACCCCTCGTGCTACACAATTTTTAAAACTATCCTTTAAAATAGCGTGACCACATGGTTGAAGAAAAAACTGAAAAACATTTTCATATTCCATTTTTAAGGAACATCCTAATGTATACATTTTTGGCCACAACAGAACAACATATACAAATCGAATCCATAGAATGTATAAAAAATAATGCCCAAGGACAAAGACGCAAAAAGAAAAAGTTAAAAGACAAAAAAAAAACTTGATTGCTCATCCAATAGAGGAAGCAATGTCTTCATCTCTTTTATGTTATATCGTTAAGGTGACCAAATTACTTTAAATAAAATGAAAACAAAAAAAAATTGTACACTTGTATATATTTTAAAGCACAAATTTACTTGATCCTTTCGTCTGATATTTTGATACATATCTTTGAAGGCCAAAAGTAATATAATATACAGGGTGTTTCTAAATTTGTAAACAATGCTTTGGAAGGTGTCTATCCCCTTGTAAATGGGGGAAGGGTAATTTTCAAGAACATTAGCTTAAAATGTATAAAAATGATTACTTCAAAAACTGCAATAGGTACGCAATTTATCATACAATAGTTAAACCCGTTCTTAATTATTAATTTACTACTTAATTGTTTTGATCTTAAAATTAAAAAAAAATTGATTTTGTCTAAACATTTCTGAAATAGTGGTCAAAGATACGAGGCGGCAGAGTCAAAACTCAGGCAGAACACTGCAAAACACATAAAAATCGCTATGTTATTTAAGCTTTTATTGAATATCTAAGTTCCTATTAAAGCCATTTTTTCGATTCTGTTAGTATTGAAAAAGAACGGATGGTCACCCCACTTATCGCCCACATCTCAAAAGCAATGCCGGTAATTATATTAAATTGCCAACTTACTGTTGCAAGACATCATCCCTCCTGTGGTTAACTAAATGAGAATAACAAAAAAAAAAACCTTATCAGTAATTTGTATCCTGCAAAAAGGACTTCCTCCGAATGGTTGTTATAACAACCTTTGAAATAAAAAAGAAACAGAAACTTGAAAAAAATATAAATAAAAAAAAAACCCGACAACAAGAAGAGTACTCTTCTCATTAAAGAACCAGATGTGTGGCTTTGGTTAGTTTTTTTGATCTACTGCCAATAAAAACCTATATTTTCACTCCCCCTCAAAAACAAAAAAATAAAAAAACAAGTGCTCCGATACCTCCATCAGGAGCAACATTCTTTCCACTCATTTATTCGAATTGAAATTCATTGCCAGATAAAATCGAAGAAGATAAAATTCATAGATACTTCAAACTCACGAGCCAAGGAAGGATATTTATGTAAAAAGTCTACCAGGATATATTCGATAATGATGATGATGCTTCCTCCTTGTAGTCTTGTCGTCATCAAATCGTCCTAAACCGACTCACAGTAAAATGGAAAGAGAGCAAAAGAAATAGAAAGGGAAAAAATGTTTTATTATGCTGATGATAATCATTAGCATTGACGGCACTAGAGAGAGTGAGAGAGAGAAAATTATTTTATTGAAAAACCATTATTCGTTTCGGATGTTGTATGGTGTGGTGAAACCAACGGAGCCGGGTTCTGGATCTGTTCTGGAGTATGAGAATGAGAGCAAGAGTAGCTTAAAGAACTCATGAATTTCATTTTAAATTGCAAATTTGTATTTGAATATTTTTTTTTTATCGACCGAATAATTTTCTGTTGGTAGCATCAGAGTGCAAATCAGCTCTTGGAATTCCGATGAAGAGGAGATCCTCTCAAATGTACCTACTGCTGAGGAAACTCCCTTTTTTATTTTTTGATAGATATAGCAGGTGATGGTGTGGGAGCGTGGTTGGTAATTCCTGATCCTGTGGCTCCAAAAGAAATATGAATGAGAATTTACATTTTTCTTAGAAAAGGATGGGAGTAAATTTTATAAACCTATGATATAAATTTATATCGACAGAAGAGAGATGATGATGACGATATGATGGGATCTACCTACCTATTGTATTGAGCACAGCAATACCAAATAAGGATGTTTTTTTTTCAGGGATTTATGTATATATCGAAAATAAAAGGAAGGAGGAGGATTTAAATTTCATGTGTTCCATTTTATTTTTATATTCCTCTGAGAAAAAGTAAATATGGTCTGGTCATGTTTTATTGGAATCATATACTCAGATTAAAGTTGAAAGAATATAATGGAAATTCACAAAGCATAATAAATTCGTTATATATTACATGAGAGTTCGTTGAGGTTCAAGTAGAATTGTCTGCATGAATTCTAATGGGAATGAATGAAAAATTTCTTTGTTGAGAGAGTTCTTGAAATAGAAACGAAATATGTCTGTGACCTATATACTTAAGGTATTTGACCGATAAAAATTTTATATTCTATTATAAGTGAAGTGTTCTTTAAGTATACTATTAGAAATATTGAAGTATCTTTTTGATGGAATTTATTTTTTAGATTCAGATATTTGGCAATATTATTGAATCATCAAAATATTGAATATCCAGGATAATGCAAATTCTGTGCTCAAAATCATGAACATGTATCTATGTAAGATTGTAAGTATTAAGATATTTGAACTCAGATAAGCCAATACTTCAATAGTTGCATACTAAAACTCTATGAGTAGACGCAAGTCTTCTTTCGAAAAAATAATATTGTGAAGTAAAGTAAAGTCCATTTTGCTTTTTTGATACTTTGAAGTTCATAAAATTTTTGTTATTAATACATATAAAGGAAAGAACACTTCAGTGATTATTTGCTAAAAACGCAGCTTTTCTTTGTAGCAAAAAAAAAAGCGATAACGTAGTTTTTCTATGCCTCAATTAATAAACGTTGTCACCAAACTTAACCAAGTTAATTAAAATATTCCTTTACGTTTGCACAACATGCTTTACCGAAGAAGAGATCCGTTTTCGTATAATGCTTCTAAACCTGAGTAAGGATCCATGCATTTACCTTAAAGAGCAGTGTCAGGCAGCGATAAGTTTAATCTTTTCTACATCTGCTAAATGATTTGCTCACTAATTTTATACTCATTGATTAAAAAGCAAGTCATTTCGCACTACCTCCAGTGCTATAGTGAAAGCAACATTAAACCCCAGTTGTATCCTTCTGGTAACGTCGAGATCATATATACTCACTTAAGTCCTCGAAATTATTAATTCCTTAAGTTTCTCGGTACCGGGCATGGGGCATCCACTACTTCTGTGATCCATATTTTGTATCATCTGCGTGAAATGGTTCCACTGCATCGCCTTTCGAACCGTAAAATACCAAATCAGGAGCCAGTTCGATAGTGTCATTTTTGGACCGAGACTTACTGAAAGTCTTGGATGTGTTTTCAGCAAAAAAAAAATCATTCAAAAATAAAAAAAATTAAGACAGCTTATAAAATTAAGTAGTTGTTTCTCATAAAAAAAAACTTAATCTGAAAATTCTGGTCTCATCTTGTGGCCAGCCCTAATTTTTTTCTGGTCGCGGATTAACTTACACGTTCTAGCCATTTGTCACACCTTATGCCAATCCATAACCATTTAATAATCCATCTCCTATATCATCCTCTTAATCGACTCTGAAAATACAAATAGTAATTAATTTCAAAAATTTTGTTTTGAGTTAAACATTAAGCCCACTAATAAGGGTAGGCTCCACAGAAAAATAAATTAAATTAAATAAAAAAGTATCGTGACTCATTTCTCACTGTCACTCACATCAAAATGTTGAATATTCAAATTTAAAAGATTGTCAATACCACCCTCCCCAATCCTGGCATAATAATAAAACGCGATGAAGCTTTATTTCAAAACGGTATTATTATAAATCAGTCTATATTATTTTCATTGTCAAACTTTATTACTTTATAAATCTATCCAAGTAATAAATCCAAATCTTTATTATAAAATACATATACATAGAAGCATGATAATAACTAATCATCCCTTTTTGATCAATTTTCGTCCTTAACCTTGAATAACTTTTACCCATAAAAATTTTTCAATAGACACATTATAAGAATACTGTATCAAAATATATAAAATTTTATTGAACAAAATGTCTGCATAATAGGATCAGACAGTCTGAATCCTCTTTCTTCTCTCTCTTCTGTCTAATTTTATTCATCTTTTTTTCAAAATGGCCTTAACTTTCTAGAATTAATCTCCCATAACAATGGAAAATTGAATGGAGAATGAGACAAAAAAAAATCAAAACTCCCACAAATTTATTTTTCCTATAATCACAGACAGGTACCTACATAGCTAACAATCTAATCCTGTTTACTCCTAATTCCGGCCATAATTGCTTTTGCCTACCAACCGAATTTTATTTTTTGTCTTCTTCCAAAATTTTAAAAAGTCCAAATGATTCCAAGAAAATAAGAGGAAGAAAAAAAAATAAAGAACTCTCTCAACAAAATGGTGGAAAAAAAGGAATTTAAGCAAATCCAATTTGAATAATATTCGTGTTCCTCCTTCAGAACTGCATTCAGTCTATGTTGGAGCTATGGAACACAACAACACAATAGCCAAGCGTTGCGGTGGGTCTTATCAGGGAAGAGAAGAATATACTTCATTTTTTATTTTGTAGAGAGGATTTCCCATGCTCTGCAGCACATAAAAGGCTTAACGTGAAAGATGAAGAGTGTACAATTTCGAAATAATTGAATTTAACTCCCCTCGTTCTTCAAAATAAAAAAAAAGAGCCAACATTATCAAAAAAAAAAAATAAAGAAAAGATTCAGGATATAGGGAAGCGCTCCCTATAAAATGCTATCAATTGGACTTAAAGAATCACCCCCCGAAGCAAAGGAATACGAACAATATATATATATGTATGTGAGTGAACTTCTGTCTATTTTTTTTTTGTATGCCACGTAGTTCTACTACTTTCTATACAATCTCAAGGAAAGGATTATATTATGCACAATTTGGTTTTTGAAATTTCATTTCGCATCGAAAAAGGTTTTTCAAACACTCAAACACAAAGACACCTCTTCCACCCCCTGCTTCGACTGCAAAAAAAAAGTAACATCGCCTTAAGGTTGTGCACTTCTCTGCGTTTGCTGTTCATGAGAAGATAATAAAACTGTATATGAATCCTTCTTCTCCTCCGACTACTATGTATAGGACCAACGAACTTGATCTAGAGAAGTGAATCATGTTTGCCATTGCAACACTCGTATGTAGATATACCAAACGAACTAACTGTTTACTTTCTTTTTGTATGTACATACTTTCAGCTCCGCCAGAAATCACAGTGGAAAAGTCCTGGGTGCATGCAGCGGAAGGATACGATATTGAATTGGTGTGCATTGTCCACGGGGATGTTAATTCCGAGGTAAGTTACAATTCATCATGGATGTGGAGGAGTGGATCCTTGTTGGACTTTCTTTTCTTGTATTTCGATTTATTTCTCTTCGTTTTTTTTTTTGTGTAATATATCACTCTCTTTATATAAATGATGATGAATAAAAGGACTTGTGGTTATATTTGGTATTTCTACTGTATATGGCCTCAAAGGATATTCATATAAGATATGTAGTATGAGTGTTATTCAAATATATGATGGAAGTACTCATATACGTCATCATATCATCACTCATGTAAAATTTGCTTAAATATTTTGACACAAAGAAAATGTCCTGGAGTAAAAAAAACATTATATTTTGCCTTTTTGGTGCTTAATATCATGTCCTTAAATCGTTTATACTTTTTTCCATTTTCATTAATATCTTTATTTTTTTTTTTTTTTTTTTTGGCTCAAATGGATTATATCGAATTGTCTCGATGACATCCTCATCGCTTTTAATGAAAAATCTCATTTGTATTTTTTTTTTTTTTAATTCTCTATACTTACAGATGCTTTGGTATCAGAATTCATTTTTATTGGATCCAACTGATCGAAGGTCAATGCATCCACGCGATGATCGTTATAGTTTGATAATTCGGAATTTCCAACAATCGGACTTTGGCAATTATAGTTGTGTGGCTGATAATGCATTGGGAAGGACGAAAAAGTATATCGAAGTATCGGGTAGACCGGGTCCGGCGGACTTTATATCGCCGGCTTTGAGTGGAGCGTTGGATCATTATAATTTAACGTGGATTATTGAATCGATACCTAATTTGGAAGAAATCAAATTACTTTACAGGAGATTGTTGGTGAGTAATTTGAAGTTATTGTAATTACTTTCAGGTTAAGGACTTATCACAGATCTTTTAGTTTGTGGTACACCACGAGTTGCAATTGAACTTAATATTTTTAATGTTTGTGCAAACCGCTTTCTTAATAATCTTGGTCCATCAAAAGTATGCAATTTTCGTTTTTCAGATTTTCTAATTATGGTGTCATTGTGTCTCCCATGTTTCTTTAAATTTACCTTAAATAGGTATTAGATAGGTAGAAATGGCAACCCCAAGTTCCTAGATTGGTAGTCCAATTTGATAACATAACCTCGTTTAGTCCGTCCGTGGTTTTACTGGTCCGTTTATTTTTTTTTCCTAGTTTTCCTTGGCCTGATGTGTGTTTTTGTCTGCAGGCTAGGTTGAGTTTCCGGGGACAAGATCCCCCTCGTCCAACGAGCTCCGCCGTGCATTATGCACGCAGGCCGCGTCCTCGGAGCTCAATATTCCACCTTTCCTTTCCAAACTCTTCCTGCCTCTCGTTCCTACCTCTTCCTTTTTCCTACACTTCCACCTTACCGACGCTTTCCTCTCATCTTGCCTCGCAACAAAATAAATAAATAAGGCAATACGAAGGCTTTAGGATGTAGTTGTAGAAATCTGAAAGGGGATGAAAGAAAAGTAAAATTAGGAAAAACGAGGGAACGGATGAGGATAAAAAGGGTGTACAGGAGGTAGGGGTAGAATGTCCGCTATGAAGACGATGGCATGCTCGCGGCACTCGGCTCCGCTCGCCAGGTAAAGGGGGAGATTTTGCCCCCGTAGCTAGACCTCGCCTTTCTCAAAAATTTAATGCCGAAAAACAACCAAAACTCACATCTTGGCCTAACACAAACATCTGCACCATGGGATCGCTGCAGTTAGCGATGAAACGTGGCCTAGTAGTATAAATTAAAAAAGATTTCGCTGGGTAGAGATGTTAAGGTCGAGGAAAAAAGATTCTTTTCAGGGTCACTTCGTCGTATTTAGAAAGAAGATCAAGTCTTTGGTCTTTATTTCAAAAAGAAAGAATTTCAATTTGAAAAAGTTGACTCTCATTCTGAGCCATCAGAGCAGGACATTTCAGAAGAAGTGACTGACTGTTCCTTTTCCAGAATTGAGAAAATTTTGGCTTCCATAACACCAAGGGGAATGTTTACTATTTCCCCAAGTGAGCTATGTAAAGCTGATCCCTTATTAGCCAGCTTATCATCACCCTCAGTACCGCAGTGAAAAATAGAGTTCACACACGCAAGCTCTTCTTGACATTGTTGCGCCGATTTAGAGGATGATGAAGCTGAAGCTGAATATCTGCGAAAATAGCCGAAATCCGGTTTGTTTTTTCTTCTAATCATGTGTTTGATTGAGATTGTATTGCCTAACGTATAGCTTGAATCTTTCAATTGCGGAGCATGGAAATTATAGATTCCTGGATGTATTTCTCCACACCGAAAACAATGAGCAATTCTTGAATGGATTATTTTAGGTCGCTGTTGGAAACCCCTTCTACATCTAAGAAAATAGATGGGCTGTCCCTTAAGGTAAACGTTTTGAGAGTTTGACCCGTCTAAGATGACTATAATATCGTTCTTTGATTTTTATCACGATAGAGGTTAAACTTATTGGTCGAAAGTCCTTCTCGGATTCTTGACGCAGCCAACAGACCTTCGGTATAAAAACTACTTTAACATGTCTCTATAACTCAGGTACATAATTTAGGTATTATTTACCTTTGCCTCAAGATCTACAACCTACAACTCTACTCTGTATAGTTCTCAATTTCCTGAATATTATCCAATCAATTTTTAAAAATAAAAATTTCAAAAAAAAAACGTTTAAGTAAATAATTTATAATTACACTTTAAGAAAATATTAAATCAAGAGCCAACATTTTTTTTAAATAAAAATCTCGAACAAAACAAAAATTTAATTTTAAAAAATCCACATTGTATGTAGGTATAGGTACATAAATATATTTGCAATATTATTTTATTTAATTTCTGATAAATTGACACGCCAACATAATAAAAAAGTAAAAATTAAATTTTCTCATTTTCCATTGTTTACCTTTCTTTTCGATCAAAAACATAAAATAAATAAAAATATTCATTATCCTAACAAAAAAAAAAAAGTAAAATAAATCCTCACCAATAATAAATCACTTGATTCAATGAAAAGGGACCACAATGTAAATTTTCATAACAAACAACGTTAAATAACAAATTTCAGCTAAATAAAAAAAATAAAAAAAAACTTTATAATCAAACAGAGAACGTTCGTGATTTTGATCTATATACCTACATACATATACATATACTCAAAAAATGTGTAAAAAAAAAGTATGTACAAACAAGCGGAGGACACAGCAGGACACCCTTATGATTTTCAATAAATTTATTGATAAACAACTGCTGTTGTACCTACTATAGTAAGTTCCAATACTAATGGGGAGCAGCCCGAAAATCCCATAGTTGAACAAAGAAAAAAAAAACTTGAATGAAGGTACCTACAGATTCGGTTCAATTTAATTTTCCAAAAACTTTGCAAGGATCAACGGTATAAAATTATACAAAAGAAAAAGAAAAAAAAACATTATTGATTGGTTATTCAGGTCCGTATATACAAACTCAAGAGTAAGGGGTGATAGAAGTCTTGAAATGCAAATTTAAAATTCTGAAATTGAAAGTCAAATCAAAATAGAGTTAAATACAAAAGACTATGTTGCAACATTTTAGTCGATTTAGTACATCACTTTGACGTTTACAATTGTCAAGAAAAGGACTAGTTCAGCTTGATTTTACTAGGAAAATTGTGTTGTTCAATTTTGAAACGGAACATTTTTGGTTTCCCAAGAAAGGAATTTCAGAATTTTTATTTTAGCTAAATCTGTGTCCAAAAGACAAAATCTCTTAAGTCGCCTTAAGAAAATTAACTTTTTGAGTTCAAAAGGTGACTTTTCAAAAAAAATTCTAACTCTGGACTGAAAAGGTAACTTAAGTGCTTTTTGATAAATTTTTTTAATGGTTCAAAAATTCTAAGTACCTTAACATTAAATGTTTAAAATGTGTTGTTAATAGATAAAAAAAATTGAGAAACAAAATTCAAAAACTGGTCTATTCAATCAAGTCTCAATTTTACTGTTGATCATTTATTACATTGGGTTAAGGAATTTTAAATATTAACCAGCCCCCCTCCTCTAACCTTTAACCCAATTTCAAAAAATAAAAATGCTAACTACGCCCTTGACGCCCACACAAATAAATTGATCACTAAGCGTGACATGGGTGGGTTCGGATAATCCTTGTAAGCTGCGGGCACATGTCTCCATAAAAAAAAAAAAAACAACATAGAATAAATAATGGGAGTAAGTAAATAATTTAATTTTTTGTGTTGTTCAAATTTGAACATAGGGCAGCAAAAATCATGTGTTTCCTCTCATTTGAATTGAAGAACAAAAAATATAAGAAAAAAGACCTCCTACAGCGCACACATTATAGAAAAGACAACAAACAAAATAATCACAAAGTTTCGTCCTTTTTTGTGTTTAATACTCCCTTTTACAGAAATACACCACGCACTGACACTGTGCGAGTTGTTTAGTTTTCTACACAAAAAACAATATTTTCTTCCCAACAAATAGAACAACAATTGATTCACAAAAAAAAAAGAACCCACAAGAATACAATAACGAAAAAAAAACGTACTAATAAGAGATGATGAGAAAAGGAGCATTCATCCTCTCCTGATGCTCGTCAGGATAAGAAAATTAAAGCCGGGGCAAGTCTGGAGGTTCCTCGAAACACAAAACACGACCTGGCTTTTCTTATCTTCTCCCCAATCAAATATTCCCTTGGGTCAACCCCATCTTTGTTCGGTTTTCTTCTTTTTTTTTCTTTTTGTCTTAACAAATTATCTCAACAACAATTCCAACTTTTTGTCAGTGAGTTTTTTTTTCGTTGTTGTTGTTGTTTTTGTTTGTATTTTGTTCATCGTTGGTAACTGGAATCCTTGGTGTTCAAACTTTAAAGCAGCTTCAGGGTGATTTTAATGAATCCTTGGTACTTTTTAAATTTTTATTTTTTGTTCCTTTTTTAGATCCTAGAACTAAACATCCAGAATCCAGGTAAAGGTAGAAAGTACTCGCATACAGAGAATAGAGATGTTTATCAATCGATCAACCCTTGCAGGGAAAGAGAAAAGCTAAACAAAAAAAAAAAAAAAAAAAAATAACAGGTATCTCCTGGATGTTGTCCTATAGCAAAACGAAAATCACGGGGAAAGGATGTCGTAAGCTTTATCGGAATCAAATTATAAAATTGAACAGTTTCCGGTTTCTATAGATACATATAGTTCGCATAGGTACCTATCGTAAAATGGCAGAATGTCTTCTTTCACAATCAGGAGGGATATAATAACGAATGAAAAAAAGGAGCAAAAAAAAAAGTAAAGAAAAGGACGATAAGCGTGCACACATTGCGGAGTTCGCAAAGACTAAGAGCCAACGTTCGCTCTCGTTCTCCTTGATTTCGTAATGAAAATAAAATTGGTGGAATAATTAAAAGTCAATTAAAATTGCTGAAGGGTAAAAACAGATATTCGATATATGGAAGGAAGGATATGTCGTGTTGGATTCCTCTATAGTCACTTTTAGTACCTATACGCGAAATATGAAGCCGCGTGTGTGTTCTTGTCTTTCGCTTGGTTCATTTTATATATTGGAAGTACATATACACATATTTTGATGTTAAGATAATATACAAAGTAATTTTGTGTCAGTAATTGGAATTAGATTGTGTGCACCCTCTTTTGAGTATATTCTGAGGATGATGCCTTTCTACTACATATGAACACTGGTCTGAAAGGGAAATTTATTAGTTTACGAAATTTAAATGCAGATAATAAAAATACACTCTTATACATTATTTTATATGTAACTTGAGGGCAAAATGTTTCTTAATTGGATTCTGGAATATTTTGCAAATATCATTACATTATAGAAATGTTTTGGTTCCTGGGTTTTTGGTAAAGAAAAAAAAATTAATTGAAATGTTTTTCTTTTGTTGTTGTTTTTTTTTCCTGGTATAATAAAATGAAAATATTATATTTCTTGTTACTTTGTTTTTTTTTTTTTGTGTTTGCTAACGAGATTAGATCTGGAATGTAAGGATATTATATTTCAGTTGTCATGCAACTGCACGTGGAAGAACTTTTTTTTCTAGCGAATTTTTCAACAACAGCAAGAGATAATAAATAAATTATAATTAATCATAACTACCACGAAGCTTACTTTTTGAGAGTTATTGAGTCAGATTTCAACATGAGTTTGTCAAAAAAGAAAAATAGTCAACAGATTGTAAGGGCTCATTAAAATAATGAGTACCTACATTTGAATTAACTAGTTTTAACATCGAACAAAAATTAATTCTTGCTTAAAACATAATATTATGTACAAACAAAATTTCAAATAATTAGGAAATACAATTTGAATCAAGCGGCCTTATATTACTTTTTTTTGTCATTTGTAAAAATCATTCGAAATTTAACTTCGTCTTCGGTTCCAACACTCGTCTACAATAACACATCTGCTGTCAGCTCACTAGATAAAGCCAATTTGTTTGCAGCACAGTTTGCTGCCAGATAGTGTTATGACTCCTCCTGAAAGACCTCGACATACACAAATCCGCTGACCTGGATAATATTCCCCCCATTGTTCTGAAGAGATGTTCTTCTACGCTGACAAAGCCACTGCGTAAGCTTTTTCATCTGTCCTACTCAATAGGTCCACCAATGATCTGATGGTATATCTCACCGAACAGTGGAACAAATCTTTAGATCATTTTGGAGAAAGTAAGATTATTGCACTTAATATTTCAAAAGCATTTAATAGAGTTTGACATCGAGCTCTCTTATCGAATATGCGTGAATTTGGTTTTGATGAAGTCTGATGCCCGTTAAATAAATGCTGGCGTGCCCCAGGGTTCCGTTTTGTCTCCGACTCTATTCCTAATATTCATTTATGATCTTTTGCCCATTAAATTGTTTTGCTGACGACAGTACTCTCAGCTTTTCATTTTCGTTTCTAGATTCACATCCTTGTTCTTCGCCCCCTTGCCATTGTCCATGAGTGGCACTTGCATCGCGAAATGAGAACGTATTCGATGTAAAAATTTGTTCACCCTTTCTGATCTGGCTGTAATCTTTAAAGCCTTTATTCGTGCAAAACTTGAGTATTATTCTCATATTTGGGCCGGTGCTCCAACAACCCACTTGAGTGACTTGGATAGTATCCAAAATAGAGCATTAAAAATGATAGATGACAGAAACACTAGCATCCCTAGAACACCGTCGCAATGTTTCATGTTTGTCATTCGTTTGTCACATCGCTATTTTCACAAACAGTGTTCTAGTGAAATAGCCAGTTGTATTCCTCCCCTTAAACAATTTCACCACAATACTCGCACTGCTATAAGAATGCGCATCAGTTTACCCTTGAGCCCAACTTCGGACATACTTTGAAGTACAGAGATTTTTTCTTTAGCCGCACCACGAGAATGTGGAATGCTCTATCTTTCCCTCTTACTTCAATGCTCAGAACTTTAAAACCAATGTGCATCGGTACCTCCTTTTAAATTCTTCCCTATTTTCCTAATGCTCACACTGTGTTTATCATTTTAAGGGTATTAAAAAACCCTTTAGTACAACTTGATAGAAGAACTCTGTTGGAAAAATTTTAAGTCGATTTTTGAATTGTAAACTTTTTTCGGCTTCCTAAATAAAAAAAAAAAAACTATGATAATTGTAGCAGTTTCTTCAGCTTCTAGAATAAAATGCCATTGTTCCACTCCACAATTTACTAAACATAACTTATAAGCTGGCATCCCTCCATTAACTCATTTTTAATACATTTTAAAAGTGACACCCTACGTGCTGTGTTTCCAACATGAATGGTTGCGAAATTAAAATATTCTAGCTCTCATGTATTTTTGCTTATCTCCTTTACTTTCCTACATCATTGCCTAACGATAACATAGTCTGAACTGAATATATCAACTCATATACCCAGTATACCTTTTTGAATTCTATAATAAAATCCAGTTAATTATCAAGGACATCCCAAAAGCAAGCTATCCTTTGCATTGATCTTCCTCGATTCCCTTTAATATTGTAATTTTTCACTTGATCCTTTTGCATTTATCAAACTAAAAGTCCATTTGAACATTCTTCTTTATATTATAAATTCTCCTTTTTAATATTCTCATAATTCATTCAAACCAATATATCTCTGTTCTAATTTAAATCCTTGTAAATTTTCCATTTACAAAGCCTTTTATTCCCCAAAGTGCAATCTAATCTGTAATTTTACAAAAAACCTACATCATCTCCATCCCCTAAAGACATTCATTTTCATTTTCCTTTTACAAATAATACCACTCTATCTATATTCACCTCTTTTCTAAAACACAAAAAAATAATAACTAAATCAGATAACATGCAAAACTCATTTCTTATAGAACAAAGTCGACTTAGAGATGCCATTTCTTACAAAGGGTAGTAGTCCTCTATAGAATAGTCAACAAAAAAAAAAAAACTAGTTACCTACTACTCGTACAACAAACTATCCCCCAGGGTGTCATATAAAATATATGTCTCTCTGATAAAGAAAAGGCTTTTTTCTTCTGATGCTTCTTCTGCTGCTGCTGCTGCTACTTCGAATATAACAAATCCAAAATGTAATTCAATAATATTTTTAAAAATTCCAAGCATGCCTCCGAGAGACCACTAAATAAACCAAAAGGGATGACCATTTGTCTTAGTTTCTTCAAATAATAAAACAAAAAAAAAAACTAAAACAAAAATATCCAAGAAAACCTACCTTACACAACACACTTGGTTCATTCACAATATTCTACTTCAGCTTCAACTTTAATCCAAATCCTAAAATTGTAGGAAAAATATTCTCTGTGAAAAGGGCAAATGGAACAAAATAAAAAGGATTCTATCTTGGCTACTATATCCTCAAAGTAACATTTTACAATATTTATCTTTTTTCAGTTTTTTTTTTTGTTTTTTTTCTTAAATGGGTTTTCCCAGGCTTTTTTTTATCATTGAAGAATATCTTATAGATGAACAATATTTTACTCTCAGCATATTGTAGCTTTTCTCGCTAGTATTTTTTTTTAAACAAAAGAGAATATTGTAGTGTACCTTTACGGTAATATACTTCGAGGGTATGAGAGATAAGGAAACAGTTTGCTTTTGCTCCTGCTTTTTATTGCAACTACATGTGAGTGGATTTAATTTTTTTTTTTAAATAAATAGCAATCCTTGGAAACAAGGTAAAACTATAGCTTTGGAGGTAGATTTTTTTTTTTATTACTTTAGGGTAATTTACTGTAGACAGTTTGTTTGAAACACAAAGAAGTAAAAGAGGCAATTTTGTGTTTAACCAATTTTCGGGTAGATTTTTTTTTTGACATGGCATTTTTGAAATATTGAAAAATGTCATACAAATTATAATTTTATAGAATAATGTTAACCACATATGAGTTACCTGTCCGACATGTAAGACGAACGCACTACATTGAGTTTTCACAACACACGCCTTAAGTATTAGCTTTTGAACTTCAACAAATTTACCCGTTCCTAGAGTTTTAAAATCAGATTAAACTGTTTTGATTTTAGGAGTTGTTTTAGAAAAATTGTAACAACGATAATTTTGTAATACATTTTTGCAAACTTTTTAAATTAAAAAAAAAATTTAAATTAAAATTTAAAAAAAAAATTAAAAATTTTTTTCACAAATTTTTGAATTTTAAAATTTTATGCGTTGATTTTAGAAATTCCAAATGTTTATAGGATACAAGTAGACAAGTTCTAAAAAAAAATATTTTATCGATTTTTTACCAATGTTGACGGCCACCAAAAGAAGGGAGTACTTCAACAGGACTCAGTCCTCAGCTCTGGTATTTAGAGAGTTACAAATTACAATGAATTTTACTTCCGGCTAAATAGTTAAAATATTAGAACCCGAGATTTCGATCAAATGGTTCTCGTAATTCTGTCTTCCAACAGCGTACACAGGCCAAAACTAACGGCTATACATTTTTTTTTTAATTTTCCGACGTTTTTTTTTTTTTTTTGTTTAATTCTATAAATTTAAATAAATAGATATTGGCTCACCTTACATGAATTACCGTTACATCTCGCATAGAACATTTTTTTGATTTTCGATTTTCTCAAAAATTTTTATGCAACAGCGTGCACAATTTATATAAAGTACTTAATAGTTAAATTTTGAAAAAAAAAATAAGTTTTGAAAAAAAATATTTTTTGAAAATAAATATATTTTTGAAATTTGGAACAAAACAGTTTTTTTAATACTATCTTTAATGATTTGAACCAAAAATAAAGGTACCTACCTCCCATGCAAATGTTTTGAAAAAAAAAAGCGTGCGATTCATTTTATTTTGTAGAAGCAGTAAAGAGGAGGCATTGAACGTTCTAAGGACCACCCTAGTCAAGTGTAAAGATTCATGTCTAATCGGGCTCAGTTCTTCTTCACTTTAAAAATAGGGTATTCTTCAATAGGTGCAATTATTTTTTTAAGGCTCTTGTTTTTATTTTAAATCTTTAAATATAAATAAATAATTTTAAAATGTTCTGAAAGTAATCTACTAAAATATAAAAATGCAACTGCATCATTCTGCAAAACAATAAATAGTATCTATAGTTTCTACCCTGTTCTAAAGGATGAGGTGCTTTTGTTGTATGAGAAAAAATATATATAGCACTTACTGCAGTTAACCAGCCATTCTGGGACAATAGATATATCCTGTGCATAAGCATACAACGCGGCCAAACATTGCAATTGCATATCAAACACTTCTCGCATAAAGCATCATTGAGTGGATCCTTGAATGAAGCAAAAGCATTTACATTTTTATCATCATCGTCGATGTCCTCTTTTATTTCCAAACCCCTATACAAAACTTACAACCATTTATATGTATGTATAAATTTTTCTGTTTTTTTTTTTCTTTCAATAGATGAACGAAACGTATCAGCATCCTGGCAAGTGGCACGAGTTCCACATCAAACCGATACCAATAAGGACCGATGCCAGCCATTTTATAATGTCGTATGTCATAAAAAATTTAGAACATAATGCTGTGTACGAGACGATTGTGCAGGCGAAAAATCGATATGGATGGAATGAGGTGAGTAAATAGAGACGTACCTTTTTTTTTGCGCATTTAAATATTTGATCAGGATTTTGTGTTATTTTTTGTTTTCCTTGTTATCCTTTATTTATTTTTTATTTTAATCGAAGTTCTCAACTCAACACTACATATTTATAACTAGAGACATTTCAAACCCGAAAACAACACATGAAAGGTGTGTTGAAAAGTCATTTTGAAAGTATAATAGAGTAGGACATGAGTGTGTCCTGTCCAGCAGGTTATTTGAATCTGCGTTCATTTTATTTTTTTCTCTCTGATCTGGTCCATGCAATTTGGATGGGAATTTAGATGTTTTGCAGCTAACAGGGAATAACCTGGTATTTTTTTTTTAATTATTCATAAGCTAGTATAGTATGTACTACAACAACCTTTTCGGATAACGTCAAATGGGATTCTATTTTTTTTTGTTTTTTTGTTAAAGAATTTTAAATGATTACGTGCGGATTATGTCATTGAAGGATTTTTTTTTGTTGCAATTTTTGTGAATTTGTTAAAAAGAGATTTTGACAAGCGGTTTGATGGATTTAGTTGGAATTAATGAAAATTTAAAGCCTCTACACGCTGATTGGAGTGAATCAATTAAAACTATTTGAAAAATGTGTATTTTTGTTAGTTTTCATTTGTGTTTGTATTGAAAATAAGCAAATTTTACATAGAATGCATTTTAGGTTGCAAAATTAAATTTATTTAAATTCAATTAGAAACTCATACTTTATTAATTTTGAGACACTTAAAAATTTCATTTTTTCTTTAAATGAGTTGCTGGGCGATTAAAGCTTATAATCAAAACTATATTTTTATATGGGGCTTTCATGCTCAAATAAAAACAAATTGATATTTGATTTTAATCAAAATCGACTGGTGATAAAAATTTTGTCAAATCGTTATTTTCAGTCTTTAACTCATCTGTACATATTATGCATGCATCGACTATAACTATCGGCTATACCGATTTGTTTCAAATTTGTATGTTATGCTATAGGGAGGAATTCAGATTTCTACAACTAAAATATTTTTAAAAAAATGTAGGCCAAAATATTTTAGTAACAAAAATTTTAAATGTATGTGCCGAAATTTCATTGGAAAACAAATTTTTTTTTAATAGTTAATCACTTCTGGAAGCTATTGAACTAAAAGAATAACTGTTAAACAGTCCAAATTATAAAATTCAGATCATGGGGCAAAGGGAATGACTGCAAAGGCTGTTTTCACTGATTTTTCAAAAAATTTGTTGATGTTTATAAACTCTAGTATTGACAACATGGGTTTTTTTCTCTCAATATTCGGCTCATTTGCAAATAGTTTTTAAAACAAAAATAATTTATCTGGCTAAAAGACAGTTGCTTCGGTAAAAATTAGGACGAGAATTTAATTTGGACTTTTTTTTAACATTGTTTTTTTTTTTTTTTTGAGTTCTTTCCCTTTTTTGGAAATAAAGCCAAAAAATTAAAAAAAAAATACAGCAATAATTTGTTCTGAATTTTTTTCGCGAAATTTCTAAATTGAAGTAGGCATTATTGCGCATTGCCTTAAAAATGAAATAACGGTTATGGGAGCGGGTATTTTTTATTTGAAATTATATTAGAAAAAGCTTTTTAAGAAGAGCCAATTCTCTTTTCCTTTTAGTTTAAGAAATGATTTTATTTTGAAAAATTGACGATAAAAAAAAACGGGTATTTAAATTTCGATGATATTTTAATTTTCTATTTTATTGGGAACCCAATGTAAAATGAAAGAGCCATTACTTTACAGGGATTTCTCTTTTGTAGATTTCTCTTCTGTGTCAGCGGACAAAGTTAGAGACACCATTCAATACAAAATAAACTTTTTCACCAATCCCTGCAGGATTCTAAATATCCAATTATTCTTACCTACTGAATATTCACAGAAAACGTCAAAGCTACGATAAAATAACGCGTGTCTGCCTGCCATGGGATCTTTTATCTTTTTATTAAAAGTGAACTGGTGGCGTATGTGGAACTTTTTTTCAATTAAAACTCACTTGCTGGATATATCTCATTTTTGGCCCATAAATTATTTTGTAACCCTTGCAAATTTCTACATCATAATTTATTATTTCTTTAATCCGGCTCCAAAGCACGGATCAAAATATTTTTATCTTTAAGGTGATTTTTTAATAAGCAGCTTTTCCAGTCATGATTAAGATCAAAAAATGTTAAATTTTTTTTTTCTGTTTTTAAACGAGCTCGAAAAAAATATAATGTCTCAACCAACAGCAGTTTTTGAAACACTGGATGAGCAGCTTTTTTTCAATAAATTTCTAGGACACCAATAAAAAGTGGAAGCATTTCAAAAATGCAAAACCATTTATGGAGCAATTGGGTTTCCAGAAACCTAATTGAAAGAAGGAAATTGTAGAATTTTCAAATAATAGCCGTTACTTATTGATTCGGGACGAACAAGAACTAAATTTTGAAAGATCATGACCTGGCCTACCACCATATTTGGTTTTAATCATGAATACGGGGACACCCTGTTTATGAAGAAATCAAAAAAAAACTGTGAATCTTAAGCTGTCTAAACTATTTTTAAACTTAAAATGGTTTTATTTGAAGCATTCTTCTTTAAAATTAAATGTTTTTGAAGTTTTTTGTTTTTCATAATAAGAGATTAAATTTAATTGCTTTTAAATCTCATCGATTGCATAAGACCCAATTGATTGTATTCAAAAACTACCATTATAACTTCTCAATTTATTTCTAATCCATCAGAAGCATCTCATGAACACGTTGTCAGAGCTCATCAGTCTCTTATGTCTGATGGAAACAAATTTATCGAGAAATCACATATACTCGTACGTAGTTAGTCTCTCTGAAAACACAATAAATCCTCTTCTTTTTGTTTTTTTATTTTTTTTTAGATCAAAAGAATACTCCTCTTTTCTCGAATGGACATTTTTTTCTACAAAATACATATTCATATTCACCATATATTGCATATACATTTTTATGTATATACACAACATCAATCAGTGTGTGTCGTTTGCCTTACGGAATCCGCACATGACCTGAAATCCAGACAAGCTGTCAATCGTTTTACGTCCCTAAATAAAACAAAACCAAAAAAAATATAAAACAACACGTGGCTTAACTAATCCTCCTATTTTATCTTGTCCCCGAGGATGGCAAAGTAGAATAAAACCAAAAAAAAACAAAAAAATAACAAAAATCTGAAAAAGGATATCAAAATGTTTCCCATGAAAACCTGAATATTCCCAACTGGACATTTAATCATACCTCTATAAAGGTATATTTCCTTTTTCATTTATAAAAATACGAACATTCCACACTCTCCAAAGCTACCTATATGTATATTCCCAACAAGAATTTTCCAGGAAGAACAAAACACAAAAAAAAAAAATTAAAAACAAACAACAACGGAACCATATAGAAAGCGGAAACATGCACCCACTACGAATATAAATGGCAAATCCTCATGTTATCTGGTCACTGGGGCGTATGAGTGACTATAACCTGAGCTCATACACATATTATTCTTTTGAGGATATTTTTGCTTCTATTTTTTTTTTAATAATAGGTGGGTGTTTTTTTTTTTGATCAATCTGGACATATATAACCATTGATTGTTACCACAAAAAAAACCAAGTCTCTTGAAGTATAAATTTATTGAAACCGCCTGGATAACAAATCTGTAGACATTTAACTTTTTTATTTGAAATATTGAAGACAGTAGACAAACAGCTTTATTTTTCGCTTCTTAAAAACATTAAACTGAAAATTTTAATCAAATCCTATTAAACGTTGCAAGTTTTCCAAAAAAGTGTAACTGTTCCATGGTTTATTTAGGTTTATTTAGGGTACTCAAAGGATGAACAAAAAAATATTACAGGATAAGACTAATTGAATTTTCAAAAAAATCGATATTTTTTAAATGTCCAGGAATTTTCATTGTTTTTTAATTGTTCAAAAAAAATTCAAAAATCTTGGTATTCTTCAAAAATTTGTGCTGGGCCAGAAAATCCTCAAAACGAACACAACTATTTACGAATGTTTTCAGTTTTCTTGGGACCTTAAAATCACGTATTCAGCATTCTAAGGGATTGTTTACCCACAATGTGGGCACCTATTCAGCTGATATTGAAAATTGTGTATCATCTCAACAAGCAGAAGCATTTACTTAAACAGATGAGCAAGTTCCAAGGCACAAAGATTTCAGTTTCTCACTCCATACTTGCTGTCATTTGATGGACATTCATGATTCTATCAGAGAGTAAGCATACGTTGAGATGTAAACAAAGCTGCGTGCAGTACACCACTAATCACAAACAGGAACAGTATTGGTGACAGTATACAGCCTTGCAGAACTCCACTTTAGATTTCAAACTCCTCTTATAACGTTCCCTTTACATACATAGAACGTATTGAATAATTATTCTTTTATTAAATATTTGAAAAAAAAACACTTTACTTTGTGCTTAGATAATTTTTAGTTCCCTGATAGTCTTGAGAAGGGCTTGAGGAACGATGATTTCTACCTTTTATAGTTTTGTTTAAAAGCTTGTTACCGTGTTTTCCAATTTTTATTTTTAATTTTACTTCTTTTTTCTATTACTATCATTCGTTTTCATTTTCCATTCATAAAATATAAAATTTCATTTCAAAATGTCTGAGTTTATTTTTATGTAATTAAATTATATTTAAAAATTTTAACGTAATTATGTAATTTCTCATTGAATGAAAATGTAAATTTGTCGACATGGAAACGAGATATGTATATAATTTGAAATTAAATTTGCTCCAACGCAACTACCTCATTAGCCCTAATAAAAAAGGAATAAAGATAAAGCTATATACTTATGTATATATACGAGTATATATAATACAATATATACATGTTCTGTAATCGCAATTAAAAAATAGCTCATGTCCATTCCAGATGAACTCATTTCTATGTTTTACTCCTTTTCACTTATTATCATTTTTTTTTAATATTAATTTCATATTTTTAATTTTGTTTTTTTTTTCCTGTTTTAAATTCCTCATAAAATAATATATTTTATTTTCACAAAGAATCGTGAAAATTCTCAAAACCCAGTGAGGCATTTTGTTTGTATTTCTTTGACAATTTTTGTTAAAACTCCTCGAAGTGTAAGCAATGATTTTCTGTTAAATCCTTTTTCACTTCGTGTGATATAATAAAAGGCACCTTTTGGCTGAGGACACGTACGTACACATATACGAAACACCTTTTTGACATTCCATAAAAAAAAATAATAATAATCAAAAAAAAAAAACCAAAGAAGAGAAAACAACTCAACGATGATGTTGAAGATGATGATGATGAGAACATTTCACCACACATGGCGTTACGTGCTCCTGTGTGATGGAAGCAATTAAGTTGACCCATTTGGCGAAGTCATCAGTTGCCAATTGGCATTTGGCAATCATCAGTGTGAATAAGAAAAAAAAATTCATAATATCCATATCCTCGAACCAGAAAATCCAGAGCCAGTTTGCGAGAAACCTCATCATTTGGCCGAAAGGCTACTGCTGCTGCTGCTGCTGCTGCTGCTGCTACTGCTGCAAGTCAGCCAATTTGACTGCACAGGCACACGTCCATTAGCGAAAACATTATTTTTAATTATGTTCAACATCAACATTGATGTACATATATCCAATCCAATCGATTTCAATTTTTAACTTCAACAATATTACAAATTGAAGTTCGTGTAAAAATATAAATATAAATTAAAAAAAAAAAAAAATTAAAACCAACTCACTCCGGAGACCATGTTGAATATAATTGCCTGTGCAATACAATATTTCCTGATGTCGCATTCCCCCTCTATCCTATGGTAATAAAATACACCCCCATTTCATTGGATATTTCTCAATATTATTTCAGTCAAAAACAAAAACAAAAAAATAACTTGAATAAAAATAAAAAAATTCCATCTATCATATCAGTTAGTTAATAATATGCAATGTTTTTTCAACATGTTTGTCTGATGCAATATTTTTCTTTTCTCATTTTTATATTATTTATTTTTTTTTCCAGATAAGTGACATCCATCAATTTTACACGAAAAATCATGATATGCTACTGGATATCGATATGGAATATAAAATGGGAATATCAGCCTCTGCGGGAAGCCACCTTAGCTGTCATCGTCTAGTGACTGAATATCTGACGGGTCTAATTGCATTTTTTATCATTGGACTGACAACATTTTAACAACAACGATGCCATCAGTAAAAACAGTTGTCTTGTTGTTATTTTTATTTTTTTTTATTATTTGTTTTTATTTTATTTTTGTGTCTGATTTAATTATTGTATAATATTGTTTTCGTTTCATTTCATTTTTTTTTGTTTTTATTTTAAAAATTGATTTTAAAAAATATATTTTTCTTATATATGGAAAAAAATGTTATTCTATGCTCTGATATAATATTTTTATATAGATACATAATATATAAATATCTGATTTTGCAAATTTTTTTTGTTTTTCTGGGAATATTATTTTAATATTTCAGAAAATGTGCCTTAAATTTCTGTAAACTATGTAAATTTAATTTTTGTGTTTATTTATTTTTGGAATTTATTTTTAACTAGATTTATTTATTTATAAACGAAATGATTTGTAAGTTAAAAAAAAATTAAAAAACAAGAAATGTACATTATTAAATTTTAAATATAATGATGGAATGTGTAATTAGACAGCCCAACGGACACGTAACTAGAAAATAAGATAAATTAGTTTGTAAATGTAAATATAATTTATTATTATAATAACTAAAAATTAGCATAAAAATTAGAAATAAAATTTCGGAGGAAAAATTCGATTCATAAAGATTATAAAAATTGAAGGATAAGGGATATAGTATGAATATATTTGATTATTTTAAATTCGTCTTGACATTTAAGCAGGGGTACTCTGTAACGGTGTAAACGCATGCTAAAAGTCGTAAAAGCTTGTGTAAATGAACTGTCAAAATTTAATGTGTACGGTATAAAAAGCAGTACTTTGACGTTTGATGTGTCACATTTAGATGATTGATTGTTTATCACACTATTTTAAATACATTTACGCAAGTTATTCAAAAGAAACATGCATGGAACGTGTTTAGTTAATTTGACCATTTACAATCTTACTAGTTTACTCGGTTGCATGAATAACCCTTGTTTTTATTTTTTTCTAGCTTTCTAGCTTTTTCCTTAAAATATTTAACAAAAACTGGATTATTTTCGATAAGGGGGTTTTCCCAAAGTTAAATAAATATTAAAAAGATTAAGCCTCATTGTGAAAGAAGAAGAAAGAAAATTGGTATATTATTTAAATAATTGTTAAACTACGTTTAAAGTAAAATTAGTTAACATTACAAATGAGGTAATTTCAGTTTGACAGCTCATTTTTTTCTCTTTCTAACTCATAGATAAAATTCAAATTTATAAGGCTGGTTCACAATCGAATTTAAATTTATTTTCGGCTGAATGCATTCACTTAATTTCCAAGATTTGGTTGCACATTTTGCCTAGTGAAAACAGGCTATTAAACAAATTTTACCCGCATTAACCTCAAAATAACGAAAAGTGTTCTGTTCTTTTTAAATTTCAAAGTGTCAATATTTTTATGAAACAATTTGGGGCTAATGTACAAACCAATTCAGCATACACAAATATTGCAGAGCCTCTTCTAAAGCTTTATCACAAGATTTCCATATAACTTTGCAATTACAGCGTTGTCAGCTATCTCAAAATATTTTGCGATAACTTGACAGATATGTCAGCTGTCGCAGAAATCTTGTGACAGTTTCTTCTTAGGAGCTGCGTTAGAATATTAGTATTCACTGATAGTACCCCTTAAAATATGTTTGTAAATTATATGCAGGTATTGTTAATTCACCATTTCGTCGGAAAACTGAATTTTGTTGTAAAAGCTGCTCTAGTGTTCCGAAGAATCTGTAAAAAGGCCCCATCGATATACTTATTTCCGCTAACAATTTTAAGGATTGATTTAATATCATTTTTCGTAACTTTATTCCTTCTGCCTTCAATAAATTTATCAAAAATATTGTAAAAAGATTTATACCATTTTAAATGAATTAATATAAAAAAATAATGACAAAAGCGAGGGAAAATGAAAATTCTCATCTCATACAAGTATTAACGAATTAAAAAAAAATACCTATACATAATATTATAAAAACTTAAAAAATGCGCTAAAAATCTGTAAATAACACAAACATAGTCAAGCATAAATTAGTCAATGATAAATTTATGTATAAATTAAAAGAAAAATTATTTCGAAACAAAAACTATATTAATTAATATGGTTGTAATATTTAACAAAAAAAAATATTTATGTAAAAATTATAAACTAAAATATACGTAAGGATTTTTATGACTTAAATTTAAGAAACAAAAATATTCAAACTAAATGCTAAGTGTAAAATATAAAAGTAAAATTTAAAAAAAAATCAATATTATGGATCGATATCATTCGCACAAACTCGGCCCATAAAGACTTATATGAGTGTTGAAATATTTAAAAGATGAAAACTGAAATAAAATCATTTGAATATTAATTTGTAAATTTAAAAAAAAAATTGATTCATTTAAATTTGAATACAAAAAAAAATGTAATGTGTAAAAACAATTATTCGAAACAAATCCGAACCACTTAAATAAAAAAAAAATTAAAAGAGATACAATTAAATGCTTATAAAAAATGTAGACTCACAAAAATCACCATATTTCATTGATTGGCTAGAGGGTAAATTTTGTAGAATCTATATTTCTATTTTTTCTTTTCTTTAAAAACAATATTTAGTTTTATTTCCACTTTAAAGAAATGCATGACATCGGATTGATAGATTTCAAAATAGAAGCCTTTTTCTAGTTTTTTTCTTCAAAATTTCTACTTTTAAAGAAGAACTCGAAAAAAAGGTTTACTTTCCAAAACTGTAACATAATTCATCTAAAACTCTCAAAAGAAAACCGATGTCGATATTTGTATTTGATTTTATTTTAAATTTAAAAATTAAACAAACTATTAACTCTATATCAAATCAAAATGCCCCTTGTCCTTTTTCAAAATAAAGCAAGAAAATTGAACATAAAACAACCTGGATCAATGTCATAGAGATCAAAAATTAACAAAAAAAAACATAAAACCAAAATTGCATTGAACCTATAAAAAATAAATGAAAATATAAAAATTTATAATAAAAAAAAATAATAGAATAGGTCCAAGAACTTTACATAAAATGAGAAATTTTATTTCCAAATGAAAAAATTAATTATAAATTCATCAAACAAATAAAAAAAAATAAAAAGTGAATTGTGTAGAATCATATCATTACATTTAATTTTATACTATTATTATGTTTATAAGAGCAATTGTATTACTAATTTTTATTATAATTTTAAAGATTAAAATTTAAACTAACAAAAATGTATTATTTAAATTAACTATTATATTATATAATAAAAAAAAACTATGTGTATGAAATAGACTAAAATAATTATAAATAACAAATAGAGTAAATATATTAGGTATACTTATAGATAATATAAAAAAAAAACTTACTTTTTATTTAACTTAATGTAATGTTATACAATACTATATAAAAGTTGACTAACTGTAGATACATATTTAGAGATAAATAAATAAATACTTAAATAAGTGATAAATTTTCAAAAAAAAAAATATATAAAATAGTAAATGTGTTGCGTTTTATTTGTACTTTAGAATAGGAGGTATTCTCCTTCCTGAAAAATTCAAGGTCTTACCGGTAAATTCTAGAAGTAAACTATTTTGAAAATTAACAGTAACATATCTACAGTTTAATTGAGGAAAGAAAAGGTTTCAGTTATGGAGTACTTGGGATAAGTTACTAGGCCATACGTTGATAAATTATTTTCCTCAATTTTATTATAAACAGTGGTGCCAATGGAAATGTTTTAAGTACGAAAGGACTGAATAATGCATGAATTTGGCTCAAGATTTTATGGAACTATGTAGATCGTCAAAATACTTACATTACAAAAATAGCAGTTCTAGGATCTCTTAATTGTTGTTGTAATGCATGTATGTATGTGTTTTTTCAGAGGTATAGAACTTTAAGTTGACAGCCGTTTTAAGAGCTATTAAATGATTTGTGTTTAGTTGGGTTTTGGCATTTCAACATGAATACACTGAAGCTGAACAAGGCTTCCAAATTGTGCAAATTTATCCCCCAAATTTATTAGGTTGAATAGCAGCTACGTAAACTAAATTGCCGTATTTGGAGTGAAGATAATCCTGAAGTGTATGTTGGAACACCGTTATATCCAGAAAAACTGTTTGAAAGAACTATCCCCTAAGTAATGTTTTCTGTGCTATAACATATAAATATATAAATAACGGTGGCATTTTGGTAATTTATTTATTCACTCAAGTAATACAATTATTCCCCGATAACCTTCCTTCAATTAACATTTATTGTTTTTCACTTTGTCAAAAACATTTTCTCGTCATAACTGCTCTATTATGCTATAGTTTGAAATAAAACAAATGGTTTATCAATATTCTTTAAATATCATTTTATTACAATCAACTAAATAAAATAAAATAATAATAAAAACGACATTTCAAATAAATCTCAAAAACATAAATTAGGTAAGTCAACAACAATGCAAACTTTCAGCGCATTTGAAATAACTCTCAAGATAAAATTAGTTTCAAATTTAATATAATTCAAAAACTTTAACTGACGACTCAAGCTAATTAAATTAAACGAACAAAGCACGGCAAACAATCATTTAATAAAAATAAATAGTTTTTTAAATAAAATTTTTGAAAAATGTATCTTTTATTATGACAGCTCTTATACAATCAGAAGAATAAATTCATAGACGAGAGTTCGAATTAATAAATTTTTTGATTATATGAGAGCAAAATAAGAAAGAAAAAAAATTCATTTAATGAATTTATTTTTTTTTAAATCTAAAAATAATTCTTTTTTTAATTTTTGCAATAGCGCAAAAAATGCAATTAATATTATTTTTTTTTTGTTTTTGGTTTTAATGGCAATTACATTAAATATCATTTTATAACAAAAAGTGTTTCAGTGCTTTTTTTAATAACTAGAACTAATTTTAAAGTTTTTTTTTATTTTATTTATTTTATAAAATTTAAATTTCGTTGTACTAAATTTATATTTTATATTCAATAAATATTACACTAATTTTAACATTAATTATATCTAAAAAGTGTGCAAAAAGAAAAATAATAATAATTCACAACAAGAGTGCACTGACAGAAAATGAGAAAGAAATAAAAAAATTACAATTTTTATCAAAATCAAAACAATTTAATTATTATTATTTATTGCTGTGTTAAGATTTTTGTTTTGATAAATTTCGGTTTTGGGATTGATTTGTTGGTTTTACAATTTTATATTTCCTTTTTTTTTGTTGCTTTCTATTGTTTCATTTTTTTATTACAAAACACTGGCAGCTATGAAATAGATTAATAGTAATTCATTATTTTATTTTAAACTTTATTTTTTGTTTAAAGATTAAATGCTAACTTAGCGAGTATACAACAAGAGACGGATATTGTTTTTGTTTTTTTTATTTTTTTTTTCTATTTCATATTGTTGATAAGGTAGATTGTTATTTATATACCAAATAAAAATTATTGTGCAAAATATTTTATATATAGTAAAGGCGAACAATAGATTTAGTAATAAGCGTATCTCTGTCAAAGAAGCTGGTTTCAATTGTAACGTTTCCGCTGAAAAAAAAAGAAAAAAATTAAATCTATTATGTTTTTAAGGTGACAAACAAAAATATATATAAAAGCAGTTAGAAGGTCAAATTTTTATTGTTAACATAGCGGTTCTTAGAAATAACCGTTTAAATAAATTTCCGTTTTTTTAACAAAATGTTGGTAACCAAACTCGGATTTGTTTTATATTAATTTATTTGCAATACGTTACGATATATTCTTCTAAATAAATCGTGGAAAACCATTGGCTTCAGTGAAAAGAGGAAAATAGAAGGTTATTACAGTTCAGAACTATCTCACCCCTAAATGGCTGAAACACATGAAAAGTGGCATACAACACTTAGCTTTAAAGACTATGGACAATCGAGTGTTAAGGGCTACTCTTGCCACGGTTTAAGGGGTCATTTGAAGTGATGTTTATCAAGTTCTAAAAAAAAAACTTTACCTTCCTACAAAGAAGCACACCAGCTTTTTCCCCGTAACAGTATAAAGTTGAAATAAGAACTTTATTGTATTGTTTTATCTAATCATTCGAAAATCGAATGTTTTGAAAACGATTTTTTTGAAATTTTGTTTTTTTTTTTAATATAAAGGGTGTCCTGTTATTAATGGATAAACTTGAAATTGGTGATAGCAGATCTAATAGCGAATTTTTTTTCGAAAAATGTTTTTAAAAAATAATTAAGTACATAATTAATACAGCACTAATAAAGGATTCTTGATGTTTTCTTATTTTTATATTATTCTTGAATAGCCGTTTTCAAATAGAAAGGATAGTTGGTACCGTAATTTTTTGTGAATAACTTTTTTACACAAAAATTATTTAAAAATGTATGGGAGCATACGTGGCTAATTTCCTAAAAATTTTCCTAGCTGATTTGCCTTCCAAAATGGTATAATGGTCTTTAACTATAACTTTTGAACATTTTTTTCAAATGAAACTCATCATCATCATCGGCTAGACAACCGGGGTCCGGTCCTGGCCTCCTTCAACAAGTCTCTTCACCTATCCCGGTCTTGAGCCAACGCCATCCAGTTGCGCACCCCAAGGCTTCGGACGTCCTGGTCTACGCCATCTCTCCAGCGCAAGCATGGTCTACCACGCTGCCGTCTACCATAGAATGTACAAAAGACTTTCCGAGCAGGTTCCTCTTCACTCATGCGAGCTAGGTGCCCTGCCCACCGGAGTCTACCGAGCTTAATTTTTGTCACTATGTATGTTTCAAGGTAGATTGCGTACAATTCATGATTGTACCGTCTCCGGAATCGTCCTTCCTCACATATGGGGCCAACAATTCTCCTTAAGACTTTTCTCTCGAACGCGGCTAAGAGGTCGGAGTGTCTTTTGCTAAGCACCCAAGTCTCGGATCCATACGTGAGTACTGGCAGGACCATGGTCCTGTACAGCAGCAGTTTTGAAGTTATGGTGAGGTTTCTGGATTTGAAGAGCTTTGACAGACTATAGTAGGCTCTGTTGGAATTGAGCAGCCGCCCGCGTAGTTTTTTTCTATATACTCTTATCGGCTGCTACTATTGACTTAAGGTATTTAAAGGATTGCACCACTTCAAATTCGTGCTCCGCAACCTTGATTGTTTGACTTCTCGCATTCGACGCCATGTACTTTGTTTTACCTTCACTAATGTGCAGCCCTATATTTTGTGCCGCCTGCTCGATCTGGATGAAGGAATCGTGTACAGCAAGCCAATATCTGGCTGGACCTGTTGACGATGGTCCTTCTTGTTGCCGTGCTTGCTTTCTCCAACGCCAGGTTGAAGAGGAGGTAAGCCAAACCATCCGCTTGTAGGAGTCCATTAAAGATGTTGATCGGTCTGGATAGCAATCCGGCTATTTTTACTTGGCTCGTTACATTGGTCATAGCCAACCTACAAAGTCGTGTCAATTTATTTGGGATGCCAAATTCTATCATGACTTTTTAAAGTTCTACCCTGGCTATGCTATCATAGGTGGCCTTAAAGTCTATAAACAGATAGTATATGATGGAATGTTAAATTCAAGACATTTTTCCATCGCCTGACTAAGGGTAAAGATCTGATCAGTTGCAGACATTGACAATGACAAAATCTTGGACTAAGAAAGAACAAGAAGGATGAGGTAAACGTCGGAAAACATTCATATACTATGTACACAGTACAGGCACAGTAAACGTCTCGCAAATGCTGAGGAATTGTAGTAAAAAGTCGGGATACAATTTATCTATGTATGTACCTGTTTCCATTTGAATAATTGACAAAACTTGTTTGCTTCAGAAAATTCCACTATTTTAAAAATTACAAAAAAAAATTTATTTCCACATCATTAATTCTTCGTAGGCTTCATAAAATCTTGATCAAGACAACTTAATCAAAAAAACACATTTGATGCTCGAGTTCAAATATCATCTGACTCGGCAGCAATAAAAGCAACCTTAACTAGAATACCAAAATCTCGTATGCAGCAAGATAAACGATTAGCAAAAATATTAAAATGAGTTCAAGTTTGTTTACTTGTTCGCCAAACCCAACAATCTAGCATGACATCATTATATCGAAAAATAAAAACCAGATTCTAGTTTTTGAATATGAGAAGCGATGTTAGAAGGAAAAAAAAATAATTCCTGCACGATTCATATCACTGAAATGCTGAAAGTATCTATAGCCAGTCGAACGTTTGGCCAATTGCCAGCAAAATTCAATACAAAACTCCGAATCATTGTGGCAGATGGTTTTGTTTTTTCTTTCAGTGGTTTACTTATAACTCATAGAACAACTTTCCAAATAAAGCAAATGTCATAGTCATACAGTCACAGTCCAATTCCCTCATCTTGAAACTAATCGTCACCACCAAACCAAAAATAAAATTTCAAACTGGCACACACAACCGTGTCGCCTTATAGGTATGGAAATTGCATCCAGCACTCGGCCAGATAGTTTGATGCGTCATGTTCTTCCATAATTCAAAGAAACGAAACACAATAAAAAAATACCTTGTCAAGACGATATTGGCATGAGAGTGAAACCTACGCACTTGACCTCGATAATATGTTCAATAGAACTGGACTTGGCTTCCCTAGCAACGGATGAATGCAAAAATAATTAAATTCTTCTCGTTTGTTTTGGTCAGAAAATTAATGAAAAAAAAAATGGACTTACTTTAGAATTTTAGCAGGCATCATTTGTGATTCGGGGGCAGCTTCAATTGTCGATTGCCATGTATTTGTGGTATTTGGCCCAACCCAGCCCATCTCGAAGAACCACTCTTCCATGATTCGTCCTTTAAATAGGACTTTCTGGTCCAAACGAAAGTTCTCCATTGATTCGATTGTGCTGAAGTTGATTTCCCGCGAAACCGCCCGCAAGTCAAGAATCTTCACCGGCACCTTGGCTTCGTGTTCGTGATCTGGCGACGCAAAGTCCTTGTTCTCTTGCCAGATTATTTGGCCCGTATCTGCATCACGGAGAATCATGTAATTGCTGGAAGAGAGAAGCACAGTTATAGTTGTTTTTCTTTTGCGTTAATTGAATCTTTGGATTGGGTGCATACATTTGGAAACCTTTTTGGATTTTTGTTCCCGGCGACACTTCTTCAGAATCCATTTTTTTTTTGTTTTTCTTAAACTGGAATGTTGTTTAGCAAAAAAAAAGTGTATTTCATGCACAACTCTATTTGAAGTTTTTTATTTTTCTATTTTTATGTGGGTGGATAACCTAGACGAGGACACACAGCAACAACGTACGCAAAGAAGTCCAAATCCAACAAAAATTTGGAAAATAAATACAAAACAAATGAAAATTATTTTGACATAAATTTGTCAAAAATTTGAATGTTTCTTTTATGTGATGGTGGTGCTGCTGTGCGGGAAATAGAAGAAAACTAAATGAAAGATAACAAGGTTTGTTTGTTTTGCTTACTCAATTTCAAGAAAACACGATAGTGCGCTCTGTTTTTGGACTTAAACCTTCCTTTGTATATGAAAACTATAGTACTATCATGGTGGAAGTCGAATGGGGCGACATCTAATTTACCTATGCAACCCTCACTCTTTTTTTTTTGCGGAGAGCTTATGGAGGTTTTAAATGATATTTATTGATATTTTTTGGATGCAATAATCCAAAAAATAGTCTACTCTTGCCCCTACCACCAATTTTCGACGCTTAAAGACTCCCCAAATCGAATTTTACACCTCACATTTTGCAGCGCCACCACCAGGACCTCTGCAACCCTAAAAAAAACTCGCCATGATAGTACTATAGTTTTCATATACAAAGAACCTTCTCAACTAAAAAATCGTTTTGTTGAAATTTTTCTTTCAAACCAGATCTTCATTTAAAACTAAATCTACACGCACATGCAGCTATATTTTAAAGATTGACATTTTTTTGTTAAATAAATTTCATTATTGACGTCAGTTATTTTTATCCCGTGTTTACTTTTTTTTATTAATATTATCCTTTCAATAAATTAATTCTACATTATAATTAGAGCCGAAACGAGGTAAATTTACATATAAAATGTTCACTTACACATGAGGTAATTTTGTTTGACAGCTCATTGTTGACTTTTCCTTCTGTCTCATAGAAAAATTCCAAATTTATAAGCCTACCAAATGGTTGAAGGGAATTCGGCATAATGTTCTGCAACAAAAGAATATAATAAAGGCTTAGTTACATTCATGTTCATTTCAAAGTGCTAAAAGTGTTTGATAAATTGTGTTTCACTTTTTTTGTCTAGATGTCAAATTAAATTAATACATTTCTTTTTGTAATTTTTTACAATCAAAAAAAGCTACAAATTTTTTATCTTTTCTTTACTCCTTTCGGCTAACTATACCTACTTTTTTATAATTTTTGTTCTTGTAAAGAAGCTTGTGTCGGTTGAGATACTCAAAAAATCACAAAAAATCGAAAATTCTTTAAAACAGAACAAAAATTCGAATTCAATTGGTTGAAAAGAATTGGTAATAAGAAATCTTCAGATTTTAAATACGTATAGTATTTTCACTTGAATTCAATCTGTGTAATAGCGCCCAACAATAGAACTAAATTCAAATACCAAATCAAACAGATCTTTTTTGTATTTTTCAAACGCCTAAGGCCCAGCTGTTTGCAGTTTGACATTTCTCCTCTCAATTTTGCACCCCCGCCAATAAAAAAAAAATCAAATTATTTGTTCTTGTTCGTGTGAAATTGTGCAAAAGGAAAAAACTCAAATGCTCCCTCTTTTCTACAAAAATTCTATTTTTATAAAATAAAATTTCAATGATTATTTTTAATAAATCAAATATATAAAAAGTGTAACGATAAATAGGAATTCTTATTTAATACCAGTTAAATGAATTAATCAACAAATTTCAAGTGTGTATCCTAAGGTAAGCGAACAAAGTTTTTTTTTTCTTCTGTCTGTTTTCTTTTCGATGATAATTTTGGATAAATAAAGATTAAATAATGTGTTATCTTTGTATTTAGGTCCTTTCGCAAACTATCAACAACCATGGAAATCGAATTAAATGGCCCAACAAGTTCAATTATTACAAACGGAACAGACAAAGGTTCGTAGTTTTACATCACAATTTATTGCATTTTTCTGAATTACAACATGAAAACTTCTTATCAGAATCGGATGCAGCATCATTAAGCAATCTGGATGATAAGGCACAACAAATCCCTGCAATAACAAAGGAATTGACACCATTAGTAACAAGTTGTGTGGAAAATGGAGAACGGTAAGTGTAGCTGTAGAAAGTACCTAGTTTTCTAAGTTTTTTCTTTTCTTTTTTAGCGATAAGAAAGCAAAGAATCATAATTCATTAAGTTGTCTAGATAAGAAGTATATAAAAGGTGTACCCCTCTAGGCTCTGTAAACCCATAGTGTTGGGTAAAGTCTGAGTGATTTTTTTTTGTTCCCGCCGCCAACGTATTGTATAAAAGAAATTACATTTCAATTCAAATGCATATCAATTTTAAGTAAATTAAGCCTCGGAAACAGACACTCTGAGGTACCTATCTACTTTGCAGTCGATTCTCAATGCGCTTGTGTTACTGTGGAAAGATACCCACTCATTTATGCTTTTAATCATTTTATAATTGATTAGTACTAATTAACTGAATTCCTAGAATTGTGAGGTCATCAGAGGGTGGTGTTGAATTATATTTGGCTAAATTTTGGTTTAAATACCTTAAAAGAAGTCAGTCATCAGCTCAACTAACCTTAAAATAGAATTGAACCGGTTAGAAGCTAGATAATATTTTTTGATCAGACAGATAAAACGATCACAAAAGATGAAACGTGATGCGTGAAAGTAAACAATGATTAATATTTATTTAAAAAGCGCGCAATCGTAAAAGAGAAGGTCATCGCCCTAAAAAAAAAATTGAAAACAATATTGTGGGTTCTAGTAATTGTATTTATCATTTAAACTTTGATATTTGAAGCAGTGCCTCTTGATATGAATATTAAGTTAGTTTGATTTGTTTTTGTTTGGGGATACTCACTATCAGTACACATTAACATAAATATTTATAATAATTTAGGTAAGACTTAATTTCATTAACTTTTCTAACTATCGAAAGCCTCTAAAACAGTTGAACAAAAAAATCCGTTTTCAAATTTTAATCATGAGAAAAGTATTTGAAAGCGACAGCAAATTTTGTAGATGAATGTTTGAAAATTATAAGAGTATACATAAGAGTAAACTTAAAAGTAGGTAAATATTTTTTGTTAGTATTTGGAAACAGTAAAGTTTCATAAAAAAAAAAACAATTGTCTAACTTTCATGTCAAAGCCATAACTACTTATAATAATTTAAAGAAAAATGTATCATGCAGTAATTTTCTTCTAGGTACAAACACTTAATTTTTCTTTTGTTTGCTTTTATAAACTCCGAAAAAACCGTAACTGCTTATATTCTTGTCAAAAATGGTTAGTTGTAAAATTAAAGTGACAGAAGAAAAGACAAAGTATCATGATATATATTTAAAAATAATTATTGATAACATATACATATGTATATCGGAAATCGCATTTTTTTTTGTTAATTCTATCATCAAATATTCAAGGTCTTCTCAATGTTTCCTTGAGCACAGTAAAAGTTCCGAAAAAGAGACCACTCTTGTCTCATAGAACTACTCCGAGAACCGAAATAAATTATTTTTAAATTAATGAAATGGTAAACGATCTTAAAATCTCGATTTAACAAAAACATATAAATGTATTATTCCAAGATTGGAAAACCTTACAAGCTAAATGCTTCCTTCCTTTTGTCTTTTTAAATTAATTAAAAATTCTTTTTCTTAAAAAATGTATAAGCAGGTAAATAAATTATTTACTGCATTTAGTTAATTTTTTTTTATTGTTTCTATTTGTTTAAAGTATATTTTTTTTTAAATACATTTAGTCTAGTTGTAGTTACAACAATCTTTTAAATATCCTACTGACAAGGCGCACTTGACCGAACATTAGTAAAAGACGCTGTCATTAGTCAGTGCACATGTTCCAGTGTTAATTTTCGGTACTTGACATATAAGCTTTAAAAAACGTAAATCCAACTTTTACCAGTTAATGTTTTTTTTTTTAGTTAATCAACATCAGATAACCTGTTCTGCTCAGCTTTAATTAAGATAAGAAGAACAGTTCTAACGATTTTAATTCAACTTCTTGTATTGTAATATTCAAAATGATTGCAATTAAACAGCATGTCAAGAATTTTTTATTTTAATTAAAAATGAAACTAAAGTAGTTCAATCAACTTATTCCTGAATATTCTGATAAGATTAAGTTCTTACACATTAATTTCATTAAGGTGAATATTCAGGTCGGTATTCACCGAGCACCCATAAATTTATGAGACTCATAACTCAAAAAATCCTCTATCATTAGATCATGAATTTTTTCTTCTTATGGGCTAATGAGGGAAATTTTTTTGAGTTTTGATTCTGATTAGCTTATGAGCGCTAGTTCAACATAATATTTTAAAACTTTTCTGTCAGTCCATTTTATTCTTTTTGCCTGTCAAGTTCTACCTGTTTCTTAAAAAAAAATTAATCTTTCTCTTTTTTTAATGAGATTTTAAATGAGCTAAAAATGAAGAAGAAAGAAATACATGTAAAAAAGCTTTCACTTTTTTTTGAGAAAAACAATATTAGATATCGATCTGTATTTTGTATTGTTAAAATGTCGAATTGTATTTTGGCACGAAAAGTATCACACCCCTAAATCAAAATTTATCAAAATATTAATGCATTAAGCTAAATATCAAATTGATGATAAAATAAATAATTCCATTTAATTAGTTCTTATCCAACCGTAAATTTTCTCTTCAAACCTAAAAAAAAAAGTTATATAGAATTATTTATTTACCAAGAATTTCACGAAATTAATTGTTTTGTTGTCTAGCGTCTACTATCTTAAGTTAGTAGTCAAATCATTGTAATTACACTTAAAGATAACAATTAATTACGGAAACATACCTAATCCTCCACCTACCCTTACTATAGCTAGCTATTTTGAATGGAAATTATCGAGTCTATAAAAAGATTACCCTTGAACTTTCTTCATTTTCATAATACTTAAAAAAAAACTTCTATACAAAATAAACAACCCACTCAAGGAATCTAAATTGTCTGTTTGTTTTTTATTTAAAGTTACGTCTGCATATTGGAACGCCTTTGGCGTCGATTTCATCCAGGTTTACCCTAATTAGTAGATAATGTAACGTCGTCATTGTTATACGAAAGAAACAGTAAGTACGTCAAATTTTCATGACGTAAACTAAACTTTTTTGGTGGCACTGGTGTAAGGTGTTCAGTTTAGAAATATTTTTTTTTACTTCAAAACTTTTGGCTGTAAATTTAAACACTAAAAATTAACTTCGACTAAAAATGACAAAAACTTAAAAAAATATTTAATTTAAAATTTTTATTATTTATCAAATTCACCTTGCGAAATTAAAAATTGCATACAAATTAAAAATAATTACATAGTTTATATATTTTCCATTGGCAGATAATTCATAATTGATTTCAAAAAATGAAATTAAAAAAAAAAAAGATTTTGTTCCAAAACAAACTCTGACTAGATTTTGTTTAACTTTTCTGTGCAATTGAAAATAAAAAGTTTTGAAAAATGGAATACCCTGTAAATACGAAGCAATAATATTAAAATCTATCTCAAAGCACAATGAAACGTCATTCTAATCTCTAAAGCCAACACTTGAGCTTTTGTTTTGTCAAATATTAATTTGCTACTCTACCCCAATCTGGAGCATAGAGACACGCACACGACACACAACAGTTAAAAGCTTTTCGGAGTTTACACATTTTGTGACGTCACACAAAAATTCACTTTGCAAACAACAACTGTTGAGCTCCGGTCCGGATGTATTCAATAATCAAGCTTTAATTTAGTGTTTAGCTTGCATCCGACTTGTTTAGAGTTGTTTAAACAGTTATTTGTTAAATTCCTCGTTCAATGTATATTTGGTCCAATGGAAATCGTCGTGTTTTGTATTAAGTAGAATTTGTGTTTCTGTTGTTTTTTTTTTTTTAATTTAAAATCACCAAATAATATTTATAATTTTTATTTGTATCTACATAATGTCTGTGATGTGATTGTTGGCCATTTATAAAGCATATTTAAAAAAAAAAAAAGAATATTATATAAAATTCCCCTGATAACGGGGATAGTATAGAGTGGTTTGTTTTTAGCGTGATTTGTCTTTGAATTTATAAAAGATTAAATTTCACCAATATGTCATCGAATCGAAAGAAAAAATCTGGATATTTCCTTTTGAATAACGACGATGATGCCGATTCAAATAATGATACCGTTATTTACAGGTAAACAAAAGAATTTTATAATCACATAAAGGTATTTGACACTTCCATTAAGAGACATTGTAAACGTCAAAGTCATGTCGCGGTTAGTGATGTTTGATAAGAAAAAGCAAGTGTCGATCATAATTGTTTATTGTTATTTTTATTACACTTTGTCAGTTTAGATTTTTTTTTTGTTGAGTGGGTTGACAGGTAGATTTTTAAGGGGATGTCTACATTTAGATATAAAAATAATAATTAAATTAAAATTTTTGTCAAACAAATTGTGATTAAATCTTTTGCAATGAAAATTTTGTAAATATAATTTAAAAAAAAATTGTGATAAGAAATTTATGAGTGTTATTATTATTATTGCTCTTTTTGTTAATGATTATATTTTGGATTTATTTGAGTTAAGCAAAAAATCATAAATGCATTAAAGTACGGTGTGGAAGAATTGCTACAGTGTCAGATGACTTCCACAAATGTTATCGTGCAAAATTGTTTTGTGTAACTGCATTTGAACTTGAGAACAGATTTAAAGGAGCTTAGTAAATTTTGAAAAGTTAAAATCAACTTTTTCAACGACAATGCGGTCATGATGGAATCTCATAAAATTATTAACTTTCTGCTGAATTTTTTTTTATGTAGATACGTGACGTGCTACATATTTATACCTGTTATTTTCTTGGTTCCTTTTTTTGATAAATACAACATTAAATGCAAGTTTCAATAAAATTACGAAAATAAGTTGGCCTCAGACATGAAACAATTTAAAACGGGTAGGTTTGTCGCTATTTTCTGCGGTCAACCTGCTGAAGGTCACAGGCGGATCATCTTTAGGAGACGAGGCCGTGATTTACCAGAAGTCTTGCCAGTAAGGAAAATTATTCAAAACTTGAAATTGTTGTTCCTCATTTTTCCTTTAACAGCGTACAAGGTCGAAAATATAGAGAGTCGGTACCTACCTTAGCGGCACTGATAATTTTTCGATTTCAACGAGACTGGCAAAAGTCTTGCCTGATCTCGTCTTGTGACCAACTCTACTAGTGATGGGATAGTTGTTATCCCAGTCAAGATTATAACCATTTTTGGAAAAAAAGAAGACAATGATTTATAACCTAATATTAATTCACATAAATGAATAAATTAAATGGTGGCACAGCTCGTGAAAATCCAAGACCTAGTGACTTATAGCCCGCAGTCATTTCTTTGTGCGTGTGGCAGAAACAGAGGGACAGAAATAGAGGGACTTATAATTTCCTGCTTAAGATGAGAAGTTATTTTTTTTTAAATGAAATGTTACTCTTGGAAAATTTAACACTTCCTCACAAAAGTATTTCTTTTAAGTGGGTTGAAAAAGAATCAAATAAAATCACAAAAACAGTTCGTTACCTCTGTTTCGTACTCAACCTCCAATACAATAACAATATTGAACTTTTGTACTTTCTATAGATATCTTCAAATTAATTACAACACATTAGACTCTTATTGTTACAATAATTAAAGTAATATTTAACTGAGATAAATACAAATTTACTCATTCGCAAACTGTACACTTTTAACGCATTGCGGCTCTTATTTTAGTGTTTGAACAGTTGCTTGAGATAATTATACTATTTTAAAACATTTATCGAAACTAAACCAAATGCCTCCGCACCGAACGCATGAAGTATAATATTTATAAAGATTTTTGATGAATTTCGATAGCTTTGAAAATAAATTTAAAATCGCTACCGCTACACTGAATAATTTGTATTCCAATTGATATTAATTTATATAAATATTTTGATCCGTTTATTTTTTTCGAACAATATTTTACATTTAAAACATTTTGTGAATATTTAAATGATCATAAGCCTTTCAGAAATGTTTGAAATGTTTTAACTTTATTTATCTTTTCTTTAAATTCCTACCAAAAAAAAAAATTGAACTTCGACAATTATTTCGAAACACCTTCTGTTTACTCTGCCAAACTTACTTCTTAAATATAAGAACAAAAATAAAATATTTTATATTCGATTCATTTCGAAGGTTACTTAAGAATATTTTTAACTTTATGTATTATATGAATAGTATAGTTAAGCTAAATATATTTTAAAAGATGTAACATTATTTAATTGAAACTATTTTGAACTGAATGACAAAGCATATTCTATTTCTTTAAAAAAAAAAATTATAAAAGATAATTTGAAAAAAATAATCTTTTATCTTTTCATCGATTTCTAATGAAATTATAGTAACAATCTGATAACAAAAATGGACTAATTTATTAATTAAAATCTACCAGATCGGAAGAAAATATTTTTGGAAAAGATAATTTTAAAAGAACAATAAAATCAAAACAAAATAAAAAAAAATTATTGAATCAACTATATGTACATAAGTAAATATTATTGTAATGAAAATTCTAAAGAGTTATTGTTGAAGAATTTATTGTCACAAATACAATAAAATTGACAATTGTGCTTAACTGAAACAATAAAATAGGTTTAATACAATTTATTTTATTTTTTTAATTAATCTGTTACTATACGTAAAATGGGCGTGAAAAATTCCCTAATTTGATTTGAAATGTTATGATATTTTGTATTTTTTCTGTTGAAAAAAAAGAGTTAAGTATACGCCATGGTGAACACTTTTCATAGAACCAAAAACAAAGTGAGAAGTTTAAGGTTCGTCAACTAGAAAGCAAAAAATTCAAAATCACCCATTTGACACTATTTCAGTTTGTTTAATTTAATCTTGTTAAGATGATATTTTTATGTCAAATGTTAGAAAATTGAAATGAATTTCCATATTATTTATAAACGATTGAATGCATTGTTTCGTTAAACTTAACCAGCTTAATTGTATACATACAAAAAAAAGTATATAAACAAAAAGTTAAGCCACTCGGTGGAAAAGCAAATTCGCGTGTGCTCTTAACGATTCCGTGTGGCTTAGGTAAAATCTACAACGTGATTGAAATTTAAATGCAAGTACCGAACGCACATAAAGCTATTACCAATCTGTAGAATTTTTTTTTTATCTTTACTGAATGTGTGTCTCCGAGAAAACTTCAGTATGTTGTTTGTAGGATCGCTTTTGTCTTTCATTCAAAATCCCCAGTCCGGAAATTAAGTCTTTAGTTTATTATGTGAGTTTCATACAAATAAAATAAAGAAAAAAAAAAAAGAATTTTTATTGAAAACGGGTGACAAAGAATTTATTACTGTTTCATCATAAAACCACTACCATATGTAATTGTCGTTGTCAGAATAATGAATTGCGAAAAAGTTCTTCAAAAAGTCATCTGTTGGAAAACTAAACTATTTATGACATGTGTTATTTGAATTATGTTTCACATGTTATACAACTTAAGGTCTGAAATATTGAAAATAAAATTGTGAAACATTTCTGTTTTTTTTTTTCTTCTTCCCAGATCAAGAGGTTTAATCATCAACAGCTAATTTAATTAAAGACCAAACTGTGATGAATGGATAAACGATAATAAATTAAATAGTTTTATATAACTGACTTTAAAAAAAAATAAATATGTTGTCATCTTAAGTTAAATAAGAAATTTCAAATTGAGACGAAGAAAAAAAAATCTATATAAATTTATATTTTTTTTTTCATCAATTTTCGTTTTTTTTTTTCAATTAAATATCACAATTTGTTATTTGCCGGTAAGAAACCGGTTTGCAAGTAACAATATAAATTCACTATGCTAATTTAATACAAAATAACAAACAAAATCACAACAATTTATCGTTTAGCTTGTTAGTCGTTAATTTTAAGTGCATTTTATTCGGAAATAGATGGATTCACACAGGTGTCAAGTAAATCCGTTTTTGGCATTATTCGATTTTACGAAAAAAAAAATACATTTCACAAGAGACTGCAATTTGTATTGATTGTATTGATTTTATTTGGAATGCAAACTACAACGCAAAACAGAATAATATACCGGCAAAAAATGTCCCTTTTGTTTCTTGTGATCAGATTAAGCTACTCAAAATTTGAGACGTTTATTAATTAATTTTTGAACTGAACTTAACATTAGACGGAAAAAAAAGTTTAAAATAATTTTAAAAAATGCCAAAATATTTTCAGATTTTTATTTTGACGCTAGATAAAAAATTACATGAATTTTTTTTGTGCGGCAATGTTTGTTTTCCTTTTCTTGCCTTGGTTTATCCTACACGCCCTAGTTTTTTGTCACACCTAATGCAAATTACAATGTGTTTAATGTGCGGTGATTGACTTTAATTGAGGCCGTGAGAGCAACAGTGGCGTAACCCATAACATTCACTTTCGAGTTACGAGAGATTTAAGAAACAGAGTTTCTTTAAACATTTTTTGTATTTTCCCTTTGACATTTTTGATTAATCTAAAAACGTAGAAGACGTTGAAAAAGGACATACTTTGTAGGGCAAGCTTCTTTTTTTTTAATTCAACATTATTTTGGAAAAAAAAGTGGGTTACGCCACTATTGCATTCATGGTTTTCATTAAAAATAAAGAAAAAAGAAAGGTTACGCCAAATTTAATATATTATTTTTTATTTCTTTCATAGCTCAATATTTTAACAACAAAAAATTATGTGTACATTTTTACTTAATTTTTAATGATTTTATTCCTAGTGTGATAAAACGTCAAATTTTTCAATTGGGACACCTGTTGACGTTTTTAAATTATTATAAAAAAAGTGAGGGATTGGTGGTATAAATGGAAGCGGTTGTATTAAATCTTTCTTTTTTATCATTTATTTTACGTTGTTCAAGCTGGTTGAGTTTTTTAATATCCACGGATTGTCTTTTTTTTATTTACCTCTTCGAGTAAAACATCAATTTCATTGGAATACTTATAAAAAATTGAAAATGTTTTATTTTTTTCGAAATGTTATTACAGAATTTCAAGCCATTCAACCTTGGAATTTGAAATGGACATATTCAAATTTGTGATATTTTCTTCGAGAGATTTTGTGGAAAAAAATCAGATAAAATCATTTTCACAATTTCAAATGGGTTTCTCTTTCTGGCCGAGGAAATGACATTTACCCAATCATTTGGGACGAAGATATACTTATAAAATTTTTTATTCTTCTCTATTAAACCAAAATCTTGGTCAGATGACAAATAGAAATGGCCACTAACTAAAAATTTACGGTTCATTTCTTTAACAATAAAATTGGGATGGTATACCATTAATTGGCACAACAGGGAAAGTTTTATATTTATATTTTGTTCCCCCCATTGATCAGAATTCATAATAATTTTTTTTAGACTGTTCTACGTTCTTAAAATATTGCATAAAACAAGATCCAATTTCTTGAGGCCCCCTTGACGTTGTAGACTCTTTCCAAACATATGTGTGAACTTTTTCGCTGCCCATATTATGTATACCGAAGCAAAAGGTCACAATCTATACCGAAGCAAACAGTTTCTGAGAGAAGTATGAAGGTTACGCCACTATTGCACTCAAACTATGATCAAATTATAAAATGCAATAACACATTTTTGAGTGCCATCTGGTTTTGAGTGTAGATAGCTGCCTAAAACTATTTTTGTATTAAAATAGATATTATAAGGGACCCATTATCATGAAAAACTCATTTTTGAAAAAAGTGGGTTACGCCACTATTGCATTCACGGCCTCAATTAGTACCTACCAAGCAACTGCGATGTGAATTTTTAAATCGTAGAAGTCAAACAAACAAATTTTAAACGACACTTTTACTTTTTTGATAGATGTTTATGCACTGAGCCTTCATTATCATTTTTTTTTCAATGCTGTCCGAGTTTAGCAAGAAAGCTATGCACAGTTAAAATGCGTACAGCAATGATAAAGTCCCACTATAATGTAATTAGTATAGTTTCACTTGATTCATAAATAAAATACTTTTCACTAGAGTTTCATAAATATAAACAAATTGCATTTATAGTGATGCTTTTCAAGTTGTTCAATTGAATAAATTGAATTTATTGTATAAATTTAAACGTCTGTTGATTTACTGTAAACAATGAGATTTGTTATACATAAATTGTATTAAGATAAATTAAGCGATTTAGTATAATGAATTTCTTTTTACTGCTCAAAGACATCGAATGTTTTTTTTTGTATAATATTCTATGCATTGTATAAAAAATGGTCGTGGGACGAAACAAAAAAGTATTCTAGCTAAATTCTTTTTAAGATTAGCAAAGGAAAATGAAAATATTTGTTAACCTTCTGCGGAAATCCACATTCACAAAAATTAAAATTAAAAAAACGTGAATTTTCAAAAAAAAAAAAAAATTAAAAGAATAATATTTTATTTTTTGAAAATTCACTTTATTTTTAAAATTATGATTCCAATGAATATGTAACTAATGCAAATCTGTAAAAAAAAATTGACAGATATTTTATTTTTAATATAATTTAACCTTTTGTTTTGCTTCACATCCAAGAGGTAAAATAATATTATTAAAAAAAGTTCAGTATTACAAAAATTAGCATTTTTAACCTAGCATCGTACTAAAAATGCCTTTACATGGTACTAAACCGTGATTATTAAATAGGTACGGAAAAGCTGTTAGTCAAATCCATTTGAAAATTTACGGGAAGTTTTTTCTTTTATTTTTCTGTAATACCTGATTCTAAGAAAAAGGTTTTCCAAAAGACTAAACAATAAATGTATTTTTGCCATTTTTTTTTAAATACGGCGAAGTAGATTCGATTGCTTTTAGTGATGTTGAGGAAAAAACATAATTAGTTTTCTTTGCATTTTAATAAATCTAGGGATTGATATGTTATGGTCCATTTACTAACTAAATTATTATATGACAAAGAATTATTAAAAAGTTGCGGAAGTTTTATAAAATTAAAAGTCCAACTTTGCACTCGCTAAAGTCCGTATATAAAAACACAGAGAAAAAAAATATTTAAAAACAATAAGATTCACATATTGATCTATTTCGTTAGTATTTTTTTAAAAGCAACAAAACAAAATTTTAGTTTTTTCTGCAAATATTTAAAAAAAAAATTGAAATTTAATAAGGTTTTCGTATTTTAAAAAGAACACTACTTAAAATGTAAAATTATACGAAAAACTAGCACAAAGGTAGATTGTTTGGCTGGGAACCGGAACGTCCGAGATTAAATACTCAGAAAAATAATAGAACTGGCACTATGCTAGCAATGAATAATAAATAAATAAATAAAAAAAAAAATAAATAAATAAATAAAAAAAATGAAAGAAATAACATTTATCGGTCATTTGGTCAATAAGATTTTCCCCATGGTTTTAATACGACCTTCTTCTTGAATGAAAACTATATAGAAATCTTATAATATTTTTTCTTTTTTCTCACTGTATAAAATCGCTGGTCGTTATTTAACCTTATTTTATTTTAAAACAAAATTTAGCGTGACATTATTAACTTCAAAACAAAAATTTCGCTTCGTGGGTATATAAAATTAAATAATAAAATAATTAAATCTGTTTTGGTTGAAACACATGCCACATGTAAACAAAATTAATTTCAAATTTTGTTTCCAAATCTACAAAGCGGCGCGGCGGAGCCAAAAGCCACAAACCAAACCAAAATAGTTACGAAAACAAAGCTTAGTTAAAATCAAAAAAGCTTCACCTAACCTAGACGCTCTGAGAGCAATTGCTGTGAACGTGTTTTCCTCGCCACCTTCCAGTTTTTTTTTTACTTCTTACCTCCTATTATATGTATGTAAGGTATATCGAATCGATGTACAGGCAGAGAATAACTGTGCGATCGCTGAAAAAAAAACCAGTTTTTGTTGCCCATTTTGTCAACAATCATTGGGATGGGAAATTTACAATATTTTTATTTTGCACTCATTCCAATGACCAGGCCAGGGTCTATCTCGCTGTTGGGGAAAATTGTTGTCTCACCGCTTTCCACAGACATCACAACAGTCTAAAAAGTGATCGCTCTAGCGTGTGATGGTTATATGAAACCATATTTTTTTTTTTCAATTAAAAAAAAAATGTATCTACTATGTACCTACATATATATTTTTATAAACATTTCGATTGAATTATTTGTAACCAAAACAAATTTATGCAACAAGACTCGAAAGAATTGTGATACCGGATCCAGATCATCAGCACTTGGGATTGAAAACAAATTATAGCGTTACGCGGATACCAGAACAAGTCGTTTATAAAAAATAAAAAAAAAACAAACACAAAAAAAATAGATAAAAATCGTGATTGAAGCAGAAAGCAATTTACCCGAAGTAAGTGGAATTTGCATTAGAAAAGATATTATGATTATTGTTAAACCCCTTCGACCTCCATTCGGCCGTCGAATCTTTGAAATTGGAGTAAAAAAAAAGTCGACGACTTTTGAGATGGATGGCTGCATAGTTCATTGAATAAAAAGTGCGTCTCTATCTCTCTCTATCACTTTTATACCCATATAAACTTTAATTGCACAACAATAAAGTATCTGTGAAATAGTTTTTTTTTTTGTTACTTAAAACCTTCGTTTTGTACTTACATATAAACAAAAATGCCTTTCACTTTGTGGCTGAATGAATTTAATTCAAATTTCAAAAAAAAAGGTACATACTCGTACCTGCCAGAAATGAGTTCGTTATATTTTATTTTTTTTTTTGTTGACGAGAGAGCGAAAGTGTTTTGATAAAATTATTTTAAATTTACCTTTTGTTTGGCATGATCTTGTTTTTTTTTCAAAGTGAATGGAATTATAATTGGCTGACCTAAAGCAATAAAAATAACATTGGAGTAAAATGTATCGTTTTTACATTTTTATCCGACTAACAGAACACAAAAATAAATTTTTGTTTACTATTCAATTATTACAGTTAATTGTTTTAACAATATTTATTTCAAGCTTATGACTAATATTACTTTTGGTTTTTACTGAAATTAGATGATCGTGGTAAAATTATTAAAAGAAATTACATTCGCAATATGAATAGAAATTTTTCTCTATTTTTTTTTTTTTTTTATTCATGAGATATCTAGGGAATGATAAAATTAAATGATAAGTTGTTTTTTAACATCCAATTTTTCAAAATATTTTCTTTAGTTTTACCCTAAATGTGGATTATCGCTGCACAAAAAGTTTGCTATGATAAATAACGTTCCCTGTGATAAGTTTTTGACACAAGTTACTACGTTTCCAAAAATTAAATTAAATAAAATGAATTTGTTACGCAGCAAGTTTAAAAAATCAAAAAATAGAGTGGCTTGATTGCTTGATGTCAAAAAAATTTTTCCAGCAATTTTCAAAATGTTTTTTTTTTAAATCCAAAAAAAAATGTCTTAAAAATTTTTATACTCGACATAAATTATAAAATTCATAAAGATTTTGATATTTCGTGAAAAAAATAGAAAGCCAAAAATACAGTTCTATGGAATGTACCGTTAATAATAGTTCTTTTTTTTTGTAGAAAAAACTTTTTTACAAAATAATTTATATTACTTTGTATTAATCATCATTTGGAATATGATAAAATGTTAGAAATCCATATATGCAGAATTGGGTGGATGAGAATAAAGTTTGTACTGGAATTTAATTAATTTTGCTTTTACTTTGAAATTTGGACCGGGTTTCGTTTTTGATCACTTGTGATTTATTGATGCTAAAATTTTGATGAAGGTTCCGAACAATGCTATAATTTGAAATAGTAACAACTTGACCCGACGATCGTCTAGGACAATATCCTTTATTTTGTTGATCAATTAAAGGCGTTTCATTTCCTTTATATTCATACCAAAGTTGTGGCAGATATTCGCATTTGCAACAGCGGAACTTTCGCACAATCAATTTGCGGATACGATGGGACTAAAGAAAGAACAGGGGTTTTAGTGGTTCACCGGCCGCTCAAGATAATCTTAATCTTAAGGGAATAGTAACCGGGAATCTGTGGTTGAAGCTCAGTTTAAGCGTAGTGTGATCAGAGTCTTCTGAATTTCATTCATAGGAATCTAGAATTCTGGTATGTCCAATAGAGTTGTTGGTCTATTGAGAGATGGCTTCAAGAGGGACAGCTGTGTTCTCAGCCATTTGTTTGCCATGTATGTTGATGGGTCTAAAGTTGAGAAGTCTGGGTCTGAAGTTGAAGTTGCAGCTGTTGAGCGAAAAGCTTCATTGATATAAATGCATGCTTTTCTCTGGAACTTGCGAAGTTTGTCACTATACTTAAAGCATTCCACCAGTTGCCTAGCACAGAAAATATTTTTTTTAATAAAAAATTTTTTTTTTTCAATAAAAACCGATGTAAGCAATAGACCAAAAATTTATGTTAACTTAACTAATTTTTTACAGTTTTACTCTTAAACAAATACACGTGCTAAAATAAATGAAAACTTGAGACCTGCATCGCAGTTGACTTGTAAAATATTTCCACAAAATAACAAACTGATCTTGCCCCTAAAAGTCTCAATGTTTAAATTATTTTTCGATTGTTCTAAAATTTTCAAATGACTCTTCCCTAGAGATAATCACGTTCTAAAACACAAAACATTAATTACTCACGTTACATCCTGTAGAAATAGACACTCTTTAGTTATTTATTATACATTCCGCAGAACGAATGATATCGTGGATCTTAATAAATGTATGTATTTTATGTATTCGATATTGTAACACGTTTGACGTAGTAGATAATATCCATAAAAAATACGACAATACTCAATTCGTCACTAAAAGTGACGCAAAACGGTGGATAATAAGTATTTATTTTTCAATTTTCATATTCAAAATAAAAAATTATGGTTTATAAAAGCACTAATATGCCTTCGGTGGTTTTCTGCTTAAAACCTAATTCGTCACTTCTAGATGTGGATTTAATGTACTCGTACAGTACAGCAACAAATTTTGAAAATTACGGGAGCACTTCTGCTACAACGTCTTATGAGCCAATGTATGTTTTGATTTGTGCTCCGTTTTTCATTTCATTCCGTTAACAGTTCACAAAGTCACCAGCACCACATACTTTGGCCTTGGTCAAATTTCCACACGAAACATGGCAAAATAAACAATCTGAAGTGTTTCGATTCCAATAATTATGCACACGACAGAATCTTGTACTTGCTATTAAAATGAACCTCCTCTTATCAACAGAAAACAGAAGGCATTCTAACCCATCTGCTTGTATTGTTAAATCCATAACTGAAGCATTACTTTTAGTCAGATATAAGCAGCCCCCGATTGTGCTTATCTCTCGAAAGAATTATTATCGATAACAGTTAGTTATTAAAACAAAATATATCTTATCCTCCCATAGACGGTTTGAAAATAAACATACTCAAGTTCTCATAGTTTGGAAGCAGAAAAAAAAATTCAATTTAAAAAATATTTTCGTAAATAAAGTGAAAATAATCACCAAATATTTTAGTGAATGGATCTAGCAAATTCCTAAGAGAATACTTTTCTCCTTGAGAAATATCCTTAAACACGCCAAAGAATGTTTAAGTTTGGAGCAAAGAAATATAACGAAGAAGAAGCCAGAGATGGAGCAGCTTCTTCCAGCAGTTGTTCTTCTTCTGGTATTCAGGGTGGCAGAAAAATTCACAAAAAAAAGGTCAGAAGGGAAAATACCAATGTACCAGCTGATGATGATGATGACAATCAACAAGCCTTTTATGTGGGCGATGAACGTGAACAACTTATACGGTAATATCAGTTGGGATGTATATATCCAAATAAATTCATTTAAAATATAGGATATTGAAATTCCTGTGAAGGGATTGGTATTTTTTTATGACGTAATTTGTAAGTGGACGACGGAAAAAGTGCGATGTAGATTACGTACATAAATAAAACTGCATTCATTTTAAAGATTGATAAAGAAATTCAAATCATAAAACTCGATTTAGATAAGAAAATATCAGCGATAAATAAATTTTACACTGCGGTTCCATGGAGTTGAAAAACTTTGATTTTGAAAAAAAAAAATATTTTTTTTAAAATAAAAAAGTTACAATCGTCCTCCCACTATTTTAAAAAAGGCCGAATCTAGAACTCAGTGCGTTTACTATTAAAATTAGTATCAAACGAAAGTGTGCATCAAATGTTTTCCAAATTCTAAAAATAAATGCTCATATCTTTCGATCGGAAAATTAATTTGCTGTCAAAAAAAAGGTATTTTTGTACTTTTATTTGTACTTTGTACTTCTATTTTGTACATTATTGTATGTATAGGTATTTTCAAAAGTTTAGTTTTAACATCTTCTAAATTAATTATTTTTACACATTCATTATATTTTTTTTAGCAACAAGATTATTTTTTTTTGGAAACCTCAACCATGCGAAGCAGGCTAGGCAACGTACTTTTAATAAAAAAAAACAAGCAACGCAACGTTTACTAAATTAATATTCCCTAAACCATCCCTTAAAATGTTAGTTAATGTTTTTAAGATTAATTTTTTCTAATTCTTTAAGGGTTTACAAAATATGAAATTATTTTTTAAAATTAATTTTGTATTAAAAAAAAATAAATCAATGCAACTTAAAAAAAAAAACTTTTTAATTCAGGATGAAAAAATGTAATTAGCATTAACTTTTTTTTATTTCAAATTATTTTCTTTTTTTAATACAAATAAATTTAAATTTGCATTAAAAAATTATTTTTCAGGACAAAATTTAATGTGCTTATTAAAATTTTATTTTCATAACCTAGTGAGGGAGGATTTTTTTGAGTTGAATTGATCTTAAAGTTAAAAGCACTCGGTGAATACAAGGTTGAAATTCGGTAGATTTTTGGACCAAGAGATTTCTTATTCCCGAAATATTTTTTCTGTTATCGTGCATCTTCTATTGAACAAACTTTTTCGATACCAAAAAATATCGAGGGAAGTTTTTGAAAGACAAAATTTCACAAAGTCTTCCACTTCCATTTCTTCTGCTTCGCTTACTCCATTCCTTGTCCTACTCTGATTTTAATCTCCTTCCCTCTTCCCCTTTGCTGAAAATGTTAACCTTCACTGTTTTTATAAAAATATATAATTTTCTCAAAATCTTGAACTACGTATTTAATTTTGGGCTGTTAATTTTATTAATATTCAAGATATAAATAAAGTTACTTTGTATAATGAATACCGCTCCAAAGACGTAAATAATTCTGCAGTAGTGTTGCCTTACCAAAGACTAACTTGAAATGATCTTCAAATTTGCTTTTATCATGAGTTGATCTTTCCAATCTTCTGTTTATTTTATTAAGCAACAGGACAAACAATATTGTTTGTTCTCGTATCCGGACCAATTGGGCCTTTGCCCTTGGTATCATCTTAAACAAATATTTGTTTCCACAATGGCTATCAGTTAAAATCCCTTCGGATCATGTAAGTCCTAATAAAAGATTGTTTGTGGCGTGTTTTCAATAACATTAATTTATTAATATTATTATAAAGAATTTTATTCAAAATTATCTGGAATCATAAAGTAATCTTGAAAGTTGAGATTATTTTACAATGCAACTTAATATTTGCTTTACAAATAATTTTTACCCTTAAAACAAACAATATTAATCCGTCAAATATAAACAGGGTGTTTATCGAGAGATACAATTTCATCAAACCTTTCAATTGATCAGAATTTTCTTTATGAAAAAAATGTATCCAAATTAAAGTATATTATAAAAAAAAATTAATTCTTATAACAATATAAAAACATTCATCAGATCTATACAAAATTCTCTAACTGATTAAATTATCTTTTATACATTTCCAGTAGAACTATGGACTATGATTGTGCCGAATCGACAGGTCTTCTCTCCACCACAAACTGCTCCACAGTACGATTACCTATAATTGGTATGACCTGCCAATCATGTGTTCGCAACATAGAATCCACAATATCCACAAAACCAGGTATCCTGAAAACACAAGTAATTCTCAACGAAAATGCCGGCTACTTTGACTACGAGCCCAGTCGAATAAATCCTGAACAAATTGCCTTTGAAATTGAAGAAATGGGCTTTGAATGTCCATATCCGAGCAGTAAACCTTTAAATAGTGGTAGTAACAATGTAACACGAATACGTGTAATTGGAATGACATGCAATAGTTGCGTGCGAAATATTGAAGGAAATATTGGAACACGACCGGGAATTGTTTCGATAAAGGTGAGTCTAGACGAGAAACGTGCTACAGTCGAGTATGACAATACAATACTAAAACCACCTGAAATAGCTGAAATGATCGATGACATGGGCTTCGAAGCATTCGTGGAAGATGAAGATAAGGAAGAAGTAGCACAATCAGGAGAGGAAAAGAAGACTGACAAATCACCAAAACGTGATAACAACAAGGCTGGTAGTGGTGGTGGTGACGCACTGGTGATATATGATGATTTACCAAATGGCAAACTCAACGGCGGAGCGTTGAATGTCGAAATGGAACAACATCTGACCAAATGTATGGTCCACATACAGGGTATGACTTGTGCTAGTTGTGTTGCTGCCATCGAGAGGCATTGTAAGAAAATCTACGGTGTAGATAGTATCTTGGTGGCACTGTTGGCCGCCAAAGCTGAAGTTAAATTCAATGCAAATGTCATAACTGCCGAGAATATAGCCAAGTCAATTACTGAACTCGGCTTTCCGACGAGTGTCATTGATGAGCCAGGCTCAGGGGAAGCTGAAGTCGAGATAGAAATCCTTGGAATGACCTGCTCATCATGTGTGAATAAAATAGAACAAACCGTATTAAGAACTAAAGGCATTACACATGCCGCTGTAGCTCTAACCACAAAGCGCGGAAAGTTCCGCTACAATTCAGAAGAGACCGGAGCTCGAAATATTTGCGAAACTATCCAAGCATTAGGTTTCGATGCGCATCTGCTGTCCAACAAAGACAAAATGGCTCACAGTTACCTGGAGCACAAAGAAGAAATTCGGAAATGGAGGAATGCATTTCTTATTTCGCTGGTATTCGGCGGTCCTTGTATGGTAGCTATGGTCTATTTCATGGTGGAAATGGAGATTCATGGGCACGACACCATGTGTTGCATTGTTCCAGGTCTGTCTATGGAGAATCTCGTAATGTTTCTTCTCTCAACACCGGTGCAATTCTTTGGAGGTTGGCATTTCTATGTGCAAGCTTATAGGGCAGTAAAGCACGGCACTACCAACATGGATGTCCTCATTACTATGGCGACAACGATAAGCTATATCTACTCTGTAGCTGTGGTGATATCTGCCATTCTTCTAGAGCAGAGGTCATCTCCATTGACATTCTTTGACACACCTCCAATGTTGTTGATTTTTATATCTCTAGGTCGATGGTTGGAACATATTGCCAAGGGGAAAACCAGTGAGGCTTTGTCAAAATTACTGTCGCTTAAAGCCACTGAAGCACTACTTGTTGAAATCTCTGAGGAATTTGAAGTTCAGTCGGAAAAGCTGATTTCGGTAGATTATGTTCAACGTGGAGATATTCTCAAAGTAGTTCCAGGATCAAAAGTGCCCGTTGATGGAAAGGTTCTCTATGGGCATTCAACTTGTGATGAAAGCCTCATTACCGGCGAATCAATGCCCGTAGCTAAAAAGAAGGGAGCCGTTGTAATTGGAGGATCTATCAATCAAAATGGAGTTCTATTTATTGCAGCGACTCATACAGGCGAAAATACAACTCTGGCGCAGATTGTTCGTCTAGTTGAAGAAGCCCAGACATCTAAAGCTCCCATTCAGCAGCTCGCTGACAAAATTGCAGGATACTTTGTGCCATTTGTAGTGGCGGTGTCGACAATTACTCTCATTGGATGGATAATAACAGGATACCATAATATCAACAATCTTCCAATACCAGATCACAACAAGGAAGGATTAAATAAGAATGAGATCATTATTGGCTACGCATTTAGATGTGCTCTGAGTGTACTGGCAATTGCTTGTCCATGTGCTCTCGGTTTGGCAACACCTACAGCCGTCATGGTTGCTACTGGAGTTGGTGCTACTAACGGTGTATTGGTTAAGGGAGCTGGACCACTAGAAAATGCTCATAAGGTACGAGGTAGTTGTTTAAAAAAAGAACTATTAAAAAAATTCACACTTTTTTTCTTCCTTGATGCAGGTTAAGACGATTGTATTCGACAAAACAGGTACAATAACCCATGGCACTCCAATGACTTCAAGAATCATAATGTTCGTTAAACCAACTGTGTGTACTTTAGCTCGTATGTTAACAATAGTAGGAGCGGCCGAAACCAACAGTGAACACCCCCTTGCGTCAGGTACATATAAATAACATTTATAAAAATTTATCAACTCACAAACTTCTTATTTTTATCGCAACAGCTATTGTCAAATTCGTCAAAGATATGCTGAATGTTGAACAATTTGGCAAATCGAGCAATTTTCAATCTGTTCCCGGTTGTGGTATCAAATGTACCGTTTCAAACTACGAACAAGGACTTAAACATGCCTCGAATTCAGAAAAGATTATCAACTACGAGAATTCTTATCATACTAACGCCATGGCTGTGCACATGGTAAATGGAATTTCTATTGAAGAAGTCATTCCAGCAATGAATACCATTCAAAAAAACACTCTAGAACTCCAGCATCTTTTAGAACTTGATGATACAATAGGTGATTCTGAGTCAGTTGCGAAACCTATTGGTGGCAATGAAATCTCTGTGCTGATAGGCAATCGTGAATGGATGCACCGCAATGGAATACTTGTGCCAGCGGAAATTCATGCCAAAATGACCGAAGAAGAGAATGTTGGCAATACAGCTGTCCTTTGTGCTTTGAACAATCAATTGATTTGTATGATTTCGGTATCAGATATGGTCAAACCAGAAGCTCATCTTGCGGTCTATACTTTGAAGAAGATGGGCATTGAAGTGATTCTTCTAACAGGTGATAACAAAAATACAGCTGTCAACATAGCTCACCAGGTGGGGATCACAAGAGTCTATGCCGAAGTTCTACCGTCGCATAAAGTTGCCAAAATTCAGCGACTCCAAGAGGGCGGCATACGAGTGGCTATGGTCGGTGATGGTGTAAATGATAGTCCCGCGTTGGCACAAGCTGACGTTGGTATTGCGATAGCTGCAGGTACAGATGTCGCCGCTGAAGCTGCCGATGTAGTTCTAATGAGGGTTTGTCTTTTTACATTTATTCATCTCTATAAAACTAAGTGATTTTATTTCTCCTCCTGCAGAATGATTTGCTAGATGTTGTCGCTTGCTTAGATCTCTCTCGCAAAACAGTGCGACGTATTCGACTTAATTTTCTTTTTGCCAGTATGTACAATCTCTTGGGTATTCCATTAGCAGCTGGAGTTTTTACAACTTTTGGTTTAATTCTTCAACCATGGATGGCTTCCGTTGCTATGGCGGCCAGTTCGGTGTCGGTTGTGTGTTCATCATTGTTAATTAAAATGTATAAAAAGCCAACAGCTGCATCTTTACGAACTGCTGAATACTTGAAACTTATAAGTGAAACAGACAGAGAACCAGACAATGTTTCGGTACATAGAGGCCTAGAGGATATTCCAAGGCCGAACTTGAGTCGATCAAATAGCTCTACATTGTCAAGGTATGTAGATACAATTTTTTGTTTGTCTTATCGCTTTACTTGCCAGTAGTCTGCTGGGAAAATGTTGATTAAGGAGGTGCAGGTGTTTCTTTGAAAATTATATTTAAGTTGAATTATCGTTGTACTATTTTCGTATTTCCTATGGTGATGGAATAGTTCTTAAAATTGTTATGTTAAGTGTAAGGCAAAGTCTTTTAGAAATATTTTTTTGAAAAATCGATTATTTATTTTGAAAAAAGCCTCAGTGTTTCTACCCGGTCAATTTCTATGCCCAACTAGATGCTTCCATGAACTCTTTGAAAGAGAATTGTTTTATAAATCTCCGTTTCGGCTATATTGTTAAGTGTCAGTTTTTGTAAATCCATCTGTGTATTTTATCTAAATGTTAATGAATTTTTGTGTGCGTAAAACATTTGTCTTTTATAAATCTACTGTACCTGTACCGTCTTTCTAGAAAAGTGTCTTCAGATTGTTATAAATGTTGCGTCCTAAAAAAACTACGAACAAAAATTGGTATCAAGCTTTATTTGCACAAGTTTATTCATTTATTTATTTTACTTTTTTTTCTCTCTATTATGATTTACTTCCAGTTTGTTGCGCACTCCCGATTATTCTAACGAAAGCAGAATTTATAATAATAATTATTGTTAATTATTGCACTGCTTATTTATTTAATTCTAGAATGTATTTATGAATTAGTTTTTTTTTAATATTTCTAAAAATTGTTAAGCAACCAACAACACTGCTTTTTTTTAAAATACTACCGTAATAAAACCCACTTCAATATAGAACAACTTTTAATATTTTATTTTCGCTATTAAAAAAAATAAAAAATATAATGTTTTTCTGGTGTTTTTGATTTAATTTAATTAATTTAATTTTTTTAACTAGTTATTAGCTATGAGGAAAATGATTTTTTTTGATATGTTGAAGAAATTATTAATTAGATTTACATGTTACTTACGAGAATATCTTATCAAATTATATTTTTTCATCTCATCTTTTTGTATGTCCAGAAATAAATTCGACCAACAACGTTTAAGAAACTAATTTATTTACGCGACTTAAATTAAATTAATGTTTCATTGAAACTGTTTTATATTTGTACGTCAAGAAAATAAACGTACAATTTACAATTACGAGTAGGCATCGCTTTATTATTACTTTTCATCTTCAAAGCAGGTGTGTGAATTTGAATAAATAAATAAATAAATAGATAGCCGCTAAATTTTGAAAACAGTTTTGTATGGGAGATAGAATTCTAGATTATATGTATTAAGAAAATAAAGGCTTCATTTTCTTTTGTCCTGTTAGCAGTCACATAAATAAAAAAAAATTTAATAATTATTCAGTTTGAATATGCACTGCCGCTCATCTGAATAGATCCATAATTTTGTGACAGAAACTGGTTTTCTTTTTTTTTTAATCTGCGACATTCTTATTCTGATAAGAAAACACCCATACATTGCAAAATCAAGATAAAAAATCACCGACAATATTTATTTAATAAAAAAAGAAAGGCACAACCGAGGCTGCAACAGATGTCAAAAATGCCTTCGCCGTTGGTCTGTTGATCTGGATCCGTTGAGAAGAGTGAGAGTGTTATTATAATTTCTTAAATACTACTTTTAATCTTAATTATAGCCATCGACTCATATCTAGCACTTAGGTCTTTGGAGAACTTTCTTTTAATTAAATTTAGAATAGTTTTCAGCTAGTTCGAACTTTCTTCTCCGATCGGGTCAAAATGGTTACCCTGGAACGACAATTTTTAATATCTTGTTTAAAACTAATACATTTCTGCAGTTTTTAGCGAATATATTTTAAATATGTATTTTCAATTCAGTAATTACCCATAAGGTACACGTTTTAGCAAAATAAGTAATTATGAAATTTAAATTATGTATTGATTAAATCGTTTAATCAAAAACCCATCATGTTTGCTATTCAAAATCGATTAAAATACTTGATTCTATTTAAAACTAACTCATTGCCTTCTCAGTGGCTACCACTCAATTTTTTAACATGGTGTTGATAAGCAAACAAATAAATTTGCTACGTAATCTTATAGTACTGATGTCACTGTTCTCGAATTCATTTTCTACAGTAAATAAATCAATCAATTAAATTATTTATGTCATATTTATTTATCCCATTTTTCTATAAAAATTATTTTAGAATAATATAAAATTCATTTTTGATGACATCAAATGTGTAACATTGAATGATTACATTGAACATTTATCTTGCTCAGTCGACAAAACAATAGGTACACCTCTGCTTAATGTCGACGTTCAAATGAAGAAAGTTGTTCAAGAACCCCGTTGTGATTTAATTGTTTATGCTAAATCTGCAAATAGAGAACCATTTACAGCATTTAAAAGCGAAGGAATTAGATTATGTACTCCTCAATCTAAGAATCTAAGTGATCCCATCTATAAAACATTTAGAGATATGCTAAACAGAAGTGGTAAGCTACCGGAAGGTTGTCCTATTGCAGCTGTAAGTAAAAAAATATTAAATTATTTTATTATTCAGTATCAAGTTTTTTTTTCTTTTGGTAGGACTTTCACTACTCATTTTCAAATATATCTATAAATACAGATTTTTTACCACCGTATGCTCCAAAGGTCGGATTAAGGATTATTATTGCTTATTACAATAAAAATACTAAATTTCTTACTTTAACGGTTTTGGCAAGACTTATTCAGGCAAAAACGAAGAATAAAGCTCGCAGAAACTAGTTTTAACTGAAATAAAATGTGTTAACATACAACTAATTGTAATTATCAACTTTTGAATTAATCTAAAAATATTTATAAAATTGAAATTGTAAAAGTATTCCATATTGGAAGACAATCATGGACTTAGATTGCAGGGGTGTTTTATTATAACATCTGATTTTTTCCGTAATAGATGTTATAGTGGGTGCGAACGTATGGGAAAATTGGAAATCTTGTAACCGGGTTTTTCGGAAATAATAAGTTTTAAAGTTGCATTAAAATGATGCAAACCAACTTTGTTTTATCAAAATTATTTTTTTGATATTTTGGAGGGTACATTATCTGGGTGTCTTGTGTCACTTAGCAGACACCTGTAGGAGGTGTGAGGGGACTAGTTTTAAATCGCGTGAGAGATTACCTTAACTACTTTAGCGATAGTCTTCAAACTTGGAAGTTTATGTTTTTAAAAAAATCCCAATCTCAAATGATTATTGAACAGTTTTTTTTTAGAAAAATCGTATTTGTTAAATAGATTAGATGGTACTTCACTTTTGAGTTCAAACTTCTTTCAGGTTATTTTAGTAATACAATTGGGGAATTTATGTTTTCCATATTTTTCTATAAAGATATTCTTGTTTCTGTATTTTTTTTTGTTTATTCAATAAAAGCATTATAATTAAAATGGTAACCCTAAAGCCGCAGTTTTAAATGTTTTGTCATAGTCTCTGCTAATTTATCGACAATGTTCGAAAAGTTTTCAATTTACTAATTACCCTGTACCTACCACAATAATTATTTATTGTGATAAAATATCTTTTGTTTGGGATTTTAATTCATGATTAGATCTATTAATCAGAAACTCATTATGTTTGATTTTCAAAATGGATACAAATATTTTAATCTATTTGAAATTAACTCCTCTTCGTAACCAGTCAATTTTTGAATATGGTATCAAGAATTAAACAAATCCATCAGCTCCATGCACTTATTGTATTTATATCAATATCCAGTTCATTTGGTGCAGTAAATATAGCAATAAAATAATTTACTTATTTATAGTGTAATTTTTCTTAAAATATTATTTTAGAGCAATTTTAAATTCATTTTTGAAAGCATCAAATGTGAACCCTTGAATGAGTATGTTGAACATACTTCTTGTTCAATTGATAAAACGCTGGGTGAACCTCGACTTAATATGGATGTTCAAATGAAAAAAGAAGTTCAAGAATTCCGAATCGATTTCACTGTTTATGGAAAATCTGAAAACCGAAAACCAATTACGTTATTTAAGGCTGAAGGCATTAGATTTTGTGGTAATGAAGCTAGAAAATCAATTGATCCCATTTATAGGACTTTAATAGATTTGTATAAAAGAGCTGGATCGCTGCCAGAGGGGTGTCCAATTCCAGCTGTAAGTAATAAATTATTTACATTTTTTTTTTTTTGAAATTTTAGCATAACCAAATATTTTCTTTTTGATAGGACTTTCGCTTCTTATTTCGAAATGTATCTATGAGTACAGAACTTTTACCAGCATATGTTCCAAAGCTTGCATTGAGGATTTTTCTTGTTTACTACAATAGGAAAACAAATATTTTTAATACAACCGTTGTGGCAAAAACGATTCAGATAAAAATAAAGAAGAAAAATCACAGAAACTTAACTAATCTAAAGTAAAGAGGAAATAAATTTTCATGCTAACTATTTAGCTTTTTAAATGAAATTACAATTGTATTATGGTGAAGAAAGTGATTTCTTCTTCGGCTTTGTAGGAATCAGTTTCTTCACCATAATATTTTTTTTTTTTAAATAAATATTTATATACGATTTGCAAAAATGATTTGACACGAACAAATAAAAATGCAAAAAGGAAGTGTATTTGTTTCAAAATTAATAATTTTGATTAAATTTTGTATTTTATTTTAGTAGGTATTTGAAAGAATAATAATTAAAATAGCATTTTCTTTTCTTTTTAAGTAAGTAAGTTAAGACAAACGAGTCGAGGTAGTTCAGATAAAGTAAAGGAAAAATTCCTTAAAAAAAATTAGTGCCATCACGAAATTAATGAAAACGTGAAATTTACCATGACAATGGAGAATCCTAAGAGTATACAAATATTTTGCATCGACGGTAGGTTTTGGAAAGGGGAAGAAGGGTAAGATGTAAGCCATCAAACCCGCCAAAAAAAATATTGGAATATCCCATTATAAGTCAATGTGAACCTTATACTAGACTCGTCTTTAAAGACAAGTATGTACATATTAAGTGAAAAACAAAAATCCTTGAGAACACAACAAAATGGATGATAAAAGTAACTTCCTAAACGTAGTCATTCACTTTTTGAGAATACTGTCTTATTTTGGGAGTACTGTCTCTACTGATAATGGAACTGATCTATGTATTAACAGTCGAATCGGAAAAGTCAAGGCTGCGTTCAGAATGAAGACATGGAAAAAACACACCCACTTGCACAAAAAAGCTGTAAATGTCTGATGATGAACTTCATAGGAAAATAGGTGCTGCGTAAGTAGCAGTGGATTGACTATAGTGGATTGACGTTGCTTTGGAAGCAACGGGTGAACTGCGAGTCAAGCGATGCAACGAAACCCGCAGGCAAGCAGACGACCAGGCGGACATAGGAGTAATTGACGAAGAACGATCGGAGATGAATCAGCACAACTCGGAAAGAGTGGGAGATTGCTGAAATACATCTCCAGGAGCCGTACATCATGGCGCGCAGAAGAACTGAAGGACCTTTGCCCCGCAAAGTGAAACTCACGGGCATAGTTACCTAACTCTAGAAAAAACACCGTCACTTCGGATTCTTGTACTTTTCAGTATCAAGTTTTTAAGATAGGTTATATCCATTTCTCAAAACTGAAAGTATTTGAATCCTTTGTACTGAGAATAAATCCTGTTAAATACAAACATAAAATTAAAAACCAGCATTATGGGATTTGAAAAGAACAATATAACCGTCATAAAACGTCTTTCCTTCTTTGGGAAAAACCGAAATAAATTCGGATCGTGACAATCCTCATTTGTTATTAATTCTAAAGTGTCATCATTTCCTTGTTTTTCCCTCCTTTAAAAAATAGTAATAAAGCCCGTACGTATTGAGAGAAAAAAAATATGAACTGGATGTAATCATTTTTTATATTTTATTTGAATAAAAACCGTTTAATAAATATTTTTGTTCTATTATTTACAATCTTTAAACACTTACGTATATACAATTTAATAACAAATTTTGTCATAGTAATAATTTATAATTTAAAACAATAACTTAAAATTTAATTTTAACAAAAAAAAAAGAAAAAAAAACTAATATTTATTCCATTACACAATCACAGCAAAACGTCACCGCTTTCTCTACAAATTCCCATTGCTGCGCAAAGTCACCTGTCACTTGGTCCATAGTGACTATTCTAAATCTATGATTTACTTTAGCACATTGTCCAGTGCTGCGTCGCAGTACTTTTATACTAAACCATCGTGGTTTACACGTATAATGACCATACCAGCAATTTTTCTTTTTACATTGTATTGTTCGAATGTACCGCGGGAAATAATCTGGTCCCAAGTCCATCCAATGAACTTCTGCTTTACAATCCCAGGGTCTAGATTGAAAGACATCTTGCTTTGTTGATTTTGTCAATTTATCAATTAAAGCTTGACGAGCGTTTCGTTTTCTCAGTGGTGGAGGCTGATGTCGTTTTTTTCTATTTTTTGATATCTCGATATGGTCCACTTCCCAGGCTGGTATTCCTGCATAAGGATTCTTTTCTTCGTCGTTTTCATCAAGATAAAAGTCCTGATCATCGTCGTGTCCAGATGCTCGTTTTGCTCCTCCTCCTCCATGTCCAGTAGTATCGTCCTCAATAGGAAGCTCAATTCGCATGTATCGAGCATTGTATGTTGTTCCAAGGATAGCCTTTAGTGCTTTTTCTGGTAGTTCTGGACAATGGATGTTCCGAACATCGCATTGTGTGATGAAAAGTAGAACCAGTCCACAGATATAATGGAAAATTTTCATCTTAGTTGCAAGCGATCTTACCTCTGACACAGTTTGTATTCAAATGAACTTGATAGTTGACAAGTGTCGTCATTTTATAGACTCATCCATAATTCGGTAATTTTGTTTTGGGTTTACCCCAAGCACCAGCAGCAGCAGCTCTTTATCCCAAAGGAATGGATTGTTAAAATGTAAAGAGGACGAGATTACCTTGGAAGAAATCCTTCCATACAAAGCTACCTGGATAGAAGGTGTGATCGATCTGCTTTTGACTTAAAGGGTTAGGCTACCTGAGTTGTGGGTTCTACACAAGGCGCGTTTTATTGCTTTTAATAATTTTCCTTTCTGTCCGTTTTTTTGTTTTGCATTAGCATTAGTAGTTTATTATATTATTTATGACCTATTTCGGATTTAATATTGTTTTCAAAGAACAGACTGATATTGTAGCAATTGCACGATTTCGTCAACATTCAACAATCACAAAAAAATAATATACATAGTATGACAGCTCTTGTATATCGAACTACCTTACCGTTTTTCTTTTGTGCTGTACTGTTGTAAGAAGGAACGATACCTGTCAATTTTACTTTGCTAATCACAATGTTAAATTTGGAGTAATTTTATAAGCTAATTGGGAATTAGAAATTTATTCATAATCTTTTCCGTCTTTATACCTGATTTAATGTGTGCTTAATAAATTTTTGTTTTACTCGTAATTCATGACTCACATTTTTTAAATGTTTTCTAATATTAAGTATTTTTTTCAAATCTTCAAAAAATTTAATTAATTATTTATGATTTATATTTTTTTTTATTTAACTATTGTAGTTTATTTGGGATACTTCAAATGGATAAAAAATCAATTGGAAAGACAGGATCAAGTATTACTTAAGGTTAAACAGAAATATTTAAACAATAATCCTGCACAAATATAAATGCTGTTAATGTGTGATTTTATAAAATGTTGTAACCTTGAAAGAATTTTAATTTTAATAACTAAATGAGTCCATTCCCTATATCTTATCTTTTAAACAAGAAAATATTGTAACTTAAAAGCTTGGTTTTCTATCTTTAAAAAAAAAAAACTTGAATTTTGAGCTTGAATCTTTAAATAACCATTAAACCAAAATATAAAAACAAAATATACCTTATATTCATATTTAATATTTTTATTTTCAGAATGTTTTGTCGTTCAAGTAAAGTCGATCCGAATGAAGATCGACTGCTATCGGGTAATCCAGAGGACGAAGATGGATTCTTGCGAGTCAAAATTGTCAAAGGAAAAAAAGAAAAAGACGTCACAGAAATGCAAAAACTGTAGATTTAAATCAAATAATTTTGTACTGGAATTCTTGTGAATTTTATATAATGTTTAATTTAATGTCCATTACTCGGTATAAGGTCTCTAAAAAAGATAAAGTTTGTTATATCTTTTGTTTTTTTTTTCGATCGTGATATTTAACTTTAAAACAAAAATACATATTATGTCTATATATGTATGTATATATATTGTATGTAAATTACAAAGCTGCATTATTCCACTCTATACAACACGTGTATTGCATTTTTTTATTTTGTTTTCTAACAACAACAACAACTGTTCAATTTTGAGAAGTACTTAAAAAAAACCATATATGTTTTCAATATTTGCCAAGTTAAAAGAATCAAAATATTTATGCCATAAAAATATATAAATACCATCCAATATAAAACGCAGCCACTCTAATACATCTTCAGTTGAGGAAATTAAGTTTTATGAATTTATTATAACCCTATTATTATTTTTTTAAGAAGTTAAAGCTTTAGGTAAATATTGTATTATTATTAATGATTACTCTTTGGCTTAAGGAAATATTCATCACACATTAAATAAATGAAATATAATTATATTTTAATTGTTAAGTAAACTATTTTAATATAATTTAACTATTTACACAAAAGTTTATATTAAAATAAATATTATATATTTTATAACTTCAAAATAAGTTGTTTTTTAATAAAAAAATAAGAGAATAATAACGATAAAGCACAAAGAAACAACTTAGCTAACTAGGTAATGGTAAAATCAAACAATGTGACGTTTTGCCGTACTTACAGTGGAGGAAGTTCTCAAACGCCCCGTAATTCAAGAATTGCAATACCGTTCGACCTACTATGATATCCATTCATAAATCTAATTTATGATATATAATAGGCAAGAAAATCGAGTTAAAAAATAAAAGTGGCGGAGGATGTACTGTGGGGCACCCCATATGGCTAAGCCGGAAATAATTTTTTTCAGAATTTGCATTTAAGAATTAATTTTAAAAAACTATTTCCTAAAATAAATTTATTTAAAAAGTAAATTAAATAATAAGAGAAAGAATACTGAAATGAAATTTTAAAAAAATCTTTTCAGAACGATTTTTGTCTTGTTTTGACCTAATCTACATTATTTGATTTACTATTTTTGTTTAACTTTATTAGACTATAGTATAATCTCCGTTTAAAAAAATAGAATCTCTGTTTCTGAACTTTTTAATAAGTAATATAATAAGAATTAAGCACACAGCGAATCGATGCAAACGCATGTTATCGATAGTTTGTGTGATGTTTCCAAGCATCCATTTTTTTTAACATGCGAAAATTAGTGTCACTTTGAATTATTGTTTTATTTGCAGTTTGCAAACTAAATTTCAGTTTGCTGAAGAAATATCTTGAGGTTTCACAAAGCTTTCAAATTTTAATGGCTCTAAGCAGCCTCAAAAAGGAAACACCCCGGGAAAGTTCGTGGTATCCCGTAGGGCCATTTAAATTCTTGCAGTGGAGCTACCCGCTTAGGTGCCAGAGTTGTAAAGACTGCAGTCTTTTGGGTACTGCATTCAATTTAGTCGCAGTTAATTAACTAAGATTTTTGAATGTTAGTTAGTACTGCGACTGGAAATTTTAACTGCAAAAAAACCAGTCAACAGTGAGTACTTACTTTTTGACTTGACAGTTAAAAAAAGCAGTTAATTGACTAAAAGTTAATTAACTGCAGTATTTTAACTGCGTTTAGTATTTTTAGTCAGTAGAAATTTTTTTGTACTGGGGTATTAGAATTTTTAGTCAATAAGTCTTTTGACTGCAGTCAATTAACTTTAAGTCTTATAACTTTTTTTTAGTCTTTTGACTAAAAAGTCAAATTTATATGGCTTTTTATAATATTATTAAGAAAAGAAATATTTGAAAGTTTTTGAAACCTGTATTTTAACAGTAGGATGCTTCTTATTAAAAATATACAGTATATTAGGGTGGTGAAAAAAAAATTTTTTTTGCCAATTTCAACGTAAATTGAGAGTGTTACATTACACAAGCTCAACATCACGTTTTTCACATTTGTGACTCGTTTAATTTGGCCGCCATCTTGTTTTTAACGAAGTTTTAGATTTTCACACATAACTTGCGTAGTTTTATTCCTAGAAGAAAAAGTTACAGAGAAAACTTTTAAAGCGACAAATTTTCTACAAAAAATGTTAAATAATTTTTTTCGATAACTGCTTTTGTTTAAGAGTTATAGAACATTTTGTTGAAAATTCAATTTTTTTGACGCTTCCTCAGTACAAAATGTATTATAACTCTTAAACAAAAGCAGTTATCGAAAAAAATTATTTAAAATATTTTGTAGAAAATTTGTCGCTTTAAAAGTTTTCTCTGTAACTTTTTCTTCTAGAAATAAAACTACGCGAGTTATGTGTGAAAATCTAAAACTTCGTTAAAAAGAAGATGGCGGCCAAATTAAACGAGTCACAAATGTGAAAAACGTGATGTTGAGCTTGTGTAATGTAACACTCTCAATTTACGTTGAAATTGGCAAAAAAAATTTTTTTTTTCACCACCCTAATATACTGTATATTTTTACTAAGAAGCATCCTACTGTTAAAATACAGGCTTCAAAAACTTTCAAATATTTCTTTTCTTAATAATATTATAAAAAGCCATATAAATTTGACTTTTTAGTCAAAAGACTAAAAAAAAGTTATAAGACTTAAAGTTAATTGACTGCAGTCAAAAGACTTATTGACTAAAAATTCTAATACCCCAGTACAAAAAAATTTCTACTGACTAAAAATACTAAACGCAGTTAAAATACTGCAGTTAATTAACTTTTAGTCAATTAACTGCTTTTTTTAACTGCCAAGTCAAAAAGTAAGTACTGACTGCTGACTGTAAGTTATACAGTCAAAGTACTTTTGTAAGTCAAAAGACTAAAGAAAAATAAGTCTTATTCGTGATTTAACTGCAGTCCCAAAAAGACTGCAGTCTTTACAACTCTGTTAGGTGCCATGTATTTAAACTTTTTTAAATTTTGTGGGAAACGAATTAAATTTGATCTTGCTTTGTACCTGTAACGACTATCATAGTTTTAATAAACCTAAATGTCAGTTTTTTTTTATCATAATATTATCTAAAAAATTTTAAATCCACTGCCGGCAGGAATCGACAGAAAGTACGAGATTAAAAAAATTCACATATGGAATTTAAAAAGTTTTGTTCCTTTGAAACTTTTGTGCTTTCATTTAGTTTAAGGTCCGTGAAATTAGGCCCCAAAAAAAAAATGAAATAAGTTCCAAAATCGGGGTACTTTTTAACAGAAAATGCCCCAATGAAATAAAACCCCACCAAAATAATAAAAAAAACTCCAAAAATAAATGAAATTAGGCCCAACTAGTTTTGAGTAGATATTTTTAGAAAAATTAAATAAATCCCCAAAACTAATGCGTTTTTCCTTGTCCCAAAACAAATTAAAAAAAGGAACCAAAAAATGGAACAAAAACAAAAATTTGAAAAATTTCGTTGTTTTGTGGGCATTTTCTTAGGGCCTTATTTCATTTTTTTCCAGGACTTTACTTTTCGGAACCTAATTTTTCGCGGAGCCTTCAATTTTGTTTTCACTTATGGGAAATTAAACCGCTATGTAAACTTAACAAGTCTTTGGCTGTAAAATTGCTTTGCGTGTTTCTCTGGTGAGCTCTACTTTTCACCTTACAACGAAAAAATTCATTCCAAAAATAAATTTATTGGTACGAAAATGTTTGTGGTCCATTTCTGTGGCCACACACTTTAACTAATGCCAGATGCATTAATCAACTTTGGCCAGAAAACACGATTGCATAAATAAATGTCAGACACCAACCAAACATAGACTCATCATTGTCACTGGTAATCCAACGGTCAACAACTACTCTTTTTATTCAATTGATGCAATCATTTTACATACGTCCAACGAAGACGACGACGCCTGGTGTCGAGTGTCGTCCCTCTCTTGCAGTGTGGGCTGACTTCACCATCCACATCCACATTGCCCCAGCTAGAGTCCACCATCATCAGCTACAGCAATCAAGAAAAACAAATCCAATCTATTAAAAAAAAAAAAAACATCACAAGAAGGAAAATCTACTCTCCTCGATTAGCATAAGATCGATTGCTCACACTTTTTACAGCTTAGCATGCCACATGGAGATCATGCGAAAAACAAGACACGCATTTCTCAAGCACGCAGTGGAGACCAAAACCAGACTGCATACTCGTCCCATTAGAGAAAACATCTACACTCTGGCAATATGGTTGGCATGGCGTGTCTAGTATCCAGTGTCGACCAGGGAAATTCCAACCAAACGAGAAAACGTGGAAAGCGCATAGTTTTTTTTATATTCTTCCTCCACCGTCGCCGTCACCGTCGCCGCCACCATGCGTCACCATGTCCCTTAATTGGACGCAGAATTACGAACAACACACGTCTTGAACGTGTGCCCAGCGGGTGCAACTCGCCTTAAGGTTCTCCTTCTCAATCCTAGACCCACAGACACAGAGGTGCTGGTGGGTTTCTGCAAAGCCATGAGCTTAGAAGGACATCATTAACCCCATGCAAGACCATGTGTGGCATATTATGAATATTCAGTTAAGGTTTGAATCTCTGGCATCACTCGCATCAGGGGAGCCTCCTTAAAGCGGGCACTCTCGGGGTGGTGGTGGTGCTAGAAATTAAGTCTAATTATTGGATCACCTTAAAAGAGCAACGTCGACGACGATGAGGTATGGCATAGCATTCCAATGATTATCAAACCTGCAATCACTTAATGATCCAACAGCTGTCGATGGCTAAACAAGCAATGCAATGGACCAAAGCCACTCTTGGACTGGTATAGGAAACGTATCCAGTTTTGGCTTAGCTATAATATACACCAGCATATAGTATGTATACTACAATCTTGGGGAGATAGCTGATGGCTGCTGGTGCTGTTGTTAATTACGTGATACCTCGTCGGCAAAATTTTACTCAAACGTCATTGGGATTGTTTAATTGATAGTACGGAATGGTTCAATTGGTTTTGCGGAATTGATGAGTTCCATAGTTGGAATGGAGGTGTTCACGAAGTGAGATTCCTCTGACTTTTTCTCTTAAAACACAAGATCGATGAATAAATCATTATAGTTAATTGAAGGTATATCAGCAGCATCCAAAAGGTAAATTTAACTGTAATTTTGTTTAGATTTAGTTTAAGATCATCGTAAATTCGCTGTCATTGTGTTACCATAGATTGCCATCAGAAATTCTTTAAAAGATTAATGAAATACAAGTTAGAGGGATTTTTTTTAACGGAGAATTCTTGAATTCGATTTATAGTTATAGTGATACACAGATGGAGATAAATATAATTGATTTCTTAAATGTTTCAATGTTGGCAATTTGATGTTTTTTTTAATGCACGGAATTAACCATTAACCATGCCATTTCCATTCATAAAATTTAAAATTTACTGCCTTCGTACCACTGGACTAGTTTTATCGTTTGAAATCGAAAACAGAAAAAAATGGATGTAGGTGGGCCATTAATCAGATTAAATGAATGAATTCAAATTTTTCAAAGTTGGAACAGAATTATAAAATCAATTTTTTTTTTATAATCAGGAATCTAAGGGTATTTTTTGAGGGTGTGGTTGGTTAAAATTCTTCTTCTCTCGGTCTCATCTCACTCTAGTATGGTAAGTCTCGTCGCGGTTTCTCAACGTTTTTTTTTTTGTGAGAAAAATGAGAAACAAACTTTCTATTCTAGAGACTTACTAATATATTTAATTTTATGTTTTAAAAAATCAATTTGGAAGGTTTCCTTTACTGAAAACACCACCGAAACTTTCGTTAAGTCTCGTTCCAAAAATTACAGTTTCGTCTCAGGTGCCAGAAGTTAATCTCGCCTCAGTATCGTGGCCAGTCCTAAAAAACACCCTGTAGAAGTTGTATTTACCAAATTTAGGAAACCAGTATTAAGAATTTACCAAATTTGAAAATACAGAATATTGGATTTTCAGAATCTATGGGAATACAAAATAACCGAAAATCTGAAAAGTTGTTCACACAAAAATGTTTAATCCAAAGGCAGAATTTTTAATCATACAGAATTTTGAAATACAGAAATACAACCCAATCCCATAATATTACTAAAATAACTCAAATTAATCAAGTAATTATAGATATTGGAAATTTGGACGTTATCAACCTTAGTACAGAAAATTGTGAGATCTTACAATACTGTGATGGTTTAACAATAGTTGGTCCAAATAATTGGTTCAATGGTCTAATAGCCTGACAAACAAAATTTTCTGTTCAAACGATTGGGCTCAGGCTATTACTTTTAACGGATTATTCGTTTACATATAAGTGTTAAAAAATATAAAAAATAAAAATAAAAAAAGTACGTATACGCAACAGTGTCCCGCTGCACAACTGATGTCATTAGTGAGAAAATACATTTTCAAAAAAAAAAAATAATAATCTTATAAAAAAAAAACTGAAAACAAAAAAAATGGACTCAAATATTTAATTTAAAAACGAGTTGTATTTTTTTGGAAAAAGTGTAACATTAAATAAAAAAAAAACTAACCCATTAAAATACCGCAGTGATAAAAGTTGGTACCTCCATATTTGGATGTGCATAATATTGTTAGGTATTGAAAACAATTCATACTTCATTAACCCAATTCACGCAGGTACTTTCAAAACAAAACAATTTGGCATCTCTCCTTCTTTTGGCCCGTTTTCGTTTTCAATCTTCTCACCAAAAAGGACCTAATTCCAATACAACATTTCGTCATCGAAAATGAACCTGTTGTTACCTTCTTCCATATGTGCACATTCATTCACATCACAATCCAAACTCCAAACCTCAAATCCTAATCCAAATATATCTACACTAAGTAAAAGTTGTCTCGCATTTGCATCTGCATATCTATGTGCAGAGGATGACGTTGGCGATGCCGAAGCGTAGATTTCATATTTTCTAGTTTTATTTGCAACCTTCTTCATCGTGTGTCATCCGCATCCCCATTCCCCCAAAAGCTTGGCAACCATTCCAAAACACCCACATTCAATGTTTTGCTTGCCCTGTACCGTTCGTTCGGTCGGCCCAAACATCTACTTCGAACTACGACGACGACGACGGAACAACTTTCGCGTTACCCACATAATCCGGATTCCGGGTCTTTGTTTGTTCCTTTTTTTTTTGTGTTTTGTTTAATTTTTGTGTACTTCTCTTCGCCTGACTGACTAACTGAACTGTCTGGTGTTGTGTGTCTGTGCCATTTTGTATCTTTATTTTTCTATTTTTTTTTTCTAGATATACTTTCGCCTTAGATTTTCACTGTTTGACTGTTGACTTTGCTCCTGGTTCCGTGACTAGGTACCACTATTTTGCTATAATATGCTTCCCTCTGCTATCCATATTGCCATGGTATGGTGCTGGCTGCTACTGCTGTTTCTCAGGGCTTTCACTTTTATTCGCATAAATTCCATTCCATATTCCATTTGCCATCCCCTGGAGGAGGGAAATGTTCTTTCACAGTGCTTGCTGTACGATATTTTGCCGGCTTATAGTATGGTTGCCTGATGGTGGTGCGCTTTTGACCTTTTTTACGGTTGACATGTGCATGACCCCATCAACTAAAGAAGTCTATATACCGGCTACCAATTGGGCTATACCACCGGCAATAAGGTGGGGCTTTTTGCTGCTGCTGCTGCTGCTGCGACTACTGAGTTAATTATAAGTTTTTTTTTACTTTGCTTTTTTTTACCTTTTTACTCGACTTTGGTTGTGTTTGCTTAGGTCTTAATGAGATTTGTCAAGGCATGGTGGTTAATTTGTAAGTTGTGGATGGTTATGGGCTTAGACTGAACGATGATGTGCTTAAAAATAAAACTTAAACAAAAAATAACTTCCAAAAACAAATCGAATAAAGTGCATGAGAGGGGCGCAACTAATAGCTCCTTCCGTGTTGATTGTTTATTATTTAAGAAAAGTTTTTTGAAAAGTTAAAAATTCACAGATTTAGAAACTATTGAAATAGAAAATACGAAATATTCTAAAACGACCTGATTTATGAATTTCACGAAAATCGGTTGATTCTTTAAGACCTCTTTTTAACTGGAAAAACGAAACTTCATCAAATTTCCGTTTTAAGAAATAAAGTGTACTAATCACATGGATTAAACGAAAAAGCTCGTTGAAGATTTTGAAAACTTCTAAAATAAAATCTACATAATTTCGGTCAAGGATCATTTAATCGTATAGCAGAATAAGACTTATAATTTTATTTTTGAAATAAACATTTTTTTTTAAATCCATAAGTCACCTTTATTAAAAAAAAACTTTTAAATCTTAAGTAAAAAGCCGGAAAAGGGTGTGTACCGTGTGCATGTCAAAACAATCTGCTTTCGTGTTTCGGGAATATTATATTTTTTTTAAGAGCTTAATACTCGTATGGTGTACCTAAGTATACCAACATACTTTTGACCAAGGTGTCAGGTAACTCTTATGTTTGTAATTCCTTGCTAAAGCTTGGTCGGTATCAACCTATAAGTTTGTTAAGCGATTTATATACAGGTATCTATTTGAGGGAAATGGCTACAATGTGACAATTAACAGAAATAATTATAATTCTTTTTTGTTAACAAAAAAAAAATCGATAGAAGTTATTAGTGCGAAAAAAATGTTATATGGTAGCAAATTTTGAACTTTGTCAACTAAGGTTTTAAAAATAATCATAAGTAAGAATGGCAGAGAAATAGACAGCAGACAAAAATGTCTCTTACGAATGAAAATCATTCCGAAGACAAAGTACATTTATTAACATTCAATAAAATTAAGCTCCCGTACATTTTGCTTCTGAACGAAAACTCTCCACACATCTTCTGTCTGCTATTTCTATTTTCTGCTCTTTTAATAATAAGGTTGTTCGTATTATGCATACGCATTCCAATGTAAACTGATACCCAAAACCCAGTCTTATAACCCGGATAGATTTGGAAAAATTAGAACTACATTCCTATACCTACTGCAGCCATATTAAAATTATTGCCTAGTCAGATAACAATCAACGATGACAAGCGATCACGAGCATGGAAATGCCCCAACCAAATGACCAATCAGCATATTGACCAAACCCACTTGTTCTCTCCATAAAAAAACCATCAATGTGCATCGGCTCCGCTGCAGCCACAGTCGCAGCCGCCTATCAAAATCAATCTTATCCGAGTTATTCTGCGTCAATGGTCATCACAAAAGTCGTTAAATTTAAAACGATTATACCGTCCCAACATGAACAGGCTAAAAGCTGTAGGTATGTTTCATTTTATAGTTTGGTTGTTGAAATCCAATTCAGGAGTTACAGGAATCAATGCGGCTGCTTGCTAAGTTTGCTTTACCCAGAGTATAAGAGTTTAGAGCCAGTATAGAGGAGCCTTAGCAAAAGAGACAAATTAGTGCGGTGAACATCCTAAACGAGCACTCGTTATCGATAACAACAAAAACAACTCTCCAACAAACGAATTTCCAATTAAACTGCAACTTATACGTTTGTTGTTCACGACCATTATCATTGGTCTGATGTTTTTGACATGGTCAGTGGCCGGTCGGTCGGTCGTGTGGTGATCATTTTTGCGCACGATGCTGATGTTGGTTGACAGCAGTTATCACGCTTATATAGGGATCTTTGAGTCCAGCAGTCCCACATGGGTTATAACGATCAATTTAACCCCACAACTGGAAAGTTATAGATAAATTGCTAGAATCTATAGATATGCGTGGATTTCTACACTTAAAGAAAATCATTTTTGTGTTTCATAGTTCAGTGTGGAATTAAATAATTTTAACTGTAAGCTTATATTTTGGAAGACTATTGATTGATTATTGAAAGGAAGAATGAAAAAATGTGATTTTTCGAAAATTCAGATCATAATGGTACAATACTTCTATGAAAATCTATTTCAAATCTAGGGTTTTTCAAAATGTTCATAAATGAGTCATATGTCTATTGACAATATGGGATTTTAGAAAATTGATTATTAGATTCATTTTATTGATATATTAATTTTGGAAACATCTCCAAAATCTTAAAAAATAGTTTGGAAATATCATCCAAAACTGAAAATTAAACGCCCAAATTTTCCAAAAAATAATATAAATAATTTTCCAAAAAATAATAAAAATAATTTTCCAAAAAATAATAAAAATAATTTTCCAAAAAATAATAAAAATAATATAACAATTTTATCATAATTTGTGGGAAAAATGTGAACTTGGAAAATATATTTTTAGTTTTTGGGCGATAAAACAACAATTTGGTTGGTATTTCCAAATTTATTTGTGTGCGATTTTCTTTGGCGATATTGCCTAACGCGCGCCGTTTTACCCTGCTCCTCTTTTCGATCTTTGAATGGTTTCAAAAATCATAAATCTAGGACTTTTTTTCAAGAAAAAGTTGGAGACGCATTTTTCTGGGGTGACAAAAAATGTATTGTGTATAGAGTATACATACATGTATACTCTACTCTATAGAGGAGATGTTCATCATTTTTGTGCTCTAGAGATTTTTTTTCTACGAATATACTGTCAGGTACTAACGGTTTTTTAGAACAAAAAACTATCAAAATCGACTAAAAATATTAACCAAAATCATTTGTTTTTTTTTTTCAGTGCATATCAATCCTATACTACTCCACCCAATTTAAAATGTATAACCATTTGGGCATTATATTATTATATCGAAACGATCGCGTTCGTCAAATTGCCAATAAGCCAATTGAGGATAATCCAACAAAGTGGTTTTAGGATTCAACGAGAGTTGGGTATGTTGAGTGACCGTTTTGTATGTTTGTCTGCTAGTTGGAGTTCGATTGAAGCTGATTTCACCATATAAATGTAATGATTTAGCAAAAGGAGTTCGAAATGCACCCAGCTCATGCACACGCACATTATAGTGCGTGTATACCACTTAGTTGTTAGCCAAATGCAATTGGATGAATGACATGCTATTTTTTATGGATTTTGGATCGAAGACAGATGGCAGAAAATGGGATGTTATTTGATTGGGTGGGGTTGACTTGACAAACAACAAGATTCTGGATTTTTTATTTTATATTGAATCCAGAATCCAGAAAATAAAATTTTAATAATCCTGAATGCAGAATCAGTTAATCTTTAGTTCTAGGTGCCTACGTGATATTATAAAAATAACATTTTAAATTATCATACAAACATTATACATCATAACATCCTAAGAAAACTTTGTCCCAATTCAGTTTGTCTTAATTGAAATTTTGTTATTTATTTAATAAAGTAACATCTATTTTTAAAGCTCATCACTTTCTGTAACCATCATCAACTATACACGATTCTGCACCCTTTAACTCTCAATCTACCCTGAAGTTAAAAAAAAATAACGAAAAATGAAATCAAAACACCAAACGATATCACAGAATCATTGCTTCAGCACGAGTATAACGTTGTGTTATTTTTCAATTTGGCTAAAGCTTATTTTTTCAATCTGCACCAAAAAAAAAACATAAAAAAAATCAATTGAGTCTCAGTGTGTTACAGCCTGGATTGCATGATTGAGGTCAAGGGTTTTTTTTATTTTTCAGTTCATTTATTTACTTTTCATCAATATATGTATGCATTTCGAGTTACGGTGAAAAATAAATCAAATTCTTAAATTCTTAAAATTCTTATTTTTCAGTTAAAAATATTTAAAAGTAACTTCTGACAGCTCTACAACTTGCAAATTCCAAAAAGGTATGACACATACAAAATATGGTAGCAATATCTAAGACATGTTCGATCTTGTTCAATTTTTAAGGGATTTTTTTTCGATTTGAACTTAAATTTTCCGGGTACACCTCGGAATGATTTTTTTAATCACTCTACTCGTAGTACAATGCCCATCTCAAAAGGCAAGGGAGCACGATGTTCCAACACTAGATATCGCGGAAGAAAGGTTGGCACCATAACTCCTAGATCAACCAAATGCAACGACACCTGCATTTAGTAGGCCTCAGACATGGAACAATCCGAAATCGGGAGGCCTGTCAACGTTTCCTGAGGTCAACCAGGCAAACCCCACAAAATGGAGCCTGTGAAGCCGTGAAGAGTGAAGTGGGAGGGTTGCGGTCCCAATTTCATAGACAGGAGACTCTGGACCATGACCACCGTGCATCGGCCGGTCTAAGTATTAAAGTAGTTTTTTAATGAATACGCTTTCTTACTTTGGGTGCATTTTGTTTTGAATTTAAAGTCAAGTTAGAATCATTGGATGTTATTATATTTACTTACTAAATGTCAGCTATAAGCTTATGTATTTGATTTTTTGAAAACAAAACTTTAATCAACTGATGTGGAATGTTTAACACCGAGTAAGGGTTCTACAATTCAAACTTCACCATCAAAGATGATGATATGGTATATGTACCTACTACAGGAAAAACATACTTTTCAACATTTCACATAAAATGAAATCAAAAAAAAAAAAAACCTCTATGTACCTACTTGTACACATCCAATAACTTCAGGGAAAGGTTCATCTTCACTCCCTTCAAAAAGAGGTAGTTTTCGGCCCATTCTCGAATTTCTTTCGTAAAAAAATATTTACGATTGTTTTAATTGGAAGCCATTAAATTTTCTTGGTTCGAAAAATCAGAATACAAAAAAAATAGTCCCAAAAACAAGATAAAACTGCGAATTTTAAAAATAAAAAAATTAAAATAAAATTGAAATTAAAAAATAAAACAAAATAAAATAAAATACATAAATATAGGTACAAAATATTTTTTATATATACATTGGGAAAAAAATCCTTTTTATGAAAGGACCACCAACCCCAGAATTTAATTATTTATGACATGGGATGTCAGAATCCAAAAAAAAAGTATAATACCCACAAAATATATCCCGATATTACAGCGGTGGTGGTGGCGGAGGCGGCGGTAGGATATGATGTGCAGAGGGTTTTATATTAAACTTAATATTGCACAACTGCGTTGCGTTGTAATTATGCAGCCACAGGCAGTAACAATTTTGTTTTTTTTTTTTTTTATTATTAAAATACAACACAAAAACGACGTAGTCAATAAAATGCAGTTAAAAATCATGCTTTAGGGATGTATTTTATATATCCACCCTTCCAACCTCAGACCTCACAAAACCGCATGCCTTTGATATTTTTATTTCAAAAACTTGTGCCGACGACACATAGGACATTGGACGAACCGAACATACATAAATGGTATTGTTGTTGTTGTTTTTTTTTCGCAAGTGGTTTAGGTGACTTTTGTGGTCTAACCATCCAACCCTCTGGGGGTATAAATTACACAGCGAGTAAGCAAGATTTTTTGTTTTTGGGTTTTTTTTTCTTCTTTTAATTTTCGGAAGGGTTAGCTATACGAAATGTTTTGATAAATAATATTTCATTTGAATGTTTGTCATCGCATTTGTGGCGGAGGAGTATTATCCGAAGTCCCAATATATACAAAAAAAATTTAATTCACAGATGTTAGTTTGAGGGTTTTTGTGTTATTTTAAAATTATTATTCGGGTTCATCTGGATTTTCTTTTTGTTATTTTTATATAATGGATTTTTTTTTTATCAGGAGATAAAATAAATATTATTTTTAATATTTGTTTTTATTTTAGGGTAAATGTTGGAGTTGTATAATCAAATAATAAATAAATTTATGAGCTAACCGTATCAATATGTGTTTATGTTAAGTGAATTGGAAATGGGAAAATTTGAAATAATCAAAATATTATAAATTACATATATCAATTACGAATTTTGAATGAGTTAGGTGATCAAGTTATGGTAAAGTGTTTGTGTTGGTCTAGTTGTGTTTATGGCCAGATTTTCAATTGAGACAAAAAAAATTGAATTGTATTTTTTTTGATACAAAATGTGGGGGTAGTTTTGACGTTTTTCTGCTTTATTTCATGACGCAAGATAAATTAAAATATATTGTTTATTTCTTTAAATGATGTAAAGGGTGTATTTTTTAAGAGGTATAGAACTTTAAGTTGGTAGAAATTTTTTGAGTGGCTGCCATTTTAACAATTGTTGAGTGATTTGTGGTAGACTTTTTTCGTTTTTGCTTCAGCTAATATTTTATTTAATCAATTATTGTCTGTGAAAATTCGTTGTTTTCATTTCAAAAATGTATTTAGTTGAATCTGTAGTTTTTCTTTCGAACGTACATATTTAGATATTAAATATTTACAATAAGTATATGGATATTTGGCAACGGTTTCTGCTATGAATAATTGCTACTGTCCCCAAAATATTATTTTGCATAAGTAAAATGAGTCCATTGAGCTTAAAAAAATAATTATATCAAACCCAGTCAAAAGTCGTGTTTGAAATAAAATCTTGTTCGGTATGAAAAAAAAAATCACCCGGGGTTTATTCATAATCACCAAAAAAAAAACTATAATTTATTCCTAAGGTCTAGCCATATAATACTTATAACAAAATTAAATAAGAGCATATCAAATTGTTTGTTTACAAACTGCCAAATTACTAATCCACCATACAAAAGCAAGTACTATCAATCGATTTCTGCAGCACGTCTTCGGAATCTTATCTACATTTTAATGTACAGGGTGTCACTTTATTACAAAATACCTGCCAACTAAAAAAAAAAAAAAAACAAATCGACATGCACGCATTGTCGTACCCGCTCATTTGCCATATTTATGCACTCAATTTGTTTTTTAAATTCCCTTTTTAAAATTAATGCATAAAATTAAATAAGAAATAAATCAACAAAAAAACGCACCTGATGACTATTATACATACAATGTGTTCAACAAAACAAAACAACAAGAATAACTAAAAAAAAAAAAAAAGTCGATTGGTCAAGACGCACTTCACAGCAATGACCTTTGGGGCGATGCGACAGTAAGAAACAAAGTCGCACAACACGGTATAGTAGGCAGTCGGCAATCGACCGAATGACAACGCTACTTATCGCACTTCGCACATGATAAAATTATTATTATTGTGCGTGAGTACTTAGTTTACCAATGGCCATTGGCCAAATATTCATGGGTGGTGGTATTTGCCGTTCAAGAATATATTAAATACAAAAAAAAAAACAGTCATGATGCCGCAAGAAGCCAAGGAAGGCAAACATAACTTGACAGGCAGCTAAATGAAAACGAGCTTACCAGACCATGGTTGATGCGCGGCGGGCATAAGATCGTTGACTTTTTGACGTTATCTTGCATGAGGTATAATATGTAGAGTGACCATTTGTTTCTTTTTTTTCAACCAAAAACTTGTGCGAGATATGTCGACTGTGTTCAATAAAAAAAAACGCACAAATTTGATTTTCAATGAAAAATGATTTATTAAATGTGGGAAATTTCCCATACAGTACCTACATACAAAATTTTCAAATTTTTAAATCACAGTTATTAATGAAGACAATGAAGCATTTTTTGCAGGTTTGAAGTTTTCATTATAATTTTAATAATTTTATAAGTGTATTCTTGCAAGGTGGTAATAATGATAAATTTATGCAAAAGTTCGCATGTTGTTAAATTCTGTGTAATTGTATGAGATGTTCGTTGGACGTCAATATTATGTGACAGATATAAAAAGTGTCGTATTAGAGAGGCGTGTAAAGATTTCGCAGTTATAGGGAAATTTAAAAATGTTAAGAATCACAGTGCAGAGAAATAACTTCATCACTTATGGGAAATATTTTTCACTTTTTGCGGGTGAGGTTGTTTCTCATTAGATATTTGAGAGTGAAATTATTTCTCATTTCAAGTAGGCAATTATTTCACTTTTCATGTTGATTTTGTGCAGTTTTTTTTCTTTAAATTGCAAAACGAAGATTTTGTCCATAAAAACCTTTTAAGTGCTTTTGGTACATCAAAAAAAATTATTTTAAAAGAAAATTTTACTTATTGAATCTTAAATATATATGTATGTAGGTATATTTTTCTGGATTTAAAAATTTTGTTCAAAATTTTTTAAAAACAAAATTAAAACATTTTTAAATACTTTGAAAATCTGAAAGAGACATTAGCTTTATTTAAGCGATTTTGATAAAAAAAAATTAGTTATGTTTTTAAATTTTTACGAATAAAATATTTAAAAAAAAAAAAACTTTCAAAACTTCGCATGAAAACAAAAATATATATAAAATATAATGGTTTTTTATTCATAGCTTTGAGCTGATTTGATTTTTTTTGACGAACATTTTTTTTCTAACAATTATTTTTGATTGAAAATTTTGGTAACACTTGTTTTTGGTAATGTGATGCAGGCTGTTGTACAAAAGTGTTTCCGTTAGGTTGTTTCTACAAAATTTACTTTTGGACGATTTATTTTTTATAGAATTTTTTCGACAATTTTTTGTTCTTAGTTTTTTTAAAATTTATTTTCCACAGATGTTTTTTTTTCAACAATTCATTTTGTTTTTGAAAATGATTTTTTGATATTTTTTTGACTAATTTTGTTATGATAAATGAGATGATTCAATCTGTATGCGGTTCAAAATTGTTTCCACTTCGTTCAAAATGTTCGTTTTATAATTTTTATCAACTCTTTTTTTTATCAATTATTTTTTTTATAATTTTGTCTTAAATTGTAGGTGAAAATTTAAATCGACAGTCTTTATTTAACCTTTTTCAATTTTTATTTCGACATTTAGCACTATGCTATTTTTAGTATCAAAATAATTCTTTTTGCAAATTCCTTGCTATTGTAGACTTACCTATCAAAGCGGTAATACTGAACCTAACCTAAGCGAAACAACGAAGTTGCTTGAGGGTAGTGTCCATAAAAACTTTGTCAACGAAAAAAAAAAACACATGGCCCCCTTTAGTGCCCTGCTAACAACCAGCATAAATAGGAAAACATATAATTTTAACTAATGCGTAATGCCGTGCCAATAACTTTCGTTTAGTCAACAGATCTCCCAAAAAAAAAAGTCGCCCCTATCGGTCTGGGAATATTTATTTTATATAAATTTCGAAATACTTTTTTTTTTACTTTAAAGTCCAAGTATGCATAAGCTCTTGCATATGCTTTGCTTAAAAAGTTAAAATTCATTCACATATCGTCGATTTACCCAACACAAAACCATTGCAATAATTTTGTTTATCAAAAACTTATTTCCCATCCTGAGACACTTTTATAGCAAATTTTTATTTTGGTTTTTATTTATTTTGGTTTACCAAAAAAAACACATTTCAAAACAATACCACCAAGTCTTCGAGACTATAGATATATTCGATTCGCCCATTCCGTTAATTGCTATTCACCCAACACGTCCGTTTGCCATTACTATGATTATGCGAAATGCATATAAATTAACGCAATTCTAATCGTCTCACAAAACATGAGACTTTTCGATTGCTGTTTCCTTAATGACCTAGAGTCTATGTTGTGGGAAACCAAGCCTTTTTCCATATCCTTTATCTATGATTCTAACAAAGAAGGGATCTGACTATATGCGCGATGTTATCAACAAAGAAACGATTATACCAATACCTGAACCACCTCGAATTCCGCGAACCTGCAAACGAACCCGATGATCGATTGCTTTACGTGACTTGCAGGCTTGATGCGTTTTTTTTTTTTTTTTGTAAACAACTCCTCGAAGCGATAAGCTTTTTGGACAATTTCAACGAGACAGAGTGGTGTGCTCTCCACCGCCGCCGATCGATGTGATGACAGCAAACGAAACACTGCAATTAAAAAATTTGTAAAATTGACAATTTCATGTCAGGCCAGATGTCGGTCAATGTCGCCCGAGGTGGAGGCGTCCATTGCTACCAACGACGACGAGCCGTCAAACTAGACACATAACGCTGCAATTTTTGAGCCATACTTACGACAGCTGAATTAATAAGCTGTTGGGATTGGGAATCGCTGTCAGTTTTGTGGAGGAGTATAAAAAACGCGTTTGATTATTCAATTGATATCAGTCTCGTTTGTGTACTGTGAACCTACGTTTGGTAGTTCCGAAAAAAAAAACAATAACGACAAAAATGGCATTTAAACTTACTCTCATCGTCCTGATGGCTTCCACCGTTGCTGTATGCAACGCTGAGGCCCCATTCAGAGGATACAGCAATAGGCTTCAACAACAACAGCAGCAACAATCTGCTCCATACCCAGCATCTGGATTCAGACCTGATCGGACTTTTAGTCTTCCCACAGGACAAGCAATTGCCCAGCAGTTGAGATTGGCCCAAATTAAAAAACTACAGCTTGAATATCAGCAACAGCAACAAATCCAACAACAGCAGCAACAACAAACACCAAGTCAGTATTATGGAACTCCATCTGAAAGTGAAGCTTCTCAGTCCCAGTTTCCTCAGCAACCTTCTGGATTATACGGAGCCCCACAAGAAGAAGCCTCAAACTTACAGCCCTCTGACTTCACTCGTCCCCAACAACCATCCCAGCAATATGGAGCACCAGAAGAGACTTCTGCATCTCAGCTGCAAGGACAATTCCTGAGACCACAACAACAAACTTCTCAACGTCAAATTCAATTCCAACGTCAACAGCAGCCATCCCGTCAATATGGAGCTCCAATTAACAAAGCTACTCCCGAAAGCACCAGTGGAGAATCCCTCGAGGAAAGCAAAGACGTTGAAAATGTTGCACCTTTGGACAACAAATCCGGCCGATTGACCGAGAGCAACCAAGAGCGAGATACTGAGAACGACGAAGCCGAAACAGCTACCAAGACTGCCACAGCTGCTGCTACTGTACCAGCTGGTTTTGTATTGGTTCCCATTTCCGCAGCTCCAGCAGGATTTACTCCTCAAAAGTTGGCTTTGTTCCAAGCCCCAGTGCAAGCTTCCTTCGCCAAATTGCAATTACCAAGTCTAATTGGATTGCAACAACAGAAATTACTTGCCGCCCCTCAGTTGTTGGCCCAGCAGAGTTATTATCAGCCACAACAGTTTGCTTTTGCTGCACCTCTGCAGCAGGCTTGGTAAGAATTTTAGGATTTAAGTGAGAGTGTGTTGTTATTTTGGGAAATACAAATTTTAGTTTAAACTTTAAATTTTTCTGTGGATTTTTATTTTAAAATTAAGAGTTTGGGATTTGACTTCACTATGAACAAATTATAAATGAGTGACTTCAGCTTCTTCACAATTTGGTTAATTCACTCTTTCTATCTCAGATTGTAGTATGTTATGATGTCTTCTGTTTCAGACTATTACACTGCCTCACCCTGAGTGTAACTACTGACGTCTTATTTTTCTTTCTATGACCAAATGTTAGTAGCTTCGACTCTCTGAGACGGTAAAAGAGGGACAGAATTCGATGTCACTCACAAAATGTCAAAATTAAGTGACGTATTCGCTAATTGTTATTCAGTGACATTTGTTCATCTTAAACTTTAATTAAGTGATGCCAACTATCTTAGGTTTTATTTTTTATTAAGCAATGCTAGCGTAGAAAACTTAAATTTATGCTGGACCCGGATCAATAAAACCAATTCAGTTTACATATAAAATTTAAAACATTTATACTTGTAAAAATTGATTAAAAATTAAATAACGATATTCAAGTACCTTAGTTAACGAATCAAACAGTACTGAGTCCATTAGACAGCTACTCTAAAATATAATTTTGTTCATTTATTTATGCCTAATCACAATTTGAATTGCTATTTTTAACTTTCCTCACCAGTAAAGAAGATACGAACTTCAATTAAAAACATTCATATTTTAATTGCAAGTTTGTTTTTTTTTTTTCTTCTATATTTATCCTCTCCATAGAGTTTGAATTCTGTCAAAATTTATTTTTAATTAAAGTCAAACATATGGCATTTATCAAATTAAATACTTTGCAATGTGTTCTAGACACATCCATATCACACATCATGCCCGTATCAATGGCTTGACGTTTGTGATACATTACAACGGCGCGGCGGCGTAAAAAATTGGAGCGGCTTACTTTCTAATTTTTTTTTTAAATTTTGCTAATATTCGTACCTACAATAATCTGAGCTATGTTCGTAGAATTATTGAGTACCACGGCACGGGAAATGATTACAGGGCGTATTTGTTGTATTTAGATGGAAAGCAAGTAAAACAAAGCAACAAGAAGTCTTCTCCCGGGCGCCATTTTTATAATATAATGAACATTAAATTGTTACTTTGTTTTGTGTGATTAAAAAAATGTTAGCAGTTTTTGTTTTTATGACAATTTTTGATATAAAGGGCGCCATTTTGCCTTAACCTGGTCCTTTCATCGCACTTCATGTTCACACAATCATCCCAACAACACCTCTCAAGTGAACATTCTCACAGAAAAATAAAACCAATGAATTTTTGCATTGATGCCAAAAGTACCATTGAACTTTAGTTTGATTATAAAAATAAACAGAACAAAAAATTAACGCAGCTCCAAGTACTATCATTTCATACAAAAAAAAAAAAAAAACGAAACAAAACAAAATCGTTTCGTATTGAGAACAAACCGTATTAACGCATAGTAGATATATTTTATGCGTGTCTTGTTTGCAATTGCAATTATACAAATCTCTTAGCTCTAAAGATATTGCTAATAGATCCGCCTATTTCATTTCAATCCCCTTAGTCCAACAAAGAATAAACTTCTTTTTACGAATAATTCTGAATGCGTGCATTGCATTCATTAAGTAAATCTTTGTTTCAAAAAGAAAAAACTGAGGGTTGGATGGGATGAAGAAGGGAAATTGATTTGAATTCTCATATCTTGATATTTTTTTTTTCGTATTTATTTTTGTAATTTTCACTTTGAAATTGTCAAACTGATGGGGTATGAGAAGAGGAGAAATTGCAAATGCAAATAGATGATATGCATCATTGCCCCCATCGATCATTGCACTCACGATGTTGCTGTTATGGTTAAACAATTACATTGGAGAACTATTTTATGTAGATTCAGTGGAATTTTGTGATAGATAGTAATAGATAGTTTATATCTTGTTAGTTTAATTTAATTAAGTCCAACAAACCGAAGTTAATAGGTCTCCAGTAAGATTAGTTCCAAAATATATAAAAAAAAACATCCAAGTACGAGTATACCTAACTATCTAAGTTTTGGCTTAACGGTTCTATGACAGGTACCGTATTTGAGCAAACAAAAAATTAATTTAGCTCTAAAGAAATTAAGGTTCAAAGTTGCAAGCTGTTAGCTCTGTAGTCGGTTCAGTTTCCATTTGTATCTTCCGATAAATTTTTATTTTGACAGTTTTGCTGTCCATTTTTTCGACATTTTTTGACAAATTTTTTTGTTGACAATTTATGTTTTGATATGTATATAATTTTTTGCATTTTTAAACCTTTTTTTTGTGAATGAAAATTTTATCTTTTTCAAAAAACATTCCGCTGGTTTGTTTTTGGTATGTGGATATGAGAGTCATCAGGTTAAATAATATCACTTTAAGTTTTTAAAAAATTTCGACTTTTTTAAGTTAAGTTCTTTCCTACTAAATCATGTGAAGTTATAAATCATGTGAAGTTATTTCCCACCTATAAGGATTCGCGAGGAAAAAATTCAAAAAGAATTTTACTCAAAAAATTAAAATTTTTGTCGATTTTTCAAAATCGATTTAAGAAAAACCTAATACATCTTTCAAAATTATTCAGTATCTTAGCATTTTTACGTTACTTTTTTTTTAAATTCGTTCTAGTTTTTCAAAAATAATTTTTACAAAATTCAAAAACAAAATTTCTTTATTTAATTTTTTAATTTTTAATATTTTTAAAAATTAAAACTTTTTTGTATGTGTGCATATATTTTTTGAAATGCTTGAGGTATAGAAATTTTCAAAGCCAATTAAAAACAAAAAATCTGTCATAAATTAAAATTAACGAATTTATATCGAAAAAAAATTAAGGTATAAAAAAAAAATTGTCGAAAAAATGTTAACAAAAACAAAAATGCGTCTTAAAAAATATTAACAACTAAGTTGAATTGTTTGTAACCATCAACATATTAATTTAACGAGCGATTGAGTCAGTGATTTACGTGCTTATAATTATTACACTATTAATAAAAAGTTTTTGCGTGTTAAAAAAAAATAAAGAGTTTTTGAAAATTTTAATTTGCAATATAGAATAAATAAATTTTTTAAATATTTAAAAGAAATAAAAACTTTTTTAAAATTTCAACAATGTTAATTTAATTTTTTGTTATAAATTTGAATTTATTAAAAAGAAATGGTGGTGCGCTATATTTATAGTAGCCTATTACGTTTGGTCTAACATCCAATTTTGCATTGTGACTGTAAGGTTAGTGCAAGTTATTACCTTAACCAACTCATCATTAATTTTTTACCAGATGCAAATAAATTCATGTTTTATCATTAAACATTAAAACTACATGTATAATCTTTCATCGTTAAAAAATGCATGATGTCTAGTCTATGTGCAATTTGACTCTGATGTTTTCTTGAGATTCCTAATGCAAATTCCATAAGAGACCCACAAAATGATAAGCATCCAACGCACAAGGTCTCTTTTATAGTCATGGCGATACTGTTGCAATTGAAATTTAATCACCGCTCACGAAAAAAATGTTCCGTTTTATTTTTTAGCTGTCCATCTTACTAACTTAAGACTTTAATGTTCCATATATTTGTTCCTAAAATTATTAAAAAAAATTCCGGGGTTAGATTTAAGTTCAGAGACAAAAATATGTAAATATGTGAATGATTTTATAAATTATTTTAATTCTGGATTATTAAAGGTGCACAATTGTACATAGAATATTAATAAAAATATTTTTCAATCAATTTTAAATCATTGATAATAAAACAACCCTGTTACCCAGACTACTATCTTGCACTAAATTTTAAAATTTAATCTACCTACACCGTAAATACAACATGGACGTTAGTTGAGGAGAACGCATAAACTCATCCTTAGTTTTTTTTTTTGGATGACTGAGATGCTGGTATATTAAAGTGGTGTAAATGAATTTCTCTGGCAAAAGATTAAACGAGCATGATGCTTTGAAATAAACCAGCAAAAGGAAAAAAAAATACCAAAAGATGAGGAGACAAGCCCACGAGCGAAATACATCACCCTAAAGATAGCAATAGCATATACATAGGAGCGCCACACCAAGGGAGTGTGTTGTGTTTTTTTTTATATGCAAAGACACACTATGTATATAAATTGTGCATCCCGCCATCAGCTACACCATAAGGCTTAGATTTTTCTCCTAAAAAATTGCTTTTGCTTGTGGAAAAAAAAGATGCGTTTTGCAAGGGTCTGATGAAGCACAGAAGAAACATTATTTGCGTGATGAAGATAAATGTGTTTTTTTTTTAGTTTATGTATTTCTTGAAGAATAATTCCATTCCTCCATGAAGTGGTGCACAGATTCAAATGGGTTTCATATACACAAAGTGAATTTGCATAATATACAAGGTGATCCATTTTAGAAGACGAATCATTTTTTTTTTAAATTCTGCAAAGTTTTTTTCCCTAAATTTAGAAAAATTCTAAACCAATGATTAAAATTTAAAAAATTGACTAACCAAAAAAAGTATCACAAGTATCTAATTTTGGTAAAAAAATTCACCCAAAATTCACTTGACAAAAGTTATCACTCTTTTTTTCTTCAGTAGCATCGACAAGGCAAGTTTGGTAAAAATCTTGCCTTCAATTATTATTAAATTGTATGACCAAATATTTTCTTTAAATAAAAACATCACAAGTGAAAATAATTTAAAGATGAACCACCCTGTGTAGTAAAATTTATTTTTTGTTCTTACTCTTTATTTTAGGGAAGAAGTATTGGTTTCATTTTTCATGTACAGAATTAGATATTTAAATTAAAACTAAACTAGGCAACAGTTTAGTCAAAGTACCATATAAAATGCACTTCATTGATTTTATTTTTGAAAACAGGAGGGTTATAAAATTGTACACACAAATAAGTGTTAATTGTAGAAAACAAAAATAATAAACTTAACATTACAAATTAAAAAATTGTAACTATAAAATGAGTACGGAAAAATAAGAATTCTATCACTACAATTTTCAAACAAAGAATCTTGAATTAGGATGGACAGACAATGAGAGCTAACGTAGAGCACCCACCGTAGTTCACTGGCTCCGTATGTCGCTTAGTCTCGGTTCGAATCCTGGCTACAGCAAAATGTTTTTCAATCAATAGTAAAAGAATAAGATGTGGTGCCTCATGATGGTAGAGGTGGTACAGTAACTGTTCTTAACAATTAACCTTAAATTAAAATTTCGCATAATATTCTTTTGCAAAAACAATTTTACAGTTTTAATGAAATATTTAAAGATTTTAACCATGGCAGCAACATCACTCGACACAGTCGTACTTTAAAATTTTAAAATTTTGCTTTTATTTTATTTTGCAAGCTTTCGGGGTCAATTAGAAGGAGTTGAACTTGATGAATTGTTTTGTGTGTGTAGGACTTCTATAGTGTTTTTAATTGGAAGCAATGAATAGCAGAGGATAAAAGACTTTGAACATGCTATTGAACTTGCTGTCTAACGATATGGTAGGAAAATGATAAAAGGAAGTGAGTAACCGCATCATATCCCAATCAGCCATGTTATGATTGATTGGAAAAATTATGCAATATTTTGCTAGGAAAAATCTATAAGAGCATAAATGAAGAAAGTTTTAGTATTTTGTTTCTAAATTAATAAGTTTCTAGCTTATATGGCTACAGAAAAAAACGATCAGAAAATGGATATAAGACCAGGTAACATAATCCACAGAATTAAGTAAGGTACTAAATGGAAGCGTATTACCATAAGCGCCCGGAGGTTGGGGCAAAGGGGGTCACTTGACCTCAGTTGGTTTTGAAAAATATAAAATTTTTAAAATATTTAAAAAATAAAAATAAAATGGTTTTCTTCAAATTTTTCAGTTGGAGATCAAATGATAATTAAATAAAATAAAAAGTAATTCTCGTTTTTGCAAATTTTGTTGGTTTGTTCTAAAGTATTAACTTAAACGAGCAAGTTCATGCGATCCAGTCGTGAATTTTAATTTTGTTGTATCTAAAGTGATTCCCTACAGGACATCGTGTATGGTAACACTATTGATTGGCCTCTTCGTAAAATTTTATTAAAAACATAGTTTTATTTGTTTATTCTGGAATTTAGTTAATCAGAAAATTTTAGTTGATTACTACCGGAAACTAAACCCAGTATGAACAAATCGGGCCTAAGTGTGCTGAAACTTAAAGTTATTCAATTTTTATAACATTTTATTACAAAGCCTTTTAAAAATAATGGGATTCTTAAATTTATTTTTCAACTCGATATTTTTAAGTATCCTTTTTCATATACGTACATTTTATTTATCAAGCTTACATACATTTTATAAATAAAGATATTTTTATTGAGTTAAAGTCTTATTCAAGAGGAACTTTCCCTTTACCCTATACGTTCGACGTTCCACCATGGCAATGAATAAAAATGCGTTGTAATTCAAAATAATTACCTCTCGTTAAATTGTGTGCATTTTATGAGTTAAATACATATTTTTTTTTGTTGCTGTTGTATTTTAATGCGCAAACTGAACAGCAAATCCCATAAAATCTTTTTTTGCACAGATGCTTCAACTGTAAAGAAAATAATAAAAAAAATAATAATAATGTGAGGATAATCCATCAGCGCGAAGGCATGAATTTAAGTCATGACTCCATGACCAAATAACTTATGTGGAAGATATAAATTCAAAAGAACTAGATTGAGGGGGTGAGAGTTGAAACAGATATGAAATTAAAAAAAAAAAAAACTACATATATAATGATTTCCTTTCCAAGACACGATGGAATGGGTAATTATAGATAGTTTTACGATTTGCCCATGATGATGATGTGGTGCGTCTTTTTGTCCCTTTGTCTCACATATCATTGTGGCGGGTCTGTTTGCGGATGAATTTATTTTTAGAACATAATAATTTATCTAAGTTGGTGAATGTCAAATGACATTTGCAATAGAGAAGAATATTTTTTGTCATGTGATGAATAGGGATGAATCATCTCCAAGAGCGATATAAAATAAAGTTTTGATAATTGATAAGCTCTGATGAAAACCAGGTTAATACCAGATAATCTTTTAAATTCTAAGATGGATTTTGAATCTTGAATAGAGGAGATAAGTGTTTTCCAAATGTGGTAGATAAGGTTGAAGTAAATATAATTTCAATATTTTTTCAATACAATTTTTTTTAAAGATAATAATCGGTGCATAAAATATATATAACAGATTTTCAAATATTTAGGACTTGTTTTATAATACCAAAGTTAAATTCAAAAGTATTAATTTGTGGTTATCCTATGTTATTTCCACAATTCAAAAGTATTAATTTATGGTTATCCTATGGTGTTATGATCCTAAACCAACATTAAGGTGCATAAGCCGTTATTCGCCCAGTACTCAAAAGTTTAAGTTTAACAAATCCTCCCTCATTAGCTCATGAAAACGATAGTTTTCCGAGTCCACCGAAAGACGGAGAATTTTTTGAGTTATGAGTTTCTTAAACATTTGAGCTTTCGGTGATTAACGGCCTTAGTCCTGGATAACAAATCAGACCTTTACTTTGATATGGTAAATTTGCACAATCCCACAATTTTCCCATTGTTTGAAATATGTTTTTTTCAAAAATCGATTCGCAATAATTTTTTTGGCAATTATTCTTTTACTTTTTGAAAAAAAACTCGCAAAGTCATCTTTTTTTTTAATCATGAAGTAATTTTGTTAAAGAATTGGAAGCTTAGAATAGGCTTCATTCAATACAGATTGGCCTTCATTTAATACAGATTGATTTGATTTCTAAAAATTGTATTTTTACCAGCCCAGGAGAAATGAAGAAAGCCCGACGGCAATTTTTAAACTCAATTTTGTTTATAGGCCAAAATAAATGGATTACAAATTCAAAAGTCTATTGACAGATCTAGCTTGCGTAAAAAGTTATTCAAGGTTAAAGGTCGAAACTAGTGGTTTTTCGAAAATACTGGCGAATGCTATCGAAAACATTTTTATACAAAGTTTAACTCTAAATAAAAACATAAATTTGTTTTTTCTTAGAGTAATATTTTTTAAGATATATAGTTATTTGCAAAATTTCGTCAAAAGCACAAAGTTTGTCAACAAAGTTATCTGTTTATATAGTTGCGGTCATAAAGTGTAAAAATTTGACAAAAGTAGGGCCCCAAAACCAAGACCAATCTTGGTCTTGTCTTGGTTTCGTCTTAGGAGACGAGAGAGATCCTGATATTTATTAAGTTCACGTTTCATGCACCAATATTTTGAATTTATCTAGCCACTAATAGATGGCTTTTTAGCATTTATCAGAAAGAAAACAAAAAATAAATGAAAAACATGAAAACATAACTTAACAACATAAACACTGGCGTAAAACGTTAAAGAGACTTAAGAGCCAGCTTCTTCCATTTTATCTATATTGATAGTCAACAGCCTGCAAGATATTTCAGCCTTAAACTGAAAACTCAAAGTAAACAAAACTTATTAACAACTCCTGTTCAGTTGCATCCTAGCAATTGCTTGCAATATCATTCAAGCAGTTTAAGACCATTTAATTTAACCATTCTTGACACTCGATGTTTAATAAGTATTGATGTCTGATGGATTTCTAGGAACTCATAAGTCCGCCTTTCAATAATCCAAACAATGCACCTATCATTCTACTAAAAAAAAAAAAATAAAAAAATCACAATAAAAATGATATTGCATTATACGAGTTCACCCACGCAGCCGGACATTCTTGCACTTGGCATTCAACGAACGATCCGATTTTTGCATTTTCTATAGCTGCCATCTATCTAAATACGAATTTACAATCCGTATTCCTATTCCTATACTATCCATGAGATATATTCCCCTCTAAAAGCAGTATAGTTGGGAACAAGGAATTCCATAGTCCATCGTTGCGTTGTAGTCATTGTCGTCACTAATACACTTCAAATCCTTAAAAAAAAAACAACAACAAAAAAACAGCAACGACTAAAACGAGAAGTATCTGTGTATCTGGAGTCATATATGTATATGAAAGTATCTATAGGTTAGTAAGATAGACATTCTCGTTCCCAACTAAACTGCGAGTTGTTCGCGACCGATTGACCTTGAAAAAGTTTAAATTGTTTTGCCCTCTTCTTTTGTGCTCAGCACTAGCACCAGCACCAGCACCAGTACCACACACTCCACTCACACACTCATATTCGATTCAGTGATTGAGTTGATTGTTGGATTTGTGGCCATCCGAATGGTGTATTCACAGTCCCCATACACTCCATACCAACCATGCATCGCCATCCTCTATCGGGTACATTCGCGTCCAATATTGTAGTTCCAAGACACGTCGCAATCGTGTCCGCCGCGCCGATCGATGTAGCATGGTGCTGGTAGCTTGGAACTTGAGGCTATATAAATATCTTTGGTGTCTCTGCTGCGCCTGGCGCAATATTCTCCACGGGCACTGAATGTGTGGTTCGTTGGTGACCGAATCTTCTTCTTCGTGAATTATAAAATCGCATGGAACAGCCTGACTGGCTGCCTTAGCGGCAATGGACTTGCTAGCTTTGGGATTGCATAGCATATTGTTGGTTGACAGCACAGAGCGCCTTTGTCTGGATCATTGGACATATTGAAGGAGACGGACGACCGCGACGCCGCCGCTGCCGCTGCCACTGCCGCTGCCACCGACCAACAACGATGGAGGTGCTTTGCAAGAGCGCGTTCGTTACACGAAGGTGAAGGTTAGTTAGTTGGGAAAAGTTAAATAAAAAAGAAAAACGATTTATAGTATGTGAACATCGTGAAGGAGTCGTGTTGTGCGCGAGTTGGTGAGTTATTGACAATCAACAAGTTCAGAAAGGGTCATGGTGCTGAGATAACTTTAAGAGGTTTTATTTTTTTTTTTATTTTTTAAGTAGAGAGAAGATATTTTCATTTTAAAATAATAACTTCTGTAAAGTTACTCGTACACATTCGACAAGTAGAAATAAGATTGTTAGTGTGAAAAATGCTAGCAAAAGGTTTTTTGATGGTTTTTTGTTCTACTAAGGACCAATTTTTCAGTACTGAGTTAAACCAGAGCTAGTCAGTCCTGCATATTAAATAAACGATAGCCAACTACTGAAGTTATTTTAAGTGGTAAATGGATGCATAAGGGGCCTAAAAAACTCGTAAAACGAAGAATCCAAACTCCAAAGCTTTTTTTGAAGTTAATCCAGGTTTAACTAGAAAAACATGGTTGGAGATACGGCCCAAAAAACGCCCCTGGATTAAAAATTCGGATTATCCATTCATGCGTGTTCCCACAATCACACCTTTTCAGAAATCTGCCATTATAAAATAACATCATATCTCCCGCCCCTGTCATCTAACTCTACGTATTAAAAGAACTATAATTCACAAGCCTCGTTATAAGTTCTTCATCTCACACTAGGAATTAATCCTGCAACATTTCTCAAAATCCTCAAAACAAAATTATTGAAAAAAAAACTATATTCATATATCTAAATAAATAAAAATTATGTCTTTTCATAGCAATAATTATATGCCAGAGAATGGTGCAAGTATTTTAATTTCAACACAAATTACATCCATTATGTGCTCATACTTTATTATTTTCCTGCGTGAAAGCCTACTCTTGTCTGCAAAAATGAGGTTCACGTTTAATTTACTTGTTTGTTTGTTAAGCAGTAATTAAGCCACCTATTAATGATGATGAACGAATTAAAAGAATTCATAAAATAATGTATTTAAGGGTTAAATGAAAAACTTGTTCAACTAAAGGGTCTTTTATTTTTGTTCTTACTTTTGAGGAGGTCTTCCATAATCGATGTAAAACTTCACGCATATCTAGTTTTTTAACTACATAACTTATAGTTAGAGAAGGGTTTTGTATTTTTATTTAAGTATTTATATTTTCTAAAAATCAGTTTGTGGGTTACATTAAATTTCTAACATAATTTTCTATGCAAGTATTATTAGACGGATTCAAATCTGAAACCCACAACATAAATGCTGGTGTGCCACAGGGTTCCGTTTTGTCTACAACCCTCTTTCTCATTTTTATTAATGATATCCTGTCTGCAACCACTAATCCATTAAATTGTTTCGCTGACAATAGCAGCCTTAGATTTTCATATTCGTTCACCGACATACATCGCGCTAATTATTAAAAAAAAAAAATCTATGTTCAAATTGAGGTATTAGCTATTTCCGTTATTTACAACTCAAACTAGTACGCTCATTTACGCTTATTACTGCGGCATTAAAATTCGCAATAATTTCGAAAGATGTTAAAGAAGTCATAATGCACATATATAAATTTTCTCTTCTATTAAACTTAAACAAAGAAAAACAAAATTATACCTGCAGGTAAAATTGGTCACTGAACTTAAGTGTGTTTTACATCAAAAAAGAAGATGTAAAAAAATGTGTTTTCTTAAAGAAAATGGAATTCAAAGTGCATAAACACCTTTTCTCTGTGTTAATATTGCTTTTTTCTTTACCACATCCTTTTTTCTTTACGTTACTTTGAGACTTGAAAAAGGGGGAGCGTCAGATACCTTGAATTCCTTTGAAAGACATTATTTTCTTTTTTTCCTATTATACTTAAAAAATAATCTCAATGCCCATTATCATCGTTATCTTTGTTTATATCCCCTCGCTATGACGAAAAAAAAAATTCATAGCTTTCAGATATATAGAGAAAATTCTTTTGCTGTAACTTAAAAAAAAACTTGATTTGAAAAAGAAAATCTTTAATGATATCGTTTTTTATGTGAAAAAATAGTTTCGTTCGTTTTTTTATTTCTTTTTCAGGGCAATAAACTTAAAAGAAAATTAAATTTTTAGTGCATACAAAATGCACATAAGCTATGTGGGATTTAATTTTTTTTTATATTAAGTGTCACAAATAATGGAATAAATTGGTCATATTTAAACCGAATAAAATTAAAAATGAAATCTATTTTTAAAAAAATTGAAAAACACTCCGATATTTTTTCCAATAAAAAAAAATATTCTCACAAATATGGCAACCCTGAAAACTATTTTAACATAGGGAGTTTTTTCTTTTTTCATCCAGAGCAGAGCACGGAACAGAGCACGAGCTTGTCGAACATACTCTGAACTTTCCTCGGAGCGAGCGTGTTCAAAGCGCTTTGAATTATTTTATGAAACACACTCGAGCACTAGCTGTCAGTCAGTAAATTTCATTTGTCAATTTACTCTGCTGTCACTTTTCAAAACAAAAATTAAAATGAATGCCAAAACAATTATAATCAGGAAAGCATTTTCTCTATTTTTTGAAGACTTCGTCTCCAGAGCGACTTGTCTCGAATGCCATTTGATGATGATTTAATTTTTTCTTCTGTCTGACGAAAAAATTGACGGCGGCGTTCAGGATTGAAATCTGTTTGCTCAGTTTTTTATACCGAGCTCATTGAGTGCGCCCTGAACAATCTCTGAACATGCTCTCAACAAAAAAAGAAACAAAAATGAACATGAACTGTTATACACTTTTTTTGGTTTGACAGTTCATACCCTGTTCTGAACTAAAAAGAAGAATGAAGCCCTTTCTTTGAACACATTTATTTTATTTTGAACAACGGAGTAGCCGCCATTTTGAAAAAAAAAACTGACTTCCGGTGGTCTGATTTTGGATTCTAAGAAGTTTACACTGTTAAAACTGAAAACCGTCATTATTAAATTTTTCCCACACAAAATTTTGTTCGATTTGAAAATTGCATATTCATGGAAATACCTAAATAATGAACAGAAATTAAGATGTTCAGCATTTTTAAAAGCAGAATTTCAAAATCTAGAATGATTTTAAAATATAAGTAAAAATATATTTCTAATTTTTTCCAATGTTGATTAAAAATTCAAAGTACAGGTGAATTCCAAAATTTCCCCACTTCGCGAATTTACATTATCCAAAATACTGGTCGAACCTTTCTGGGCATTTAATTTCTAGACAATTTCTCAAAAAAATTGCGTTTTTTAAGACCAAATCAAAAGAAATACCTGATTCAAAATTATTTAACTCAATTTGTCGTTCAACGCATACCAAATTCAATTTGAAAGTTTTTCAAATTCTTAATACCTAAAACAACTAATCTTAATCAATACAAGAACAACATTAAACTACTGTTTCCAAGTTAATCGATCAATATATATAATATAGCTTCGGCAACTTCTTGCAATTGGCAAATAAACGATTTATATTTGTTAACAGTAAGTTGTCGAACTTATCTTTACGATTTATCAAAGCAATTATCTCATTCACACTCTTTGGAAATCTACAATCCCATGGACCGGTAGCTTTGTGTAGAGCCTCACCTTTCAATTTGACTTGCTTGTTTGCCATTCATTCAGTTAGTTAGTTAGTCATTCCAGCATTTCCAAGTTTGCATCAGTTTGCGCGCAGTGCGGCATTCTACTCTGACAATCTTTTGATCAGAAATGCAGCATTATGATTGCAATCCATAGAGTAAAACAACTTCATTAGTTACACATGCAGAAGTCATCATCGTCATATCGTTGTGGCTGCTGGCTGTCATCATATTGGCAGCAACACCATCACTTCAATATGCGGCGGACATCGACGCAGACGCAAACGCAAACTCATAAACACGGACAAGCCTGGTGCTCTAGCAGCCTCAAGTCAAGTGTTATGTCGGTAAAAATGAAAAGACAAAAAAACGTTGGTTTTACGCAAAAATTTCACTTGGAATTGCACGCTTCTTGATTGAGTGTTAACCATCTATACGGTGAGGGCATAGAGGATTGCTGTGATATTGTTAAGTCAAGCCCGGCGAGGTATAAGACTATCAACGTCTAGAAGAGCTGTGTAGTGTGTATTGATGGTTTCACAGCTTTCAAGTGCCGCACTCAGGTACCAACAGTTTTCAAATGGGCTCCTCCAATAGTTTTCCATTTTCTTCTTCATTTGAATTTGCGGTGCTGTGGCAGTGCCGCTTATTCTCAAGGCGTCAATCAATATAAGCCCATCGGTTCTTTTTCTTACAGAAACCACCAGCCAGCCAACACCACCGACGCGACGCTAGAACTAATTATTACTTGGAAATTTATTGCTTCTGGCAGACAGAGTATAGCAGAGAAAATATTGCAACAATGGAATCTCTATTATTTTGTAATTGAATTCTAGGCGTGAAATGCCTAGATGTATTTATGTATCCATAAGATCGTTAGTTACAATACATAGTTTTTTTTTTTTGTTGCGTGCATGCCTTGAAGCATGATGAGGTTTTTCTACTTTTTAGCGAGATCCTTTTGGCATTGCTGCAGGTATGTGCGTGGCGCGTAAGTTGACAAGAGTGTCAAAGTACTTTTTTTTAATGAGTTAGGTTCTCTGGAATAGGAAAATATTTAACCACTTTGCAGTCCAACATAGCTATGGATGAATTCTGATGGAATTTTAAATTATTTGTTTCCTCGTTTAGTTTTCTGCAGCTGTATTTGATGGGAAATTGGTGGAGATAGTTCATTTACGTGACTGAAGTTACACGGTTTACGGATCTTGTCAAGTTAACGAATTGTAATGGAAAGTTGCAGAAATGCAAATGCTAAATATTGTGTCAAGCGTTAAATCTATTTGAATTTATGAGACCTCATTAATTTAATTTTTTTGAGGCTGATTCAAAATCACAACAAAATATATATTTGTCTGAATGTGTTCATTTAATTTTGTAGACAATTTCCTGCAAATTTAATTTGTACCATCTCATTTTTAGATTTTAAAATTTTAAAACAATTTTTTCGATTTAAAATTTTTTATATAAACCATTCTATGCATTTAAAATAAAAATCATTTTTTTTTTGGAAAATTGGCATATGTACCTAATAATTTTTGTTTTCTAAAAACAGCATTTTTTATTTCTGCCAATTTCATTTAGAAAAGAAGAGTTAAAGATTAGTTAATTTTGTTTAACAGTTCAATGTTATTTTGCTTTTTCTGTTTCATATAAAAATTTCGAATTTATGAAGTTGATTCACAATAGCAACCAAAGTTATATCTGTCCGAAATGTGTTCATCTAATTAACTCATTTACAAATGTGAATTTGTATGAAAACTGAGCTAATTTGGAAACTGACAGCAAATTTACTTCACTTGGCCTAATGAAAACGAGCTATGAGGTTGGTTTTTGTTAATTTTGCCTGCTTAAAGTTAAATTCTCTAGTTTTTGAGTAATACAAAAAAATTGGAAAACTGATCATTCTCTCTCTTATAGTCCACATAAACAATCATTAAAACTCTGGAAAGAATTTGTCTATTTAACAGCCTATACAGAAATATGTATTTGATTTAACCACACACAATGGCAACAAAATTTATACCTTCAAATTTTTGATGAAATATTTTCTTTCCCCTTTCTCTGAAACCTCCATTTTTACTCAAGCTAAAAACATTTTGTTTACTTAGCTTTGTAAATACAAAGTAATCCATCACTCAAACTCACACGATACAATAATTATTTATTTAAACATTAAATACTTGAGAAAAAAAAATATTTTATCTTAAGAAAGTTTCAACAGACAAATCATCTGTAAAAAAATATCTACATAAATATGATATAACACGCTGTCTCCATCATTAATATAAACACAAAAAACAATTATCCAAAAGATTAATACAAATTTACATCACAATTATTCCTTCCATTTGACAACATACTTTATCATTAAACCACCTTTGCAGTCATTTTAATAAATAATGATATTTTTAATAAAACAATTACATACATTTTGAGAAGAAAAAAGTGACATTTCCTTTAATAAAAAAAAAATTATATCCCATTGACACACATACATTATGTACATACATAAATTTTCATCCTTTATCTTTATCCTTATACTTTGCCAACCTTAAATCATCCGTATACAGTCTTTCGATGAGATGGGATTATACAGATGAACAGAAAAAAATCGATTGTAATTTAATTCCCTATAATTTGTAACCATTGCACAACCCTTCCAACATCATACATCTTGCCATCTTGCCCTTAACTTTTTTTTGAATACATATTTAGATACAAAGGCACTCAGTTGAATCCTTGATTGCGATAAAGAATACAGGCTGAAAAAATTTACGACGTGTTTACGACCGCCTCCAATTACGTGCGATCCTTTTCACTAGTCAGAAAGGGGTATCCTTTATGGTGCATCACAGACGCACTATAAAGGATCCTGCATTCAAAATGAAACAAAACTATGTCCAAGCTTACTTTTTCTTCTTTTATTTCCTTTACGTAAATTACAGATGATATCCTTTGGCGGTTTTATGCGTGTCTTTGTGTGTAATTATAAGGAAAAGGGCATGTTACTAAAGAAAAAAAAGATAAACTTAAGTGAAGAAAAAAAAAATTTAGTCGTGTTATAAAATTGTAATTTAGTCTTAACACACAACACTGTCAACAAGATGAATGCAAGATCAAAAAGTTAAAGACGCAACACGAGCAACAAACTTATCTTGGCCAATAAATCAGGACAAAGTGTGAGATTCTAATCAAAGGAAACTCAATTCAGATTTAAAAAAAATGGGACTTGATTTACAGAAAAACATACCTGTACTCTGTGTGAATGTAATTTTGTAGACCAAAAAAAAAAAAAAAAAATAAATCAAGACTTTGCTACAACTTTCTAATAGCGTCTAGTTCTGGTAGACCAATTGCCATCACAAATTGTTTGACAGATGGCCAACTAAATGCACTACTCTGTGTTCAAGCAGAGGAGGCAAGAAGCGGTGTTTTAAGAAATTCCTACGAGAGTAAGAGACACGTTTCAACCTACATATCGATTGCATTTAGCCCACATGGCGTTCTGCCACTCCAGAGGGAGATGGAAAAATTAAATTTCAATTAAAACGCGAAATCGTTTGCGTCTTCGTCACCATATCGTTTGTACGGTGGATTGCTTGGCAAACAAAACTGACAAAATTCAGATTTTTGTTTTGGTACATTTCGCACAATGGAATGGTATAAACAAAAACTGACAAGCTACGCAACAACCAGTGTCAAAAACTAATACTTTTAGCTCATATACTATACTCCATTTATTTGCTCGTCGTGCTTAGAGGACATTAGACGAAAGCAAAACATTGCTTTTATTGCTTGGTATAAAACTGGTATAACGTAAAAACAACCGATGAACATTGTTTTTATTTACTGACATAATAATTCTTCTACAAACATTTGCATTATAATGATTTTAATCAACTCTTTTCTGAATTTTTAAATGGTATAAAAATTATTTTAAATAACTTATAGGTATAATAACGCTTAATTAATTTCAAATTGAAAAAAAGAAAAATTTTTACTAAAAAAAATATTTTTTTTTTATTTTAATAATTTTTAAAACTTTCCACTGTGACTGGAGATGAAGTCATTTTAAAGGTATATGTATGAAGATACCTATACCAGTTGGTACAGTGGGTTTTTTTAAAGGATTATTGATCTGGCACTTTCCAAATGAACTTCTCCATTTCGTATACAATATCTCGACTGAACGCCCCATACTCATTGTGCACGACAAAAGTTTCTCTCTGATCATCATCAATGGCTGGCGTGCGGCAGCAATCGTGAAGTTATTCCTCTGGGGATCAACTTAAACCTATACCAACCAGCGAATCTGATATGGAGCGTAGAACAAGTTCGATTCATTACCAAAAAAATATTTTTCTTCGGTTGTTCCGAAATGGTTTTGCCAAACGTGCGCTAACGCTATACGATCGTTTTTCATATTATGTATGATGGTGAAGCGATCGTGCTAGAAATTCCAAATGCAACAATGAAGTACGACCAGTGTTGAACTGGATGAAATGGAGTTCAAGAGGCTCTTTCGTGCCATAAAAATCACTTTTTGGTAAACATGAAACATGGAACTTGTGTCTGGATATGGATTGGAGATTATCAAAGTGTCAAGCAATATTTTTTATTACTATACTCTCAAATCTAACATGTTTGTTAATTGTTTCGTAAATAAAATATTAAAAGCTATTTTATGCTCTACGTTGATGGCGTGGTATATGGCTTAAATATGTTTTTTTTTATTATGACATGTAATAAATGATGATTTGAGGAGGTCATATTGAACCAGACATAATGTATTTGTTGTTGCATCAATCAGATGGTTGAATCATATTATTTCCGAGGTTTATAAAACCACGAAATCAACCCAACCAAATAATTTTTACCTGTGACTACTTTAGGACAAATCTTGAATTCGTAAAAAAATTCTGAATTGAACTTGGCCCACCAAAAAGTGGGTCCCGCCGTATTTTTTTTTCAAACACATTTTTTGTGGATAAATTACATACATATATTTATTTTTAGTTTGAAACAAAAGCGAAAATCATCCTAGTAATTTTTTTTAAAGTCATAGAGTTTTTTAGTTCAGAAAACTTGGGCGTATGTGGAATATTTTTCTCTCATTTAAAACTGCATCGCGTAGTCGGTTATTTGTTTTTTTTTTCTATTTAAGTAAAGAATAAACATCAACTACCATCACCTTCAGAATCCCAAAACACATTAGGCATGGAGAGTATCCCACCTTGATAAAGACGTACAAGCTTTTAAAAATGCGATGAGCGATGCTGGTTTGGTTATAAATTTTTATAAACTAAAAAAAAAAATCTCTCTCGCAGTCGGTAGGATTCGAACCTACGCTCCCAGAGGGAATCTGATTTCTAGTCAGACGCCTTAACCGCTCGGCCACGACTGCTTCTGTTAAGTTTGTGTCAGAATACAGCCGGGTGATATCATGATGTACTACGTATTTGGAACTGTTTGATTAGGTTTATAAGTGAAACCAAGTTATTTGGCTATTGTAACACTTCTCAAAGTTGTTTTATCTAAAGTGAGTGTAATAAAATGGCATAATATAAAAAGATATAGATTAATCGTTTTTTGAACTTCTCACCCATTCACATGTACATATGTATCTCTACAAAACAGCACCGGACGCGTCGTCCGTCGTCAGAACGTTATCAGGGAGCAACCAAGTGAAAATTTGTTTGAACCACGAGACTAAAAAAACGTAAGACGTCATCGTATTTCTGGTTAAAAATCTCAAATGGAGAAAAAACAATGTTTAAATTGTTTAATCTCAATACGATTAGAGTTTCGTGTCCACTTTCAGCACCATAGATTCCCCATAGAACATATGGAAAACATTAAATAAAAAATGATGCGCAAATAATAATAAACAAGGAAGTGCCAGGTGCACTCAGGCGTATATGCACTTTTTTTTGCCTATTTTTGCTTGTGCAGTTTTCATTGATTTATGTCAATTATTTATTAAGTATTTGATGTGCTAATTTATTTTTTGTATTAGCAAAATGAAAGAAGGGATTTAGTTTTGCTAGGTTATGCAACACACGACACAACGGGTACTTTGGCTCTTACCCAATTCCATAATTGTAAAGTTAATTAGGACAAATCTTACATGTCTTAAAAGATTCAGGAATTATTTTGTTCATTTTATTCATACAGTTATGTGAAAGTTCTTATCTTTTATGTTTAATCTGATACACCCTCAGCACATTTCGGAGATAATAAAATGTTGTAATAAGCAGTCGTGGCCGAGCGGTTAAGGCGTCTGACTAGAAATCAGATTCCCTCTGGGAGCGTAGGTTCGAATCCTACCGACTGCGAGAGAATAACTTTTTATTCTCAATTGTTAAGCTTTAGGAGCTTTATGTATCAACAAATTGTGAGGCTCCTATATTTTTAGTCTAAGTAAACGTCAAAAATTGAAGGTTATTTTTTCGTCATTAAGTATATTTTGGAGGAGGGTTTGGACTGCCTCTTCCGACTTTTTTACTTTTCAGTATTTACATAACGTTTTGGTTAGATAGTGGGAGTGCGAGGTATATGTATGTACTGAAACTTTGAAAAAAGTCCAAGAAATCAGTTCAATGTCAACATCGTCTTGGAATTTTATATAAGAATATTTTGTAAGAACATACTCAAAAATCTGAGTATGTTGTTCGGATTTGTTGTCTATTGTGACTGTTACTCAGTGTTAAATTTGTTTATGTTCAAGTAACTAATTTTTTGTTGTTTGTAACATTCCAAAATCATTGATTTCGTAGTTTAAAAACTGCCCGCAGCATACACAACACAACCCCTTGCAAACACAAAATACATAAAACAAAATGAAACAAGATACAACCTCTTACCACCTTTCAAAGAGCAATAGCAGCATAACACCCTTCGCCATCGGAACATCAATCGCTAATTCCAGAGGCGAACATCAAAGATGGCTCGTGTGTCAGTTGTATGCCCATAGGGCGGCTTTTTAGCCAAAATACAAAGGCTCATCATCGCATCGTCATCCTCTTCTTTGCATATATGGAAGTAACAGCAGATGCTTGCAGCAGCATATTATGAACGTTGAAATGCAAACAAAAAATCCGAAACAAGAAAAAAAACACCACATAATGGCCGACTGACTTAAAAAGACATTCCCCCAAACTCCTCCGGTGACGGAACGGTGTGTACATACATATATGTTATATGTGTGCAATTCAGTCAAATGTGAACTGAACACACGGTCGCTGTCACCACACCGCTCTGCACCGCAACGACCAACTCAACGACGAGGCGGGCGAGTGGGTAATTGAATCCTTGACTTCATGGTGCAGCGCACTTTACAGTCTGTATAAACCAAAGCCATCATTACACCCTGATGCCATCCATTACCACGTGCTTGCTGTACTATGCTGCGCTACCTGGTGAAAAGAATCTTTATCAAAAGAAGCACCAAGTAGAAGTGGCATCACAATACCTACACCAGAACATGGTAATTCGAGAAAGATTCATCCTAGAGGTACAACAGAAAAAAAATCCCTTCGGCAAGGGGAAGAATTAAGAATGGGAAAAAAGGCTACTTGAGAGGAGCACACGATTTTCCACTTAATAAATCGAAAAGAGATCGTTCTTTTAAACTAGCAGCCATCATGGCGGCTATAGGCGGCAGCAGCGGGTGAGAAGCTTGAAATTAACCAACCATTCCCTTAACCGGAAACAGAACCACAAACTCTCAATGACAATAATTGACGCGACACGTGGCTGCTGTGACTTGAGGCTTTTCTGTTTTTCGTTCTGTCAAAATTGAAATGTCAAAACTGAAAGACATCAGATGACATATAAGTGATGGTATATTGTTGCCAGCTGCGGTTAAAGTGGTGAGTGGTGCGCATTCTGCGTAAAATCATCTTTTCTTGATGTTAACTAAATCCGAAAACCGGAAAAGATTGCTAAGATAACAAATTGTGCGCTTCGCACTGAGACAGCGAAATGCAATCAAATATCAATTAACCCAGAAATATAAAAATTTAAATTAGTTCCTCGTTGATGATGAATTACAAATATATTTATCCATAACCACGGGCGGGAAGTCTTATTTTTTCAAAAAAAAAAAAAAAAAAAAATGGTTCTTCTTACAAAAACAGTCATGCGATGATAGTATCTTTTAAGCCACTCGCTACTATATACCTGTGGAACAAAGTTAGGGATGCATTAATAAATTTTATATTGCATGCATGGAACTCCGCCTATTGTTTCGACTTCAGGGAGGCCTTGGGAAATAATATTTGCATGGAATTATGAGCAGGAACGTGATCGCAGTGTTCCTATTGGTGAAGATACCTCCAATTACCAAGGTTGGACGCATTCACAATAGGATTATACCTCTATCCTATATAATATACTCATCGTATATGGGATGGGGACATGATAATGTTAAGAGGAGAAACTTGAGATAATAACAACGCTCAGTGGAGCAATAAATTATGACTGACATAAGTGGTGTGCAATTGCATATTGCTGGTAGGTATAGGCATAGAGAATTTATTCCGACATCTTGGACAGCAAAAATGTGATAGTAGCCATGTTCTATTTTTCAACAAGTATACTTGTACCACTAATATTTTGTTTTATTTATTTCTTGTTTATAATAAATGAATTTTCTAATTAAAGACAAATGTGTGTTGAAAATTTATTCAAAAAAATCAAACTGCGTGGGATGATTTCTTTGCATGCAACCAATCCATCAAATGAATCTTTCACTTACGCACTAATAAACAATTATTTTACAATGATTTCATGAATAAACTTAGTTTCAAGTATAAAGATGAGCGAAAAGAATAACTATAATAACTCGGGAATTTACATACTTATATCGATTATTTCGATTCAAAGCTTCCTATATCCAAATGTTAACACCTTAAACGTTTGCTGACGTGTTACTAAAAAACAACACATAATACAAAATGTACTCTGTGATGCAAATACCGAAAAGAGAAAGACTATTGGTTCCTTCGATGCAAGTGCCACTCATGAGACACCATTGAGTTTTGGCAGCTTTTAATTTGACACGATTTTTGAATCTCTGTTGAAAAAAGAGGTCGATATCAGAATTTAATGATCTAAACATACGATGTTGTTTTTGAATCATGAAACAACGAAATTTTTTAAGGTGCAAAGAAGCCAATTTTTAAAAAAGGCTTTTTCATTAGTTCTCAATAATTGATTGAAAATAGATAAAAAATCAATTTTTGAAAATTATTTTTTAACAGTTTTGTATTTGTAAATTTAATTTAATTATTATATTTTATTAGATATTTTTTTGAAATCAGCTGCATTTTATCAATGTGCTTATAAGGATGCCATAATAAAAGAGACACTTGCATCAAAAAAATCTTGATAATAATGGATGCTCCATTAATTTTATATTCTGCATCCAAAATCGAACATTAAGCCTGTTTTATCTTTGTAACTGCAATGCAACCCCCCCAAAGTAAGCATATATTTACAATAATTAACCCTCCATCCATTAAGATTCATATCTGATGGCTGTGCATCTCCTTCTCTCAAGTTTTATAATATATACGTGCAAGCAACTGTCATGTTGTGTAAGTGAATTGAATTCACATCTCATTACTTTAATTGCAGCCCAAAGGCTTCTTATCAATTTCGCTTACTGTCCAGTAAGTGAATTAAACTCTGATAAAATCGAATTAAAAGAGAAGCCAACACAAAAAGCAGAATAAAATAATAAAAAAAAAAAACATTAAGATAAAAATTAAAAAAAAAAAATCCCGCCAACATCACTCGCTGTCACCAGCCTATCCAACCATCAGGCATCAAGTTGGCACAGGGTGTTAAAGCCAAACCCCCGCAGCAGCAGCAGCAGCAGCAACACTGCATCACCCTAAGGGCCAATATGCTGTTTCCTGCAGCAACTCTCCATAGCCATCTCGCCATATTCACTTGGATGCATCTTACGCTATGTTCAGATGCGAACATACGAATGAATAGCTTTTTGCTGTGCGATGCTATATATGTACGTGTGGCTGCCTATTAACTTTTTGTGTTCCCAATATTTAGTGAGTGTGTGGGCGGGTGTGGTCGCTGGTCGGTTGGGGTCGAAACGAATAACAGGCAATATTCTCTCCAAGCCCATTTTTCCTTTACGCTGATCATCGCTTAATGAATTGAAGTTGAACCGCACCAACACCAACACCAACTCACAGCTAGCGTGGCCCTTTTCGGATTTTTATCTGAGCCCCATCGGTGCTGGGCCATCTAGATATGACCTTTTGTCGATGGATGCGAATATATATAGTGTGATAGCTACATAAGTATTTACATAGCCAGATTCGTTACACACACATAAACCTGCTCTTGCTGGAATACTGCGTTAAGCCAACGCTAGCTAATGGCCAATAAATGGATGGGTTTTAACTTTAACGTTCCTTATCTCGCAGTTTGTTCGGTATATGTAGGTACCATATAGCAAAACCAACCAAGGTCTAATGGTGCGATGGAGCATGGAGTGGCGTCAGAGTGCGGATGGGCGAATCGATGCATGAACGAGTCCGAGAGAGTTCGAGCCCGTCGAAATCGGCAGTAGGTACACTGCAATTATGTTCAGGAAATTACACATTTTGCTGTGTGCGCATACAGCACTTCAAATTGAATGAATCGGTAGGCAAAATTACAAAGTGGGTGTGATATAAGTGGTATAGGGTTTTTGGGAGATGATGATGCTTGTTTTGTAAAGCATCAGAACAAAAAAAAATAATATAATAGTGGTTTTGCTTCATTCACTTATTTATATACGCAGTGAGAGAGTTTAGAAAAGTTTTTAGGCTTTTTTATAGTTTTAAAATATTATAAAGAAACACGTTTGGGGATTTTTATTTGAACTTGTGGGTTAGTATGCAAGGGTATTTTTAAAAATAGTGAGATTAAAAACAGACTTAAAATAGTCAGAAATATTTTTATATATGGATCTACATAATATTGAAACTTGAAAATTATTTTACTATACCTATGCATAACCATACAAAAAATCAATTCTGTCTGTCTATGTTAACTACGACCTACAACATAAGCCATTGAAGTTTTTGAATTATTTTGAAAACTGAGTAGGTACCGATTATAGAACCGTATACTTTCTCACTAACGGTTTTAAAGATTTTGATAAAAATTCTTTCGAAAGAAACTCTTAATATTTGATTCTCCTATATAGGTACAGCAGTTATAGGCTTATCAGTTGGGATTCTGTTAAACAATTCTGAAGACGCATTTTTTGCACATAAACTAAAGGTCTTAGAAAGACTAACAATTGATTTTCTTTTAATACAGTGGAATCTCCCTTAGGCGAATAGCGACTGTGGCAATACTTTTGCTTGACTATCTTTTTTCGCAAATCATTGTAGAGGAAACGCTTGGATGACTGTAATTTTTTTTTCTTCAATGTTGATAAATGGTAGATTTCCATAACACAAAATCATTTTTTAAATTTATTAAAAAAAAAGTCATTGAAAACAAAATTTGATGATTAGTTAACCTTAATAGAATATCCTCCTAATTATACGATTGTATCCCAAACTGGAGGAATAATAATTTTTTATAGAGAGCATGTTAAAGAGGAACAGAAGTTTTAAAAAAATGAAATGTCTAATATACTCAAAGTTAAATTGCTAATGCTTTGAAAATGTTTCAATTTTAATGTAAAAATATAAAAAGTTCTGTAATACGTTTTTATAAAATTTATGTGAATCATAAACTAGCTCTAGTATGAAACTTTAAAGAAGCTCAACTTATGGCAGATAGCTTCAGAAATGATTTTCACGATATAAAAGAAGCATAATAGAAGTACAATTACGTAACTTTTCATTGTATTTTTAAAGAAACAATAATAATTAATAAGAAATTTGTTGATTTGAAAACTAAATAAGTATAGAATGGTAAAAATTAAAAAATATAAAACTTGGATAGCTAATACATCATCAGAAATGTCAAAATATAACTTCTTTAAAACTTCTGTTAGTGTTCTAATAATAGGTAGGTAGTAGACTCTTCTTTAATGTTCTCCTTTTGATGTTTAACAAAATTTTAAAAATGCCTTAAAAAAATTGGAAAAGCTATTTATGTATGTAGCTAATGTTAGTTGGGACATGACATTTACTTTATCAGTACCCTCTACTCATTTAATTTTATATTTTTACAGTCTGAACCCATTATAATCTCTTAATGCCAACACATTTCTTTTAAGCACGTTTTTTTTATCCACCTCTAGAATTCCAAAACGAATCATAAACAAAACTAGGTATTAGGTAAAAAATGTAAGGAACTTTAAAATTGTTTATTAACTATCTACGACTATTCTAAAAATAGATAAAAATGTGGGTGTCAAAAGGACATCACAATACACTTTAATAGGTACATAGGTACATAATTCACCAATGGAAATTTCACCACACTCCGACTCTAAATACTCGCAGCATCCAGGTGAATCCACATGAACCATTTATGATGATCTATCCAAATTCAAATCTAAATCAAGTCGAATCCCTCTTTAATACGACATCCTGTATCGAATGAAAGTTGTTTTCCAAATTTATAGCATGGTTGGTAGGTTATGTAGGTACAAGGTAGAATTTTTTGGCCGAAAAAATTCAAATCCTAAAAATCCAGTTTCGTTTTCGATTGGAAATACCTAGGTACTGACATTACATATGTACCACAAAAAAAACAACAACAACAAAAACCCACAGTAATTGCAAGCACAAGGAGCAGATTGTTTGTAAGTTTCAACTCAACCATCACATCATACAAACAACAAGATTTCACAGATCACACAAAATGTTCCCCGCTTTTTTGTATGAAATTGTTGTTGTTGCAAGAATACAACACCAACAAAAATAAAAAATAAAACACAAAGCATCAGTATTTTTTTGTTAGCAATTATTGGTGTAGGTGTGTATCTGTGTTGAACACACATTGAATTGGAGTGAGATAAAAATGACACACAGGGCCAAGGATCTCTGGGAGCATTAAAGTACGTAGGTACATACATCACACATTGTGCACAAAAAAAGGGGCAACAGAAATTAATGATAACAAAAAGTGGGTGGTATCTGTGTGTGGCTTTGGCGTGCGTCTGCGAATGTGTCTGTCTGTATCTCAATATAGAATTTTTGAAAAAAATTTACGTGCACCTAAGTATGTGAGAATGGATACAAAAAAGCTCACACGTACTTGCATATACATGCGTGTTTTTTTTTGCTGCCGTTCTGCTGCAGATGCATATTTCTTTAAGTAAATGCGAGCCTCTATAGATACTCTATTGCTCTTCAGCACCGCACCGCACCGTACCGACGCGACACAACTCGATGGACGACGACGATGCGAGCGGAGCGAGTATCTACATCATGTTGCCAATGACCGTAAACCGCATGCGTCAAATGGTCTAACAAAAAAATTATTGACCGGGTGGGGGGTACACTACATGTGTGTGACGATGCATAGCGATGCAGTATGATATGACTATCGCATGGATATGGATACAAAGGCATGTTACAAAGATACCAAGGCAGAGAAGTGAGATGAAAAAAGAAAATTACGATGCGCATGTGTTGGTCAATAATATGCAATGGTAGTTTTGGTGGGCAGAAATGCGGATTGACATGGGATAGTGGAAAGGGCTTAACTCCGTTCCTCCGGTTAGACTTGAAAGCTTTTCAAAAATCATATTATACATTTTGAAAATTTAATTTAGCAGTAAATAAGAAGGTATAGAGGAAATAAAGGAACTCTATATCTATTGGTAAATTTGAATGTTGCCATTGTTTGGTGTTTTGTGTTCAAGAAGTCGTTTTGGGACGTACGACGTACATAGGTAGGTATCAATAATTTTATTGATTTGAAAAATATTGAGGTTTGAATTTTGTAGACAGTTCTGGGAGAGGGATGGTAAGTATCATTTTTTTAATTTGATTGTGCTTTGGGCTTTGATGAACAATGAAAATCTAAAGTCCAGTCTGTTAACAATCTTTAGGCGTTACCTTGACTTTTTGACTAGATTGACAATAATTATTGGCTGTACTAGAAGTTGATTTTTCGATACCAGCATTGAAAATCAGCCGAGGACGGATCATTTTGGTCTATGATTCGATGATCCCTATGATATTTCATAGGTTTTTTATGTACAACAATATTTTTTCTGTCACTATGTTATAAGGAATACTGGCTAAATATCTATCATTTTTCAAATTTGTTGATAAAAAATATTACATATTATTTTTCGGTTGAGTTTTCAATGAAGTCAAATATCAAAAATCAGATAGTTCTAGGACGTATACTTTTAACGATAAGCAAGGCAACAAAATGTAAAAAAAACAAAATTCGCTTCAACAGTTTGCACAAGCAGCTGTCATAATTCTGCTGTCAATTCTCTTCTAATACAAGATGTTCACTGTGGCGTATACTTTACTTTTTTTTTTGCAAATTTTCGGAAATTCTGTTACAGTATGTTATACAGTAAGTTATCAGAATGGATACCCACAGTCGTGGCTTTTTAATTAAAAACTAGGTTTAAAACAGACCGAGAAACATAATGAAATACAAATAGTTTTAGGTAAAAACATCCACATTAAAAAGTTTTCTCACAAAAAATAAAAATTATGTTTGTTAATATCAGCCCCTACTTTCGGTAGACATGTCAACTTAATTCCGCCGGTTACCAGTTGTTGATTTGTAAACTTGAAATTTCACTAACCGTCTTGTTGTGGTTTTCTAGAAAATTCGACAAAAGGGATATCGAAATCATACAAATAAAATATTCTTATTAAATGGAATACTATTAAATTTCTTTCAATACTATTGTGAGAAATTAATAAATTAACTAAGCTATTAAAATGTAATTAAAAATTAATAAAATTACTAAGCATAAAAATAAAAGCTGACCTAAAGAAAAATGTGTTTTGTTTCAAAAATGTTAAAAAAACCTTTGTTCAAAAACATATTTTCTCTCCAAAAATGAACGCTATCATTAGCATGATTCTGGCAAACCTCACTGATATCTCTTGCAAGGTACAACACCTTCAAGAAGATAAAAATCAAAAATTGTAATAAGGTTTTATTTCAAAAATTAAAAAAAATATATTTAAAAAACAAGTTTTTAGAAATTTTATAATTTTAACTAAAAATAAAGAGAAAGACCAAAATTACCGGTCACCTATTTAAATCTGAATTTATTAAAAACATTGGTTACAAAGATAAAATTAAAAAAAAAAATATGCATAGGTATAGGTAGGTACTTCTGCTTCACAGGGTGCGATCGAAATTTATTTTTTAATTCTTGCATTATTAAAATAACACCCATTACCCTGAAAAAAAAAGATTCAAACTTAGGAATGTCATTGATGTCACTTTAGAAGTGTTTGAATCCGAATTTCCGTCAATAGTCATATTTCCAAATAAAAATAAAAATGTTGATTTATCACAATTTATAATCATACCTGTTTCTCCATAGGTATGTAGGTTTGTAGGTAGGTACCTACCTAGTTCTTTAAGTATCTTTTTTGAGCCTTTTGTTTAATTTTTTGACTCACAACATGAAAGTAGAATTTCTTATCATTTTCGTGTTCCCATAAAAATTAAGACAAATCTTCATAATTTTATTCTCTTAAAGCTCTTAAGTAGGTACCTACTGTGTTAACTGTTCAGACATAGACTTACAACAAGCAAACTGAGGGCTGTTGTAACCCTTTCAGTGGAAGTAAATTTTAAGCAACAATAATTATTTACCTAAATTTTCTAAAAGTGGTGTCTTTTTAAAAAATTAAATAAACAATTTAAAAAAGAATTTTTTTTATTTTCCTAATTTAATTCGTATTATTGTTAATACATGCTACCTCGTATACATACCTACCTATCTTAAGAAAACACCACAGCAACACTTTTGCATCTGCCTACCTAACATTCCTTTTCCCATTGCCATGTTTTAAAATTCCCTTTTAACTAACTTCACCACCAAATTCTAAAACCCCTACAACAAGACCATCAAAAGAGAACTCAATATACACCGACCTATCAACAACAAAAAAAATCTATGGCATTCATGTGCATACTGAGGATGAATTGTTCTCTTTTCTAAGGATACCTACCTAATACCTACCTATCCAAAGAAAAAGATATCCACTCCACACCCATTCCATTAAATTCCAATATAGAATACCAGTACAAGTGGTATGAGTACGATCCAACATAATGCCCTGCAAAAATTCGCCAAACAAAAGATGTATACGCGCTTAACACGCGAGAACTCGCGGCGCGGTCAACAAAAAAAAATTGTTATCTCCTCTAATAAAAGCCTGAAAACAAGTTTTATTTCCCCACTATTCCCACACACAAATAAAATTAAAACAAAATGGATGCAAAGGCAAAAAATAAAAAAAACAAAAAGCCAAATAACAGAAGAAGGAGAACAATAAGAAAAGGTGAATCACACAAAACAAAGCATCTAAAACACAAAAGGCAAGACAAAAAAAACGAAGGATTTTTGATCTCGTTCAAGGATAGAACAAGAACTGCGAACGAACAAGGAATAAGGAACGACCGACCAACCATCGACCGTAGGTAGTGAAGTGATACCTGCTTAAATAAGTAGGTGGGCGGCGGGTGTCAGTGTTAGTTCAGGATGGCGTAGGGCCAGGGGCCAGACAGAGGAGCCACATTGTGCGAGAACTCCTCGTAGGCGAATAAGTGTAGTGCTTGGGAGATTTCTGTTTTTTATGTGCCCTAAGCGCTCATACTAACTCGAATACACACTATAGTTACATTAGATAAGACTTCACTATATAATTGCATATGGCACCCAATAGGAGAGGCAAGACGACGACGACGACAATGAGGACTTCGGACGTTCCACTTCATATGACGGTATGCATTGGCGGCAAACAAGCTTATTCCAACGATGACGCTTCAAGTTGAGTCGATGTCTCCTCCGCGCAGTTCTTGTTTTATTTTTCTTAATTTTCTTCTTTTTTTTTGTTTGTTTGTTCTGCAAACAACAAAAAATAAAAGCTATACGGTCAAGGGCGTTCGCATTTTCAATGGAAATTGTGTGTTGTTTTGCTTAGGAAAATTCACTCAACTTAAATAATAATAAAAAAAAAAAAATATATAACTGAGAAAAATTAAAAGAAAATGAAAATTGAGTATGAAAACTGGAAAAGGAAAACACAAAGATGGCCCCAACCTTTGCTTTATTTGTATTTTATTTTTTTTTTCAAGTTGTAACAACCGGCTTATTTTTGGCGGAAGGAAAAAGGAAGGCAATTGCACTAAGAGCTTTTTCTCAACCAAAAGTGTTATTTTCAATTTTGTTTTTTTTTTTATTTTATTTGCTTTTTGTTAACTTTTCATTTATGGAACGAATCGGAAGTTTTAATTTCCGCTTTTTTACTTTTAGGATTTTGCTTTGATGTTTTTAGCGTTCATTTTTGTTTTTCTATTTTTCGATTGGCTAATGGCTGTGTTGTGGATAGGTTTTTGTTTACTTATTTTTTTTTTTTTGGTTGTAAAGTGCAAGGACATTTCAAGGGAAGTGTTGTTTGGGGATCTTTTTCACAAGAAAAAGGAAGAGACCTACTTTCAGTTCAAAGACATTGAAATTTCAATAATTTTAAGAAATGAACTATACACAAATGGTTGAAATGGAAAAAAATTGGGCACGTGGAAAAATTAAGATATGTACGGTACGTGCATAATACATATTAGGGTGGATCAGGATTTTCAATTTTGAGTTTGTGAATGAAATATGTACTTCTTTTTCTATAAACATATGTAACTACATATAGGTACCTTTGTCAATAAACAATAAATCAAGATTTTCAAAATCAACCATAAGACTCCAAGACTCGTCTGGTTGTTATCTCGAAGACGAGGCTGAGACGAGGCTAACTCCTTGGCATATCGAAGACGAGACCGATGTGAGATAATTATTTAAAAATGATTTTGTGGAAAAAACATATATTCTTAAACAGTTAAGTTAAAATAAACCTTTATCGCAGTCGGTAGGATTCGAACCTACGCTCCCAGAGGGAATCTGATTTCTAGTCAGACGCCTTAACCGCTCGGCCACGACTGCTTATAAAAAATCCATTGGCTTGGTAAATTCTGGAAACTTTAGCTGACATATGTGCCCTATTTAAACTATTATGCTTAACTATTTCTGATATATGTAATTCCGTTAATACTTTTTATAACTCACAAAATAATCATTTGGCAGCACTAGTAAATCACATTGCAGAAATAACAAACATTTTTGAAAAAAATCAAAATGGAACTGAAGATTATTCTAAAAACATGTTCGTAATAAAAATATATTTTCTAAGCTCAATTAAGAGATAAACGCCTTCAGATAAATTTTCCATGAAAATTTCATCACCTTATATCACATACCTTGACGGTACACTTGGCGTATACGCAATTTTTATTTTATATTTTTTCTTTAATTTAATTTAATTTTTTTATACTTTACAAATATATGCAGACGTTCTCAATACCATAACTCGACGAAGAACTGGACTCATAAAATTTTTCAGTTTTACTTGCGACTCCTACGTATAGCAAAAGAGCAAGTTTTGAATTCTTAAAAAACCGACTCAAGATTTTGATCTGACTTCATATGATTGATCCGTAATTTTCTTTGTCCGTCGGGCTATTTGTCCACCAGTCTATTAGCTCACTTTATAGCCGCGACCACTGAAGTGATCTTGTTCAAACTTCGGATTTATTATTCTTATTCATCTCAAAAACTAATCTAACGATTGTGATGAAACTTTTATTATGCACATTTGATTTTAAATTTTCTTATAAATCATTCAACGGACAGCAGTTTTTTCAAAAATGTATGTTTTATATAAATTTTTTTGTCTTTTCTTTGAAATGTCATTCTTAAGCGAATTTTATTAAATACCTGCTGTCAACTTAAAATGTTCTTATGAGTTGCGATTTTTGAACAATTTTTTTTTCTTCTCCTTCCTTTTTGTATATTTATTTTAAATACTGACAATGTTTTTTGTCATTTTTCTATAATGACGGTCTTTTTAGCAGTTTTTTTGCTTTTAGTTCTGAGGTATTTGAGTTGAGCATGGTAGTAAGTTCGCGGCGATGTATTCGTGCATTTTATTTGCATTAATTTGGTGCTGTAAGATGCTATTAACTTTTAAAAAAATGTTTAACTTTTAAAAATATTGATTCAAAGAAGTTTACAAAAATCTAAACACATATAGCTAAGTAAAAAACTAAGTATTTTTGCTTCTATCTACTTGCAAGTATTTGGGAATAAATTGAATGCAAAACATTTTTTGTAAGCAGTCGTGGCCGAGCGGTTAAGGCGTCTGACTAGAAATCAGATTCCCTCTGGGAGCGTAGGTTCGAATCCTACCGACTGCGAATGAATCTATTTTGGTGATACGATAATGCATCCAGTGTTTTTGAAACATCTTAAAAAATTTGAAAATCCATAGAAGTAAACCATTCAAAGCGCTTTCAAAAATGCAAAAATTTGTAAAAATGGGTACAAATATATCATTTTCAGTCTATGGCCGTCACCATTTGTAACAAGATAGCTATATATCTAGTAGACAAAAAAGAATATTCAGTATCAACATCTTGTTGGGAATTTGCTTTAAGCTTCTAAGCAGACATTTAATTACGAGTACAAGTTCAACAATGTCACCAAGAGTAAAAAACAAGTTCCAGCTTTCCAATACCCAATACATTGTATAAAGATAATTCATTCTTCAATTGCCTTATCGCGAAATACATTTTGACAGTGGCACTCGTTTTTCACAAATCGAAAAAGGCAAAAAACTGCTTTATAACATTCTGCAAATCCCTTTTTAAGAGGCTCCCAGAAGATCACTATCTTGTCTCTTTATATGAAGAATTTAAAATTGATCCCCACATTCCGAATGACGACAACCCATTCAGAGGATCATCATCATGGTCGTCAATGTTGTCGTCGATGATACGATGAAGCGGCGGCAGCGGTGGCGGCGATCGTTAAGTTCATCACAAGATATAAAACTGAAACGTTAATACACAACTTGTGTCGATAAGGGGAACCAACGATGATGAGGACGACCGTTGGTCATCAAACGCACTTTATTATAGGCTCTCTTCCATCAGGGTTCCGCGGTTCACGGTCCCGCCTTTCTATCGATTACTTGCCGACCATCATCCAAAAACTTTAATTAAAACTCCAACAATGAAGCACATTGTTGCTCCTTTTCATGTTCCTCATAAATATATAGCTATACAATGTTTTATGAGTTCTTTTCCAGCTGAATAAAAACCGATGGAAGAGAATAAACGAGTCTAACCGAATTGGCCAGTTGTTGTTAAAATTTTATTTGACACCTCAAAATCGTATGAGTATTCAGTTGGCGTACTTAAGATAAGTCTTCGTGTCTGACACGATAACTGGTTGACCAACAAGTTAGTCTTCTTCCACGATGATCATCGCATCAGTCAGATATCAGTGATGGACTAGAAAAAGTAGAGGGATTGGATTCTATTAGAACGATGGTGCTATGTGTTCCGGTTAACTAATTAACAACAATGTATTTGAAGTGCAACTTCTCGATGTGATGCAAGAATAATTAAAATAAAAGTTCTACATATATATCTGGTTAGGAAGAAGTCAGAAACCAATGGGCCTTGCCTTTAGAATTCAGATATCTAACCTCATCTGTATTCAACAATTTACGAAGAAGGCAAGAGTAGAAATTGATACTTTGTAAAATAAAAAATTATGTACATGCTAAAAAAAATTGATCAGATTTTTGGGATTGAATGTAATAATTTTTGAGCTTCTCTTTGAACGTCTTTTTATTTCTTTGATCTTTCTAATTGTTTAATTAAATCAACTATTACTTTTTAAAATCTGCCATTAATAACGGAATTCAATATTTGAGTATTAAAGATCATCTGAAGCATTTTCGAAGACTTTTCAATTTTTATACGGAAATACGTACGCCGAAAATCTAATGTGACATATAATTTCTTTCAGAATTAAATTCAACACGTGAAAATCGTTTGGAAAAATCAATTTAGGTTTCTGTGGCCAGTATGACCTCTGGTTTCTCGCCTCAAGGGCATTATATTTAAATAAGCTTACAATTGTTATTTATTCGAAAACTCGTTTTGTAAAACAAGTTGAATGTTTGAAACTATGCCGCAGGGTAAGCTGTGAATAAGATGAGAAGAATAAAAACTTGAGGATTTCAAATCCGGGGGCATTCAATGGGCGTGGTAACCACACATTTTTCTGAATCGAAGGAATCATAGAGTAGATACCGTAACATAAAAATATGTAGGAGAGTGACACGGATGTAGTGTTTTCATATTTCAACATTTATAAAACTATATTTAATGGGCGTGGCATCTACCCATTTCTGTAGACAAAAAAAAACCTTCATAAAAAGGAGTGAAATCAGTGAACAAATATAAATGTTAAAAAAGAGTGTCAAGTTCTCATATAGACCTAAAATTGTATATTACAATCAATCCATCATTTTTTTTTGGTATCAGATAACCACCATTAATTGGCAAATAAAGAAAACCCTCATCAATCAAATTGCAATAAGCTATAAAATTACCAAGCAGTCGTGGCCGAGTGGTTAAGGCGTCTGACTCGAAATCAGATTCCCTCTGGGAGCGTAGGTTCGAATCCTACCGGCTGCGGTTTACTTTTAGGTTGCCAAGACTCCAGCTTAGATTTTGGAAATTTTTTCTCCTCAAGCTAATTAAATGTGAAGCGAATTAAATAGCCACTTAAAATTAGTCGCGTAAAATTTGTTTTTAAGAATATACGAACTTTAAATTTTGTTGGTTAAGGACTTGTTTCTCCATATCGAATGCAGTCTTTGATTTCGCGATTCGGCTACTAAAATCTAGTACAGTTCCGCCGTTCAGTAGACAATATTTCCAAGATATTGAAAATTTTGTACCATCTCTACTCCAACCGATAAAGCTTCGTGTAGTACATAAATAATCACCAACAGAAAGAATATTGGTGAAAGTATACAGCCCTGCCTAATCCCACTTTATGAAGCCCTTTACTTTATTGAATACGATCATATTGATCAGAAATTCCACCAAAATCCGATTGTGATTCAGTGTTCTCTTTTCTTGTCACGATAAAGATTAGATGGAAATGGAAGAAGTGGATTACCGATTGGGTGCGGGTTGTCTGATTATGGCTTAATAGTTAGTGAACTTTTTTTTATTAAAGAGAATGTCTACATAGAAAAGACAGCTTTTTTCAAATTTAGTCTGATGGCATTTGTACTGAAAAAAATGTAACTGATGATGACATACACTTACATATATTAAGCAAATCTACTTTTTTCAACCTGATTCTAAACCAGAACATTTTTCCGTAAACAAACATAAACTCCTTTCTTCCATAATGCAAGATATCAAATTCCTTCTTTCTAAACCTGCTGTTATGGATTTATAGCTTTAATTTTTTAAAATTCATCTAGCTAAATCCTTAATCCCCTTCGTACTCGTATGTAAAGACTTCTCCATTCACAGTCGTAGAGGAATTTGTTTTTTTTTTTTTTAATCCACTCCTGTCTCCTTAACAAGTCCTCCAATGACACATTCAAAATTATTAAGATGCCATAAAGGCCACGATAAAATATTCAAATTTCAATTAAAAGAGACTACTTGCTGCTGCTCTGGCAGAGTTAACTGACTCTTATGGTGCAAAGCAAATAATAATCTGAGCTCTGCTATGCCGATTGGACCCGTTCTGTTTATTTTTTTTTTGTCTCTTACAATCGCTGCCGTAAAGGCGATTCAACCGCAGTTTGTCGAAGCAATATTCGTTGGCCAAGCCAAACCAACAGGAACAGAAAGAACAGGAGTCACTAATAATAACATATCGCATGTATGGATTTATTAATATTGATTAATTGATGTATCATATCCTCACGTAAAGTTGTTGTTGCTGCAGCTGAAGCAGGAACAGGAGCAACATCGTCAGAGTCCACCACCAGGTTCAAGCAACCATACCACTGATACTCTACAGACTGCATCATTGAACAAGAGTGGCTCTTATGTTTTTGTAATTAATGATCGATTTAATCGTCAGTTAACAGAAAAGCAAACACGAACGCGATGTTTGGCTTCAGTTCTTTCATATTATTATATACCTTCTCGGTCGTCCTCGAGCTCGTATATAAGTATATATGTGAAGATGCTTTTAATCTACGTCAATATGCGATTGTTGGAATAAAAATTCAAGCTAAATGGAGCATAAGAAATAAGTGAGGGCCATCAGGGCACCATATTGAAGGATATCACATGTGTTATTCTATACTCTATTCGTCGTTGGTATATATCCCTTAAACCTTTTCCCGTAATTTCACTCTTTCGCAGTTCCACAGAGAGTAAAATCATCATCATTCATTCTAACAAATCCTTCTGAATGTTGAGGGAAAGTATAACAAAAAAAAATAAAGAATATAACAAGTGCCAAGAGGATACGAAGATGGAATATCCTTGTTCGCCCCCGTTCTTTAATGCTGCCGGGTTCTCCGCCAAACTTCAAATGTGGTTTTACAATGTATTTCTTGTTCGCACAGATATACAGAAGATACTCTCTTGAATTTTTTTTTCTTTCCTGCCCCCACGTGGCATGTGCGCAATTATTTGTACAATGTACACAAAAATGCATAATGCGAGTGTAAGGACGAGGGACAACGGTGCGAGCATCAGGATAAACCAGCAGCATCAGCCACATCACATTTATCCTACATTTTTTTTTCTCTCTCTGTTTGTTCTGTTATTTCCATTTGGGAAAAGAGAGGGGGCAAGAAGTGCTATAGATTATCAAAAGCCAACGACGAACATACCCTGTGGAGGACGATGTAATATTTTATCGACAAAAAGTCCTTTTTTACGAGTTAACAGCCATTCATGTTATACACTCTGATGGGATGGGGGGCAGGATATAATGTTACGATGGACATTAATACTATACCTAGGTGATGGTGGAGCATTTTTGTATGTGTACACAGTGAAAAGAAGGTGTGTGTATAGTATGAAGCTTAAGAGCGGAAACTGGGAAGGATATAGAGGATGGACCATCACCAGTATGTAAGTTTCGACAATTTATCAATGTTGCACAGAGAACTCGGTTGGCACAGGAGTAGAATGGGATGGATGCAAAAAACAAATTAGGTACTGAATGATAGAGAGAGCATGATACGTGGTTAAAGAGACAAAAAGAGATAGAAGAAAAGTATAGTTCACCCCCAAAAGTATATGATGCTGGTCTATAACTTTTGATCGTCGAGCAAAAATTCGTAATAAAATTTATTATTTAAGTACCTACACCAAGAAAAAATCCAAACTGAAGTTTTTGAAAAATATTCTTAAGAAAATGTAGGTACAGGAAGTAGTGCATTTCTTAAACATATTTTAATGTTTTATGGCTTCTAGGAATACAAAGTCCACATATTATAGTCCAGTGAATTTGTCGTAAAAAGTCTTCCATCAGGAGGTCATCTTTGGTTTCAAAGTATGGCAACAAAATTTTTGGAAGTAGAAAGTTACTGCAGAATTATTACGCAATTTTTTTACTTTCATTTTTGCTTTATTCACAAAAAACTAGTGGCTTGTGGTCATGAGTAAAAAAATGCATTTAGCATTTCTTTTTTGCATTTTATTCCATGCTCTGTTGCGAAATTTAGTTAGAAAACAGCTGATTGGGATGCACGTCCGAAAATATACCTTGTAGCTTGTAATTGAAAAAAACACAATTTCAATTGACTTTTAGTTGGAAATAAACAAACATTATTTAAGTCGACCCTTCACCTGCCAGATATCAAAAAATTTTGCAGCTTCTATATGCAATGTTCCTTGAAATGGCGTTAAAAACAAGTTTTATTGGTTTTATCGCATACATATCAAAAAATGGTACACTGTGACGTATACGCACTTTTTTATTTTTTTTGTTTGAAATATAATTTGTCTAAATTATATTTTGGAAACTGTTTAATTACATAGTTTTCTGTTTTTATTTTAACTTTTTTTGCTTGAACATTTATAGCTTACAAAATATTCAGAAAATATTGGAAAAGATAACCTTTTATCAACAAGGGACCAATAACTTGAACCATGATATTTTTTTATTATTTGTTTAATTTTTTTTTTAATTTTTGAACGATGGCCACTTGATTATTTAAAATAAACAATAATAATATTAGTTGGACGATAAGACTAAAAATTTACCAAAACTAACGCGTCTTACAAAAATGACAAATCGAATCGAAGATGTTAAGAATCACACTCAAAGTAAATGTTTATAAAGATTTAAATATAAATATTTCTAACAGTGCAGCAACTTAAAATTGTGTAATGATTCGACAAGAAGTGAACATAAAACCAAACCCACAAAATCCTCAATCCATTGCAAATAAAATACACAAAAAAAAACCCATTCTATACGCCCGTTATTGCATACAAACACCCAAAATGCGAGCGCGGCACAGAGAATGTCTATGGATGGATGGGGACCCTTTTAAAGGGCGCCACAACACGCAGTGTTTACTCTGCACCTACATACATCGTTGTATGCAAAACCAACAAAAAATAACAAAAATAAAAACGATAATCATTTGGGGGGTGAGTGACTGAGTAGCCTTAGCGCCACCAAAAACATCATCATTGGGGTAATATTAACATCAAAAGAGGGTGCACCGCCCAAATGCAAGACCTCACGGTGCCACCCTTAGCTCAACTCGATGCCTTTGTGAAAAGGGCGGAAAAGGCGTAGAAACAGGAAGGAAAGAGTAAACCCCCTCACACTTAGTTTTGGGTTGAGGTAGGTGGCCATCGAGTGCAAAAAAAAAAAACAAGGACACGATAGAAGGGTGGCCATAAGGAAAAAAAGAATCCTGCCACTATATCGACCTCCCCTCAAAAACAATTCGACCACAATGAACCATCGCATTATCACACACACACACAGCCTCACGCATAGCACGCACACAGATCCAGTTAACAATTTCATCAACAACAGCGTCATGACCATAATCACTAGATGGTGTCGTTGGTCTGAGTCGGAGTACACCCTCCCATCACACGCCTCTCTTCGATTCATCCACCCCTAAGTGACGGTCGGTCGTACAGGTCCATATCCGGACTATGTGATGCATTCCGCATCACTTACACTCTAAAAGTTTCAGCAGGGACAGGAGAAGAGGGGACGACAAAAGCTTAACTTTAATGTAGCTTTTAATCGATGGCTGCACGGCACGGCACGGACGACAACGACGACGACGACGATGGCATCGGCCTCTTGCCTTCCCGCATAAAAAGTTCATGCGATCAAGTGCGCATGACCCAGCAGCAAAAAATGGAATAACGAAAGTTTTTGTTTTGGTTACGATTTGCAAAAAGTAAAAAGCATATTGCAGAGCTATACGCATCATGCAAACGTAAGTTTTCCACTGACAAAAATCAAGTGAGAATAAAAACAAAACATACTGGGAAGCTAGATGAAAATAATGAACAGCTCTACTTTAGCTCAACGCAAATCATCAGTGCATCTATCAAAAATGTTAGGTAAACTCTGATTTAACTTAAAACAAAAACTGTTTTTATTAACTGCGACTTTATTTTTGCAGGACTTGCCTACTCTGGAATATCTCATCAATGAAGAACTGGATTTAGTCAAGAGTCTGCCAGATTTGTCATTCAAAAATGTAATGCAACAAATTTTTTTAATCTTGAATTATATATGTATTTATTAATATAAATAATATTCATCTCGCATTTAAAAAAAAATCTCAAAAAATCAAATCGCTCATCCTAAACTGAGGATATTTGCTTCTCATTCTACTCACAAAATAGACAACCTATATATCGGAGCTTTTTTGAGGATTAGGATGATACTGAGTAGACCTAGGAGACTTAGACAAACGAGATCTAGACGTTGCTGGGATTTTTCAATTTAGAACTGGATTTTTGGTTTTTGACTTACTAATTTATATCTTAATAATATAATACTCTGTAATAAATTTTTAATAATACTGCATAGTTGAATTTTAAAATAAAATTATTGAGTTTTTTTTTTGGGAAAAAGTCAATTTTTTTTGAAAACCCAATATTTTTAAAACTTATGAATCTTTATGAGTATTTTATTTCATGTTAAAAACTTCTTTTCTAATTTGTTCCCTTTAAAAAAAAAACAATATCGCTTTTGAACTCAATATTTTTTTTGGCTTACTCTGCCTGGTGTTTTTTTTCGAAATTTTGCTTTAAAATTTAATTTAATTGTTGCTGTTAAGAATTCAGTTTGATAAATTCAATATTTTTCAAAGTATGTAACACAAATTAAAATAAAAAAAAGAATTTTTAAAACAAAATTTTTGACTGGGAAAGGTAGGTAGTCTATCAAATAACACAAGACAAAAATTTAAAAAATTGCGTAGACGCCCAAGTGTACCGTAGTTCTTTATCGTTACAACTTTGGCCGAAAGTTAAACAATAGAAAGTTCCTCCTTAAGGATAAATCTATTCATTGGTTTATAAGTGCATACTCGAATTGAAATAATAGTGATTTGGTATCTATGTATTATATATACATAACATATTTACAAAATAAATTTAATATAGATTTTTTGTCAATCGGCTGACGGCAATGCCATGCTCAATGATTTTGTATATATATTATGTAAACTAAATGTTTGTAATACAGAAAATCTATCTATCTATCTAGATTTTTTTAAATATTTTTTTTGATAGGTTTAATACCTAATTTTATAATTTAATATTAAAAATTAATTATTTCTCAGCGAAAAACTGATATTGATATCCATACTAGGTTTTGCACATATGTAGTTTTAACCAACTCATCACAACACACCCTATTATTATTTTCGGGACAAATCGACCAACAAAAACAGCCTTGTACAACACTTTTTCAACTGTCTTTCATTCTCTCTATAGCTTATGCTCCATCGCTCTCCTTCTGTCCTTCTCTACAACTACAACAATCCACCACCACTTCCAACCCACACCAAGGTGCTGCCCCCCAATACCAGTTCGTCCTCCCTGTACAACGAATAGAGCTCCATCGCATCGCATCACACATTCGCATCAACTCCACACATTACTATACCGCCACGCTAAATCTATCTCCATAACCAACAGATATACCCCAAGCCCATGCATGGCCCGCGCATAGATACACATAAGCAAGTGCAATCCATCCGTCTGGCTCTCAGTGACGATAGGTAGCTTTTTCGCGGCAGCCACAAAAAAAAGTACTGAAAAATATATATAGAATCCCTCTTTTCATTTCGAATGTGAAAAAGGAAAAAAATAATTAAAAGAAAAAAACAATATAATCTGTACACTCATACACCTACTGCCTAGCCTGGCCTGGTGAATAATAAAAATAATAAAAAAAAAACATCCATACACGCAACATAACCCAAACAAAAGATACGAAAAAAAAACCTAGAGTGAGATACGGGTGAAAACTGAAAACAGTAAAAAATTAATAAAAAAAACTGCAAAGTCTACGCTAACTTTTCTCTCAATGGACAACAGCGACACCGCGCGGGGGGTTGCAATTACAAATAAATAAAATAAAATAAAAAAGAAAAAAAAAAAAAAACATACGAAAAAATGTATGACAAGTTGTAAGAAAAAAAGTGCAAATTTTGTTTGTGTATTTCTGCGTGAATTTGTGTCTCAACCCCTTGACCGACAGACACATAAGTAAGGGAGCGGTGGTGGCGCTACGCAGCAACGTATAGAAACATTACGGCACGAAGAAACACCAGGGGCTGGAACTGAAAACGCTGCAAAAATTCATTTCCTATTAATTGTTGTTCACATTCGGAGCTAAAGTTTTGTACTTATTGTGATTTTCTTATTTTATTTTTTTTCGTGGGCATTTTTTCATATTTTTTTACCTTTGAGGGTGTGTACCCCCCCAGAGAAGGCCCAAAAAGGGGTGTTTAATTGGGAATTATTTTTATTTTTGGGCTGGGATTTTTTATTTAAAAACCAAAAAATGCTCATTTGTTGATTGCAGAGAATGGGGTAGTAACCAATGGACACTGCCATTGTGTATATGGTCCAGCAAAATGAGCCTATACCTAGCACACACACTGCCTATATATATGATGGGGTGAGTATGGCGATGATATATGATTTGTTTTTCTATTTTTTTGTACTTATTTTTTCAGGACATTATTTTTTAATTTTGTATTGAAAAATATTCTTGGATAATAGGGTAGATAAAGTATTTATACTCAGGAAATGTTGCATCGAAGTCAAGGGTGTTGCTAGGTTGAAAGTTCATATAGCTATAGGGTAGATTTTCTTTGTTAGAAAGTGTATAGGAATTTTCTGTTGGTAAATAACTAAAACCTAATACCTACCTAAGTCATGAGTCATGACCTTTTTAAGGTAAAAATATTCTAATTTTGAATAACTAGAGTAATACATAATACCTACCTATTATACCTACACCTTTGACTTTTGTCATTATTTCAACTCATGTACCTCTACCTAGGTATGTAATGTATGGTATAAAATTGAGTCCAGACATGTACTAACATATATGTAAATTATATTTTTTTGTCTGAATTGGAAAAACATTCATAACTTTTACAGGCTAGTAGTTTCAGGATAAAATTCTGAGACACAAATATCGTTTTTAAGAAAATCAGTCGGTTTTTTTTAAATTCAAGAAAACAGTTGAAGCGTTGAAATGAAGAAGGGGGTAAGTGACATTTTCGATTTTTTCTTAAGCAGAATTGTCAAAAATATGTAGCTTAAAGTCGATATTATTAAATGAAGTACATATGTATTTTTTAAACGATTGGTTTGTGCTTTATTGTTGTTCCTCATTAGAAAGTTTGAGTTGTCAACTCAAAAAAAGTTGTAATCCAAAAACTTTCAATATCTCAAAACTATAAAAATGTCACTTACCCCCTTCTTCACTTGAACGCTTCAGTTGTATTAAAAAAAAAAATCCTTAGGTGAAATATTAAAAATATTTTGGAAACTTAGTAGGTATACACTTCATAGAACATCTAAGTATGAAACTTAAAATTCCCATGTTGCAGCATGTGTAATCAACCGTCCTACTTGAACTGGCGGATATAGACACTCTTCCTATAGTATTTTTTCTAATATTGAAACAGGCTTAAACTTCGCGTATTTTATGCACCAACACATTTACTGCATTCATAATGCATTTTTGTAATGTCAATTTTTAGCCACTTCCCGGAGTGGCATTTTGTAATGTTGTTCAGTAATTATTACTGATCAAAAAACAATTACAAAATGAACGTTCAATGTAATTTTTTTGAATTTTTGTGAACAACAACAACAACTTAAAGGCACTACCACCAATTGTTTTGTATGAATTAATTTTCTATTAATTCATTTATATTTTATTTTTGGCCGGAGTTATAGCTATTTCATGCTTGCCAGGCAATCATCAGACTCCTTAGTGGTGCTGAGCTTTAATCCAATTAATTTTTTTGTTTTCTTCATTCTTTGAATTTTTCACACTCGCACTCCCGTGCCCAGCCTTGGTTTAGATAGAAACTAACAAAACTGTTCTATACGCATCACAATTTTTTGAATTTGGCAGGAAAATTATTTAAAATAAGCATATTCTTTTTAACTCAATTTTTTCAATGGTATGGACTTTGGCTTTTTAATATAGATACTTTGAAACTGGCCATAAATATTTCTTGAGGTTTTTAAGATGCTTATGCTTGTAAATGGCGCCCAATGCCAACACTATATACTACCTAACGTTTAAAAGAACTTACCTACATATATGTAACTTGTTTTCTCGTTTGAATTCTTCATTTATGTTCATTCTTAATAAAAATTTATTTTTTCCCTCAGCCTGTTAATTATCCTAAGTCGTCAATGCTGTGAGTAGATACAAAATATGTAACAAAACTCAGGTTTTGTCGTCTGGATTCCGGAACTTTCAACTTTTTGCTAGACTTTGGACGATGCTAACTGAACAGGTGTCTTCTAAAATCATAAAAGACTTCAAAAATAATTCCGCTTTTGTATTTTAATGGTCAATTTTCAAATGCATTAAAAGAAAAATACGCAATAAAAAACATTGAAATTCCAGTTAATTGAAGTATATATGTAGTTTAGGTTATCCAAATTCATTTTTTCTTACAATTAATTCAATAACGCACACAACACCTATAAATAAGTACTAGGTACTTACATATTTGAAATTCTTAAATGGCGCCCAAAAAAAAACCAGTCCGATTTGTAATACTTTTTGAGACTAAAATGTTTCTGCAGTGATATTTTACGTATCGCTTCGAAAATTGGTAAAATGAGTAGGTACCTACATAAATGTATGTTATCTTCATTTTTAAATATATTTATTAGGCACCTATATTAATTTCCTATCTTCCTTTTTAGGTGTTCTGTTCAGGTATAGGTATCTTTTAAAGGTTGATTACCTTCAAACAGTCGTAAGTTCAATCAATAGGCATATAAACCAGCCACCCATCAAATCCCTCCCTCCTACACTGTTAATCATTATCAGAAATCACCCATATCCCCATCTCCATCAACAGACACAGCTCCACTGTATGTTTTTCCCTCGCATCCACCAAAATAAGGCCGAGCCCTTTGTACAGAGCTTGCTGCACTTACAAATTATTATTCGCAACTAAAAAAAAAATTTTAAAAAATCTCCATTAAAATAAAAAGTCTCTAAAAAAAATAACACATAATAAAAATTCACTTGCTGCTAGGATGATGATATGATGCACACTCGCATGACGACCGACAAAAAACGCATTAAAAAAATGCAAAACAAAAAAAGTACGAATTGCAGAATAAATAATAAAACAAAAAATCAAAAAAAAAAAAAAAACTATGTACCTATAGGTAAAAAATGTACAAAAAAATTAATATAAAATAAAATAAGTTGGAAAATGCATTTCCCTGTTTTTCCCATCATCAGCACACATCACTTAATGGATAATTAGTATCGATGGAGCTTTTTCCAAACGCAGGTTTAAATCATTTTCATTCCACAATCTAAGTTTTTGTTTCGAGGTTTGATTGTTTTATTTGGTTGTTTTTTTGTACATACAAATAAGGCACTTTGCGTTAGAGAGTGACATCCTCCTGACCGTAACGTCGCGCCCGCCGAGCTGTCTGACGCCTAACACCTAACGCTTTAAGCCCGGCCGAATGTACTACCTATGCACGACCCCCACCCTCTTCCGACTAGTTGACGTTGTCGTCCCGGCTCATTACAGCCATAGATATACATTATATTTTGTTGGACTTGATAGTGATACTTATATTTGCGAATGCGATGTGTTTTAGTGTGGCAAATATCTATAACATCATCATTACGTTCCGAAATCACCGAGCACACGTACAAAATTTATAATACCAAAAAGCTAAGGCACCTCATCTCTGCTGTGGTTGATGTTGATGGTTGATGCCGATTTGTAAATCCACAAGCTGCACAAGCTATAATAATACTACAACAAACCACCAAACCGCCCGCTGCCGCATCCACAAACTATACTAACTCATTAATGCAAACACAAAATCGAGCAAAAAAAATCAAAGTATCTTTTAGTTTAGAATCGCCCATCATGACTGTTGGATACACCAGTTCTGCTGTTTCTGTGTCGTCTAAAAACTGAACTATGAAACTCTAAAGAATTTGCAGCACTAGTCTGAGTCTTCGCCGCTCGGTTCGGCACTCCACCATCATCATAGATTCGTTTATTATTTTTTAGTTTTGTTTTTTTTTTTTCGTTTTAAATTGTGTGTAGATACAATATCTATCTATTCGTTTTCCGGTTCTATGTGAAATTTCATTCGTATTTGAAATTTTTGGCGGGATTTTCCATTCTACGCTTTCTAAGGTGCAAAAAACACAAAAAAAAAAAGACAAAAATATTTCTGCAATCAGCAAAAAAAAAAGCTTAAAAAAACAGAAACAAAAATAGTGATTATTTATTTTGTTCGTTTTAGATGACAAGAAAAAAAAATAAAACTACAAAAGATACAAAAGTTTTTGATCATTCTTCTTAGACGGCAACACAAAGAAATGGAAGCAAAAAAAAAAGATTAATTGCTGCAAATACATTCGAATAGTTGTGTGGTATTTGTGAAATTCGCCGCCACTGCCGTCGCGCATACACGAATTTCGTTCGGATTCGGATGTTTTTTTTAAATTTTGGTGGGTGTATTTGTGGGATGTGTATCTGTGAGTAGATGCATTCCAAATGACGATCATCAACATCATATCATCGGTGCGGTCGCGGTATGTGGTTCGGTGTGGTGTGTAGACTGTAGAGCAAAAGGATTTTGAAGTTTTTTTTTTTTCTGGCAATCGCTTGCAAACTGCGCCGCGTCCAATTAATACATTGATGTCCCAAAGTGTATTTGGATACGGGATGAGAGAGTTTGCGATGGTAGTTGTAGAGCATGTTTTGGCTGCTTCGACGTTTAGCTGGAGGAGTTAGTATAGTATATGCATGACTTGAGTGTACCCTAAAGGTTCTGCTGTTGAAGCTGATACCGATGCATAGGTATGTTGGTAATGTGTGCGATTTTTTGATGAACTTTTAAAGAGAATTAAGTTTTTTTGGAATATTTAGGTGAAAATTTTACTCCGTTATTTCATTTATCAAAGTATCAAAAATTCACAAAATATTTTTTTCATTTGTTATACAATTTTTAATAGTTTATATGAAATTTAATCGTGGCATTGGGCGCCATTTTTTTTATAAAAACTAAATTTGTTTTTTGGTAAATACTTATTTTCAATTTTCCAACAAAATTCACAAGGTGCTCAAAAATTCAAAAATACATAAGTTTTTCAGTGCTTTTGTTCAGTAATTATATGTTCTAAATTAGTTCATATTTTCTGGACTAAATGATCTAGCCAAATTTGTAGAAGAAAATTTTTAATCAGAAATTGAAAATAAGCAAGTTAACGAGATAAAATGTATGCTTAACGGCCGTAAAGTGAACCTTTGACAAAATCAAGATATTCAGGACATTAACCCTAGGAAGATAATCTATGTAGGTACGTCTGGGAGACGTATGGCGCGGGAAAAGTTGTTGGAACTTTCTAATAAATTAATAATAAACCGAATGCATTGGCTGTTTAGATATGCTCTGAATGAGGTTAGGACTTAAACTTGGCATCAGTACAACTTCGCTAAAATATCCGTTAGGGGCCTATAACAGCTCTGAGACGTATGATTATCTTTAACGTACTAAAAAAAATATGATTATATCTTTTTTAGGTTAAGGACAGTTGGTTGACAACTCAAAAGTGAAACATACACAAATATAAAGAGAAGAGCAAATAGATGTATATGTAAGGAATTGTTGATAAAAGAAGAACAACTCATAAGCAGGGGACATTAACCCCAACTCCCATTCGATTTTTCTTGTTTTGGGTCAACTTTGACAGGCTAGTTTTCTATCACACATTTTGCAAATGATCCTGAACAAATTTGTTTTTCTGAAATTCCTACTTAAAATTTCATTTAAATTCAACATTTCTTCTTTAATAAATGATTACAATAAGGAAAGACTAATTTTTGTCTGTAATCTTCTCATTTTTTCACCAAGTCGGTGTAGTTGCTGCAAGAGAAAGAAAAATACTTCCATTTGAAAAAATATATAAATTTTGACTTTATTGAATTTTTCATAAGTTAGTTTTATTCAGAAAATAGCTATCGAATACTACTTGTAGAGGGGACAGTTAACTTAAATAAGAAATCAACCAGCTATCAAGGTTTGCTTCACCTCTAAGTTATGGTTAGAATTATATTATTTGTCAAATTGAGTTAACTACTCTTTATTATATTGCGAGTTCGATTATTTTTACGAATGAAAATATCGACCAATAGTGTCAAAAGAAGCAGAATTCCTACCAAAGCAGCGTTGGGCGCCACTTCAAAATGTTTCCTTGCAAATAACTCAAACAATACTAATAACTCAACAATACTAATAAGATATCATGCCATCCTAAAGTTCAGCTCGCATATAAACATCCTACCAAAACATAACTTAAGCTTAGATACTCGTATATCTCTTCACAACTAAATACGAAGAACCAAAAGTAAAATCAATTTTTCGTTCGCCGATTTAAGTTTTTTTCTAATTTTTTTTTTTTATTTTTGCAAAACTCCACTTCACCACACACCATCAAGCAAAAAAATGCCATAAAGAGCTAATGACTCAGACCAAAAAATACCCCCCATTCCCCAATAGAGCGAGACGGTTCGAAATAAAAATGAGATGCCACAAGAAAAGCAAAAAAAAAGCTTCTTGCCGCCAGAGAGCGTGCTGCAGATACAAATGCAGGCACTAGGCAGTGTAGTAAATACATTTTGTATTGGAACAAAAATGAAGATGTGTAGTTTACATATAACAATATGGCGTTGTCGTCTCTCTCTCTTTTTTTTAGCAACCCACCACTGCCATATGGTCATGTACAGTAGTACAGTGGAACCCGTTCACTTGTGATGGGGAAGAAAAAGAGTCGGATGGTTCTGATGATGCGTGTGGTGGAGAAAAGCTCCTTTTCTTCAGAAAATATCTGTATGTGGGAGAGCGGCTTTAAGGGAGTATGGAGTATCTGTGTGTATGCAAACAGAGAAATTGACAGTGTTCGGCAGGTTTCTTTTTTTTTTGTCAATTGTATTTCTTCCAGCGAGAGAGAGCACTTGAGGTTGATTTTTGTCAAATTATAAAAATATATACTTATATTCGGAAGAAAAAAAAAAGAAGTATCTGTGCTGGATAACTCACCAATATATACCTCAAAAATAAAAGCACGCGCTCTCTCTCGCGCTTTTTGTAGTACTACTGCGGCGCGAATTTTTTCGCAAATCTTTTTCGTTTGTGTGTGCAAAAAAATATACAGAACAAAAAAAAGTATCTGTATCTTTGACGGTGTTTTGTGGAGGAGCACTAAGTAAAAACGAAAAAAAAAAATCAACTATTTCGGACCAAAACCGAAAAAACTTCACACAGTCGACAAAAGATACAACAACAACAAGAAAAAAAGTTAAAACATGGCTAACCGAACCGCGTCGCGCTGCCTCCTTCACCGTTAAGTTGGCGCGTCGTGGTGCTTGGCTGTATTTTTTCGCCTTTCTGTGTTTCTGTGTGTTATATTTTATATATTTTATTAATTTTCTGTTCTTTCTATTTGGGGGCACATTTTCAGTTTGTAGATTACATTTAATCCGTTCAGAAGGGCTGCCACGGTCTAACCACCGGTTTTTTTCTCACAATTTTTTGGGTTGGTCTCTATACTCTATACTGTCTACTACCTATTGTAGTTTTCTTCTGCTTCTTCGTCTTCTTCTGGGTTTTTCTTATTATAAAAATCTTTTTTTTTTTTTTAGTTTTCGTGTATCTTCAGATACATTTCTTTATTTTTATTTTAGTTTTTGTTATTTTTTTCGGCTTGATATGCAATATGCTGTAGTATCTTGCTTCTTGGGGTTTATTTTTTGTTGGCCAAAGCGCGGGCTATGCCAATACTCACGTGAAATCCCCAAGGAGAAGAAGGAAGAAGATATCTTTCTTGTGTGTGCAGAATTAAAGTTTTTTTTATATATATTTCGTACTTTATTTTTTTTTTGTTTATAAGACTCCTTTGAGAGTATCTTAACGATTTTTGTCGGACTTGTGATCAAGTTTTGTATTTTTTTTTTCTGGATGTTTATACCTGCCCACCATACCAAATTTTTTGTTTTCTTATTTTGGAAGATTATATGTATTATTTTTCGGGTTTGTTGATGATGATGGTATTTGCAAGGTTTCCAATTCCAAGAAAAGACTAAAAAAACCGAGAATAAGAAAAAAAAGAATTAAACACAAAAAGTCTATTCGTGAATATAGCCCAATAATCTCTCAAAAGTATCTGAGAGTCCTTTTTTGTTTTGTTTGTGATCGTGTATGTTGTTCTTTTGTCTGTTTGTTGGTTATTTCATAATTGGAAAAAGGAAAGTGTTGTGTTTTGTTTTGTTATTTTTGAGACGAAGTGCACTTGTTTTTTTCACGGTCAAAATTAGAAATAAGACAAAAAATCAAGGCGCTCAAGGATATTCAACCGAAGAATGTGAATGCGTCGTCGGTCGGTATTGAAAAAAAAACCATGAAAAAACAAAACAAATAAAATATAAGATAAACAAAAGGTGTACAAGGAATTTTTTGAAAAAAAAAAAGATTTGAAATGGGTTAAATGCTTTTGGTTTCTTTTTTTTCTTTCGTGTGTTCAAACAACTTGAATGTCCTTTCAAGTTCAAGGAAATTTAAATGAAACTCGGTTATCAAGTGAAAGTTTTAAAATAAGAGAAAAAAAAAAATCATGATACCTTTGTGAGCGCAATTAAACCGAATGGATATTTCCTGATAATTTCTAAAAAAAAAATGCATGCTACAAAAATTTAATTTTAACAAATTTAAAATTCTCAAACGTGTTTTCTTTATCATTTACTTATGAAAAACATTTTTTTAAATGTGTTTTTTAACCAACAATTTTTATGGATCATCTTGTGTTTTTTAAGTGAAAATATTTTATTTAAAAAAAAAATAATGTGAATTTTTTTTAACAATTTAAGAATGAATAAATGAAAACAAAAATTTCTTCTCACATACATTTTTTAAGTGATTTTTTTTAAGTTCGGTACGATCAATGTGATCCTTTGACTTTCTGCAAGAGATCAACCAATTCTATAAGATTAACAAAATGTTAAAATGTGTTAAGTGTGTTTTTATATAAAATGCTTGTGGTTTTTTAGGAATCAAATAAATATGGATTATCTTGATTTTACTCTAAACAGGTATTTTTGTTAAGCCTAAAAACCCTTTTCAGGAGAAAAAACTCAAAAATATTTGCTCTATATTGTGAAATTTTTTTAAATTGCATCTTGTCGGGCAGATAAACTATGTTTGGAAACAAAAACAAAAATTAAAGTGCCGACGGCAAACTTATTTATGTGTTATTTCAATTAAATATATTATATTATAGGTATCTAAAAAATGGGATAATTTTTGTGAATACTAACTACCTATCAGTAATTTGAACAAAAAAGAAATAAAAATCAATAGGTATCTTTAAAACCTAAATTTTTGAATTTTTAAAACGCAGTCTTAATACTTAACCAGAACTTTGGCACGCTTCAAATAAAATCGAATTTCTTATACCTACTTATGGCTTATTTTTGATGAGTTTTTGGTTTGGGGTCGAGCAGAAGCTTTGCTTATTTGTTTCGAAAAAAAAAGATTTTAAGAAAATTATTTTATTCCCGACAATAAAGTTGGACCATACAACACATTTTGTATAAATTTATAACTATTGACATGCAAGTTTAAAAAAATGCACTTTTTATCAAAAAATGACCAAAGTAACTAATTCAACAAAAAGTATTATATCTTATTTTGAATTCAATTGCCCTAAAGTTGAGTCCGAATAAATTTCAATCCAAGGAGGAAAATTATTTGTAAAACAATCCACATAATTTGTCAACTTCATTTAGTTTTGTTTATTTGTTTTTCTGTAAAAGTCGAAAATCTAAATTTAATAGTTTTTCTGGTAGAAAGTCAAAAAATTAAATAATATACTTAAAATTTGTTCATATAGCCAAAAGAAATCAAGGCATTAATAATGTTGATGAAAACATGTTTGGATATCTTTTAATGACTTTTGAGGTTTTGATATAAAGCCGACGGCATACCAAAATAACTTTTTTTTAAAGTTGTTCCGTGAAATTTCTTCGTAGTTTGAAGTTTGCAAAGTCAAACAAATGTCTGTTTCTTTGCGGGAAGTCGCTGATTACAGGATTTTATAAGGTCTATTCCAAAAATTCAAAAAAAAAATAATTTAAGCACCGGCAACGCGATTAAACATTACCGTGCTTTTGTTGTTTTTTTTTTAAATATCTATTTTAATAGGCAATATCATTGTTTTAAAAAATTCTTATACAAATTTAAAGACAATATATTTTTTAAAAACAAAGTTTTGGTTGAGAAAAATTAGGAAGTACCTACTGAAATACTAGTTTCCAATAGAAATTTTTCTGGCTTAATACCTACATAACTACTGTTTTTTTTTTCTTGATTCAGTTCTTTTTTATGTTTCTGTCAAGTTGCTTCCTAATACCTTGCCATTTCTTTGATGATATTTTAGATTTTGTTTCGTATTCTATTGGAAAGCTTGTACCAAAGAAAAGATCGGTTTTACCTAAACCATAATACTTTAAGTTTTGGTTTATATTTAGATACCCATTATGTAATTAACAAATACGGATTAAAAACTTAAAATATAAAAAAAGAAAATTGAAAAGGTACATTTTTCTCGCTAGAATAATCATTACGTACCTACTTCATTTTGTTTAAAAAAGAAAGAATTAACTGCTTACATAAAATAGTAGTGTTATCCTGAAATAAAAAAAATTTTAATATTCCTTACTAGCTTTATATATGTGGTTAAACAAAAAAACAAGAAATAAGAAGGTAACATTACTTAAATTTGATGTTTTCTTTGTCAGCTAAAATTAATTTTAAATTAACTTCATGTATTATAAGACCTTACAAAGTCATTAAAATCTTTAAGATCACTGTAGTTATTTTTGAAAACAAGTTCTTTCATATTTTCTCCCCATCAATCACAATAAAAAAAATCCAATAATAACTTAAAATCTAGATTTATAGCCTTGAGACCTTTGACCTACAAAACAAAAAAATCTATCATATTGTGGGCATCCAATTTTTAATAAATTAAACTCATAAATTATTATTCTAGGAACGAAATACTAGAAATATATGTACATACATAGATGTAAGTTCAAAAACCATGTACATAAGTATATCTAAAGAGATATTTCTCTCTCCAAAATTGCTGACATTGTCTAAAATAATACATATTTCAAATTGCCGTCGGCTATGGCAATTTAAAAAAAAAAAAAAAAAAAAACAACTTAAATCCATCAAATTAATTATGCCCGCTTTGTGATCACGTGTATTCTGTTTGCCCAAATTAAAAAAAAAAGTTAACTTCAATAATTCATTACAGTCAAACCAAATAGAAAAAAAAATTAAATTCACCGAAACAAGCAAAAATTTCGCGAATTTATATTTCGCGAAATTTAAAATGACATCATACATTGATGATTAGAATAAACGACACGGCCGACCTGTGCGACGAACGATCGACGCGACGCAACGACCGACGAACATGTCGGCTTTAAAATTAATAAAAGGTACACTCTTAGTCAAACCCATTATTCCACCAAACATAGTTCGTTGACGCATTCTACGCATTTATAGGCCTTTTTTATTTATATCAATGATTTCTTATCAATTCAAGTTTTTCCGAAATTGAAAATTAAATTGGGACATAAAAACATCACGATAGTCATTTAAAAATCTGATAAGATAATCTTAAAAAAATTTAAAATCCGATATTGTAAAATCTAGTCTAATATGAACAAGGGATATTTCCATCTATGAATTTTTATTTTTTGGACAGTATTTCCATTCGTTTTTGAGTCATACAAATTGGATGATGTCATTTTAAATTTCGCGAAATATAAATTCGCGAAATTTTTGCGATTTGAGTGATGATTTGAGTTTTTTTTTTCTTTCGGCGTTATTGCCTAGCGACGAAAAATCATACCGGCTCTCGACTTAAATAATCAGTTTGTTTCCGTCTTATTTTTCTTCTCTAAAAAGTAATCGTTTTTTCATCAAATACATTCTTAATACATACTACGTTTTTACCAAAGGTTAATCTTGTTTAGATTTAGTAAATCTTCTAAAGTGTTTCCGCCACATGAAAAAGATTTAAATAAGATTAAATTTGACAGCTCCCTTAAAAATGCAAATGGCGTTCTATTGTTTCTTATGAAGTGAGTGAGATAAAGGGTTCCATCTGTGTCAAACAGAGCAAAAATTTGTGGAATACGTTCCACAACACAAAGAGAATATGAAATAAGGGATGTTCGATTTTCGAAACTATTTGTCCATGAAGATTTATACAAGATTTATTTGAAATCTTGAAATCTCAAGATTTTTTTAATATGTTAAATATTCGAGTTGTACAAGATTTATGAATAATCTACTTAAATCGCAATTTAGCGCTTGGTGAAAACGTAGTTAACATTTTTCTTTTAACGTCTGTTAACTGAGTATTATCTGAGTTGTAGCTTTTTGTATAGTCAGTTAGTTGTGAAAATAAAATTAGTGGCTCTTCTAACTTCTATGAAAATAGTACGTACGTAGTCCTTAATTGATATCAAGTTAGAACTACATTTTCAAAAATTCCAAGCGAAAAAAAGTACAAATGATATTTTGAAAACATATTATATTTTATGTAACCAAATTTGAAAATTATAGCTCTATAAATATACATATATGTACATTATTGGAAAAGAAAAAAGTTCCCAAAAATTATTTTCTTAGTTAGTCATCAAAAACTTGGACCAAATAGGCTTAAATTAATTGCATAGCTACATATGTATATAGTTATTCAACTTAGAGCTACAATTTTTTTCCACAGCTTTTTATAATTTCCAAAACAGTATTGCTAAGGTGAGAGTACTCAACTCATTAGATTTCTTGAACTGATTCAAATCAATCGACTCAGAGTGTTTACTATCTACCTATCTGTATGTACCCCATTTGTATAATGTAGTTTGTTCTCTTTTTGTTGGGTATCTCTAAACACAACTCTTCTATTGCTGGCAAAGTACATATCTACAAACAATATTTATACTATACAAAAAAACACAGATACAAAATTTATTAGATACACGCTGATTTAGATTGAGTTCGTATTCGTACTCGAACTTGTATAGTAAATTAGTTATGTTCTCATTATATTTTCTGCGTCTGCAATTAAACACGCAGCTACACATGTTCATATAAGCAACCTACAACAAGCTAGATAAATACGTAAGAATTTTTGTTTAGTAGGTAATAATAAAAATAATGTTTGCAAATGTAATTTATGTTTTTAGATTTTTTTTTTTGAATTTTAGTTTTTCCCGCATTTTGAATGAAAAGAGTTTGTAATGCAAAGAAAATATACAATGAAACTGATTTTATTTTCAACGTTAATTAGCAATTTGCTGATATAATTGCAATTTAAAACACAGAATTGTAATTTTTACCAACTGTAAAATTTTATTTTGTACATTCAGAGGCGGATTTGGTCGAAAAAATGATACTATGTACTATAAGGGATCAAGTGGGGGAAAAGGTTAAAAAAAATTAATACCAAATTAACTTTAAATTTCGAAATGTTTGTATTTTTTTTTAGCAAAATAATGATTTTCAGGAAAAAGGCACATTATTTATGCCTTGATGACATTTTAAAATGTAAACACAAAATTTTGTTTTTTTTTAGCTTAAAGTAAATATTCAATATATTGGACAGCGAGTTTAGATTTTAATTTATGTCGTAAGGCTCCCGAATCTAAATAATTATTAACTACTGTGTTAAGTTAATAAATTGACCAAACCCTATACTGGTTGCATGTCTTATGAGCATTTTTATTTTTAAGCACCTGGGAATTAATTTAATTGTTTTTGTTTTGTTTATTCAGTTGTGTCGCTTGATAGAAGTTTTTTTGTTTTTTTTTTGTTTTATTTGCTGATTTTATTTTGTTGATTAATACAATAAATTTTTGTTTGGATTGAATCCGGATGTGAACGCTCAACAATAATATCTTAATGAGTCATACGGAAATATTTATTTATATTTTGTATTTTGGCTAAAGAATTTAGATACTTAACAAATACATTGAACGATGCAACATAAATTTTTTATTTATGTGCCAAAATTGTAAGACAAACATCTATTATTATATAGGTATAATAATAGATGTTTTTTTGCTGTCATCTGATTGTTATCGATTACTCTTAAAGTTAATTAATTAAGTATTTGGAATTTTAATTTTTTTTTTTTAATTTTTATTTATGTTTTATAAAAACACTGAAAACCCTAGATAGGTAAAGGGTTTTCCAATATTTCTATTTTTTATTTCGGTAGTGATCACTTTTGAAGCTGTAATTTTTTCATATTTGACAAATAGAAACTACGACATTAATAAAAATGGAAATGGAATGGATACACGCTTCAACAACGCATTGAAATTATTAAAATTTACTATAAAAATGGTGAAAATTTGGCGGAGACGGTTCGAAAAACTAAAACATTTTTTGGTCGTCGTGAAGCACCTTCTCGAACCGCGATTCAGAGATTGATGAAAGAATTTGAGCTGTCGGAAAAAGTATGCGATGCATGTGAAGAACAAATGAATGATTGCTGCTGAAGCCCAAATTGTTGAAGAAAACCCAGGTTTGTCCATTCCTCGTTGTTCTTTAGAATTGGGCATTCCACAAACGTCATTACACCGTATTTTGCATAAAGACTCACAAGAACTCAAGCCAGCCGATCATCAACAACGGCAGCGTGTCTCGGCTGAACAGCCCAGCGTCGATTCAAGACCTCAAAGAGTGAATTCATGAAGCTATTTAGGGCATACTGCAGCCACTTTGCGATTTGGTGATGCAAAATTTCATGAAAAGGATATTTCTCCATACGCGTAGCCGTGAAGGCCATTTAGCGAATTAGCGAATTTTTATATTGAAATAAACATCCCATATTTTTTCCAAAAAAAGATGGCATTTTTCCCTGAATATCAAAGTAACACCTTTATTGGAAAACCCTGTATATGGGGTCATTTTTATGCTAAATACAGTGAGACATATAGCTGTAATAGATGACAAAAAGTTTTAGTAGTGTCTTTTTAAAATCCATGCACAAAAATTTACATTAAACAATGTAAGTTAAAATTGTTTGCATTAAAAAAAAAGTTTTTATGTAATTTGAAAAAAAATGAAACAAAAAAATGTAAATTGAAGAAACTTGCATTAAACAAAATTTACAGTAGAAACATTGTATTAAAATAAAAATTATAAATATTTTGCATTAAAAACATAACCTACTATTTTTATAAAATGTTTGTTTTTATTTTCGAACAATGTGCTTTTTTTAATCCGAATTTTTGGTCTCTTATTATTAATTTTTGAAGAAAATAGAAATTTATTTCCATTTATTGTGTTTATTCCTAATTTTATTTTTTTATTTTCTTATCATCCATTTTCTTAGAGAAATAGAATTGAAAAATCATTGGCTTCAGAAATATTGCATTGCTGGAGTTATTAAAAAGAAGTGATCTTATCTAAATTTATTTATTTTTGTTGTTATAAAAACTTTCACTTGTAATAGTTTGCTAATTGCTTAAAAAAATATCGAGGTCATAAATAGTTTAGGTTATGATTATTCAACTGTTTGTTTACTAATAAATTAAAGATAAAACTCATAGTAAATTCATTACAGCGATGACTTTAGTAGGTACTTTGATAACAGAAATGCAAATAATTTTAATTTTGGTGTTTCATTTCAAAATATTTGACAGCAAAATTTATAACAAACTACAAAAAATTATTTTTTTGATTGAACTGGTGTATAGGGGAGAAAATGCATGGAATAAAAAATTAATGAAAATGTGGATGTTGACGGTTGTAAAATTTCATACTACGCATAGGAAAATGGAACCACAAAAAAAAAGACAACAATAAGACTTCTCTATACTTCAACACTATGTTGTAAAAGCCTTTTGAAAAAAGATTACAAAATCTTGATGAAGTTTAAAAATTCAGAGTGTTTATCAAATTTATATCAACCAAACACCAACCATTTTAATTTATAATGGAGGTAACAAAAAAAAAAAGGACTATTAATCTCATTTAATCTTGGTCTTAATATTTTCAAAAATATATCCAATTAGCCTTCATAATTCTTTGTCACTTGATTATTTATTAATATTACCGTCATCAGATATACGAACTTCAACACTCGGTAATTTTATAGACAGCAAAAAAATTAAAACAAAAAAAACCATTGAATCATAATTTAAACAAATCTCTAGTCAATTATACTTGTACTGCTTGGCTCTGTCAAATTCCCTTCGCGCGAATATCCTTTTCACAGACAACAGATAGATAGATATAAAGACGGACACGAGTGTACGAATGTAGGTATTTCAACTCATGGCTCATTAAAAACGCGACTTTGCAAATTGGTCCTTTGGGTTTAATTTTTTTCCCATTAAATTATCCTGGACTTCCTTTGTGTCTGTGTAACAAGGTGGCAGATTATATATATTTATATTTTTTTTGTTCCTATTTTATTTGTGCTTTCACGATGTTGTCTCTAATCCTCTGCCAAAGGGACTCATTAATATTGCATGAAAGGATTTACGGATATATTTTTTTTGTCATTTACCTTTTTTTTATATTTTAAACGACTACTTTGCAAATACCATCAATCAATTAGCCCAACCTTTTTTTTTCTTTGAAAAAATATGTACATATATAAAATATAAATTTATCTTTCTCATAAAAAAAAATAAGAAAAAAAAACTAATACCAATTTTGTCTTTTTTCATACTTTCAGGTGCTTTTTGACTGTTTGGAACATTTTTAATAATTACGTTAATAGTTGTTAAAAAAAATCGTTTTTTGTTATATTTACTGAAAAAAATCTTTTAATTTTGTGCAATTATTTCCTCTCATTATAATACAACAAAAATAGTAAACCAAATTTTTTATTTTTATTATGAAACAAAAAAAAACAAAACGACAAAAAAAATAATAACGCGTTTAGTTTCCTTAATACAAAAATCAACAACAAAAATTCAAAATCTCTCTCCAAAATGTTAAGTTTCGTTTCGGTGTAATACATTTTACAATACACAAATCAATAAATAAAATGCAATAAAAATAATACCAATAAAGTAATTTTAAATAAATATACCAAGTTTAAGTTTTAATTTTTAATCAAATCAACAAATAAATATATTACAACAAAAAAAGAAAAAGAAGATACAAAACAAAAATCCATCAATTTGTTCTAAACTCCAAAATTATAAAAAGTGATTCCAAAAATTTATGAATTTTCGACAACAACAAAAAAAAATATATTGAAAAAAATGATGTGTAAATAAATAGATTTGAAAAATATAAAAATAAGTGTGTTGGTTGAACAAAGAAAAAAAAAGAAAAACAAAACAAAAATTAAATATTTTGGCTCGAGGAAAAAAAATATTAAACAAAAAATAAACCATGAGGACTAAAAAATATTTAACAATTTCACGGATTAATATGTAAAAAGAAATACAAATTATACAGACGCGTGTATTGCAGGCGTACCTTTAACTTGGAGCAGTCGTTTTGGAATAATTTATCAATTTACTGCTCAATCGGGGTTCGGTTCACAGTGGATTCGCATGAGGGTGAGTTTTGTTTTAATAAACCTAAATATAAATATAGTATAAAAACAAAGAGTCATTTATATCACAAAAAAATAAGTTTCGGAATTTTCAATATAAGATACAGTGGAAAATTTACATGAAAAAATTGCTCAAAAATATCGAAGGAAGAGGGTTTTGTGCAAAAATTAATCAAGATCGATTTAGCTGATTACAAGAAATTTAAAAATATTATAAGTTGTACCCACAGTTGTTGTAGAAAACATCTTTAAAATATATTGGGGCATATTCATAGTCAAACTTTAGAAGCCAGTCCATCTGGCCTCGAGTCTAAAAATAACACACAGGTTTGAAACAGCTGCTATTCATAAAGAATTTGGCAGCTCTGTTTAGTAAAAAACAGAATTCTACTACAATTTTAGTACTATTGCCTGTCAATCCATTGAAATCCAATTCATTTTTTGACAGATAGAAAAAAAGAACTTAATCAAAGAGTTTTCAGTTTTTAAGGATTGAGCTCCAGTTTATCTTTTGGACCCGGGTCTAAGTTGTCTATGAATAACATAAACTCCAAGTTAGCTTAGAAGAGACAAAGAAACAACTTGTCAGACGACTGTAAATATGCCCCATTGTCTCTAGATTGCAATTTAACTTCTTTTGTGCACTACGTCGTATACGTATTTTTTTATTTTATTTAATTGGAAAAAGAAAAAATTATCTTTAAAACTTACTTTAACTGGAACTTTTCAAAAATGACTAATTGTGATATCCCATGAAAATTGTATCAGGTAAAAACTTTTTATTCTAAATTGAAACGAACGAAACTGACAAATTCTAAGTTTTAACGGTAAATTCTAAAATATTTGTATTTCGGATATATGATCGTTCAAAGGTTCGAAAAAGGAAATTAGATGTTTAAAAATTTGTTTGAATTATAATAAATTTTTATTTTTGGAAAAGTAATACAAAAATATTTCATATTTTTTTTGGCATGTTTATTATTTTTTGACGTAGAAAATTCACAAAGAGCCAAATTGTTTTTATAAAGTATTATTTTTTTAATTTTAAAAATCTGATAATTATTATTAAAGAAAAAAAATTATCTAAATATATGATATTACAAATTCTCCATCTTGGCATTAAAAAAAAATAATTTTAGTGAACTTGTTTAAGAAGCTTGAAGAAAATTGATAGAAAATTCTTTTCTGCGTCAGTTTCCAACAAAATTTATCAAACTATTAAATATACAGATCTTATTTTAATTCTTCTTTAAATTTGTTTTAATGAAATGGGTACTTTCCTATAATGTAAGTAAAAACATCATTTTTTTTTTAAATTTCAAAACTCATTTCAAAAACGTACATAGATATTTATAAAAATAGAATTCTCAACTCTGATCCAATACTAATTTTATATCGAGTGCTGTTTACTTGTGTACACTTATAACTACTCTTCTCCTTTAACTAGAACTAAATAGATTCTCCACCGCATATATTGTTCACCTAGAGACACAACTTTTCCTACAGAAAATCCTTTCACTTTCACAAAATTCAAAAACAAACCATGATGTATCCTTGTGTTTTCCCGTGCGTCGATCTATCTCCTCTCTGCCTTCGTTTGTTTTCGCTTCTATACAGATATATGCTTTATATTAGAAAGTCAAGATAGTATGTCACAACGCTCACCCTGATGTTTTTTTTTATAAATTTTTAGCTCAAAGACCTAAAAGTTATATCGCATCGTAAAATCAAAGAAGACAAACTAACACAAAAAAAAATGATTAAAATGTTTCATTATAACAACGCATACTCAACTCACCCATTAGGAAGAGATGGAGGAAGGTAGAGCTCCCCCAACACCCTCACAACAACCCCTTTGATAATTTCATACTGCACATTCAACATCTATATATCCATGTGGCTGTTTTCCTCGTGTCATGTCGGCTGTATCCACTCCATAGATACATACCGATGGAGCAAAAAAAAAAGCTTTTTCCGTGCATCATCCCTTGAAGAAATAAATATTTTTCAGCATCCACCAGGCACAGCACACTGAGCAGAACAGTACAGCATCCCCCACGCATTCAGCCTTCATATCAACAAGCCTACCTCAACCCATCATGACGATATCAAACTATATATTCAAGAGATGCGAAAAGGGGTGGTCGGTTGGTCGGTCGGCTGGTAGTTGGGTGGGGGTGGATGGGTGTTAATAGGGTGCTTGCTTTATTTATTTTTCCAAACCATCATCTCATATATTGCATCTGTGTGGGATCCTTTTGTATATATAAATATAAACTCATGCATGTGTGTATTGTACCTCGGTGATATTTGGGGGGTTGTTGCGAGGAAAGAACAAAAATTATTCGTTTTGTTGTAGGTCGCGGAACGGAATAATTTTTTTGTCCTTGAGGGTGCAAAAAAGTATTAATGTTCTCGGGTACGTACATATACACATATTGCAACCCCTTTTCGCGAGTTTCGACAGAGAGTGAATACGAAAAAAAAAGCTCACAGCTTCTGTGTGTACAAAGTTTTTGTATATGAAGTATCTCTCTGTTCTTGGTATACATATACACATATTTATCTGCGAACGAACGAGAAGAATTAAAATCATTTTCGATTAATTTGATATTCGCAGCACTGATGATGATGATGATGATGTAGCTGGTATACAGTGGGTGTGGATAGAGGTGGGTGGATAAAACCACCCTTTCCGTGAAACAGCGAAACTGATGTGCAGTAGCACTGATCTTATAGAAGAATGAAATGTGATGGGGATGAAGCTATTATATACGTGTGCTGGACAATGGAAATTAATGTTGTAAAAAAAAAAAATAGAGATAGAAATTTCGCGCTCGATAGATGGAGGCGCTTTTCCAAAATGAGATTTAAATTGGAAATTTCATTAATTGCAGGCGCACTCGTTGCTTTATCAAATAGGGGAAAGCTATGGCGGATGAGGTGAAGGAAAATGAGGATGAGGTGCCCTTCCTTACAATGTATACTATTTGCCAAATGGGATGAAGAAGGCATATACTTTTTCAACAGTTATGTTAATGTCAGAGCAATGAATTCGAAATATATACATATATATAGATATTATATATATAATTTTTTAATATAAGAATGATGCTCTTCTTTTTTGCTGTTGCCATGTGAAAGCGATAATTGCAAATATGTACCCATCAGGGATAAAAAGCAAATCACACATAACTACATACCTAAATACCTACCAACCTACCTGTCGTTATATTCGAAAAGAGTTGGGAGTGCACATACAACAACAACAAAAAAAGGAGGCATTTATATCATGTGTTGGATTTGTGTATGAATGTGTGTTCGTGTGGTGGTATATATGTGTGGAGAAAGTATTGAATTGCGGAAAATGCATTTTTTGGTTTTGGTAAATAGATAGGTATTTTTTTTTTCAAAAATCTATATATATGTATATATAAATCAGAAATATACATAATATACCTACAATAATGTAGCTACTTTGGGTGTGTCCAGTTTAATATCTATATACCTACACCTCCATATATTAATGCTATTTACTTAATTTTCTGATTATTATTTGTAAATTGCAATAAATATATACATATATATTTTTTAATTGAACATTATTGAAAAGAATATGTGTTTTTGTGTATAGAGATATATGCACATACATGAATTTTGAATGTGATTTATTAAATTATAATGATTTCAGGTTTTTTTTTTTGTTTTGGATTGGATTAATTAATTTTTAATTGATCAGAAAAAAATATTATATACCTGTATATAAACAGATATTATGTTAATTAGTTTGGAATTCAAAGTACAGTCCTGAAATGAATAGAAAAGTTTAATGCATTTTTAGTTTTGATTTATTTTTTGTTAGAGAATCAGTTAGTTTAGTTAAGGCAGACAAACACTTTTAAAATGAAACACTTTATATAAAAAATTAGTTAAATTAAAAAAAAAAAAATTAGTGTAAGAGTCTCAAATACAGAAGGTATGTACATACATATGTCAATCTTATATAATTATACGAATAAGTAGGTACCTTTTATATAAACATTTATTTATTCTTAATTCTCGAAATTTTTGTTTAACATATTTTTCATGTTTTGTATATTGAACGAGGTATAACTATATTTTTATAGTAAAAAATAAAATGATTATAAAACGTCTACCTGCTTTTCCGTTTTTGGTTTTTAAACATCCATATCTCGATTGCTAGATATTTTCTCCTTTTTGCTTTACATGGTATTCTGTCATATTTATTACAAAAATCAAAATGTAAAATAGCCAAACCCTAGATCACTCCTTAAATTAAAATAGCGGAAACCCTGGAAGTGTTTCACGGCCGAAGACTTGGATTCAAACTACCTCTATTTATAAGAAACTGCTTTGTATTTGAAAACTATAGTACTCTCATGGTGGAAGTCGAATGGGGCGACATCTAATGTATGCCGGCAACCCTTACTCTTTTTTTTTTGCGGAGAGCTTATGGAGGTTTTAAATGATATTTATTGATATTTTTTGGATGCAATTATCCAAAAAATAGTATCATCTTGCTCCTACCACCAATTTTCGACGCTTAAAGACTCACTAAATCGAATTTTACACCTCACATTTTGCATCGCCACCACCAGGGTCCGGGCAACCCTAAAAAAAACTCGCCATGAGAGTACTATAGTTTTCATATACAAAGGAAACTGTAGTTATATAAATCTTTTTTTTTTACAAAATGTTAAGGATCCAAGTTTTTTAAATATAATATTTAAACCATAAATAAAAAATTCTTTTACTCAGTCATCGATTGCTATTCACAAAAAAAACTGCTCCCATTAAAACACATCGAAAGAACAATTTTTGCCCAACGTTATTAAATTTCAATAACTTTATCCTCTTATTGAGCTAACAAAAAAAAAATCAACAAATTACCTAAGTACCAAGCAAAACATAAACATTGACTTAAATATTATTGTTAAGAAGTAACAAAATAAAAAAAAATACCAAATAGTCAAAACTAAACAAAAAACAAAATCAAACTAAAATGCACTTACTCTCCACGCCATTCGGGTGAAAACGACCAAGTGAAATGCCATTTTAAATAAATAATAATCACACTCTGTGAGAATTGAGGTTAGAATAGGTTCAAGTAAGCTTAAAGAAATCACCTTTAACATAATACATAGAATACCTACAGACCAACATTGGAGAAGAAGAGAGTTCACTGATCGAAATATTACACAGAAAAAAAAATGCCTTCGTTGTCGTTTGCATGTCGTCAATCTTACCCCCAACCCCTTTTTTTATTATAAACCCCATAATGTCCTATTAGTTAAGTCTACATAAAATATTTAAGCCTCCTGTATCTATAGGAGGTAGCTAAAAATGACACAAAAGTGTTTCTACTCGATAGACAAACCAACGAAGATACTTTTTTTTATACTTACCTACCTCATGAAACAAACCAATAAAAAAAAAACTAGTAAAAAATATTTTCTTGGATGTCTTGTCATTCAACATTGCTCTAGCTTGTCATCGACTTTAAGTGAAATTGATTTGAAAATTGGATTCCAAAGTGCAAGTCACAAAACAACACAAAAAAAAATACAGAAAATATTTATGACATTCCATTTCCTGTTGCACTAAAACTGATGATAGGAGGTGAAGTATATGAAAATACCAACCCTCTTCAGAGCTTACTTGCATATCATTAAATTTTAATACTTACTTAATATTTAGTGCAAACAACAGTTATAACAATCGTCTTTAACAAAAGGTGCGAAATAGTGTGTATATGCCTGTCTTCTATTTACGTGACATAAGAGTGTTAGACATTCGGTCGCGGCCATAAGTCATTTCTAAGATCAAAGGGTGCGGCACCTTTACGCCGAGAAAAATAAAGTCTTTACCATAACAAAAGCCTTAAAGTTAAATAGGCATACAAATTTTTTTAACTTAAACACCTTTAGCTATTAGAGAAAGACCGAGACGTTACTATTATTAGGTCTGGGATGTTTTTCAGGTCATTTGCTTTTTACAACAGTTCCGCTCGAAGAATGATCTTTAAAGCGGCACAACAAAACAAACCGAAGAAGAAAATCCTTTTATATCAATTTTTTCTTTTCTTGTTCTTCATCATCATGATTTCCTCATCCTCCTGTCTCTAAGTTAACCCCATTGAAACCTCTGTTCTCGATTTTCAGAAAAACTTTCCTTCTACACTATGCTTTGGCTGTTTGCCTTTGCCTTTGCATGGCCTGTCATCAGCCTCGAGACTTTGTGCCACAGTGCTGTTTAATTTTGCATGAAAGTGAAAACTTTCAAAGGACTTTTTCGTTTTTTTTGTTTATTATTATTTTTGTTGTTTGTTTTCTCTTTGAACCGTTGCTGTGTTTGTTTTCCTTATGGTGCTTTTGTCCTTTGTATGAGAAAATGCAAGAACCAAAACCTAAATACTCTCAATTCCTATATAGAAAAAAAAACAAAGGAGAGCTGTTTTGAGCTTCAGCTTCAGCTGGTGCTTGTTCTTGCTGCTGCATGACTAGAAAAGTTGCTGAGAAAAACAAAGATACAAACACACACACACCCATACACATTTACAACGGCATCTAAAATAAAAATGAGAAAGAAAAAAAAATTAAAGTTGCCAAAGCAAGAGTGATGTTGAAGAATAGAAAATGGTAGTGAAAGAAGGACGAAGAAACAAAAACACACAAAAAGAAGGAATTCAGTTGGAGTATCTTTTTGTAATTTATTTTCTTTTTACTACACACAACAATATTTCTTTTTTTCCTTTTTTTTTGTGTAAAAAAAAAAGTTTTTATTATTATTATTTATTTTTTTGTATAGATACTTTATAAAAAAAAAAGATACGGTAAGTATCTTGAGTGCACTTGTGCACTGTGTTGGCGGGTACTTTAGTGTAAACAGATCCTATAGGACAATGATGAAATTTAAGACATTTGAGAAAAAGGTCGAAGGCACGTTCCATATCATGAACGAGTATAGATGATAGCAGATGTATATAGCAGATAATAGAGGTTAAGAAGTTTTATACAGTGAGTTCAAGGAGAAGGACTTCATTATGTTTGATCAGAGAGACTGTGGTATAGAAGCGAAAAGAGGGAATCATAATGGTATCTTTGGTATCAATTTACGTAGTTATTTACTTTTTTTGAAGAATTCACATAACGGAAACTTTGAAAGCTTTAGTTTTTGTAATTTTTTTTTATAATATGAACAGGCAATTCAAAACTTGGAACTATGGTGATTAATAACACAGGAAAATTAGATTATCAAAAAATACCAAATTAGATGAATTTAGTTCCATTCCATTCAATTGAATTCGTTTTTTAAATTTCATAAAAATCGATGGAATCGTTTTGAGTTTTGTTTTTAAGTTCTGCGACAGATATCTCTATTTTTGAAGTTTAAAAAGAAATGTCGTCTTTTGGGGAATTCATCTTAGAACCTAAAACTCCATTGTTGTAGAAAATTTCTTTAGAAATCGTAGATTGACAGTCCAACAGACAGAGATTTGAATCTTACTATATTGAATAGGAAATATAAAAGAGGATTTTTTGAGTTATGAGTTTCAAAAAGCTCTAAAATTATACTGGCCTGAACCACTAAAATTGACTTGCAAAAATGTTGTCTAATATTTAAAACTGTACTTCTTATGTTTATACGCTAGTTAAATAAGATAAACAAGAAAGGAACAGTTTTGAAACATCAATTTTGTTTTGTTTTGTTTTGACAGGTAACTGCGCATTTTTTTACATTATCAAAACCATACATTTTTTTTTACATTTCAATCTGCTAATTTTTCTCATAAAGATTTTCAGTCACTGTAAGAAAACCTTGGAAAACTGAATTAAGCACAGACATATTTCAGCAAATTAAAAAAATTGAAAAACGGATTGTTGAGCAAACAGAATTTTGATCAAACAAAGTTTGTGAAAACAGTTAAGATATATTCTTCTTTACACAAAATTAGAAAATTCCTATCTCCAAACCTTTTAAAATTTGTTGTGATATTTACATACAAATAAAATCTGAATCAAACTATTATTTTATATGGACCAAAATAGAAAATAAGTTTGGTATTTTATTTCAAATATGTATTTACTTTTTCCAGCTCAAATTGAATAATTTAAATAATCGACATTTTATATAACTTTTAAGATTTTTGTGTTTTTTTTTATTAATTGAAAAATTAATTGCTCATAGGTACTCTGCTGACAAAAGAATTATTATCATAAAAAAGTTTTTTCTTTAATCATATTTTTTTTTAAATATTTTTAATTAAATACATTTTGCATTAAAATATTACATTGAATTAAAAACTATCAATTAAAAAATATAGAAATTTACAAAGGAATAAATTGATCTAATAGGTACCTACTTATATAAATTATATTTCATTAATTTGGTGGCAAAGGCATACCTGGTATTTTATTAATTTAATTAAAAATAATTGCTTTTGTATAACATTTGCATTAATGGTTTCCATGAAACAACGAAAAAAGGATTAAACCTCATCCTGAGTTTCTGTCAATTATTGTCAAATATATATTTTATTTTATTTTTTTTAATTACCCAGACACATTTTAAAGAATAATTTATACGCAACCAACCGAGCTAATTTCGAAATCATATAATCCACCTCTCTATCTATAGATCTATAGTACACTGCATGGATTATACATTGGATATTATAGAAAATCTCGTGCGCTATAATAAAAAGCCATTAAGTTTAAATATTAAAATTACAATTTCCAATTATTTTTAATGACACTCGAAAATATATCCACACACTATTATTGGCAGTGCACAAAAAATTGAAAAAAAGGATGCAATTTCCGGTTATGTCGCCGGCGCGGCGTTGTTGTTGTAGGATTCCATTATCATTCTACTCAATTGCAGTGCGGGAAATTAAAAATTCACATAATAAAGGCAGGAAAAGCATCAATATATCCCCCCCTCCCAATCCCCAACCAACTTCCCTCCTCTTTCCCCATCACAATGCACATTTTTCATCCTTTGTTGTATTAATTTTATTCCCAAAATCCTTTTTTTCCTTTGTTAAATAAAAACCAAAACAACAAAAAGAAAATCAAAATAACTAAATATTTTTTTTCACTGTATATTTACCATCACAACATTTATATCGCAGAGAGTAGATAGGTGGGTACTGGAACTGGGTACATGAAATGCAGCCGAAAAAAGGATTATATCCTTTTTTGCCCACCCCCTCGCTTCTCACACAAAAAATGTCATTGTATATGTGCGGGAGGCCATGCGAAATTTATAGAAAATATATTTTTCCACTGCAAAAGAACAAAAAAACCAAAATAATAAAAAAAAAGAGAAAAGTAGGTTCAAAGCGAGTTTGCGCATTACTACACCTACAGATACATAGTATCCTGCAGCTACACATATAGAATTATTTATTTATTCCTTCACATGCTATTATTGTGCATTTTTTTTTTTTTTGGTACAACAAATTTCTTTTGTATGAATTGATGCCGCCAGTGGCCGCCGCGGCCACTGCCACTGCCACCAAATAAAACAAAAAAAAAAAAGAATCTGAGCGAATAATAAATACACATCGAACTACTGATGGTGACGGCAGCACGGTAAATACTCGCAATTCGCTACTTCTTTACATACAATCCAACAAACCACCGAACGCATCTCCATCGAATTAAAAACAAAAGAATAATGAAAATGCATCCAACCAAAGGACGACGAAGCTACTCTCAACTCACTGTAAAAGCAAAAGCAGAAGCAGATACAAAGATACACGCGGGGATGATATGATGATATGGAGTTTTACTCTTGATGTTCTTTCGATTGTTTTAAGGCTTCAAAGAGAAATTCAGTCTACAGAGCATAGAAAACAAAATATATATATATAAAAAAAAAACAGAAACAGTAAAGCACATTGTTGGCGGCAGTGCACATAGGAATAAAACAAAACAAAGATTTTTTTTTAAAGAAAGAAAATAATAGAAATGCATTCAGGAAATTGAATTGAGTTCCGAAATTCATTTAATTATCCTTTTTATTTTTTTTTTTATAACATCCCGGCACTTTTTTTTCGGGGGCCTTTTGTTGAGTGGAATACATAATTGAAAAATAGGTAACCAATGATAAAATAAGAAAAAAAAATGTAACACAAAGCAAATACATATATGTGAAAAGCTGCAACTGGAAACAATGGATTGATGTTTCTTTTATTTTTTGGAAGATTTATTTTTGTTTTGGGGAAAAGGAGCCAATCAAAAGATTTATATTTTTCCGGCGGCGGCTGCGATGATGGTCCGGATATGGAAATATATATGTATTTAAGTTAAGTCTTACTTATGTGTAGTAGCGTAGCTCTACCTATATGGGAATATTTCTGTAACAAAAAAATTGCCAGGATCCTTAATTCCTCAGTAATATTAAAATCAAATGCATTTTTTCAAAGGGTTTTCTGGTTTCAATGCAATATAAAGCTCATAAACTTGTTACGATTTGACCAATAGTGCGCAAAGAATTTAGCCAGTTATGTTAGGCCTCTAATAGAGTTGGCTTTCTAGAGGAATGTTATTTGATTGTCTCAGAATTTTGAAACTGTTTGAACAAATCGGTGCACCCAGGCGTATACGTACTTTTCTTGTGTGCACATTTTTTTCATTGTGCTTTATGTCAATTAAAATAATCATTCATTATATTTTATAATTATATCAGTTTTTAAGCTGATAACTATTTTTCTTTCATTCAGAAAGACTATATAAGTAAAGCTTAGTTAAGAATGGCTCTGTAGTTTCTTAACCAACAACAAAACTGGTAGTTGGCAGGTACCGTTAATTTTGGAGCAAAAATAATAAAAATATTTCTCCTCCAGCGGATCAGCTTGTTTAATTGTAACAAACTAGTTCAATGAACGAGATCAACTAGTTCATGTCTTCTCGTTCATTTGGTTCAATAGTTCAGTGGTTTCGGATTTTATGTTTCACAAAAGTTATGTACAAAAATTCATCCATACCCATAACACAAGACAGACACCAAGACTAAAACCACAGCCACACAGATACCAGAGTACAGATATGTATGGTCAGATAACAATAACGTATAAGTGAACTGGGTAGATAAGTATCGTTCAACGAACTCGCGAACGAACTAAAATTAGCGAACTATAATTCTCTAGAACTAGTGAGCTATAATAGAGAACTAGTTCATTCACAAACCAGAGAATGATTGAACTATAGAGAATTAGATATTTAACAAACTAGAGAACTTGTGAACTACAAGAAACTGAACAACAGATCCAGATGATTTTCAGTACAGGGTGACTCACAAAAATTTAAAATAATTCTAGTTCTCAAAAATATCAAAAATATCAGTAATTATGTTTACTTGAAAAAAAGTTGGGTATCACAAAACCCAAATATAAGTGGTATAATGATATGTAATCAACTATAAAATAAAAAATGAATTAGAAGAACGAACTAGTTGAGCGGAAATATTTAAACTAGGTTGACCTATCTTTGAAGTGAACTAGAATTCACAAATGTACTTAAACCCAATAACTCCAGAGTATCAAAAAAATTGCTTCAATGGCTTGGGCTGTACGGCGAGGTAGATAAAGGCAAGGCACTTCACTAATGATTTTTAAATTACCAAGTTTCCAAAAAATATTTTATAATATTTTAGTTTTACTAAAAATTGTTTAAAACTTGTTTAAGATTTAAAAAAAAAAAAAACAATCATGCCTCATTTTAATGTTGCTTGAAAATATTTCTGCGAGAACTTTTTTTTAAATAATGTCAGATGCTTTAATGTCCCCAGTAGATCCCCCTTCACAAAAAAAACCAAACTTTTCTATGTATGCATTTTTTTTTAAACAAACATTAAAAAAATCTACAGCTACTTAATATATGTACAACAAAAAAAAATAACATCTCTTTTAGTCACAAATGGTCAAAAAATATATTATTAAAATCATCGAATCGAACAATCGCAGCTGCGCTCTCACATTAAAAATATATGTATGTATACTTATCTACCAAAAAAGGGTCAACAAAAAATAATCATCATCAACAAAATAAAAAAAAAATTATTATGCCATCTGAAAATATATAGCATCTCCCCATCCTCCAAATACAAAAAAAAAAAAAAAATTAATTCCAATCCAATATAAAACTACCTACTCTACCAATCTACTCGTTTCTTGACTCACTCTCCATTTGTTTTATTTTGTTAAAGCAAACATTTGTATGATATTTTGTTCATTTGTTTATTTATATTTTATTGTGAATTTTAAATGAACATTTCCATCGAACATCACATAACTCATAGATTCTTTTGCAGTTGATAAATTAATAGATACACACAAGAGCACACCTATGTAGTTATATAAATATATATAAAATTCGCTTTTTACTATGCCGCCCGCCCATTTAAGAAAAAACATAAAAAATCAAAAATATTTATGTATGAGTTCAAAAAACTTTTTTTTTTCAAAAAAAAAAAATAAATAAATAAACGGAGTGAAAACTCCAACATGGACCAACGCAGTGAAAAGTTGGAGCAAAAATATAAGGAAAACCATTACTGCACAAGCAGAAGCAAAGGCCGAGGTACATCAGTCAACACCCCACTCCACCCCACCGCACCCCATCATATCGAAAATAAAATAAAATTCGAATTTTTATATCGCATCTCATATAAAATGTGTGTAGGTACCTACATCTTCATACAAATACAACATTTTTCCATACATGCACTCCATATGTATCTAGATACATTTTTTATTTAAAGTACCTACAAAAAATGGGGGTTGTGGGAAATAATGCACCTAGTCGATATTTTTCATCGTGCATCACCTTACCGCCCTCTATTTATATTCGAATATGGGGGATGAAAGTTTGGCTCGAAGGGGGGGGGAGGGGTGAGTTAAACCGTTTTATATCTACCCCCAAATGACAAGAGAGCACAAGTGCGAGAGAAAGAAAAATTTAAAATGAAAAGTTCGGCAGAAATATCGATCCGAATTGTGTGCTTGCACTCATCCCCTTTTTTCATTATCATCATCGGTTAATGCTGATGGTGGGCCCGCATTTCAACCCATTCCACATCATCATAATATAGATCCTGGGACCATGGCCTGGGAGTTTTATAATGCATGCTGCATTAAAAAATAACGCTTCATCACCACCGCCCGGTGTTATATGTGTGTCTCTTATTTCCCTGTCCTCTGGTATCTATCTAGAGGTGATTTTTTATGCGTCGTCCAATGGATGTAGGTATCTGTATGGCTTTCAGGCTTATACCCAGGATATAACCTTCGATGATGTCCTTTCCACCAATGACCATCAGCATCACTGTGATGATGTCGTGTTCCTGATGGCCCTAGTCCTGTGATTGAAGCAGATGTCTGATTTTAAATCGACAATGGGTTGATGCATACTAACTAAATGCAATATTTCTTTTTTTTTTGTTCACTGCATCACCACACCACTGCATCGTTGGATTCCTCTCGTATAGATTGGACGCCATCATAGGCAATTATGGGCGGACTATTGGACACATCTTTGAGCTCATCCCGCATGCTGGCTGATTAACAATTTTGTCATGATGATGGACGCACTTATAGATACTTCGCCAGCGATTCCAACGCCAACTCCAACGATGCAAATGTGCGTAGCTGTTATTTATGCAAAAGACGATTTTTTATGTACATTTTATATCTGATGCTGCATTAATGATTGAGGGTTAAGGCTTATACTGGGCATTTTACATTTTTGTTGCATCATCGAAATTGGCCTAAAGGTATCTTTCACTGTACAAAGAGTATTTGGTAATTATGTATCCAGGTGGAAATTATTGCAAAAATATCCTTTTGGCTGCTGATGCTGTTTTTAATATTTAATTATATTCCGTTAGGTTTATATATACGTTGGATTATTCCATGGAATGTATATCCTCCACCTCAGGGGAAATGTTTATATGAATACATATCAAACCACTCAAGCATATAAATCAAAATTGTATCTCAAAAATCACTGTGATTGGGTTAAAAAGGACGCATTGAAAAAAAAACATACATTTTCAATATTTGCAACCTGTTTTTTTTTCAATAATAATTGCAGACGGTAGACCTTTTGGTTGAATTGATATTACAGATAGATACATATTAAGGTGCAAGGATACTTACTAAATGCATGCATTCATGCAGCGATTTGCTGTTGGCAATTGAAATGATATTGACTGGCTAATCGATGCGTGTGTTTTGTCTATGTAAATTTTATTTTTATGGATGGTCAAATGCATAATTAAAAAAAGTGGATGAACCTTTTTCAAGCCTTCCAGTTATGAGCTCATAATATGCTTGAGTAAATCTATCCTGTCTAATGGGCAAAAAACAAGTTTGAAGTACTTAAAATTGAGTTAGATAAATGAATGCGTATCAATTTATCTAGAAGATGGAAAATAACCTAGAACTCTAAAAAAAATGATGATTAGTTGAGGTTTGTGGTTTGTGATTTGTATAACATGTATAGCGAATTCTTGAAAATAAAGAAGAAAAATAGTAATATGCATCATAAAATTTTAATTATTTTTCTAGTTAGGAATATATATGAGGAGAACACAAGAGAACAGATTAAAGCTAATAAAGTCAATATTTATTAGTGCACTTCTTGGAAGGTACCTATCGTTATCGTTATGAATTTACTTTCAAAAACCTGTCAGAAAAAAAAATTCATTAAAATTATAAGATCGAAACTATTAATTAAAAGACACCCAAGGGAGGTGTCCTTATGTCTCCTTATTATTATTGACTCTCTTTTTTGAAACAATGTACCGCTCGAGTTACTTCGTTGCTTTTTTTTTATTAAAAAAAGGAATATTCAAACAGAATTTTATTTTTAATAGATTTTAAAATTTCAATAGGAAACATTTTTTAAAATTAATAGACAGTAAACAAAAATTGTTTAAAAAAAATTGGAAGAATTGTTATTTTGTCATTAAAATTATTTCCAAAAGCAAAATTGTCAAAAAAAAAATTTAGAAAAGATTGTCACAAAATATCAATCGCTATTTGATTTCTTCAAAAAAATTTATTATAGGACCTATATAAAGTTTTAAAAGAATGCAATTATTTCTGAAATACCTACTTTTTTTATTTAAAAAAATCAGTAAAATTTATTTATAATTTTATTAATTCTAGTTTTTAAAAATAAAATTGTTCCATCGTTTTCTTTAAATATAAAGTTTAGTTTCGCTTAAACGTCAATTTTTTGTTTAAATTTACATTTCTCTTTAATAAAAACTTCCACGGTTATGAGTATGAATCATATTTTCGAAGATACATACATATTTAAATGAGGTTCAACTGTGCAACACTATGTATATTGTAAATGATGTTATTTTACAATATGTTAACAATCTCTGGTTCTGGTTTGCAAATGCTGATTTAAAAAAAAAAAACACTCTATCTTGAAACAAAAATTATCGCTTAACCCTTATTTCATCTGAACGCTTAATATATTTTTTTCCCATCAAAAGTTACGTTGTAATTTTTAAAACCACATATCCTTATCTAACCATGAATAGAAGATACGGAAATCATAATTCCCACCACAATACAATGTAAAAAGTTGTTCGTACCTACTTCCTAAAAAAAAAAATGCCCGGGGCTCTAAATCAAGATTCAAATCATACTTTATTTGTCAGAAATATTTCAAAAGTTTGCGAGAGTATTAAATGTTGTTTTAAAAGAATCAATTTTTTTTTTAAATGCTTAGATGCTTAATATGTTCGTTCAAAATCACATAAAAGACAACCCACCTGACAATTTCAATCAGAAAATTTAAATAGTTTTATTTTGAACGAACAAATCTTTACCAACTAAGTAGGTATATTTGTGTGACAAAGTTATATACATACATACCTACATCTCATTTCATTATTTACCTAAACATTAATGAATAAATTTCAATAATTTCGCAAAATTGTGTTACTTTTTTTGGCTTTCCTTAATTACCTCAATACCTAGTCACCCACCAAATCGTCATTCACCAGCCCGCCAATAATTCAATTCAATCACAAAATAAAATGTCTCAAAATAAATAACAAAGAATAAAAAAAAAATACCTAATTGCACACAACGTAATAATAATAATAATAAAATATTATTGTTCCACCGCAAAAATTACTTTTTTTGCGATAACAATACCAACAAAAAAAAAAATTCAAAAATAGACGATTTCCGACAGACAGATACATCTTAACTTGGAGCCATAACTTTTGCAAGAAACAAAAAAAAAAAAAAAACAACCAAGATTGTAAAGTATCTCGATGTTCGGTGCCGCAAATAATTTATTGTAGTTGTATGTTTACGTGCTACGTTAAAACAACAACTGATAACAAAAATATAAAGTTTATTTTTAGAGAACATCAATAAAAATTTGTTTTTTTCATATTTTTAGTTTTGCATTATTTTGAAAATAAGTAAAAGTACGAAAAAAGCTTTTTACCGGTAAAATCTATAAGCCGACACAAGCAGCAAGCAGCATCGTTCATTTACCCTAAAAAGTCGATCACCCATCGTTTACGTCAAAAAGTGTGCGATAAAGAGCATATAGCCACTTAAATTCATTTATAATATAGAAAAAAAAAGGGAATCAAAATCATTTAATTGCAACAACAAACCATTCTTGTGTCGGTATATCTGGGTAGTGTAGTTGCGGGGACTTCTTTAAGATTATTCTACGTATGTAGATACATGTATGTACAATATACATTTTTTGCTATAAGATACACAAAGTATCTGTAATTTTCGTGAAGTAGCTATAGGTATGTAGGTGGGAAAGAGCTTTTTTTTTTCTTTCTTGCATCTACGAGAACACACATCACAAGATGAGAGTGCCTGCTCAATTTGAATGACGTCATTAGCAGATGTTTTTACTCTTGAATATTGTCTTCAAGAACTCTCAAATTTTTTTTTTGTTTTTTTCTTCGTTACTTATTATATGGGTATTTAAAATGTATCTAACAAATGTGTATGGTTGTTTAAATATATAGCTAAGAAGGAGCAGAAGGGGACTAGATAATGTAACAGATGAACGAACCATTAGATACATTCTTTAAATGGATATGCCACACTGAATGCTCGTAAAAATCACAGATGTAAATGGAATATTTTACACAAGTTTACATAATAAAATCTTTGAATAGATACAAGTACTAAATTTTTTCATAATAATGTATACAAGGGTTTACTATGCAAAATTTTTTTTAAGAAGTATGTAGGTATATTATAATGACTAATTTATTATGACTTGATAGGTACATACTATGTTTGCTATATATTGTTTATAAAAAATGAAGTTCATTGTCTCTTAGCTATAGGTTTAATTTCAATTTTTGGTTAGATAGGTACCTACCTACTTGACGGAGCCCTACGAAGTTACCCTTTATGCTTAAGATTTGGTATGTTTTTCTAAAACTTTTTCGGGATTTTTCGGGACTTAACTTAAGTCCAAATAGAGATGGGACACCAGCGATATTATAGATATCTAGCACAAATCAGACCTATGCAGTTGGAAAATCAGTTCAACATGGAGTAATTTTTACAATAAATTTTAACCATAAAGAAAGAAAACAATCGTAGTCAAAATTTAAATCCAAATACATAATTCAAAAAAAAAAATTATTTTTTGTCCTTTTTTTTAAATTAATTGGTTGTAACTTATGACTTCCATTTTTTTAGCCTTAGTAAAAATTACTTTTTATTTAGCTTAATATCCTACTGAATAGATCTCATTCACAATATATTCCACTGCCATCCACACTTTGTTTTTTGCCAAAGCCCTTAGCGCTTGTGGTTTTATGTTTTGGTTTCATAGTAAAAACTACTCCATGTACAATTTTTCCTATGGGCAAAAACATCTGCAAGGTGCTCATAGTTTTTTGGTATTTTGCAGATTTCTTTTCATAATTCATAATTTTTTATAAATAGCACAGGTTGAATTTAATAATTTAGTTTATTCCTGATTATGCAAATTTTAAAGTCCAGATTAAATAGGTACTTTGTTCTGCGATAATTTTGTGGTTTGTGTGGTATCCCCGATGATTTGATAGCGCCACGACAACACTTCTGCTTATTTTGCCCCTCTTCTAATACCAATGCACCTCACTATCCCCCTTTTAAAATTGAATCTAACAAAAAGTGCATGTGAATGGTGTTAGTGTAAGTATAGATAATAGACGTCTAAGCTTTCTCTCTTACTCTTGTTTAGACGAAGGTACTCCGTAGTCCGTACTCCCACTCTTTATATTACTCTCGAAAGCTTTGAAGGGGTCAATTCAAATCCAACACCAATGCATGCAAACAGATATACTTGCCATTTTAGAGATACTTTTTTTTTCGTTTTGCTGCCCCTGCTATACAAAATTGCGCTAGCTAGTCGTTTTGGTTTCATTTTGGATGTTCGACGTGGGAAAAGCTTTGCAATTTAGTTTAGTTAGTGTTTGTTGTCGGGCTTTTTGCGTGTATACTTTCACTCGCCGTCAGTTTCCGACATTTTTGTTATTTTTTATCTTTATTTTTTTTTTCGTCGTATTATTTTTTTTTTGCAAAAATAAACCCGGCATTTGGGAAAAAGAAAATAAAACTTAAAAAAACAAAATAAAAATGGAAAGAAAAATAGAAACCAAAACCTGTGAGAGAGAAGAATTGTTTTGTTTACGGATGTGTAAACATTGAACAAAAATCTAAGAAGCAGCACAGTGAATATGTGTGTTGTGCAGGGAAGCAAAAAAAATTAATGCAAAAAAAAAAACATTTAAGAAAACGAAATTCGTATGGACAAGAAAAACAATATTGTGTTTTTTTTTTTTTCTTCTTTGGAAAAATAAGCAACAACAAATAAAAATAGGGTTTGCAAAAATATGATGAATAAAAATGCCGGCAATTTCTTCGTATTCGTGATTCGTAGTCGTCCGTCATCTTGTTGTTCGACTTTTGCGCTTTGAACATACTCGTACATATGCTTGGGAGAGCCATCATCTCTAAAAAGTTTATTTTGATTGTGTGAGTTCTTCTTTATCTTTTTTTTTTGTACCTTAAAACATCTTGTATCTGAATCAATTCGTCATACACCCACCATTTTGTTTTACTTTTTTTGGTTTGTAAATGTAGTAAGTTTCTTTTATTATTTTTCGTTTTGAATCGAGGCAAAAAAAAGTACAAAAAAAAATTCTTTATTTTGATTTGTTTGAATTTAAGGAAGGTAGATATTAAAATTAAAATAAAATCAAACAAAATAAAAAAAAAATCTGAAAATTCTTGTTTCAGCTGAGAAAACGTGAGTCAGGAGTTGGGGGTGGTAATGGTGGCATATGGCGTTTTGTACGTTAAGAAAAAAAAAGGAAAGAAAAACTGCCATGTGCTTCTAGGTTTTTGGAGCTTTTTTTTGTTAATTTTTTTTAATTGACTTTGTTGTTGAATAAGGCAAAGAAGAAGAAGAAGAAAAAAAATAAAAATAATACAAAACAACTGCGCTTGAATAGGTATAGAGATAAAAGTGCATTTGAAAGCAATTGCATGTGTTACCTATTATATTTTTGGTGGAGAGGTCAAGATCAGCAGTGCTTCGAAGGTGTAGTAGTGTAGGTACTAGAATTTATTTTTTTTTTTATTTTTTAATTGCAATTTTGCACCCGCAGCAGATAAGGAATTTGCAATTCTTTGATAGAGTGTATAGGGGTAGGTTTACTTACTTATTCAGTTACTTAGGTACATACATATGCTTGTACCACTTAGGTTGAGATAGTGGGTAGGTTATATATACCTACGTCAGTGCATACTTATATTCATTCGTACCGTCCTAGGTGTTGGAGAAAAAATTTAATTTTATGGAAGGCTGTTACATTGGTATACGTTTAGGTACCTCCATAATTGGGGCGTTTGGATGAAAAGGGATTTAATTTATGTTTTTTTTTCGCTTGATATGGGTCTAAGGGTAGGTACACACAAAAGGATATGGTTTTCGTATAATTAAATAAATCTAGACTGATATAGGAAGGCTTAATTAAATACATATATTTTTAAAATTATCTTAAACCAATCAAAAACATAAGAAATTATCAATCCTAAGTAGGCAGATAGGTACCTATGTATATGTATATCTAATGGTTTTAAAATATTTTGAGTGTAACAACCCTCTTGAAAACATGATAGGTACATACCTATCTTAGCAAACCCATTTAAAAATACAAATGACAATTACATATATTACGTATTCGCCATGGGGTACCTCAGAAAAACATTGATTATCTTTTGGATATTATTATAAACGTAGAAATCTTTTAAAGTATAGCACCCTACGTTTAAGGTGCCAAAAGAACAGTACCCTCTCCTGGGAAAATGGCAACTTAATAATAGTGTTCTGGAGCAAACTTGCGCTTTCAACTAAACTTGTAAAGGGTTAACCTTCAACGCAACGAAGTTTAGGTAGGTAGATAGGTACTTGTTTAGCAATACGACTTTAAAAAATTAAAAAATACTCAAAAAAATTTGATTTATCAAAGTGAAATATGTACATAGCTTATTTTCTGCACATATAATTTAAAACTTAATAATGCAAAATTATTTGAGCGATTTGTAAAATCCTTTTGTTTTTTGGTAAAAAATTTATAAAGAAAACGATATTGTATTTTGCTTAAGAAACACATTGTCTACAGTGATTTTCTTTCATTAAACGTCCACATAAAAAATAAAATTTTATCAATAATTTTACTGAATTACTATATTTCACTATTACCAAATTATTCTTTTTTACTTCAATATTTTTGCTAAATTTTACAATTTGATTTTTAAAAATGAAGTTAAAACATATTACTAAATGGCTTTATTTTTTTGACTACTATTTTGTAGTTAATTTTGCAAAATTTTCAAAAAAAAAAAACATTGTTATCAATACATATTACTTAGTTTTCACTAAGATGAAAAAAATTTCATTACAAGTTCCAAAATATAGTAAAAGATTTGATAAGATGATCCTATACAAATTTCGCGAATTTTCGAGAATCCATGTTGTTAGTACATATTTATAAGAACTAAGATTTTTACAAATCTACTTGAAAATGAAATGCAATGAAAATTTTGAAAAATCTATTAAGATGATTTGAAAAAAAAAATCATGATACTGAATTTAATATTTTCAATTTTTTACTAAACCTAAAAAAATGGATATCGAAATCAGGAAGGGCGGAATCGAAAACGACAGAATATCAAATGATTTAACCCTTTTTTTATAGCTATAAAATATATGTGCATACATACATACCTAGGTATTCAAAATCACGCGATTTTTAATTTTAATTTTGGAATTCCTTGTAACGATATTTTGCCATGAATTTGTTTGAAAAGTGGAAAGAACTCAGAAAATATAAATGTTCGTCCTTACCAGGAACTAATTTAAAACTTATGTTTTTTTTCAAAACATATTTAAGCAAATCGAATTCGCACAACTATTTTCTAAGCCAAACTGAAATATGTTATGTAAGTCAAAATTAAAGCAATTAATTATAAACAAGAAAGCTCTCGTTCTGTGATGTTCTTAGATTCTTGTGATTAATTGTCTACTTTGTCTTATTTTCCATCTAACAGGCATATTTCATTTCAAGTCTTTTTTCTATGCTAGAAGACATGTTGAAAACAGCAGTTGAAACGGTAGCAAATCGTTCCATTGAGACATTCTACTTACATACTTACTTATTCCTTAAAATATATTTCCCCTCGAATTAAAAGATAAATCATGTTTTATATTATTTTAATGTCTTAAGCTTTGTCATACATCAACATCAAAAAATTAGACCGGCCGACGACGCGACGCACAAAGTAAAAAAAAACCACTTCTCCTTAAATAGCAATCTTTTGGTGAAATGACGCATTCAAATCATAGAATGGCCTTCACATTTGAAATAAATGAATTTTCAGCAAACACTTGACCTTCCTCAAAACAGTCCAAAAGTCTCATTCTTGTCTGATAAAAAAATAAACAAAATAAATTAGCAAACAAAAAAAAAAAAGAATTAAGTATGCTAGACACATTCTCACATGTGGACACTCCTACATTGCCGACCAACACGACCCACCGACAACGACAATGGTTGACGGTTTTATTGGTCCCCGAAAATTCCCCGAAACAAAAATAAAAATGCAAGTTAACAAAAAAATTTATATTACGTCATCGTCTGAAAATGTCTTCCATTTCAATAACCAAAAAAAAAAAGTATTATATGAAATTGTATTTTTATTTGGAGGGTTTTTGTATTTTTGGAATTTCCGGAAACGGAAGTAAAATTAACTGAGTATTTAAATATTCGTAGTTATCGTATTTTTTTTTTTGTTTTATATTTGTGGTACAAAATTATTGAAAAAAATCCAAGTTCTGCTCAATTTTTTTATAAATTTCCTTGTATATGGCAGAATTTGCATTAAAACCTAATCTTGCATTTTTTTTCAAAATAAATTTAAAATATTTTACTCCAAAATAAAATCCTCATTTAATTTCTCATTACAGATAGAAGATCAAACTTTAAGGCGGAAATTTTTTGTTTTCGGTAAGTTTAATGACTTTCTCTATCTTTAAGTTTATTTTTTTTTTTTATTTTTTTGAATTTACCCTCGGCTGCAATCTTCAAAAGTATGTAAATGAAAAATTTATTTATAGTCCAATGTAAATTTAGAAATTGAAAGTGCGCCAAGAATTGCATTGAAAACATTATTGTGTGATGTACTCGTAAGTTTAAGCTCGGACAAAATTGCAGTAGGTATTTTTTTTTTTTTGATTTAATTCCTGCTGTCTTTTGCAGTTGGAAGCTATTTTTAAATATATGCAATTTTTTTTTCAGTTGTAACGAGTGTTGTAGGAATTGTGTAACATTTGTGTTTTGCTCACAACTGAATTTACGAATGGGTAAAGGGAATTTAATTGTTTTTTGTTTTTATTCAAGCTGATGTAAGCGAAATTTGAGTTGAAATATGAAACGAAAGTAGGTACATAAATATGTACTAAAATTTTACTTACATTATGTATATTTGTATTGTATTTATGATCGTGTTAATTGAAATTGACATGTTTGCGGAATGTTGTCAACTAAACTAAAAGTAAAATATTTTTTTAGGCTTTAAAAATTATATTGTAAGCATATTTGGCAAAAACCAACAAAAAATTAAGTTGGTAACTTATTTGAATTTTGTAATGGTAGTTTCTGGTTAACATTTTTCCTCAAGGTCGTCCGTGGGAAGTTTTGAAATAAAAGCGCCGTATGACTGATGTCTTTGACTTGCATAATTTTTCTACAAGAACTCGCCGTTGGGTCTTCATTTTTTTTTTTTTATTCTTTGCCAACTTGTATATGAAATAGCAACCAAAAATGGTTTTTCTTATGGTTTTTCAGAAAATAAAGGGTTGAAACAAAAATACAAATCTAGCTAGCCATTTTTTTTTTTACTTGATTAAATTAAAAAAAAAAGTAAAAGGATCACTTTTTTTCCAAATTTTCGATTTTTAAAAAAAGTCTTTAAAAAAAATAATATGAAGCTGAATCAAAAATGTATCTGTACCATATAGCGGTTAAGTAAAAACTGCTAAAGTTAATAGACCAAAAACAAGAACCAAACGGTTATAACGGTTGTATGAAAATTACCGTTATTTTTTGGAACTTAAAAAAAAATAAAAAAATCAATTTTTTCTCTGGGGATTTACTTAAAACCCTAAGATCCAAGTGTAAAGAAAACCGTTTGAGTTGCTTAGGCTGCAGGTACAGGTACAGACAGACAAACCTACAGACACACAGGCAGAATTGAGGGAACCACTTTTTCTATGTTTTTTTACTTGTTATATTTGAAAATTGAAATTATAATTTTTAAAGCAAATTTTAAGAGTCATAAATAAGAACACAGACCAAATCGGCTAAGGTGATTTGCGATAAGTGACAGTCATAAGGCCAAACAAAATAAAAATTACTGTCAGTTATTACAAATCGCCTTAGCCGATTCGGCCCTTGATCTTATGGCTTTTTGATATAAATAAGAAATTTTTATTACAAAGCTAAGAAAGTTTCAAAAAAGTTACATTTTGATTAAAATCTGTCTGAAAATAAAGACAAAGCAGCAGAGGTCTGTGTATATTTAGACAGATAAAAGGTTGTTATATATTTTTTACTTGATTACAGAAAATTTGCCCAAACTTGGCTCTTGTTTCCCATGACCCACTAAAAAAATTATACTTAAAGCTACATAGATTTCCTTAGACACCTTGATCAACCCCTAGAAATCTATAAGATTCATCTTGCTTACAATATTATTTTTCTTTTAAATTTTTTTATGTAAATTTTAACATTGCCCTCAAAACTTCTTCTAGCACTGAAGTGTATCGTATCACAAAATATCTACAAGGAAAGAAATAAATACTATACATAGTACTTTCCATAAATAGCATCTGATTGCTAAGTGAAATTCTAAGAAAAGAAAAAGAAGAAAATAACAACCAGAGCCCCATTGGCTTCGAAGCTTAAAATGTTTGCAGTTTAGATAAAGATTGGAGTATGGAATTTTGCCTGCGGCTGTCGGTCGATTGTCGGTCGGCATCGTCGTCGTCGTCATCGCTTAGCCATGCTCTAGAACTATCAAATTGAATCATCTTAAGTGTTAGTAAATACCCACAGAGCGAGCGAGCAAAAGATGCACACACAAAATAACCTACAATACTCCATATTTTTATCTGCACTGTTAATGGCAAATTGTTGAAGTTACAACGAAAGAAAAAAACAACTCCATACAACAACTATAGATACTCCTACCTTATAAATGCCAAATGCAGTATAGCAGTTAGCTTATGGTGTAGAATATAGGTAGGTATAGGAAAGGAAGGCATTTGAGATATACTTTCTGTTTGGTGAAAATTTTCAACCTTAAAGTAGAGTGCTTAAACAATTCTGACATTTTTTTTTTCATTATATTTCGTATATATCGAACAACAGCAACTGGCCAAACATGTTTAACAGCATTTTTTTTTTGGCGGGAGGCAGAGAGAAGCTGCTGATTGTATCTCTTTTGTAAACGGACGACAGAGTTCGGTGCTAAAGTATATCTCGAGGTGGTACAATTTCTATTCATTGAATGAGTCTATTGTTGGAGTTGGTACCTACATAAAACGCTCAAGACACGAGGGACACAACGTTCTTTATTTTCGTTTCTTTTTTTGGGGGGGCTTTGGAAATAACTGGAGGAAGAATAACATCAGCAGCAGCAGCAGGAGAATGTTGTACGCGATGGTTGAGGAAGATAATACACAAATGTAGAGGGCGTGGGCGTAGTCAATGACGACGACGACAACGACGCGACGATGGATGCAGTTCAATGAGGTCAGTTTGTTTAGGTTGCATTTGTATCTTCTTTTCTTTTATAGTCCTGTGAAAAACTGGAAGACAACAAACAAAAAATAGAAAAGAAATGAATATAGTGACAAAAGAAATAAGATCTTGAATTATGATGTCAACAAAGACATCTTTGAGCAAAAGATATTAATAGTACTAATAGTGTTGTTCTTTGTCCACTTGTTTTAAAGCAACAAAGTTAAATATTGTTTTTATTAAAAAAAAGTACAAAATGAAACATAAACAAATTTAGGAATGAACTATTTTACTATTAAAAAAAAAACGAAGCAATTGCTTGTAGGTACTTAAACATTTTATCTAAACCAAATGAAATTCCAACTTTCAAAAACGAAAATCAAAGTCTACATTGTTAGCCATGTTAAAAATCATGGATGTTAAATAAAGTTGAGTACTTGCTCAAAACACCAGAATAAAATTGAGAACAGAGCAAATGGTCCTGCTGGTAAGATCAAATCTCACTGACATAATCTAAAGAGCACCTGCTCTGCGTATTATTTTAAATACACTTTGAGATAAATTATTAAAAATAAGAGTAGGTGCTTGGAGCAGTTGTTCATGAGTTATGAGCAATTGCTCGGTTTTTTCCAGATTTTTCTAACTGATCAAAATTCCAGGTGCTTTATTTCTTACAATTATTATGAATTTTTCATTTGAATTTTTGGTAACTTGATTCTTACAAGCACTTTCTCAGTTTGGTTTATGGTGCACGGAGCAAGTACTTCAGTAGTTACTAACATCTTAGTTTTTTAGTTTTTTTTTCTATGGAACCATTTGTTATAAATGAAGATCTTGATCAATGAGACTTTAAAAGCTTATCCTTCGCTTATTCAATGAACAAACAATAGTATTAGTAGAAGCACTTCCTCAGAGCAGATGCTCACGTATTTTGACCATTTGATCTGTTTTTCTCATACCAGTTGCTCTACCTCTTTTTCTTCAAAATTCCAGGTACTTTATTTGGTATGAATAAAATTCTTGATAACTGGAATTTAAAGAAGTATACACTATCTATACATGATATACTCTATGATATGAATTAACATCTTTATCAATGCAAATCTAACGATGTACTCATTCATTTGAAATTGAAAGCGCATTGTGAGTGGAATTAATGAAAACAAAAGCATTTGCTCGTCAGTTTTGAGCAGTTCTATTTAATGCAGGAACATTTTTTGCAAATTGCATCAGATTTTTTTTTTTGTATCTACTCTCAATTTTTAGTTTTCCACTACAAAAATTTTATTGCTGAATATAATTTAATTATTTGTTTTTAACTAGTAATAAATTTTAATTGCTGAGAACTCTCTAGATCTAGTTCAAAAACAAAATAAAACATAATTATAGATTCGACCTCTATTCTATTCAGAAATTAATTTATACGCCAGACAATGTTGCACGTAAATTTCCAATAAACACTTCATCAACCAAAACTGATTTGATTCACTTCACACAATCTATTCAGTCTGCGTTTTTTTTTTTAATATTCTTCTTTTAATTTTGATTCCACATGCCTGTGCTGCGCCTCAACAAAACTTAATTAACAATTATTTAAAATGCACGCATTAAATAAATTACTAATTGAAAGTGCCATTAAAAGCAAAACGCATCGTGATCTTCTCTTCTATGCAATATTCACATCAAGATTTTTTGTTGCAGTTGTTGTTGTTGTTTTTTTATTTTTATAGTTTGGTGCGTTGCACTTTGTCGCTTAAAAAAAAAAAACACTTTAACTGCAACTGCAATGCTGCTTGAATGTTGTGGAAATATATACATATACATTATACATATATATGTAATATAAATCGCTTCGCGATAGCGATTAAACTGCCTTGAACCCTTTTTTATATTCTGCTACCATGATGGTATCGACATATAGGCATGGACAGATCTTGTGGCATTATAAGCGCGTATATGCTCACAAGCAACAACAACAACTATACTGACTGACGTAGACAGACACCATATAGCAAACCTATTAAATGTTGCAAAACGACAAAAAAAAAAATAAAAAAGTTTAAATAAAGTTGTTAATTTGTGAAAAACGATTTATGGTCGCGCTGTTAAGTCTGACGAGATAATGTGGGAGGTGGAAGAGGGGGAGGGGAATTATTGCAAACTTACGCACAGTAGAACAACAAGTCACAAAAAATTAGTGGTAAATTGGAGATTCTTCAAATGATTTAAAATTTATTTTTAAACTTTCCTTGGCTTTTGTTGAGCATATTTTTGGTCAAGAAAAAATTGACAATAAAAATTGGTCGAAAATTGTGACAACATTTTTAGCCTTAAAAAAAAGGGTCGAAAGTTGTCAAATAAATTTTGTCAGGGAACAACCTTAAAAACTAGCCAGAGCTCGTCCTAAAAAATGATTGAAAAAAATACGGGAATACAAATTTTGTCGAAAAAATGTCAAATATCAAATAGACAAACAAAAATCTTTTGTCGGAACAACCAAGTGGAAATTGAATCACATATCAAGCAATCAGTTATACAATCAGTGTTTTTTTTAAGTAAGATTCCGAAACACTTAAATTCTAGAACTTACTGTTAAGAATAAGAATTAGCAACATTGGTGAATTTGTATTTTCTCAATAAAAATACCTCGCTCCCAAGATATAACTCAGTTTTTGTTGACACTTCCACACTTAGGGTATGTTCAATCACTAGACAGGCACAAATATAAACATTTTGCTTTTTGACATAAAATACCTCCAATGATACACTTCTTCCAAAATATGTTGAGAAAAAAATATATAGTTTATCAAATGAAATGAATGAATTTTTGACCAAACTTTTTGAACTTTTACAAACGTTATTGAAAAGTTCTAAATTTGCCGGTAATTTCCAGAATTTCAAAATACCGGAATTTACGGTGAACTCTACTTCAACAAAGGATGCCCTTCATTCAACAAAAAATCAACGTGTGATATAATTTGACTTTATGTTCCTTTAGAATTTTTTGACTTTGGATTTATTTGGGTATCTATTAAATTTTCTACAAGATGTTAAAACGAGTAAACTGGGATCATCACAACCTATTCTAGAAAAGTGCCTTCGATATGTCTGAGTTTGGGGCTGCTTATCTCCATGTTGTTTTCAGATATACAAAAATCGACCAATCGAAGTATTTTTTTTGGAATGATTTCCTTATTTTCTTTTTTTCATTGCTTTGATGATTGAATCTTATTGAAGTATATATAATTTTCTATTTAAATAAATTGAATCCCACTGTTGTGTCCATTTCTGACAGTCGGTGGACCTTGCCAAATGTCATTAGCTACTCTCAATTATTGTTTTGTAATTAAATGTCATTTTGGATTTGTTGCACCACTGTCCGTCCACTGTTTTATGTACGTTGATAGTAAATAGTCAACTTGTCGTAGATAGATAGATAGCGTGTGCTATCTTTCACAAATGCACCAACTGTGCGCAGAATAGTTAAGCGCACTATACAGCACTTCAACAAACGACATCACAATGGTTTTTGGTATTTGTGATTCGTCATCATCCACAACTACTCCAAGTGCAACTGGTAATTTATTAGGTTTATTTTATTTGTTGTTGTTGTGCTGTTACCATTTTTGTAGTAAATTGCATGCGGGTATTTGAATTATGAGGGTGGCTGATGTGGCATGGCAGTTTCAGTTAGTGTCCAACGAAGTAACTTTTTTTTTTTAAATGCAATGAGTATTATGGTGTAGAAGTGGCTGGTTTAGTTCAAAGTTGCAAGAGAGATCAATAAACGATCATGAATGACCACATCAATAAATATGTTAACGATCTCTGCGGTAGGATCTTGTTGTATATAGAAGTTAGTTTTATGTTATTTTACTGATGAATGTTGCTAGAAAATTTACAAAATGTACATAGCTGTAAAATGACTGTGTTAACGAGATTTGATAGTTTGTGCAGTAGTAGTAGTTTTTGGTGTATTTCTAATTTACAGTGTATTTTGCACTTTGATGTAGAATAATATGGTTAGGAAAGCGGTTTAAGAAAAACTTATTTGGAATCAAGTATTGCACGTATTCGTATTTTTTATTTCAACTGATTTGCATAGTTTTTATTCTAAACTGGATATAATTATTTTTAAATAATTATAATTATTTTTAAATAAAAATTTGCTTTTTAAAGCAAAAAAATTCATTTTGACATCAGAAAAAATGGTAGGTATAAAATAAAAATGATTACTAGGTGTAAAATTAAAGAAATCATATTTTCAGTTTTTTTAGAGAAAAGATAAAATTCGAAGATACAGAAAAATAAACTTAACAATTTTTTGTGAATTTTTAAATTGATTCGCTTAACCGCTTTTCTGTATTGAATGTTCAAAGTTTAAAAAACAATTAAAGGACCAAGTTTCTATGATTATCAATGTTGCCATTGTTTCAGTATTATCATTGCCAAAAGAAAATAAAATTTATAATTTTTGACAACTATTCTTAAGAAATAGAAATAAAATTAAAATACATTTTCAATCTATTGTTTTCAAAAATTTTTGTTTTTGGAAATTGAAATGCGAATTTTTGTAAAAGTTATAAAAATCTATTATTTTCAATTTCATTTAAAAAAAAAAAAATCCATTTTTAAAATGGCGACCCTCTTTTAGTACCCAGTTTTTAGTCCTAAGCCCTTTTGTTCAAAAATATAATAAATTCTTTCATTCTTGTAAGAAAGCAATAAGATAATTAAACCACAGATATCCCAACTTAAAATCGAAACAATCCAAGCTATATAGAAATTATCCTAAGTTCATTAAAAACTTGAAATGAACGCACCCATGTGTGCCACGCATGACTTGTTTAAATTTTTGCACTCAATGAAGTTTGAAGTCGTGCTTAAACACTCCCTGAAGAATGAATGTTGTGTCGAGCCAACCCTTTTTCATGACCAAACCTATTCTTTAAAGATAGTTTTTTTTTTTTTTGAATAAAAATAACAACAACAATACCCATTGAAAAATAAAATGAATAATGAAATCAGAATGGAGGTCACCAAGCACATAACTTTAACTTAGCAAAAAAAAAAAAACCAACAAGACGTCAAGTGACCCAGACCACGTAGTGGAAGCAGAGCATGGAATAAAACAAAAAATCATCCTATATACTGATGCCCTCTCTCCATCATCTTCTCCAGAGAGTTAGTCCAGTTTAGTCCACAGTAACAACAACTTCTTAAACAACAAAGTAAGCAAATTGCTCTTTGGGGCGAATGAAAATAATGTTGAATGCTGAATCTTGAATCAATGATGCTGATGCTCAGTGCTTGTACTCGTGCTCTTTTACGTCTTTGAAATGTTTGCCTTAATATGATGCCTGTTGCTCCGGCTTTCAAGATCTACATAGCTCTATACCCTCTTAAAGGCTGCGTCTTTGTTTGGTTTTTTTTTTTGCGTTTTCCATCCGCTTGTTCGTCCATCCCCCGCATCGTCATCGTTGGATCTTTGTGGCCTTTGTGTTTTATCTTTATTTATAATCACATTCAGGAATCTGTTCGGATAAACACAGATACTCAATATTCAAAATACAGCCTGGCTCTCTTGAATAGGGAAACAGGAAAAAATATGCAGTCATTTTATTATGAAATCCCAATTTACTAAATACTGTCCTTTAAAAAACAAAAAAGACAATCCAAAGTTTCGTCTAAAAAAAATTGTGTTAAAATATGTATGTCAAAAAAATTTTGGTCCAAAAATTAAATTTTGTCAAAAAAATAAAAATGGTTGAAAAAGTTTCAGAAAAATATCTTCAAAAGAACGTTGTTCCAAAAAATTATTTGTCATTGTGCCTACAACTAAGTGGACATTTTTTAACTGCCTACAGAACCATTCATTCCATCAAACTTTATTATTATTTAAAAGCTACATTGAATAATTGTAAAATTGAAATTTTAAAATGTATCTTATCAAGTGCACCGCACTATATAAAATACCTAACGCATCTCAGTATCTGTCTTGTGCATATGTGGCGAATCATTATCGGTTCCGTCTGTCTGCGATCTCTTAACTCAGAATTATTGCTTCGGTGGGGGGCTTTATACGAACCAGGGAAGGGAAAAAAATCACCCGCCATTCAATGCGACTAGTGCTAGTGCTGGCTGATTGACCGACCAGAGAGCAATACGAGGACGGCCAAGAGGGCGTAAGTAAAATTTGCAAGGAGTTGAATGAAATACACATACAATTTTGGTTACCCTCAAGGTTTTGACCAGTTTTCCTTTTAAGCAGCCAATTTTGTGCTATTGTTCGTTATTCATTTTGCTTATTCTTTGTTCTTTGGTTTTTTTTTTTTTTTTTTTTTTTTGTTATTATGATTGAGGTTGTTTTATTTTTATTTTAACTCTCCATAAAGGGTGCTGGTTGAAAGCAAGCAAGGCATCACATCACATAAAGTGCTTCTCAGAGGAGGGAGACCAAAGCTGGCTGTATATTATGGAGTTTGGTTGTAATCTTCCAGGAATTGACATCATGTGTCATTCAAAATTTATTGTTTTCTGTTCTATTTTTAAACTCCTTGACAAATAATAAATAAATGCTTGTGGTTATGATTATTATGAGAAATGAGAAGAAGGGGTTTAAAAATTAAAGCCTGATGGGATACGACAGAGTGTTTTGTATTGTTTGTTTGGCGCGTCTTTGAGAAGTTCAATTAGTGTGAGATGAGTTTTTTTTTTGGATTGTTTACACAAAATAAACAAAAATAAATTGTGTCAATGCTATGGATGGGACATAAAGTCTGATAAATGATATTTATAAATACTTTTTTTTTTAAGTTCATGGATCAATTATTGTTATTTGTAAATGATGTTGAAGACAGACTAAGCAATTGAAGCTGAATATAATAAATATCAATCAAATCATTGTAATGACAATTTAAGAGTTTTAACTCACCACACGTCATTATTTTTAAATGACATTCTTGAACTTGAAACAGAGTTTAATTGTAGACATAGAAGTTTGGAAATTTTTGTTTTTTGAAAAATAGTTTTAATTTCTTGATAAAATGCCTCAAAAACGAAAAAATGGAGAAAACAGCTATTTGCATTGCTAATAAAGCTTAGATTATGACAAAAAAATATATTGAACATAAAATATACATAATGTTTAAATTTCAAAATTGTTAGAACAAATTTTTAAATTTCACCTGGTCAAAGCGCATGCTTCAAATTTTACACCAAGTGGTATTTTACCTACAATTTTTTTTTGTGTATAGAAATTCAATTACATAATTAGTAACTTTTTTTCATGAATCACATAATAACTATTTAATATTAAATATTACAAATTTTTAATTGCAAAAAGAGATTTTTTGACAGAATTTTGAAAGTTGAAATCAGTCATTTCTTAAAAGTGACAAACCAGTGAATAAAAAACAATGGACCATGTTCATAGTCAAACTTTAGACCCGAGACCAACTGGCCTCAGCTGCTATTCATAAATAATTTCGCAGCTCTGTTTAGTAAAAAACGGAATTCTACTACAATTTTAGTACTATTGCCTGTTAATCCATTGAAATCCAATCCATTTTTTGACAGATAGAAAAAAAAACAATTTAGTCAAAAAGTCAGCCGTTTTTAAGGATTGAGTTCCAGTTTATCCTTTGGACCCGGGTCTAAATTGTCAATGAATAACATAAGCCCCAGGTTAAAAAAATATTCAAAATGTTGAATGAAATCCCTTACCAACCATATTCCGATCACCGAATTCTTTTCTGTCGAAAAGGAAAAGAATTAAATTGGTTTATTGGTAAAAAGCTGAAAACCCAACATTCAACGAAGAACTTATTTGTAGAACAACAAAACATTTGTCATTCAAAATTTTAAATCTCACCTTTAACTCTAAATGCCAGAGTACATGCCAGAGTACATCAAAGTAGGTACATACATACCATAACCACTCCCTAGATCATTGACATTATTGAATCAATGACAGACCCTGATCGATGTCAATCACTTCCATAATAGATGTCAAAAATTTGCATTCAAAAGTGGCTTGCATAAGCGCAGCCAGTTTACTCTCCAATCTCAAAGAAAACCAAGTACGCGAGTATACCTCTACTCGAAATTCACATCTCAGCAAAGGCATGCATCGTCAGCCTATATGTACGTCAAATGTATGAGACCCGAGACGGGACGACAGACACTCTGTGCATTCCACCGGACTTTCTCTGGCTGGTTTTTGCTTTTGGGTTTTTTTTTTGAATTTTTTTCGTTTATATTGCAGTGCAATAAATGACAATTGACAGCTTCAGCAAGTGCATTGAGCTTGAGCTGTTTTTTTTTGCAAAACGCGCGTAAATAATGATGATCGAATGCGGGACCGGATTTGTGTGGATGCTTCTTAATAAGTGGCACGCACCAGACCTGAACACTAAAATAAAAAAAAAAAAACTTCTACCTACTATACAAAATACGTTACAATAAAAAAAAACGGACACTATACAACTTGACTTATTTTAGTGGTTTTTGGATTTGACGAGGACTGCAGTGTGAGAGGCTGCTGTCAGACACGGGCACGGGCTTGAATTTAAATTCAGGTGAATAAACGCTCATCATTGCATTGAATGAATGCACTGATGAATTTTTTTTTTTTGTATTTAATTTCAATTTCTAGCAAGTGCAGTAGTGCGGCGCTAATCAATCCTCAGAACTTAAACTCACTGCAGCAGTACACAAAAGCTTTTGTTATCGAAAATAATGCAGATAATGTTCCTTTGTGTTTTTCAATGTGCGATGTTGCGTTCCTGAGTCAATTGTTCCTTTTTTGATGGGAAATGAGCACCATCACTTTGTGCTAAATGCGAGTATATATTTTTTAATATGGAAAGGACTTGATGGATTCAATTACCATTTCAATTGTATTTGCGTTACCATTTACATTGGTTACAGGAGAACGTTTTAATTTTTTTTTTTTTTTAATGAATGATTCGTGTCACGTTCTTTAAACAAAAAATATATTTAAACACAGAAAAGAAGACTGTCATATAAATGACATGACAGTGCGCCATTGTTATCCAAATGAGGCAGAATGTGCGTCAATTAGCGAAGGTTGAATTACTAAAGACAAATAAAAATAAAATAAGACCTTAGTTTGTGTATAGGAATTCTGGTTAAGTGATGCATTTTTAATGTCCTTTAGCTGTTAAACACCCAATGTTTTATTTTAAATGCACTTTTGTATGTTCTCTAGATTAATTTTTTTTAATGAAAGTTTGTATTTGTTTCAAAATTAAACTATAGAATAAAACCTTGGTCTTTCCAAATGTTGAGTGTTGGGCGCCATTTAAGAAGTACTAATTTCTTAGTTTAATTAGTTAAGACCAGTTTCTTCACAATGAATTATGTTTCCGATACAATTTTCAGAGGTTCTGATAAAATGGCGCAAATCCATGGTTAATAAATCAAACTAACGTAACCCAATGTGAACTAACTGGCACTTAGTCCAGCCAAATTAGGTTTAATTTCAATGCGGAAATGGGGAAGAAACTTAAATAGTTGCCGCTATCTTGAATTAAAAACTTTATTTCTCATGACTTTGTCAAAAAAATAAAAATAGATATCTGAGGAAAAGAGGAGACCTATTGATTAGCATTTAACATTTTTTTCATATCTTGTGTATTGAGCAAGCCATAACTAATTATTATAAATTAAAATAAATTGGTACCTTTTTTTTAAATAGTTTGGAAAAGTTGATCATATCAAGATCGATATTATTTGTATTTTTTTTTCTTAACCCTGGGACAATGGTCAAAAAGAACGGTATCTACGTTTAAACAAGCCATGAAAGAAGAAAAATTAAGTTTCCATACAAACTATCGATAACATGTATAAAATTATCGCTTGTAGTCCATCTTTGTTGGTGGTTAAACTAAATCTCCAGAACTATATCGGTTTTGCTAAACACACCCTGTGGCTATTAGTTGTTGGATTTAACAATTAAATTGTTTACGCCAGTGATCGTGATCTCTCGGGGCTTTAAAAAAACCATGGCAAGAACTTATAAAAGGTGTGTTTTTTTTAAAGCCTTAATGGACGAGTTAAAAACAACAAAAAACAACGCCTAAACGGGCATCACTTAGCCCACAGATTTCTCGGAGGTTTACCTTAGCCCGTATAGAGATGAGTCAACAGCTACATTCGTGTTATCGATAGTTTGTATGGAAAATCCAATCTATCAGGATGGCATCGTTCAGCCCAGACTTTGTTGTTTTTTAATAGACTTTCAAAAAAACGCACCTAGTTATTCCTGTATGTGAAGGTTGAACATTAATCCATTAAACACCACCAACAATCAATATGGAAACCAAAATCAATATTCAAAACGACACATCCTTTGAAGAAATAGCAAAGTCAAGAAAAAAAAAAGTTCCCAGAATTCCTAATGACATTCCACTTGTGTCCACATCCATTGTCAGTGTGTGTCCATGTCCACAATCAATTTGCACTCTCGATCCTCTGAACTAGGCAGGCAAGCCAATAAGATAATTACTTACTTTATGGTCGCAGTCAATTTCAGCAAATTCATCCCGCTCCGACCAAAGATTCTCTCACCATCTTCATCTACATCGATATCAAATACCGCGGCTGGATGATGCTCCGCGAGTCAGTACACTCGATCCAAGTGTCAATTTTTCCCTTCCTTCGCTTCCAATTGCAATATTCCATTATTTATTTATTCATTATCCCCTCATTTTGTGATTTCCATGTTATGTTGTGTTAGCTTTGTAGATAGAGCTGCGCTACTCTTTGTAATTTCTTTTTGTATGCCTTGCGTCGCGTTTCGTCTCGACTGCTGTCTGTCCACTGTCCTGTCTCCTGTCTTGAGAGTTGAAGTCCGTTCGTCTTCGGCACGTTGTCATCGTCATCATCATCATCATCGGGGCGCACACGTATCCAACGTGTGTTCTTCCAGGCAGCAAAAAAGCTGTCATGTTAACGCCATAAAAACGTTTTGAGGTTTTCTTTGCCGGTGTAATTGTTTTTTTTTTTTTTTTTTTTTTAATTTTATTTTATTTTCTTCAGTTTAGTTTATTATTTCTTTTTGCTATATCTACATATATAATGTAGGTAAGTATCTTCTAGATACTCCGGTCTCCTCATTGTATTTATCTGTATGTTTGCAATTGCTATTTGCTAGTAGTTGTTGTTGGCTGAATATGTCTGCGATGGAGGATGATGAAGATGATGATTTGCAGGTAAATTGCCCACTTGGAGTTGGAAGGCCGCGACACTCGTTGGCCTTTTGAATGATTTGGGAGCAGACGCAGAGTGAGAAGCAATTGACTAACCACATGTGTGTGCTTTTCATGTCTTGTGAGTTGTTTCGTGAATTGCAATGTGTGGCTACGCGCTCGCCGGATGACATATATAGAGAGGGTTTTACAATTTATTTGATTGTTTATCACCTTGAAATGAGGTGGAATCGTTTTGTTGGGAGTGGCATAATGGCAGAATTGTGATGAGTAATTTGTGCTTTGAGGGGGAAAATCCTTAATGCTTATGTATGTATGACTTACCTACCTACTTGAATCAATTTGTATGCATAAAAAGATGCAGGAGCATATAATTTTGCGATTAAAAATTATTGATACTTAATCAATCAAGGAATTAACCCAGAAATGCGGTTTTTTTTAAATAAGTATGAGTTAAGTTTTTTTTTTTTAAATAGCAATATTATATGTAAGCGCATTCGAACAGAAAGGAATAAAAATACATGCCTACATTTATTTTAATTAAAAACTATTTCAATTATAGTTTATTACTTGGATTACCTCTATGGTATGGGCTAACTGCTCCTTTATTCTAAACCACTCTAAATAAATCGGAATGAAGGTGAATCTGTTTCGCCAAGATTTGGCTATCACTCAAAAACAACCAGATTGAGTTTCCGCCTTGCCAGCAGTTGAATCTAGTTTTTTCCGCATTGATTCAGGTTCCTATGTGATTCCGTCTGTCAAAATCTTCTCAATCAGTCAGCTGTAGATCAACAACTACAGAAAAGTTGGATGCGGAATTTAAACCAGCTTAATATGATGGCTGATGTAGAGAACTTGGATTCACCTCGGTTCGGATTGATTTTTTTATTGATAAAAATTGATTTAGTATGAAGGAGGTCTAAAGATTTTACTATTCAATTGAACATGAAGATTTTTGTAATACAAAATATAATTGAATTTAAGAAATATGTATTATTTTCTTAGGCTAATACTAAAAGAATCAGTGCTGTCGAAAAAGCACTGTAGGAGTGAGTAGAGTACCTACGTTTTTTCTGTACCAATTGTTAAATCCACTTAATTTTGTATCAATTGTATTTTTTTTTGTAAAAAAAAATGGGCGGAAAGCTTTGATGCAAAATTTTTTAATTTATAAATGTTAATTTTACTTTTTTTTTAATTTTATAAAAAATATAATAGAGGTAGGAAAACGATTCTGAATTCAAATACTTACGACTATTTGTAGGTACTATAAGGGAAAATTTAGATTCGAACTTGACGAAACTTGATCATCTCGAAACTACGTCTAACGATTTTTGATGAAAATATTTCTTTGAGATTTTGTATAGGTAGGTCCTAAAATTAAATCATATTGCATTACAAAATTTTCAAAAAAATATTTTTTGGATTTCAGTTTTTTTTTTTGAAAACTCAGTATTTTGCAACCATTGGATATTTAAAAAATTAAATGTTTAAGTATTATTAAATACGAAAATTTTGTTTTTTTTTTTGCAATTTTTTTGTAATTCAAACCCAAGAGCTCGAGAGTCCCAAGATAAAATCTTGAAATAATGTATAAAAAAAACAGGCCCAAATATTTGGTTTTCGGAATTTTAGGTTTTTCGGATTTTGGGTCCTGAAATTCCGGAAAAGCCAAAATCCATAAAATTCAAAATCCTAAATAATTCAGATTCAGATTCCAAAAAAAACGAAAAACATGCATTTTAGGTTTCTGCATTTTTGATTTTTGGAAATTCTATTTTAAAACATATTAAGCACTTTGAAAAATATAATAAATTTTTTTCAATTACCTTACCAATTAATTGGGTTTTCATTAAAATAATTCCTCCAAAACCTACCTAAATTTTAAATTATATTTGACATAAGTTAGGTAAATTTCAAAAGCTATTCCAACATCACTGACTCACCTAAGTACATATTATGTACCTGCATAAAAAAAGAACACCCAACCAAATGTACCGTACGTAATAGTTGATTAATGCGTTTGTCTTGCAAAAACGATTGGTTGCGGTCAGCTCTTCAGTTTATTACACGCTGAATTTACAACAATAATCTACGCCAAAAACCTGGTTAAAATGCAAATCAGTTAGTTTGAATTTTTTTTTTCTTCTCGTTTTATTGTTTCGTAGTCGTTTTTGCGGTCAGAAATTCCCCTAAGTGCCTGAGTCATCATTATATTATTTTATCTGTGCGGGGTATCTAAAGACATAATTCGCAATGCGTCTCGCGTAGCACAGTGGGACCGAGACCGATATAATGCATTTTAAAAATTGTATTAAAGATCTAAATACTTTTCATTAAGGAATCGTTTTTGTTCAACCAGAAATATTTAAAAGTTGCCGATTCGATCATTTTTAATTTTTCGGAAGGTTTCATTGGATTCTGATTCCAATCAAATATAAAATTACAATTTCCGAAAAAAAAACGTAATTCAAAAGACCAAAAGGAAAGAAAGACCTTCTCTTAAAGTACATCTTTTCAGAGTACATTTGTAAAATTTTAAAAAATACGCTTCGAATTTCAAATTAAAATCTTGAATGTTCAAAAAGATGGAAATGGAATTATAGGACTGTTGGAGTAACGTGACCAAAAGAAAACGAGGTACAGTTGTAAAATTAGCTCTCATTGATCTTGTTTATCAAAAAATGTCTTTCAAAAACAACTGTCAACCTAAGACTTCGGGCAGTATAGCCAGAATAGTTTCTTTATTTTTTTTTCTATCTGCCCCACTGTATTTTTTATCGTCGTCTTTGTTACTGTCAGTGCGGTGGGCTGATTGTTCTGCTCTATACACCATATTATGCAGCAATCGCCCCCTTTTGTCGATAATTAATGTAGAAAATATCTAACGCTCATAATGTGTATCCGTCATTCATATACAAAAACTCTTCTATATCGGTTTTGAATTATTCAACAATATAATAAAAACAAAACAAAATAAAAATAAATTATGAACTGATGGCATCTAACTTTGTATACAAAACGGCTCCGACAAAAAGCCAGGAGGAGAAAATTATGCAAATCGACTGCCATGCCGACGACAACGGACGACTAGCGCAACGACGACACGAACAGAATATACGCGCCATTCTGTCATTGTCGCAGTCGCACTGATAAGATATGGCGCGATGCGGGCTCTCTGCTATGCCACACCATCATCATGTCAAACATAAGTATAAAATTTATAAACAAACCTAGTCTGCGTGCGATGTTTGACTTTTTTGAAGGTGTTTATGTCATTTGAAAGCTCGTTCTTTATGACAATTAAATGTTGGGTTTTACGATAATTTTTTTTTAATTCTTTTTCACCGCAAAAATCCTAGACCAATGACATATTTGTTAATAAGAACTGTGTTACCCTAGGTTGAGTTTTATTTTTGTTTAAGTTTGACATACCCCCATCATAATAAATCTGACAGAATTTCAATGCGGTCTGTCTTTATGCTTTTGACAGCTCGGCAATTATTGAGGACGACAAAAGATCACAATCGATTTGTGTGATGCGGATTCTGATTCTGAGTGTCGATCGTTGACTGTTTTTTTGTTTTATATATTCAAATATAAAATAAAAAATGCAGACAGCATCGTCGTTCCGGTTAAGGAGACCAATATTATGACGACGCAATATTATTTCGTATTGAATTCGCAGGCGGATCAGACATCAGAGAAAAAGCTAAACGTCAAATATGAGATCGTAAATTGGAAGTTACGAAATGATTTATGCAAATGACAGTTCGATGATTGCCGCCACAATACCGACGAGCGTTGCCGCCACGCCGCGCCGCCGATACTAGACGATACAATCCCTGGCATGTGTTTGGTGAATTTAATTTGTAAATAAGTTCGGACTTCGGAGTTAACTTTAAAGACTCTTAAGTCTGAACTTAGAAAGTGAGAGAGAGAGCAAAAAGGGTCTCATAAACAAATGGAACTTGGTGGACTTTAGGTTTTTTAAATTTTGGGGTTTTCAGGAGCTTGTATTTTTAATTTTTTTTGTTTTTCACGATTTTAAGTTTTGGAGTATTGATTTACAGTTCAGTTTTCTAGAATTTATTCAATACAGCTTTCGGGAATTTACTCGTAAATCAATACAATTTCGAGCTTGCGAAATCTTGTGCTTTGGTAAGTTTGGGTTTTCTGGACTTTTTCTTCACAGTATGAGTTTCGGAATTTTGGGTCATGGAAGTTATTGTAGTAATTTTAGGGATGTAGGTTTTTCTAGACATTTGTTTCAAATAGGTACCTTTTTTCCAATTCAATTAGGTACTTCTCCTAAAGCATGTATCCAGTTCAATGGTAGTAAAACGAATGACGTTTATGAGTTTTGTAGCCAAATGTATGTTAAGAAACCTGAGCAGTAGTTTTTAGAAATATTTATTGGATACATTTTTTTTTTTTCAAAAACTAATAATTTTTCCAATTTTTGTTTCTTTCAGTTTGAACCGTAAACAGTGTTGGGTTTTCTGAATGAAAATTATAACTGCAGAAACACAAACAAAAGCAAATAAAAAAATGCTTAAATACAACAAAGAAAATATAACTGAAAAATTATCCAAACACATGCAATACCAAATCAGAAACAAATTCAACAGCAACAACACAATGATCACGTAGAAGTAAATAATAATTACAAAACAAAAAATTCAACAAAAAAGAAGAAAACTTTTTTGAAACATAACTATCTTTAAAATATTGTTGTACACCGTTATACGTATACAAAAAAAAGAGAAACAAAAAATATAATTTTATTTCTAATGACACATAGACACAGTAGAGTGATAATCCTTTCTTATAAACGAATGAAAAATAAATGCTTATAGAATAAAAACCAACAAAAAGCAAGATATTGAGTGAAAAAAGAAAAAGAAAAAAGGACGATAAGAGAGAGAAAGAGAAGGAGAAAAGTAAAAAATTCAAAATTCTCGGGAACAAATTGCGATGGCGATAAATTTTCCGGCATCTTTTGCGGCATGCATAGCGGCTGGTCTCAAAGTGCCACGACAAATAATGTACTGCATATCTCAAGACACGGGTCAGCCGTATGTTTTGTACAAAGATTCACAAGAAGCTGCCGAGAGAAATGCGGCAGCGTTGGGTGGAACGGCAGCACAATGGGGAACAGATATGTATCCGGCAATTCAGCAAAACACACAAACACATCTGGCAGCGCAGAATGCTCAAAATTCATCACCCCAGATTGCAGCTGCAGCAGCGACAGCTGCAGCAGTGGCGGCTCAACAACAACAACAGCAGCAGCAACAACAACAACAGCCGCACAGTCCGTCGGGAGAAGTTGATCAGTCACGGGATAATAATGCGAACGTGCGTCAACAGCAGCAACAGGGTTCACCGTCAACGAGTCCGTACCCGCAGAGAACAAATGGTGGAGGTGGTGAGGAAGATGTGGCCATGAGTCAGGTGAGGATTGAGGTAATTTTTTTCAAACCCGTTCCCAAATTTGTGCACCCAAATACACTAATTTGCTATTAGCTTTTTTAAAGAAAAATAATTAATATATTTGTCTCTTTTCCACTTAAATTTCCAGGTGGCTGGAATGCAACAGCAGCAAAACGCCGCACAACAACAAAACCCAAACCAAAGTACCAACGATCCACAACCGATATCGGTCGATCCGGCGTCAAATAACCAAGCTCAGCAAACCAATGACCAAACCTTCAACCCGCCGCAAGGAGCCGAACTCGGCTACTATGCGCCGCGACATCCGGGTGGCCCACAAGGTGCAATGCTAGCACCTCCAGGCTTTCCGCCACTGCACTATCTCAACAAACCAGTCCTACCCGGAATGGCGGGATCGATGGATCAAAATGGCGGCCTTGAGGCATACGCAATGCCCGATCTACTACCTGGCGGTGGTGCTTCGAACACCGGAAACGGCGCGCACGGTGGCATGCATCAAAATGTCACCGGTGCGACCACGACGCCAAATTCACAAAAAATGAAGCCACACAGTGATCTGCGTCTATTCAAATGTACAACCTGCGGCAAGGACTTCAAACAAAAATCAACGCTCCTGCAGCACGAACGCATCCATACTGATGCCCGACCGTATCCATGCACCGAATGTGGCAAACGATTCCGTCAGCAATCACACCTCACTCAGCACCTGCGCATCCATGCGAACGAGAAACCATTTTCATGTGCGTATTGTCCACGCAGTTTCCGGCAACGGGCGATCCTCAATCAGCACATTCGCATCCATTCGGGTGAGAAGCCCTACGCATGCCCAGAGTGCGGCAAGCACTTTCGCCAGAAGGCCATCCTCAATCAACATGTGCGCACCCACCAAGGCGAGCGACAGTTATTGAATCAAAAAAAAATCCAAAATCCGAAATTTTATCCGAAAAAAAGTCACGAATTTTTTCGAAAACAAAAAAAATTCTCCATTTTTACATTTTGTTTGGAAAAAAATTTTTCGAAGCAATTTCGAAAAAAAAACTATTCAAAAATTTCTGGCCCGCGGTTTTGGATCAAATTCCAAAATTTATTTTCAAAATTTAAATAAGTTACTGTTGGTTCAAATTGTATTAACTTTTTTCCAAAAGGCGAGTGCTGTATCTTTACGAGTTTTTGACTTAAAGGAGAAATTGTTCAGAACTGATTTGGATGAGAAATTTTGTTTTTGACAGTTTGAAATGGAAAAAAGAACTGAGACTTCATTCTTGAATGCCAATTTTTCTTAAGACAACTTCTTATTTGTTTATTTATATTTCGACATAATATATCAGCTGTTGAAGGCAAGTTTTTCTTGCCTTACTCTCCAGTCACTTTCCAATAAAAGTCATCTGCATTTGCAGGCATAGAAACTAAAAAGTGACCATTGCCCCTAAATCGCCACAACCACTGATTTACGTTGCATTAAACATGGTTGTCAATTACTGATTGAATTACGCAGGGTTTGAGCATAAACTATTTTTGTTCTACAAACAAAAAGCCAGTGCAAGCGAAACTTTATGTCACTGAAGTGATAAGGAGTTTTATAAACATTCAAAAATATATGTAATTCCATAAAGCATGGGCAATAATTGCTAACTGACAGCAATAAAAATAATAAAAAGTCATTGAATTGTAGAATGTAATTTTAAAACTGCCTTAAAATCATTTTACCTTATCCCCCACTGGATGCTGTACTGCTCTTCATCCATAAGTTGTTGTTAAGAGTCATAATTAAATTAAGTTCCACATTGGGCGCCATATAAATATTGGTAAAATCTTAATGATCTTACTGGCTTTCCTTAATACATATATCAAAACTCTATTACTGTCCATTATTTTTCAAACTTATCATCTACTAAGGACTCAAAAAACTGCACTCGTCTCATTTGGAACTGCAAACTCGTTCAAAATTCTACCAAAAAAATCCAAACAACATCTAGAAAACAAGAATGTAATTGACTATCGAAATATTTTCCAAATTTTGAAATCTATTTAAAAAAAAATTTAAACAAAAAAATATTATCACTAACTTCTCTGAACGGCTTAACGCACTTTATACACACATACATCAACACTCTCCAAAACTTCTCAATTGTATACTAACAATGGATCTTCTCTATTTTTTTTTCTTATCCCTCTAAAAGATGTCTCTCCGCATCTCATCTTCAAAAATGGACCCCATCCGACGTTGTGGCCACAAGATGTACCCTTTCCTGGTGATGAGACTGATACAAAGAACGATATTACTGGTTATAACGATGATGGTTCTCAAGGTACACCTGAATCGAGAGCGTGTTTCTCACCTGACGGCAATGGTGGCATGCATTATCCCTCATACTTCAAAGATGGCAAAGGTAAGTGTGAGTTTTTGTATAACAATTTTATACCGATTGAACCATGAACTAATACATGCCATCCAACTTCGATGTAGGGCAAAAATTGCTGCCCGATGTTATACAACATGGTCGTGCAGTTGGTATGCCACTTTATGTGAGATGTCCTATATGCGACAAGGAGTTCAAACAGAAGACAACACTACTGCAGCATGGTTGTATACACATCGAGTCAAGGCCGTATCCATGTCCGGAATGTGGCAAACGATTCCGTCAGCAATCACATTTGACGCAGCATTTGCGAATACATACGAATGAGAAGCCATTTGGTTGTTTGTATTGTCCGCGATTCTTCCGGCAAAGGACCATTTTGAATCAGGTAGGTTTTCAAATAAATTTTGAACGATGAATTTTTAAAAATTTAAATTTGATGCATTTTATAGCATATTCGCATCCATACTGGAGAGAAACCGTACAAATGTGCACAATGTGGCAAAGATTTCCGACAGAAGGCGATACTGGATCAACATACAAGAACTCACCAGGTAGTTGTAATGTTTAAAATAGGGTTTAATCTATACAAAATTAAACATATTTTCAAAAGTCAACAGTGCTTTGAAATTAAGTTTCACGAAAGGAAAAATAAGTTTTAAGAACTCAAAAACGAGTTGAAAGTTAGGTGCCATTTATTTGAATTTTTTTTAATGCCAAAAAGAAAAGGAACAATTCAGACTATGAATTAATTTCATTATTGAAATGCTTCACGTTGGGCGCCAACCCAAAATAATAAAAAAAAATTATGAAAGCCATAATATATCTGTATATTGATTGCAATCGAAATTTCACATCCAAAGATCACACTTTTACTCGTTTGGCAACCTGGTCAGTCAGTAAAATAAATAGTAATCCAAAGTGCAAAACTAGGCGCCATTTCTTTTGTTCATTTCATTAAGTGTATGATGTTTATATTTATAGATATTTATTTTATTTAAATGTCTTGAATCTAACGCTCTAAAAAGATAAAAAAAAAAACAAATTAGACCCTCGCGTGGGGCGCCATTACTAATTAGATAATTGTTTATAAATCTTGTTTCTCTTTTCAAAATAACAAATACTAATATTAAGTTCTCGTATTCTTTTTATAGGGTGATCGGCCATTCTGTTGTCCGATGCCAAATTGTAGGCGGCGTTTTGCCAGCGAAGCAGAAGTGAAAAAACACATCGATAACCATATGAATCCACATTCATCGAAGGCACGTCGTCAAGTCAATCACAATAATATGTCTAATGAAACAAAGAATGTTGCAGCAACCGCAGCTCAATTCCTCACAAATATGGATAGCAAAGCGAACATCATACCACGCATGGGTCCAGTCAAACACGAACTCTATTTCCCACAATGCTATGGCTCACCGTTCAATCAATCATTTGGTGCCCAACAACAACAAGGCCAAGTTCAACCCGGTCAACCGCAACAGCAGCAGCAACAACAGCCAGTCCAACAACAACAAAAACAACCGGGCCAACAGCCAAATGCAGTGCACAATGGCAACCCGGCGCCACCGAATGGTGCCACTGGTGGTGGCGGTACTGTAGTTACGGTAGCGAATTCCATTGCTCCTGGGGTAGTGCAACAGAATACAACAACAGTTGTTGCCCAGTGACATCCCCCCGCCGTGTCGCTAGCTCTTCCCCCACCCCCGGCAGCGCCACCACCACAGTCTGTGCAATCAGCATCAGTGCATTTGCCAGCTTCACAAACTCAGTCAACATCTATAGTTCCCGTACCCTCAGCAGCGATCTCAGCGGCAGCAGCAGCAGCTGCGGCCGCAACTGCTCACACTGTCACATTATCAATATCATTACCGCCCTCAGCATTACCTCAAGGCGCTACAACGAACGGGGTTGGCGGTGGTGGTGGTGGACAACATGTTCTAGCACCTCCTACATCTACAACATCGCTTCTTCCACCGCACTCAGTGGCGCCATCTACCACAATATCACATGCAATTCCCATTCATCCACACATTCACTCAATATTCGGATCTCTATGATACTAAGACATCGGATTGGAGAACAACAACAACAACATGAACACTTTCACCCTAATTACCCACCCAAGTCTTTAGAAATAATCAAAAAATGAAGAAGAAGAAAGATTTACAACAAAAAAAGTGTTAAACAAATTTAACTTTGGGGACTAAAATAAAACAAAAATCAAGCAATTTCCGAGGAATACAAAAGGACAACAACCACAAATCACATTTGCAAGGATTCCAAAATAAGATTAAAATAACAAAACAAAAAAAAAATAATTCTTTTAAGGAATAACAACAGAATTACATAAGGACTCTTGTATACTAACTTAAGTATAAAACTAAAAAAAAGGTAATAATATAAAACAAAAAAAAACACATATGAATACAATATTATTATAAATATTAATATTAAACAAAAACACAAAAAGATTACATAATGTATAATTAAATACAAAAAAATATTTGATATAGTTTTACGCTAGTCTTTTAGAAAAGGACTTTAAACTTATAATTATTAAATTGTTACTTTCTGGATTTCTTCTTTTTTAATATTATTTTTCTTAATATTTCTTTATACATAAAAATATGATCTTCCTCTTAATTTAATTTTAATTTATTTTTTCATTAAAAATGAAAAAAAAAATGAATATTTTGCGAAGCGTGTTTATAAAATATATGAGAACAGCTTATAATAAAAGATCAGCAATACTTTGGATTAAATTTAAAGATAAAAATAGAATACACTACAAAAAAAAGGGATACTTATATAAATATTTTATTTAGACCTACAAAGTTCTTTAAATGGTATTACTTTTTCAGATCAAATGAAAATTTAATTTCTTGATTCTTTTTTATACATAGATATTGCATATAAAAAATTAGACAGTTTTTTTAAGAACAAGCTAAAGTTAATAATATTTTTAGGTGTTAAATCAACTAATTTTTTACTACTGAATGATATATAATTTTACCCTTTTTTAAAGATAATTATTTAGTTTTTAATATTTTTATTTTGTATGAAGATTTATTTTTTTCCTAATTTATGTTAAAGTTTTTTTTTTCTAATTTTGTTTTAATTCACGAAATAAATGTTAATTATATAAAAAAAAATTATACAATTTCTTCCTTTTATTTGTAAGTTTATTTGTAAATCAAAAGCGCAGCTTAAATTGAGTCATTTTTTTTTTATTTTATTTAAATATTTTATTCATATTAATAATTTTGTAATGAAAATTACAATACAAACTACTCTCATTGTTTAGTTGCTGAGACAAATAAAAATATTTATTGTGCTAGCTTGTGATAATGGTGAAGCTAGTTTTGATACTCCAAAGAAGCACGGTTTGCATGTTGCTGCGTGACATTTAAAATAGAGAATATATTTGTTGCAATAATCACATTGGTTTTTCAAGGAATCGCCATTTTATATCAATTCTTTTATTATTTTTGATAACTATGCTCTTAAAATTGCGTCATCAATATTAATATTTAAAGTTGGGGCAATTTGCTCTAAAAATATTTAAATAGAAACTTTCGAAGTAAAACCCGCATTAGGCAACATTTATTTAATTCATTTCTAAATATTTCCAAGTGAATAATGTTCTTCGTTTCAATGAAACATCTTGTTTTATAGATAATAAGTTTTATGTTGAACATTATTTGTTACAAATCATTTTAAATAAAACGTATACAAAAAATTTGGCGATTGATTTCATAATTGTACTTTCATGCAATACATTTAAATTCATTACCTAAATAAAAAAAACACCACAATAGCAAAAAGTTTTATTTTAACTTACCAAACAAAACAAAGATCAAACATTTTTCATTTTTGATAGATCTGTTATATTTAAAAACACATATTTACAAAGAAAAGTAGGACCGTGCTTTTCCAAAATTAACTCATACCTCTCACAGAAATATTTCGGCTACAATAAAAAAGTAAAAAACAAAATCATTCAAACATCGTCCTTATCCAGGTGCCATAAAGAGTGTAGATATTTATCGTAGGTATTTCGAATGTTGAAAAGGACGATTTATTAAAATTATCCGTATTTCCATTGATCACATTTGCCAAGCACAATAAAAATTCACAACGTATACGCATCCTTATAAAATTAAAATTAATTAATTAAAACAAAAGAAAACGTAATAAAAAAATGAGAACATACATCTCAAATTTTGGATCTTAAGCTAAATTTTTGTCGTGATATAGAAAAAAGAAAAATTAAATTTAGTCATTAAAATCTTATTTTTACTTTACTACATAAACATACATACAAAATCAATTATATTTGATTTGAAATAAAAATCTTCCTACATGTTTCTTTTATGAATTTCTTATAAATATACATATAAATAATTAACTTTTTAAAATTAAATTTAAGAAAGTCTCAAATGTTACTTTAATTTTATTTTCCTTTATTTTAATTTATATTTTTAAGCAATAAGTACTAACAATTATGATTTTTAATATATAATTATATTTTTTTTTTCATAATTTTACGCATTTATGTTATTACTTTTTATATTTTATTTAAAGAAAACAAAAAAAAATGAACAAACATTTTGTTTTATTATTATTTCTTTGTAAAAAAATAAAAAAAAATTATATATTGATTTTTAATAAAGAAAACTGAAATATTTTATTTTTGATTTTTTATTTATTGATTTATATTTTTTCTTCGTTGAATTTAGTTTTCGCTTTTTGTTTTGTATTAATAAATGGAGTGATTGAAAAGGATTCGAATAGGTAAATAAAACAAAAAAAAAAGAGTTGAAGGGGAAAAAATTTATGGGACAAAAGAAAAAAAGTAAAATGTTTAGGAAAAATTGTTTTCGTTTTTGGAGATATAAAAATTAAAACTTAGTCAAAATTTTTTATATATGAAAAACAAATACATACAAAAAAAAAGTTGGATAAATTGTAAAAGGAAAAAATATTTTTGAAAAATAATCGAAATTTAAACAAAAAAAATTCTAAAAAAGTAAAAATATTAATCGTTAAACAAAAAAAAAACATTTCGGAACGGATGCTTTTATTGGAACTGACTTGGGGTGGCACGCATGTATAGAAACGTATATGTATATATATAATATATTTGGCAATGGTTAGAAGGTTTAGGAAAAATTTATTTAATTTTAATTTGTTGTTAATTTTTTTGAAAAAAATTTAGAAGGAAGAAAAATTCAAAATTATTCCAAGTTATAAAGAAAATATGTTTGAAAATTTATTTAAAACAAAAAAATTGTTTATTTATATTTTTAGAAATTCCAACATTTCCAATAAAAGCCAAATTTTAGACTGAAAGTCTCTGTGATAACAAAATTTAAGCAAAAAATTAAAATTAAAAATTAAAATTGCATCTAAATTTAGGAAAAAAAAATGATAAATAAAATTAATCAAAATTTTTATAGGAAAAAAAATTGCTAAAATATGGTTAAGTCGTCGTCGTTGTCGTATAATGAATGAGAGGAATTTTTAAGGATAACATTTATTAACAACCAAAAACACAACACACAAAACAACAAAAATATTCAACTCCGTTTAATTACTTATTTAATTTTTGTTCTTATTTTCTTTATTTAGTTTCTAATTTTAACATTTATTTTTGTTAATTGAAAATTCAAATTGTAAATACCAGGAAATCCTTTTTGATATATAATCTAAGAAAGATACAAAAATTAAACCAAAAAAAAAACAACATTATGCAATTAAAATTTTATAAAAACCGTAAAAAAAACTTAAGTAGATTTGTAAAGTATTCACTAAAAATTAAAACAAAAAAAATGATGAAAAGATTATTTTCGGCTCCAAAAATATGCAATTTAAAGAAAGAACAAACAACAACAAAACATAAAATCAAATTCGAAAAATCTCCAATAATAAAAATTAAACTACGCTGAACTTAAATGATCAAAAAAGCAAATAATAATAATTACTCGAAACAACTCAAACTTGTAATTATACAATTCAAAGTAAAGAAAGAAAAAAAAAAAAAACTACTCAAACCAGTACCATGAAAAAAGCACATCCAAAAATTCACCAAACTTTTCGGCCTCTTACAACCATTATTTATTATTTCTCAATGCAATTTGTGTTAAATTTTCACCATGTAAATTAAAACCACAAGAAATAGTTAAATTAAATAAAATACATAAAAAAAAAATAAACATTAAATATATAAATATATTAAAAACAAGATGAAAATACATACACACAACAACAACAAAAATAGCCCGATTATGAACAAAGAGTACAAATACATTAAAAAAATATAAAAAAAGTAATTGCAAAAGAAAAAAGAAATAAATTAAGTGATTTTAAAATATAAAACAACTAATACCAAACCGAGTGTGGAGAAAATTCGATATTATAATGTTTTGGTAAATTTTTTCTTTGTTTTAATATAAGACATTTGAAATAAATGTAATTTAAAATGAAAACCCATTTATAAAAAAAATATAAAAAAAAATAAGAAGAGAGCGAGAGAATGAATCGACCCCATCTTTTTGTATAACCAAAATACATAAATACGAAGTACATTTTAAAACAAAAAAAAATATTAAAATTAATTTTTAAACAAAAAAAATATTAAACTACTCTCATTAAACAACACGAAACAAAATAAAGAGCCTAGAATTTAAGTCAAAATACATAATATTGTCAGAAAAAAAAATCAAATGAAAACACAAAAATCCAAAAGAATTATTCTAATAATGTACGTATCCAAATTATTTGTTGGAATATTCACACTTAAGGCAGAATTACTGAAAAAAAATTAGATTTTCTTTGAAATATTTTGGCCATGAATTGAAATTTTTTTTTCTAATTTGTGTATTTTAAAACAAACTAAAGTAAAACAAAAACTTCATACTCATACTGTTTAAATATTCTGAACAATAGCAGTTTAAAAAAAAAAAATATAAAACAAAATTCAACAGTCACATAGTTTTTTGATAGTTCTCTCAAAGTATCTTAAGTTTAATCGGTTTTCAAAAAAAAAGTATCTTTTTGGGGGTTGAAGTGTTTTAGAAAATACAGATTATATATTGGGGTACATACAAAGTTAGAGTAAATATTATTGATCTAAATATTTGACACTGAGCGCCATGTTGAATTTTGAAAACTTGTTGCACAAATATTATGCCTCAATTTAATTAAAACTGAGATATTTCATACATGATTTTAAATTAGCTGGAGAATCTAATACTTACACATTTTTATAAAGGAAGATTATAAAATGAATTTGTAATCAAGATTTTCTTAACATTACGTTAGTTCATCATTACGATGTCTTTTGTAAATCAGCATTAGTTGATTTTTGTAACGCTCCAAAGATAATCTCGGTTTTTTGTTTTCCAGAAGCATTTTAAAGATTTTACATTTTTGAATTTCTGCTATATCTAAGACCTTAGAGAGTTATTTTATTTTTGGGTTGGAGAATGTTGTAAATTGCTCATTAGAAATCTAAAAGTCTTCACAAGAATATAGCTGCCAATGTGGTTACATGCATCTTCTCCAAATTTTCTGCTCAGATTAATTTTATTCCTATTCCTATTCCTATTCCTGGAAAATAAGATTTCTGTTCTTGTATTTCTTTAACCGACGCGATGGTTATTATGTTCCTCATTCTCCTGACTGGGAGACTGCGACCACAACTCTCCCACTCTACTGCTTCACCCTAAGGCTAATTAAAAAAAAATTGATATTTTAATAAGACATAACTGTATTTTCTAAGCATCTGCCCACCAAAAATATGACACATCCCTACTAAAAAAATATCTCTTATCACCATTTTAACTTCAAACAAAATATTTTATTTACATTCCATAAACGAATCCGATTTAAAAAAAAATTGCGAAAAATATAAATCCACACTTACAATACACACATTAAAATAAAACAAGAAAAAAAATGCCTACAAACAACAACAAAATAACCGCATTCTGCAATAGTGATAATAGTTTATAAGACTTACCTACAACTAAACAAACAAAAATAAACAGAAAGAAAAAAACTTAAAACATCTTAATTTTAAATTAAACTGTATTAAATTTTACTATTTTAATTACAATAGTTATTGATTTGTGAAAAAAAAGAAAAAATCAAATAAATCAACACAGCATGCGTATAAAAGCAAATAATAAATAAATTAAATGTGTATATTAATATTTTTTAAACAAACGTACATATATATATATATATAACTATGTATGATGTAAATTGTATTTAAAAAAATAAACCTTAAATTGCAATTTAAAAAAAAATAAAAAAAAATAATAATAACGGAAGCAACAGAAATTTAATTAAACAAATATGCTCCACAAAACAACCAAGACAACAACAACAACAAAAATAGCAACAAATTCAAAATGTATAAAATAAAACAAAACAAAATATATTATACCGAAACGAAATATATTATTTTTGTTAACAATAGCCTCAATGAAACAAACCATAAAAAAGATGTTGAATCTGCAGTTATATTTTTAAGTTAAAATAGGAAGTTGTTGAGAAATATTTTTTAAAAATAATCCTTATTTATAATTTAAACTTCAATTATTTGCTAATTGTTATTTAAATGGTTCCTTGTTACAACAAAACAAAAAAAAACAGAAACAAATGCAAATAAAACTAAATATTTTTTATTTATAAACAATAAAATAAAAAATCTTCTACTATAAATAAACAAAATATAAAAAAAAGAGAAAAACAAAACAAAGATGAATAGCTAATAAATAAGCAAGTATCTGTGCTACCTCGTAATAATTAATACAAAACAAAAAAAAATGCAAAACAAACAAATGAATATTATGTGTACATAATAAAGCCGTTATTTTATATATACAAATTTATTTAATAAGCAAAAAAACAAAACCATATACATTGAAATAGCCGTAACAAATAGTAAAAAAAAAACAATAAACCAATAAACAAAGAAAATAGAAAATGAAAATATTTAATTTTTCACCACTCACACAATCAACAATCAAAACTACAACAACAACAAAAAAACAATAGAAATCAATAGACAAGGAAACAAAAACAATAGACAAATGAAATAGGAAAAATAAATCAATTCGTACAATTTTTCATAACATAATTTTTTATTTTCACGTTTTTGTGTAATTTTTTGTTAATATTTATCTTAAAATATAAATAGTTATTGCATTATTATAGAAGAAGAAAAGAAAATACATAAGATAAACTAAATATTTTTAACGAGCAATAGGTAATAATTGAATTAATGAGAATATAATTTGCAATAGGATAATATATAGAGCAAAACAGAAAAAAACACAAACATAATAATAACTTCAAATGCGCCTTAAACAGAAGATTTTTTGTATTATGTTTTGTAATGATTTTCATTTATTATTTTAATTGAATGCGAATTGGTATTACAGTTATATTTTGATTACAAATGAATTTCACTCAGGTTTCTTGGAGGGACGTTATTTTTTTTTAAGTGTTTTTCCCTTAAATAAGAATGATTTTTTTAAAATTGATGAAGGTTTTTGAAAAATTGAATAAATCAATTTGAAAAGTATAGATTTTGTTTTTAAGTAAATCATTAGTACCACTTGATGTATTGTCTAGTTAGATAGTCGGATGTACTGTTTTTGGTATAAGAGTTTTGAAATTACATTCAATTTGGTAAAGTTATAAAATTATTTTTCCTTCCAAAAATGTGGTTAACGAAAATATATTAGCGTCCATTGAATAGGTATGTACATCTAAGATTTAATACAATTCTTGTAACTTGACAAAGCTTAAGGGCTTTATAAATATGAAGTAACATTACACTGTTAAAATTTGGTCTGAAGGCCAACAAAGAAATTTTAACGAACTTCGATGCTTAGAAAGTGTTGAAATCACTTAAAATTTTCAAAAAATTTTCTTTAGCATAAATTTTCAAACGAGCAGATCAAAATTCAGAAAATTGATTTTCATTTTCGAAATTCCTAGTCAGTGTTTTTTAAATCGATGTTCAAACTTAAATATTAGTTCAATTATTTTCGTTAGTATATGAAAAAGAAAATTAAATCGATGAGAATAATAGTTTCTTCATAGGCAGCAAATTTTATTTCCCAAGAGAATCGCTATTAAAATTTAAAAGTTTGCTAAATCAAAAAACAACTCAGCTATATGAACTATTAAAAACCAGAAACAATTGTTTAATTTTGATTGAAGAAATCTATGTTTTTAAATTGTTTATTCAAAAAAAAGCCTCATATGATTTTTGTTTTATATTTAAAAATAAAATCATAATCCTTTATTTTAAAATATTTTTTAATTTTATACCTGCATTATAAATAAACTTTTACTTTAAAATGTGATATATCTACCTACAGTTCTACAATATAAAAAAAATATTTAAAAAGAAATATTTCTTTCCACTAATTCTATATAAATGCATTTGTTAATCAGTAACCTTAAACTTGCTTTTAAGATACACATCATCAATTTTAAAAATAAAAACAACAACCAAAAAAATATGCAACAACTTTTTATTTCAACTTTAAAAATTATTGTTAGAATTCAACTCTTTGCAACAATGTGCCATAGAACTATAACTTTAAATATTGTTTTTATTCAATCTTTTACCAGTTTCTTTTTTACAAGCAACAGATTACCGAAAGAAAAATATAAAAACAAAACAAACCACAAAAAAATAGCAAAACCGTAAATTAAACAATTTACAATAAACAAAAAAATTACAAAAAACTAAACAAAAATTTATAAATATATAAATAAAAAAAACATAAAAGCAAATCTTTTTTATACAACTCATAATAAACAAAAAATAATAGTATCGAAACTGATGTAAAGAAACAAAAAATAGATAACTTGTTTTATAATTTTCTCTCTCTAAGTTACAGCAAATGTTAATAATAATTATATATTAAAATAGATATTTCTTTTTATATAACAGAAAAGGAAGAAAAACACACTCCACACATAGATCAAATCAATAGTAAGGAATTTATTTATATACAAAAAAAAAAAAGAATTTTAAATAAAAAAAACATGAAGTAATAATAAATAAAAAGAAAAACCAAACAATAGCAGAGAAATAAAACAAAGAAAATTAATTTTTAATAAACTGTTGAATTATTTTTAATGCAAACCATAAATAAAAATAATAAAAAAAAATATTTATATTGTGTATATAAAATATTATTAAATTATATATCTTTACATATATATATATATATGAAGGTGAAATGGACTATAGATATATATTATATATGTATATCTGTGAACGTTTATTGCAATAGATGAAACCAACTACAAGGAAATAAGAAATTAAAATTAATTGAAAATATTTCTTATTTAAATTCAAAACCAAACAGAAAATAAAAAAAAATATCTAATTAATTGATTAATTATGAAAATATTAAAAAAAAGCTTTTATTTACACATATCTCTCTCACTCACAATACAATAGATTTATTTCTTCATCAAATTTCTTCTTCTGGAACTTCTTTGGCTAAAAAATATAAAAAAAAACACATAAAATACACACTTTAAAATGTGATTGAAAAACGAACAAAACAAAAGAAAAAAAAACAATGAAAGTGAGAATTTTAAATATTTACAACAAATTTTTACAGAAAAACAAAGATGTATGTACTCTTAAAAAAAACTTATGTAAACTAAATGAAAAAAAAAACAAGAAGAAAAAGAAAATTTATTTTTCTATAAAATGCAATCAATGTTATTTAATTTTATTATTTTTAACCTCAAACAAATGTTTGTTATTTTTTTTCTTATTTTTATTTAATAATTTCTGTACAGCTCACAGTTAAATACATTTTTAAATAAAAACCGACAAAAAAATAGTACAATTATATATTTAAACAAAAAAAATACAAACATAAGAAAACAAAAATCACAATAGTCAATAAAATCAATAGAATATAAATTATTATTATTATTTGAAAATCTCACTTTTCTAAAAAACAAACGAACAAAAATAGATATCAACAACAAATCTTAACTGAAAAAAAAGAAAAAACAAGATAAAGCAAAGAAAGAAACAACAGAAAACAATGATTTTAACTGAAACATAGAAGAAGAAAAAAATCAAATCAATAGAACAATAAAATATAAATATTTATAATTTTTAAAACAAATATAATCAAAATAGAAAATAGTTTTCTTCGTTTTTGTTCTTATCATTTTTAACATAATTAAATATTCAAATAATTTTTCCTGAGTTTAACTACATACAAATTTCCTCAAAAAACAAAATTTAATTTTTTACAATTCTACAAAAATTACAAAACACCCATAGATTGGGGCGGATGACAGCTTTTGACAGCTGTCAACTGTCAGTGAAGATATATAACTCAAACAAAAAAACAAACGTTGGTTCATACATTTTATCATCTTTCCATATGACAATTATTTTGTCATATAAATGCACAAGGGTATGAAGATGTTAACGGTTTGGAAGTCAAGAAAGATCTGTCAAATGGGATAGATGTCAAGTATTGCAGACACAAATTATATTCCCAATTAAAGCTACCCTATAAAAAAATGTTTTTTTTTTAAAGAAAATTAAATTTCTTCCAAGAAAAATGCTATAAGAGTCTTTTAGAAGAAAATCAGTCAGTTAAGACAAGTGTCAAACTACAAATATTTAAAAACAGACCCTTTTTTAAAGCCTAATTGTAAGTTCATAAGTATTTAAACTTTTTCAAATGAACGGTTCCTAGAAAAAAAAAAACAAACCGCACATAATTCTTTAATTTGCGAGTCACTTTTTTACAAAAAAAAACTGATTTAGTTTTTTTTGAATGCGTTCGGGTGTACATATATCATTTGCTAAACATGACATGAGTTACCCTAAAATTTTAATGGCTACTCTTGCTCTGTAATTGAAAGTGAAAACTAATAATTGTAGTGAATGTTTTATTTTCATTTGGCTATATTTTTTCTTCAAATCACTCGAGTGATAACTAACAGCTTTGATCTTATTTATTATTATTAATGTCGGTAACACATTGTTCATGAGTTTTCTACTCCAAATATACCCTTCTTGGAACATGGTATACGATATTCTCCACCAACCATCGATCGTCCTTTATCAAAATTCTTCTTGCATCCCGTTAACATTTTTCAACAACATATCCCTCTGTCAAATTTCTTTCTACTAAAACTAAAATTTAAGATTAAGAAAAACAAAAAAAATACAACTGGAAAAAAAACTTAAGACATAAATTTAATCACCCTAATAATTATTATAATTTTTATTGCGTAATATTGTGTAAGAAACCAAAAGAAAAATACATTTAATCTAAGTCTATTACAAAATTCCACACCGGCAATGAATAAATATAAACATAAAACTAAAATTTTGAACAAAACCAAAAAAATTCAAAACAAAGAGGTCATGGTCGAAAATAAAAAAAAAATATATCAATAGAAAAAAAATCAATTTAAGAAATAAACCATAACAAATTGACATTTTTGGAGCAAAATATATAAACAAAAAATATCACGAACAACTATTTAAAAAAAATTAAAAAAAAAAATAAAAACAAAAAAATAAATTTAACAAATTTTAGGATTACATTTCAAGAGAAATAAAAAAAACAAGTAAATTAAAACAAAAACAAAATTCAAACATTCATTTATAACATTATGTATAAGTAAAAACTAAGTCATGGTAAGAAAAAAAAAATAAAACAAAAAAAAACATACAAAAAATAAATAAAATTACACAATTTATAGAAAGAAAAACAAAGAAAATTCAAAATTTCATTGTTGTAATAATAATTGTTCCCCCCCACCACTACCACACCCAAAATGAAATGATGACAAAAAAATCTTACCCTTTATCCAAAATGATATAAATTTAAACTTCCACCCCCTAACCACTCCCTTCACCCCACTCTTAATAAAAGCAAGAAATATCTTCCCCTCAGTTTAGATTTAAGAAAAATAAAACTAACACACAAAACCCATTCAGAAATTAATTCTTAAATTTGCAAAAAAATAAAATGAACAAAAAAAAACAATTAACATGAAAAAAATCTACAAAAAAATTATTATATATTATATACAAGAAAAGAATGATGAATAAAAATGAATCTTGTAATATAAAATGGTCGTACGTGTGTTTTTATTTCATTTTTGCAGGTCATCAGGAGAAATTGAAGGCAACGGTTTCCGAAAGTTTAATGACTCCCATGAAGTGCAACTTGGAGCACGACACTGATGGTGTTTTAAATTTGTCCATAGAAATTTCAGAGAAATAATTTTTTTTTTTTTTCAAAAACAACATAAATTTAAAAACCGATTTAGATTAGATAGCAAAGGGCTAAGGGCGGCTAGCATGCAGAAGAGTGATACAAAGAAAAAGGTGAGTGCTAGTACATTAAAACTAGTACATTAAAAAGTATTAGGAAAATGTAAATTGGGGATTTCGAAACGCTCACTTTTAAAATTAATTTTTCGGATAGTTGGTTTTTATCAGTTTATAAGCTTAAAATAATTAATCAGCGTACATTTTGATATAAATATTTTATCGTTAGAAGCGAACACCACACCCAATATGAATTTAGTAGCAAATGAATTGTAAATTTGAGATTTTCCACCTTTCAATTTTTGAAATAATCTATTACAAACCAAATGTCACTAATCACATCTGAAATTTTGCTCTGACTTCCTATATCACAGAAATGCTATTTTTAGGTCTGTAAGTCCATTCCTTTATGAGTTAACAGCATTTTAAGTTTTCAAAAACGGTAATTTTTTTTTGCTAATTTTAACCCCGAAAATTTTATAGATTTCAATGAAAATGACGAAACTTAGCTTTTCTCTCGAATCTATTAAAAATCATAGACCAATGAAAAAGTCTAACATCTTAGATCACAGAAACGGTACTTTTACCTTGTTAGTCCATTCCTTAAAGATATATGAGCATTCAAAGTTTTCGAAGAATGTACATTTTCGTTTGCTAATTTTAACCCCGAAAGACGAATTATAATGCCTGGGTCTCAGCTTGCTTTTTCAAATTGCCAACGCAACGATGGAAAATAAAAAAATAAAAGTAAAAAACGGTAAAAATTTGTTTCTACATAAATCTTTATTAAATTCTTTGTTTATTAGGTTTTCTTAGTTTTCATATCGTATAATATGTTTAATAAGTTTATTTTTTTTTTAATTATTGTTTACTCATTTTTATTAAATATATATGTATTTTAAATAAATTATTATATGATGAAAAATTCGCAAAATAGTAGCGCAACTCATCTTTATTCATTGTTTGTTTTTTTTTTTTTATTTAAATTTATTTTGTTTATTAATTGGTCAAAATAATTTACGCAATATAATATTTTTTAATGTAAATGTATTTTTTTGTGTTATGTATTTTATATAGCTTTTAACATAGACGTACATTTTTATTATTTTTGTTTTTGTTGTTGTTTTTCAAAGATGTGTTTATTCAAGGTAAAGTTACATTAAGGTAATGATATTAGAGTTATGTATGTATAGTTGTACGAATAGTTTAAGTTAAGATTTTTTTACTTATTTAATTATTTAATTTTTTTTTTTCGTATAACTTGAAGAAAATAAAATAAAAAAAAAATAAAAGTTATTATTTTATACATTCACAGTAGAATATTTTGTGAGATTTAAAAAAGAAAAACGAAAAATAATTTGTATTTTTTATTTTATAATAAATAATTATCAAAGGATTTAAACTTGACTTAGAATTAGTAGCACAGATAAGATTAAGAGTATTTAAATGATTTTTGTTTTTATATTTTGATAGAACAATAAGAAGTGAACGAAGGAATATATGAAAATGAAGCAAGAGATTAATTCATATTATCTTATGAGTGTGTGCCATTAATTATTATTTATTGTTTGTCTTTGTATTTCACATTCAATATTATACTCGTACATAAGCTGTGTAGTTTATGTCCTTTAATTTGTTTTCGTATAAAATACACCAAACATTTATTGATACATATTTTTGCTTTTTGTTTTTTTTTCATTTTGTTAATAATTTTGTTTAAAGGGTTTTGTATAACTCATAATGTCAGTGTTATACAAATAGGTGAGCGATAGTTTCTTGTTTCTTTTTTGTTGTTCTGTTTTATTTAATTTTTTTTTGTTGCGATTTGAAATTGTTAATTTAATAAAAATCTTATATAACTAATTATTGTTACCATTGTGGATGTGTATGTATTTAAGAAGTGAGAGAAGTACATTTTGAAGCATTTGTTTTTTTTGCTTAATAGAAATGAATTGCTTTTAAAAGTAAATTAGTTTAAGGTCTAATTAATGTTTAAATTTCATAATTGAAAATTTGTTTATATGAATAAATGTGATTTGGCTGTTTATTAGGGTTAAAAGAAGGGATGTGAAGATCAATAGTCAAGTTTGGGGATGAAGACAGGGCGATAAGCAACTACGCCGAATGAAAAAGCGCCAAAATCAATTTTAAAAAGGTTTTATTTCCTCTTCATTTTTTTGGTGAAAAACAATTTTGAGTGATGAATTGAAATTACTTTGGACACAGTTGTCTTGGGAGTTATTCATGATGCTTTTAGGGCCAGCTTGATAAATTGGGTTAAATTTCTGATACAATTTTCAGAAGTTGTGATTAAAGACGCGAATAAACCAAAATCAAGTGATTCAGGTGAAAACCCATGATAACTCAATCTAGTGATCCTCTGAAGAAAATATATATTTCATTGCTAAGATATTCTCTCGACAACACATAACACAATAACAGTGTGTATTTTAAATAATCGTTCAAAGAACAGGACATAACAAATCATTCACTTTAGACGAAATTTGTCGTGGACAGTAAACTCCCTCTATATCGAATTTCCCATTAATTCAAGCTTTTTTACGATATTTTTGAAATCCCTTCAATTTAATATTTACATTAATATTAACACCTTTGAGTTTTTTTTTGTCTCAAGTGAAAAATTGGCCTTAGAAGGAGTAGACTGCGTATATGGATCTTTTTAATATTTATTTAAATAATATATAAGTCTACAGTTAAGATATAGTTAAATGATGTTTTGAAAAAAAAAAAATATCACGTATACGCCCTGCCCTGAAGGTATCACATTTAAACATAAACACAAATTCTCTTGAATTTAAAATTAATATTTATACTTATGTATATATACAAAATATATTTAAATAAATTTAAAAGAAGCTTCCTAAGCTGTGATTTTTATGATGATGGTCAAAAAGTGTTATAATTTTTTTTTTAAGATTTTCTTTTAAAGTGAATGAATCTGAAAGTTTTTGTTTTTTTATAAAAGAGTGATTTATGAGCATGATGTTTACTTTGATGAGTTTTCTAACTGTTATTTTGTTTCTTTAGTTTTATTTCATTATATTTTTTTTTAAGTTCTAAAGGTGATATGTGTGATGATTTCGAAAATGTCTACTCGGAAACAATTCCTTCAATTACTAATACACATGAGATGTTGATTGGATGTTGACATTATAATTTATTATTATTAAGTCATTATATTGAAAGTAGTAAAAATGGTTTTAAAAAATGTTATTTTTGAAACTCTAATATAATTTTTTTTTTATTTTCTCAAATTTATAATCACTTTTAATATATTCTTCTTTATTTCTGTGATTCTAAATAATGGGGTAAGCTTAGTTTAACCATCTATGTATATTTTACTACTTTCAGACTTTGTAGACAGACAGAAGGAAAATTGTTAACCTAAATGTTACTTTTCTTCATTTTTTCTTTTTGTATTTTTGAACTAATTCTATTTATATATTATTTTTGGTTTAAATTTGTTTCATTTTTGTATTGAATGGATATGATGGGAATGACAAAAGGTGAATGATTTCGTTTGATGATGTTTTTTTTTTTGTTTTCTTTGTTAAAAAAGAAAATATTATTCTGTTTATATTTTAAATATTTTGGTTGCTACGTTTAATTTTTTATAAATTCCGTAGTTGGATATAACACATTGAGAAGGTTTTAGTGTTTGGGTTTTTTTTAATACATATTAATATTTCTTATTTGTTTTGTTTTTTTACTTTAGAATAATAATTTAACTTTACTATTTCTATTAAAATATTTCTTTTTTTTCTAAATAGTTTAATAAACATTTTTGAAAACCGGTTTTATTGCTTGCTCTTGATGATAAATTTTTTTTATAGTTGTTGGTATTTGGTGTTGATGTTATTGTTTTCTTTTCTTTAACTTTATTTCTATCTTATTATTCGATCACTCTTACTTTTGTTTCTAGTTATGAAGTTGTTATTAATTTTGATTCAGATTTTTTATTCTTAAATTGTTCCTCGTGCGCTACAAAAAAAATGTTAAGTACTTTTTGTTAATTTTTTTGCAAAAATAAAAGTGAATATACATACACACATTGTGCGTTAAAAATATGAAAATATTTTATTTCAATTTAATTTGAAGAGACAAAAAAAATTAAGAGAATATCCAATGTTTAAAATTGGTGTTTTTCTAATATCTTATCCAATTTTCTAAAAAGTCCAAATTTTTTTTTTTCACTCCTATTCATTTACCTATCATGAGTTTTTGTTATGATGAATTAACATAAATAGGGTAATAACGTCAACATAACGAAATGCGCTAGAAGATTTTTTTGTTTTAAATTTCTTAGATGTTCAGAAATTTAAGTTTAATGATTTCACTTTTGTTTGTTTTAAATAAATTTTAAAGAGCGGTTGTTGTTGCTTTAGGTATTATTTTAATTATAGGGTTTTTTTTTTATTAACTCTTCGTCACTATCACCAGCTAAAAAAAATAAAGGAAAAAACGAGGCTAAAACAAAAAAAAGATAAAACATAGTACAAACTTATCGAAAAATATAACATTTGTATCTAAACAAAATAAATAAAAGTATTAAAATGTTTTTTTTTTTGGCCGATTAAAAACAAAATATGAATAATTTTTATGAACGCAAGGAATGTATTATTTTTTCTCCAATGTGAAATTTTGAAATTGTTCAAGAACAACAATTTATTGATTCTATTAAACGATAGCTTAACCCCTTTATAATTTCGATTATTTCCTGAGGAACATGCTGCCTCCGTTACACCTCCGTTAAACCTCCGGTTTCCGAACTGATTTTCGGGAATTCAAATTCTAACAGCAAATTGTAGTAATTGTATGGCACAAAAAATGCTCAGTATTTTACAAGCGTTTTAAATAGACTCTTCATATTCGTATTATTATATTTCAAACTACGACTGAATTATAGGTGTTAAAATTTCAATTTGCGAAGGTGACCATTTGGAAAGCAATCGTTTAAATCTTTTCCTAAGTGTCGTACAAAATAAAGTGCTTGGTTGTCTTCGTTATTAGAATGAAAAACCACACAACACAGTGGCGTTATTTTGGAGTTCAAATTAAAGTATTATATATTTAGATTTAACAATTTTAAGTGTTGAAGTGGTAAAAGAAGGTAAGCAAAAAATATAGTCAACAATTATATTAAATTAAAATCAAAATTAAAAATATACGTAAAAAAAACAAAATTATTAAAGTTGTAAGTATTTTAACTTAATTTTTATTCAAAATTATATAATTTATAATATAGAACCAATTTACAAATATTTATAATGTCAAAATAAAATCTTAAAAAATAAATTCATTTATTCAAAAATATATTCATCAAAATACACATTCATTAAAAAAAAAACAAGAGCAAACTTCAATACATATTAAGTGCATATTTTTAATAAATGAATTCACATAAATTTAAATTTATTTAAAAAAAAAATAAAACAACAAAAAGAACATGTTTGCTTATAATTATATCACAAAAAGAAATTGTTCCCTCTTCATTCTCGTTATGTTCTTTTGTTTTGTTTGTTTCATTTCCATTTATTTATTTAAGAAGAAATTAAGAGTTTTCAATTATTGTATTATTTTTTTATATTTCGTTATTAATTTCTCCATCAGATATTGTGGAGTTCGTAGTTATTTATTTTACTCATATTTGTTCATGGCCTCTTTCGAGGAATCCGGTGAATGCAAATATAAATTCTTTCACCATACCTCTTGATTCCAAATTAATTTTATTAAAATCAAAAGAAAATATGACTTAAATGAATCCTTTCGGAGTTCAGTTAGGAGGCAATAATTATCTTTGGAGTTTTCTCATTGAAAATCTTTATTTTGATAGTCTACTTCTATGTAATTAAATTTAATAAATAATACAAATTTAAAATGAATTCAAAATTTTGAACAGATTATCATTTAACTCGGCCATATGTCAAACAAATTTAAAAAAAAAATGATAAATTATGTCTAAATTAACAAAATAAAATAAATTTAACTTTTTTAAAACTATTTAATCTGCTCTCTTGCTTACTTTCATTGATTTATTCGAACAAAATTCTTAAAAATAAAATTATATAAAATTATAAAATAAACTAAACATCTCTCTCATTTTATGAAACTTAATAAATTTCCATTCAATTTCATACTGTCTCTCGCTCTTTTTCTTTTTCTTTTTCCTCTCTCCTCTTTCTTCCCTTACCTATATATCTATCGTTTATTTATTTTACTTTTATTCTTTTTTTTTGTGTTTTTCTAAGTTTAATCATTTTTTAACAATCTTCCAGCGCCCTCGTTTTGTCATACGAAATCTAAATCAGTTCTGGTCTTGTAGATCTTTCGTTCCATTGTTCGTTCGAACCATTTCTTAATTTCAGCCACAATCAGCACTGATGATGTTAGACTCAATAAAAAGAGTATGTCATAAGCTGATAGGGCCTCGGTTTGAAAGACCATTTGTAAGGGAGGGAAATAGATTACAAGCATCTGTCCGATGATTGAGAATCCCACAGCCAGAAGGAACATTCGATTGGAGGTGAGACCGATCTTGAAGACGCTCTTTGTTTGCGAACGGCAACTGAGAGCATTGAACATATCAAAGAATACAAAGCAAGTGAAGGTCATGGTGGTGTCACGTTTTGTTTTGCCAAGTGTCCCATCGGCCATTTCTCGTTGGAATACCCAAAGTGTGCCTAGGATTATAATACTAGCACTGAGAAGAACATTAACGATAACTGACTTTGTGAGCATTGGCTGTTTGACATTGCGAGGTTTTTGTTTAAGGACATCATGATCGACCGGTTCCACGCCAAGCGATTGAGCTGGTGGTCCGTCCATGATGATGTTGATCCATAGAATCTGCATGGCGTTTAGGGGATTGGCTATGCCCATTAGAGTTGCTAGGGCGATTAGAGAGAGGGCTGCGATAGATGTACTCAGCTGGAATCGTACGAAATTACGAATGTTATAGAAGATCGCTTTGCCTTCTTCAATTGCAGCTCTGGAAATGAAGAAGAGAAAAAGTAAGTTAATATTACAAGTTTGGGTTTTCTATTTCATTTAAACTCACATGATTGTATGGAAATCGTCATTAACAAGGATCATATCAGCGGCTTCTTTGCAGACATCCGTACCATTTTTGCCCATGGCTATGCCAATGTCTGCTTTTTTTAGAGCAACTCCATCATTTACTCCATCGCCAGTCATTCCGACAATGTTGCCAGTTCTTTGGAGGGATTTGACTATGGCGAGTTTATTGCGTGGGCTAACTCTGTAGAATACACTGACATTATTAGCAACTTTGTCAAGTTGATGGTCGTTTAGTTGATCCATTTCTTGACCAGACAGGGTCTGATGGTGGATTGTATCGATTCCGATCAAATTTGCTGGAAAATATTGTAGAAAAAAAATGAAAATTAGAAATATTTGGTAATAATTTTTTGATGACAACAATAAGACGAATTGTGTGAATATTGATATTTTTGGGGGAAAAAACTATTATGACTTCCAAAAAGCTTGCTAATAAAGAAAATAGGTAACTCTATCCAAACCTTCAGTATGGTCAAATTTGGGTTATATTTCAATACTTTACTCAATTAGCCAGATAATCAATAACTACTTTAAGAACAGAAGGCAGAGATGATTCCAGGAATTTACAAGGCAACAAAATGATATGTTTCCAAGGATGTCAGGCCCACGAAAGTCTTTTACATTTACCCCCCACATGTTTGTGTTTTTGTTGCAAACATTCTAATTAGCGAAATCAATGAGAAAAATAATAACAATCTTCTTCGTGCATTAATCCTCTCTAGAGACCTTGCCAGAATTCAATTACCGAGTACAATTAATTGTGTTTACTTCGTTTCCATTTCAATGCCTTTTACATCTCCACGCAGCCAACGCAGTTGGATGGAGGAAAACACAGAGGACATAGAGTTGCTTACTTGCGTCTGAATGATTTTGATCTAGATAGTTTATTCGTTTCAATTCAACACGCCTGTTATCCTTGGAATATAACCTAACCATACTTTTGAAGAGTTCTTCTGTTACTTGAAATGGATTATACTCTTCATTGTGTTTGTTAGTAGAATAACGGCTGACTCAATCAATTTCTAAGTGATGGAGTTTCTTCCGTGTTATCCCTGGTCCTGCCAATGAATCCTCTATGTACCTACTAGTCGAAGTAGAGAGAAATCTGTAAATGGAACTTGAGGAGAGGGTTTGAGTTGGAGATTGGATTTCTTGTGCGCGTTCACATTCAAATGCACATTTCATTTCGCAATTTCGTTCAATTTTTTTTCTTTTTTTTTATTTCGTTCAATTAATTGAATCCCTGAGTGATGTTTTCTGGAATTCCTGGGGTTTCACGGTATAATTGTGTGTAATTTCATTGTGTGTAGAATGTAAATGGGCTGAGATAGAAAAGACGAGTTTTGTTGAAGAAAGTATATACATACATACATACCATCGGTGTAGGAAAGGGTATTAGGCTAGGAAGGAAGCAAAGAATTTATCAGAATATTCACCAAGGCTTTTATGTGGTATACAGGTTCAATTTGTTTGAAGTTGGGAGCTAAGCTTCTTTACCCTCTCACACTTTTGTGCAATGTTGTACTAGTAATAATAATTGTGAACCTATTTAATGCAATGTAGTGGAAGATATTCAAATTGTATGCAGAGTTAATGGAGTGAAAATATTTGACATTTTTGGTTATGGTTACGATGTTATCAATTTTTGGTTATTGTTACGGTGTTATCAATAGAGTTATCTAATTTAAAACTTTAAGGCCCTGCAAACTTATATTTCGGCATTATTAACGCTAAAGAAGGAGTTAATAGTTGGAAGGAAAACAATTTTTATGTTAACATCTTTTTGAAGTATCTACATTTTTTTTGACATTCGAAATAATTAGACGAGGCAAACTGTGGCCCATCAATCACAGCTAGGAAACAAAATGAAACGTAGGTAAAAAGAACTTCAGTGGGTAAAGTAAATGCTTAGTTTTTGAGGGCCTGAATAACTGAATTTGAAAAATCTGAACGTTGCAAAACATAAAAACAATTTTTTTAAATTTAAAATTAGGATTAGGCGTTGATAATTGGTGAACACTTTCTATTTTATTACTTTTGATTTTCTCATTAGATTTCGCACGTAGCGATGATAATTTTTGTGTACGTACAATTTTCAAAAATTGAACGTAAAACATATTTATCACCCACTGATGAAATTCAGTGGGTTGTTAATATTTTTCAAAAAAAAAACTATTATTAACGGTACCAGACATAAAACCGGATTTTTTCTTTTTTCTCATATTTAATCGGCTTGACGGGTTAAGACATACATTTTTATAAAAGATGTAATATATAATCTTAATAAAATCCCATATCAAAATATTGAAAAGTGATCAGTGTGACCATTCAAAAACGCACGGGTTAATCCAATTTTTCAAACATAATCATATAAATGATCGAATTTGTTTCTTTCTAAATTGTATATTCAATACCCTAATAATAGGGCAGTCAACAACGAGGGGAAATAAGTTTTTGAATCTTCAGAAAACTTCTATTCTCATGATCAAACAATAATTTACAAGTTGAAACTGTTTAAAATTTCCTTAACTTCAATAAATCTTCTTAAATTTTCATCTACATATATGAATCCAACAAAATCAATGTCCATTTTTTTACGCTCTGGAACTTAACAAACTACCCAAGCTATCGGTACTTGAATTTCAATCCGAACAAACATGCTAAATCATTCATGTTCGTTTTTCTTCTATTTTTTTTTTGTTTTTTGTAATGTCACATATGGAGATGCTCGTTAACTGGACATCGACTTGGTGCGGTAGTCATCAATTAGAAATCGTATACTCCAGTCAAGAAATATATGTATGTATGTATGAACTTAAAAAAGAATGCGTTAAAAAAAAAATACACCAAAAACGACCAAAGTTTTCCCACAATCGACTTTTATTTCCTCTGTCGAAAAAAATGGAAACCTCTCTAGTTGTAGTAGTTCTTCTATTTCACTCCTTTTAGTAGGTATTGTTTTTTTTTTTTTGGTATATGTACCTATTTAAAACCAAGAGACGGAAGTGCATTAAGGACCATTTTGTTTTTGCTTCAGAGCCAACAGTGTGCATCATCAGGGAACGACGGAGAAACAAGCTGCTAATCTCATATGCTTGTGTGGAAAATGTGTATGCTTGTGAGTAATTTAAGGATAGTTTTGTGGCATTCCTCTGTGGCCATTTGGGAAAAACATATTCAAACTTTTCAACACAAATATATGTAGGTACACCTCGAAAAGGGACTTTCTTTTGCTGTGTCTCCTCTTGAAATGCAATATCCTAGCCTGTTCTTGACTGCTGACTTTCTCTTTCCTACTCCATCTATACTCCTCGGTCTTTTCTTTGAGTGTGAGTTTTGTGAAATTTAAGTTTCAATAGTGATTTTCCAGTGGATGATTTTTGCTGTTGCTGCTGGCCATTTAAAAAGTTTCAAATATTTTATGCGGTTTGGTTAGGAAGTTAGGGAAAATTTATATAAAACATTGCAACCAAAGGTATATACAATACACTATCCAGAGCTTTAGTATTCTTGTTGCCACTTCATTTGAAATTATTTTTAAAGAATCCATCTATCTATCTCTTATCTCTTTTCATCTCTGGCTTCGTCAATTAGTTCTTCTTTTTTTTTGTATCTTTTCCACCAAAGTTTATGTATACAGTAACTCACATCAAAAACAACCTCGATGAGATGAAATATTTTGTAAGGATTCTTCCAGGACATCCTCCAGCTCCATTCAAATTTCATATTATAGATAAGGGGATAGGGAAAGCTGTTTTGGTTTGTTGCGTTTTCAGTTGTAAAGATTCATTCATTCATTTAAGTTAAGACGAGCCAAACAAAAAAAAAAACGAAAATAAAAATATAAATGCGGGTAGGATGTCCTGAAACATCCTATTTCGGTATTTCCAAATGAAATAATAAAATTAACAGCGGGAATGGGGAGGGAAGTGAATTTTGCTGTGGTGAATAGAAAATACCAGCGGGATGCTTTATTGTCTGTTGTTTCCTTAGACTGATTTTTTTTTTCTTTTCTCATTTCCTCTTCTCGAAACAAGGAAAAATCTCTACAAATGGTTTCTCATCATAGCAAAAATGTGGTCGATTATATTTTACGGGCTTAATGTGTAAAGTAATGAAATATTCTTGCTCCAACAAAAAAAAAAAAATAATAAAGGACAATGCTTTGGTAATAATTTGATTGTGGTTTTTCGGAGTTGGACGAAAATGAAAACAAACCGAAGGATGGCAGACATTTTGATATAAATTCATCATCATTATTATCATCATCACAATCCTCAACAACCACACGCTTCAACGTGGTTGTGTGTTTTTGACTGAAATCGCGGACAGAGATAGATTTTTTTTTTTAATATGTATAACTTCATATAAATATTTGATTTTCGAAGAACCATAAAAACTAATCAATTTGCGAATGCATATTTTATACGTATTTCAATTTTTCATTTGAAAATTAATTTATAAATTCACAGGAAAAGGGTTGATTCCGGATTCCTCGTTCCGCACAGTTTTGAAAAACAAATAAATTGATAGACTTTGCGGTTTATTTAATCGGCACAAGGACTCCGATGAATTGTGGTTAGTTTTGTTGTAAATAAAAAATTTACTCATTTTTTTTTGGTTTCTGATTGATGTATTATGTATTGGATTAATCAACCATTAAATGAAAAATCAATTATGCATTTTAAATTGAAGTGGAAAATGAAGTTTTCATATGCCAAAGACAAAACAATTTATGTACATACATTGCACTCGTATATAAGTTATCAATCAGTTGAAGTGAAAAGATTATTAATTAACTTCAAAAATATGTTTAATACTTCATTATTTTGATTAAAAAACAAAAAAAAAACTAATGCAGTTCTAGTTTAATTTTTAAATTAACGAAACCACTTTTTCTCGAAATCTTTAATAATTAATAGTTTTAAGTTTGTCCTGTACTTTTTTCTTCTACTTTAAACTTTTAACCGTCCGTCGCTTTGGGACGCACGCCGCTGGTCAGTATTGAACCTACCACTCCGGGAGTTCTTATTTATCGAGTGGCAAAAACCAAAACATAGTTGAAACGTTCTGGCACGGAGCTGACTGCCATCAAGCGCTCTGGGATCTATACCATTTCATAACCAGGGCGTCAATATCTGATAGGATGATGACCTGAAGGACTAAAGGACTTCTGACTTATAAGGCAGTTCAATTTCCACTTGGTTTTTCCGACAAAATATTTTTGACAGACGAAGTTTTTGACAAATTATTTTTTTTACAATTTTATTTTGAGTAGATATTTTTTCTGAATTTTTTCTAACCACTTTTTTTTGGTAAGGGCGATGATATTTTTGGACAAAACTTTTTTTAATAATTTATTTTTTGAAAAATTTTATTTTTGACCAAATTTTTTTGTTTTTATTTTCGACAATTTTTTTTTTTTGAAAAAATTTATTTTCATATAAATATTTTTTTTCTTCAACACAAAATTTTCTTTTGACAAACTTTTTTTTTCATAGTTTTTTTTTTGGCCAATATTTATTTTATGTTGGCGGCCCAAACAAAAAGGGATCTAACGGTGAAAAAAACATGGGTTTTGAATAATGCTAATTTTGAAATTCCGAAGATTTCCGAATTCCTAAATTCTATTTTAGCTTAGTTATGCAAACTCAAAATATTTTAATTTTGTTCCTTAATTTCTGGAAAAGAATTTACAATTTTGAATTATTTTTGCCCTTAGACTTATTCCAAATTTTCTAATAATTCGTCTCTTTAATTATTTTTTTTTGTGATGAATTGATTTGACAGCCAATTTATACAAAAAAAAAGTTTATTGAAAAAATTACTAATGGATTTTTGCCTTGGTGTCAAAGAAATAAACGGTCAAAATCAATTTTCTATTATTTTTACGTTCCCATAAATTACGTTACAATTTTAGCCAAGTGATAAATATGTATTTTTTGTAAATATATTGTTACATATATCCATTTACTTATTTCAATTTAATTTTTTTTTAACGGAAGTAGTTGAAAATCCAAAACTTCTTAAGAATTTTCAGAAGAAAAACTGTTCTAATTTTTCTTTTTTAATGTCACTTTAAAGTTCCATCCGCGTTTCATTAAAAAAGACCTTTTAACTTTTCATTAACATTTGAAATGAAACCATAACAATAATTACTTATGAACTTCATTTTCACCTTTCAAGACTTTCAACTCGTATTTTCTTAGAAAACACAAACAGTTTTCTATTTTTATTTTATTTGACTCATCCAACAACATTGTATGAACTTCATTGTCTTCAGGTGTATTATATGAGAAGACTTCTACACAAAAGTCCTTAAATAAAAAAAAAAACTTTAATTTAATTTGTAGTTGAAGTGAAAACTTTTCAACTCACTTCCATATAACATCATAATCATCATTCTACCTCTAAAGTCTATAATAAACAAAAAGAAAGAGATACCTCGAAACTCCTTCAATTTGCACAAAAACATCACTATGCGTTTTCTCATCCTATTTTCATCAAAATCATCACGTCGTCGTCTACTACAACGGTTTTGCTGGTTCAATAGAGAAAATAGTTTGAAAAATGAAAAACAGGTAAATGAAGATGAAAAATGACAATAAATTGAGAAAAATACCCAACCCACACGAGAAAAACACGGAGAATGAAAAATAACTGCAGGTAGAGCTTAGACCATACTAAACACGTACACGTACATATACAATATCCTAGTCCTTGCACTTGAAGATCGAGACTTGTGTCATTGTCGTCTCCTGCTGCTGATTCTGATGGAGTCAGAAAATAACAACTCCTTCCGTGCAAAATGCTTCTGATGTTTCTCTTGCTGCCGCTCGTTCTTGCAGGTGGTGTATTGTCATGGAGAATAATATTCATCCATCCTTTTCATCGGCTAAAAGTCTCATTATTTTATTTTCATCCCTCTATGCCCTTGCCTTTGGAGTATGAGTGAACTTCATATTTTAAAGGACAAAACTACTACGACACTGCTGATGACTCAGGTTTTTTTTTCATAATGTTTTTCGTCCATTGTTCGTGGAAATTTGTTCGATGCAGCTTTTATTAAATTACCAATGGACTCGATTACTTTTTTTTTTTTTTTTGCAAAAATTATCTGTTTAAGTTTATAAGGAAAACTTAAGATGATCATAAACTCATAATTTATGGAAAATGGAAAAGTTTTTGCCAATTTTCTTGCATTATATATTATTATTTTTTTTTTCATCACTTTTATTGGAAGCTTTTAACTTAACCATCTACAAAACTAAACTCTTTTTCCAAGAAAAAAAAAAAACTAAACTCCTGCAATACAAAAACTCTTAATGAATGCACAAGGGAATAAAAATAGAAAAAGAAAAGAAAAACTTTGGAAAAGTGATTTCCCATTGTGAGCTTATAATCAAGAGGTCACTCGGGCGTATGTGGAACATGTTTTTGCTTAAAGAAAAACAACTTTTGCCAAATTGCAAACATTACCTAATCTTCTTGAATTTGGTTTTTCTTCTCCAGAATTCATATAAGCTCCTCTTTTTGGCTTTAAGGATTTACTCTCACAAAAAGTCTTTCCAAAGGAGTTTCCATTGTCAAGTGAGGGAAATTGGTAATGGGTGTGCATATATACATATATCCTTCGTTGTATGCCATAAGGGAGCAAAGTTGCTGATGTGTATATGCAGATGCAAAGTAGTTGCAGTTCTCAATTCCCTGGGAAATAAATTGATTTTTTGGATATGCAAATTTAAGTTGTTTTGGTTTCTTGTTGTTCTTGTTTTTTTTTTTATTCTTGGATGATCTTGGAAGCATTTTGAATATTTTTCTTTAGTAAACTATATTTGTTTTGGACTGTTTGCTGAAAAAAATGAGGTATGCAACATCAAGAACTTGGATTTTTAACTTTTTACTTTATCAAAGCCTCCATATTTTGGAGGTGGGAGTTTATAATAAACTGATTTTAATATTTACCCACGTCGTACAGTGGTTCTTATTGATTTTTTTGGTTGCGCAAAAATCAGAACAATTTAAAATTCTTCAGTTTGGGTACCGGGCCATATAGATATTCCGGGAAATTGAAAAATCGATGAACTTTGGAAAAAGATTATATTTTCTAGGATCTAAATAGAATAACCCAAGGTTACATAAGTCCAGGTGAAATTGTTCACCCAATCTGAGTCTAATCTACCACTGTTACATTTCATAATAAATCTTGACTACCTTTCAACTTAAATCCTAAATTAGATTCTTACAAATTACATAATTTATAAAATTTAATAAAACCAGAAAAAAAAATCTCACCAATAGCCATAGCAGTCTCCTGTGCATCACCGGTGACCATCTTCACCCGCACTCCACTCTGCATCAACAATTCAATTGATTCTCGCACCAACGGCCTTGGTGGATCAGTAATTCCAACTAGGCCACAATAAATCAAATCCTGTAGTGATTTACCCTTAGCTAGTGCCAACACTCTCAGTCCTTTCCTTCCAATTTCATAGGCTTCAGCCAAAAATTCAGCTTCATTTTGTTTGGATAGGGTTAATGCCTGCGCTCCATACATATACTTTGTGCACTGGGGCAGAAGCATTTCGAGAGCACCTTTGGCAAAAAACAACTCCTCTTTGTTGTTATTATACTTATGAATGCATTTAACTGCCATCATTTTTTGCTCCGATGAAAATGGATACTCCTGAATGCGAACATAGTTTTCAGCGGTGGCATACATTCCATTTTTCATTGCGACTGCAATTAGGGCTCCCTCTGTTGGCTGTCCGAGTAGTGTTTCATTTTGAATGTAAGCATTATTGCAAACAGCACCGATTTCTAGTAAACTTGTGATATTTTGTTTGGCTACTTCAACATTGTTGCAATTCCTGATGTGAATTTCGCCTTGATCATTGTAGCCGGCGCCTGTTACGTCAGCCATATATCCATCGGATGTTATTATCACAGTAACCGTCATTTCGTTTTTAGTTAGGGTACCGGTCTTGTCCGAACAGATCACATTTACACAACCAAGAGTCTCTACAGTTGGGAGTTTCTTGACAATGGCATTTCGTTTGGCCATTCTCATAACGCCAAGTGCCAAAGTTACTGTTACCACAATGGGCAGACCTTCTGGGATAGCTGCCACAGCCAGACTCACACTGATATTGAACATTTCTGTCAGCGGTTTACCCTGCAACCATCCGAGGAGCATAATAACGCCAATAATGAGGAATGAATAGAAACTCAATTGGGCTCCGAGAATGTCCATTGACTTTTGAAGGGGAGTTTTGGGCGCTTCTTCGGCTTGCATCATTTTGAAAACTTCGCCGAATTCACTTCGCTCACCCGTACTCACAACAATTCCCTGAAATACAAAAAGTAATTAAAATTAGAATTTGGAGAGAACCAGATATGTATTGTATATCTTACCTTTCCATTTCCACATCGGACCAGGGTTCCCATGAATGCAATATTCTTCATATTAGTGTGATCCTTATTGCCACTGTTATTCAGAACCAATTCAGTGCATTTCCTTCCCGGTTCTGTTTCGCCGGTAAAGCTCGACTCGTCAATGGACAAATCGATAGCATCAAATAGCCTCACATCAGCCGGCACTCGATCGCCTACATTCAAATAGACCACATCGCCGGGCACCAGTTCTCTCGCCAGAAAAGTATCTAGCCTGCCTTCTCTTAGACAATGACATTCTGGTGGTACTAGTTTCTTGAGCTCTTCCAGTGATTTCTCGGAACGGTATTCTTGGATAAAAGCCACTGTCACAACAATTATTATCGCAATCGTTATACTGACTGCATCGTCAAACTGTTTCATAAAAATCGAAACTGCTGCCGAGCCCAACAGCAGCAGAATCAATGGATTCTTAAATTGTTCAATATATTTCTTCCAGGTGGGATCCTCTTCAATCACATTCAGTTCATTATGGCCAATTATTTTGGCGCGATATTTTGCTTCGGTCCATTTGAGTCCGGTGCGGACGTCAACTTGTAGCCGACCCGCTACTTCTTGGGCGGTGTATGTTGACGATTCCGCTGTGGAGAGTAGCATCTCGGGGGTTAATGTGGATCCCGCCTGAAATACAAGCAAAAAAAAATAAATTCTCAAATTAATTATTTTTAAAATTAACTACCGTAAAGGTTAATTATCAAGGGAGAAATAATATAAAATTAAAAAATATAAATTTTTCATGCAATCCCAAAGTTAAATGAACTTTCCTTCCAAAAAATAAAAAAAAATAATTGTAGGTAAACAATGCCACCCCTTCTAGACGAAACTTAAACAATAAATAAGAACACAACAAAAAAAAAACTTATTATCTGAAATATTCAAAAGGATAATTTTGTACAGACTCCAGGAATGTTCATAAAAGGGAGTTGGTATTGTAGGAACAATCAATACAAAAGAAAGGTGGGTTTTTGTAGAGGGAAAAACAAAAAAAAAAAAAACAAAAAGTGAAAAATTGGATCCCACAGTCTCAAAAGGTTCAACTATTAGTTCTGAATACGAAATGTTGTCAAAACTTTGAATTGTGGTCGCAGTTTTTGTTTGTCTGTTTTAGTTGCTTTCCATTTCCATTTACGTTGTTGTTTTTGTTTATTTTGAGTAATTTTTGACATTGTTTGATAGGGAAAACGAGGGTGTGCTTTTGCAGGAGCTTACTAGGTTTAGGGAAGAGAAAAATAATGATTTGTGGAACTCGTTTTGTTTATTTTATGTCAGTGAAAAGGATTACATGTTGTAAATTTATATTTGAATTTATCACTGTTTATATTTTACTATGAAAAATTACACAGTGGAATTTGTGTATGTTTTAATGAAACATAAATAAAAATCATAATTGGAATAAACAAACTATAAGCAAGGTGTGGCTGACGAAAGATGTAAAGTATATCTATATAGTGTATGGAACGGATCAAAATCCATCTGAGTTTTTTTCAAGGATTTAAGTCTTCCCTAAAAGCTCTCTTCTTAAAGTTTGAAGGTTCCAGTCAAGTTAAGAAAAATTGACTTTCCTACTTTGAATGGAAATAAATTATGATTGGGCAATAAATTAAAATAGAAAACAGTTTCGCAGTGGAAGCGATTCAGTGGTTTTTGGATAATAAGGGAACGTCTGGTGGTAAGCAGTTGCGTGACATTGATGTAAACAAAGGTTTTTAGATTTTTTGTAGGTCAAGTCTCATCTAGCAGGGTGCCGAGACAAATTTTAGGTAATTAATTATCACCAATTTAGAATTAAGGGGCGAAAAATAGTTTAAACGTTTTATTAAATTTACATATTTTGTTTAAGTGACCAATGGATAAATTTAAATATTCTAGAACTTACGAATGCCCTAAAAATGATATTGATTTATGAAAGGAATTAATACTAAAAAAACTATCGGAGTTGGAAAGATTAAAAGTGATTTACTAATTGAACAATCCGAGCAAAGTAAATGTTTTCGAAAATATTACACATTTTCATTAACAATTTCAGAAAAATTAAAAAAAATATTTGTTGGCCTCTAAATTCTTTAAATTATTGAAATAAATAAACAAGATATATCTTTAAAATTATGGTCTTATTACACCTAGGGTAAGAATTGTCAATTATCGAAAGGATTTAAATCTGAACTGTTGATTTTTCAGTATAACATATTTCGAAAAATACTTAACTAATTATGTAAGATACATTTCAAAATGTTTGAATTAAGATGGATCAAAAACCAATCTTAATATGATTGTTTCTAATTTTCAATTAGTTTTTTTTTTTAACAACTTGTTTCAATACACTTGGCAACCTCAACAAATAGCACAAGTCAAACATTTTCAAAAAACAAAAATAAAAATGAATATCTGCATTTCATCAAATAAAAAAAAACTTTATCAAAAGAAAATTCAAACAATGAGCTTTAATGCTTTAATTAATTTTTTGATAAAGTAAACACAGTTAGACGGATCAATTTAAAAATTTACAGAAATTTATTTGGTTTATTTTTCTGTTAAAAGTAGTACTACGATTATAATTGTGACGAATATTGGTAAAAATAAAAAGATTTACGAAAACACTACAAAAAGTATTTTTTTTACTTTTTTTTAAATTCACGGGAAACGTTAAAAAAAATTCTTCATAACGTTTTAAACGAACTTTTAAGAATACAGCTCTAGTTTTCGAAACTGATCTTAGATTTTATATGTCATCACTGACAAGACACCTTTTTCTTACAACATCAAAAATTTCTATTAAAAAAAAACATAGGACTACGAAAAGTTTTGGGCAATCCAACTTTATATCCTTTGCAAGACTTTTTTTGTGTCGAGTTATTTTTTTCTTTATTTTTTATATAATCTGTCTTTGAACAGATTTTTAAAATTACTCAAATTATCTTTTTATAATTTCTCAATTGAGCTGCTTATCACTCAGAATCAATTATGTAAAATATTTTCATCAAATTCGTTTTTATGTCCGTTAATAACTAAATTTATATTTATGTATTCCACAGTACAATTGTTGCTCTCCAATAATAAACATTTGATATTTATCCATACGCACTTGTTATAACAAATAAAAAAAATAAACCTTTGTTGCAATTGTTTTCTAATTGCTAATAATCCACAATTGAATTGAGTGTTTCACATTTCGTATAAAATATTAAAGTCATTAACACTAAACATCGTCAATTAAAAAAAAAAACACAAGTGAATTTTCTAGGGGATGAGGTTTTAGAATTTCGTATAACTTTTTCAAATAGCACAATTGCACCAAATTCATATTACGTGCTAATAGTTCAAGTTAATCTGTTCTATTGGCATAATAAATGAATCACTCTTGTTCTGTTATTTTCAAAACATTTTACTTAAATTGGTAACATTCGGAAATCTATACCTCTTCATCCTCTTTACTATGGTCTTGAGGTGAGACTGCATCCAAGTTTGGAGCTGAGCAGGAATCTGTGATTGGACCCGAATTTTTAGATAATTCTGGAGTTGAGTCTAATGGAGCTGATTTTGAAGTTGATTCTGAATCTAAGTTTACAGATGGGTCAGCAGTTAGGCCTGGAATTGACTTTTGAACTGAGCTTGGAACTATGACTTCAGCTGACTGTGGAGCTAAATCGGCAGCAACATTTACAGCTGAGTCCGGGATGGAGTTTGAAACTGATTCAGGGGCTAAGTTTGGACTTAATCCTGAAGCAGAATCGGAAGCTGAAGTCAAGTTTAAGGCTGAGTCTAAGCCTAAAGTTGAATCTGCGCCTGCGGATGGTTCTGGAGGTGAGTCTAGAGCTGAGCCTGCATCTAATTTTGGATCTGAGTCTTGAACTTGAAGAATTGGGACTGATGCTGGCTCCGAAATTTTCTCATCGGTCCTAGTTGAAGAGACTAAATCCGTTTTTGTTGTTTGTGCCTTGTCTTTATCTGGATTTGAGATTTCCGAAGCACTTTCAACTTTATTTATATTACTACCCGACATGTTGTTTAATCAACAAAATGTGTTTCGATACTAATTTTCAATTTTCAACTCAGAAAATAATAACAATCAAATTCTACAACCACCCCCTTTATTATACATATCTACTTTTATATCATCAAAAAAATATATAAAGAGTTCTAGGTAAATGGATACATCCGTGATAAACTACAAAGCCCGCACCAGGTACAAAATTGTTTTATTTAAACAAAAAAAAACATTATATTCAAATCCACAATGTGATTCCATTGATAAAAAGAAAAATAACTCAACGAAAAAAAAAGAATTTAATCATTCATCAGTAATGAAAAATATTTTGTTTTTAATAAATTATACGTCTATACTATTTTTAACAACAATAATTGTTTATTTTCCGGTTAGTTAATTGCATATATGTACTGCATTAAAATACATTCATAAGTTTTTAATGCAATTAACTATTGAAAAATCAAAACACAAAGTTTCATACAAAATGTTTCTTTTCACACGGTATTTTCCTTTTATGTTAGGTATTTGTTTGCAACTACAACAAAAAAAAAATAGGAAAAACAAAAGGCAAAAAGTTTTTCACAAGATTGTTTTTCCCAAACAAATTACATGCAAGTCTGTGCGGCGAGCAATTTTGTATCGACAATCACACTTTATGTTAATATCCCCAAAGTGGTTGTAAAGAATTCAAATTAATGCACATACAATTAAAATTATATTTATCTTTCTCTGAACGCATTCAAACTGTATCTATAGACAGGTAGAAAATACAAAAGTTTAACTGGCGCACTTTGGGCGTTTCGTAAGGCGACTTTCGTAGGTTGAATTTGAATATTATTGAAAGTATGTAGTTGGTAGTTTTTTTTTTGCAAACAAAAATTGACATTCTTTTCTAACCTACACAAGGTTTTTGTAGCAGAGGTTGAAATTGGGGTAAGGCGAATCTAGGTATGCTGATAAAATCCAAAGTGAAAATACCTAATGTAGACCAACAGCTTGAGGCAAATTGAAAAGTAAATTGTAGAAATTGAGGAACATACAAAATGACATATGTACTTATTGTCTTGTGATAAGAAAGCTAATAAAAAAAAAGTAAATAAAATGTACGACCTTAAGGTCGTACGTAGTTGCCTTGTTAGACTCGAATATAAATTAAACACATCTTGGCAATTAAAACTAATAATATTTTAATAAAATAGATTTTTTTAAATTTTATTTGACTCAAAAAAGATAAACTTTTAGCCCCCTGATTAAAGATGTTTTATAAATAGAAAAAAGTATCACAATTCTGTCTGTCCGATGGTTGGTGGTTTTTCTTCAAACTTAGAATGCATGTAGTTTTTTTCAGCACAATTTCTTTTGATTTTTTTAGGCCAAAAATAACGGCATCTTCTACACATTTTTTTTGTTTGGTTTTTGGAAAATCAAAAAATGGTTTCGACTTTTTTTTGTTGAGAAAATCTATAAATTTAAATACTAGATACTGGCTCACTTTAAATGAAAAAAAAAACTCAAAATATGCGGATAACGTAACCTCCCGTGGAATTTATTTATTGATTTTCACAAAAATGGTTCTTGTTATTCAGGCAAAAGCATCTTAAATCTATAAAAATTATTCAATACTAATTTTCATAAAAAATTCGATTTTTGAAAGAATAAAATTATTTTTTTGAAATACAAGATCTTTACTTATTTGAACAAAAATGTACATTATTTTCAAAAATAAGGGTTACACCTTATTTTGTTAGCAATTCAAATAATTTACGTGTTTTTTCTAATACCAAACTCAGTTGTAAACAATTTTTGTATTAATTTTAAGATTCTTTAATGAATAACTGATTCCAACACAAACTACTTATATTTTAACTTTACTGTTATTCTCTTTTTCTACACCAATAAAAATTCTTCAATCGATATAAATCTTTTACTAGCAAACAACAACATAATTGGCTTAATTTTATTCAAAAAGATTTTAATTAAAATTGGAACTATCATTTTTTCAGATTGACAATCAAGGTTAAAATTAAATAGGTATGTATTAGAATGTGTTTACCTTTTATTTTATATATAATATCTACCTGAATTTTATTATCATTTTATGTGTTTTTTTTATGTATCCACATTGAGGATGATAACAGTAATAAATCAATCTCATTATTTAGGTGTACATAGACAGTCGTATTAAATTCGGCTAGCAACGTATTTGTATAATTGCTTAATATTCTTATCATCATCAACTGACTCTCTTAATTTAAATACAAAACAAATATTCTTATTTTTTTTTTTTGTTGTTGTTATTGAGTATTTATAAATTCTGTTCTCATAATAAACATTGAGTCAAAAACAAAACGAACTACCTTCACTAATTGTTTACAAACGAATCGATTTGGTGCAGTGATTATATTAATTTTCAAAGTCAATCGTACAAAAGTGTCGCACGTGTTTTTTTTTTAAAACCAAATATGGTCATTTATTTATTATGTATGTATATGTACTGTACGTGTACATATAAGATCTGAGTTTAGTTATTAGCGACATTAGTTAAACAGTTCTAAGTAATAATTTTTTTTTCTTAACCAGTAAATTCCAAGAAGAATTATTTATTAAAAAAAAATCTAAAAAATATTTTAGCATCCAAGAACATGAAGATTAAAAATAGTAGAATTTAACAAAATTAAGAATTTTCAAAAAATATTAGAAAATGTAGAATTTTAAATAAAATTTAGAAATTTACAAAAGATATAATGTTTTAAAAATTTAATTTAAAAAAATCAAAATTTCCAAAAATGTAAAAATAAATAGTATGTAGGCGAATAAAAAAAAATTAATAAAAAAAAAAAAAAATTTGAGAAAAAAAATCTTAAGAGAATAGAATTTAATGTAGCATTTAAGAACAGAATTAAAAAAAGAATTAACTAACAAAAAAATGTTAAATAAAAAAAAATTAATTTATTTTACTTTAAACAATTTTTTCACAATTCTTCTTGATAATTAAAAGAAATCTTAAAAATTAAATTCAAATCGTTAAGGCAGATTGCTTTAACTGAAATTTAAGTTCGTTCATTACCCCCGCAACAGATAGCAAAATTTTAGAATGTCTAGCTTCACTGGACAAAATAAAATTGAGGTCTTTGTCTTAAAAAAAAGAATCAATTATTATTAAATCAACGGATTCCTGTTAATTTTTCATTTTTTTCAGAAATTGAGAAAAACAAAATTCAGACATCCCTCGCTAATTAAATGCATTTTTGTATGTATACAAACGACTCTATTGATTATTTTTTATTAGTTTTACAGTAGGTTTTGAAATATAAACATAACTCATTGCAAATGTGTTGACTTTTTGTATTTCAAATTTCAATGATCATTTTTTATTTTCGAACTTCTTGGGAATCGATCGAATCATACTCCTTTTGTTCTTTAACTAGATTATGTAGGTAGAGTGTCAATTCAAAGTTATACCAATTTTAACTAGTTAACTAAGAAATCATAAATGAGTCCAAAAGTTAATGGAAAAAACTCACAAATCGCATTGAAACTACATAACAAACGTCCATCGACCTTTGCTTTTAATTAATACAAAATTTTAATCGAATCTTTTATTCAAAATCATAAATTCAATTATAAAATGTATTTAAATTTTGAATTTCATTCTTACAACAATTTACTTACCTATAAAAATTAATTATTTATCAAATATGCTACAACCAACTTAGATTTATGTAGATTGTTTATATAATGAAAAAAAAAAACAACAAACTACTGTCTACTATCTCATTTAGAGGACGTATGAATTTGCATTTTTATTTATAAACAAAGTTTTAAGAACTGTTAATAAAGCTTTTAGTTTAAAATTAGTAACAAACTACAAAAATATTCTAAACAAATAAAGTTAGCCACGCATCCATTCGAAGAAAGAGGAATTCCCAATATTAATTAGAAAGTACCAACTCACTTGAGTCCACATATTTGCGTCAGTAGTGTATGGGATTTGATTTGTTTTTTTTTTTTATCAAAATGTATAAAATTTAAATTTATATTTAAAAACTGTTTTATTATTTAAATTTTGCCTATACGCAAATTAACTTTATCACAGCACACGGCATGATTCAGATACAAGCTCACGCGATATAATAACAAAAACCTTTAGGCATTTTTTGGATTTAGTATTTTTCTTTACTTCTGCCACACATTTGCCGGACGACCTGATGCCAATGATTTATTTTATGCATGATACTTCATTCTAATTCTTGTGACGTCACAAGTGGAACAAGTAGGTAATGCGTTAAAAACTGATTTCATTTGGTATTTTAGAAGAAAAATAAAACAACAACAAAAAAAAAAGTGAATCAAAACTTTCCAACACAATTTCTCATTTGATTGTTGTTTTTTTTATATGTATTTCAAAAATGACAGAAAACGTGGCGCGGAGAATTTATAAGTTTATTACAACAAAAACACCGGATCGTTCGTAATTCGTAACTGGCCAGAACAGTGGCGGTGACAGTGCGGCGGAGCGGCGGCGGTGACGACGCACGGCATGGAAGAGGCAACAATCGTAAAGCTACTTGATACTGAAATGTGTCAGTGTCACTTGATAGGCGGATAGCGGGATAGGTTTTTTTTTTTGATTTATTATTTAGCTTACGATCGCGAAAGATCGAACTTTCACTTAGATTTCAATTTGTTTTATTTGGTTAATTTTATTTTCTATTTGTTTGAAACATTTCTTTTGTTTAAACGAAAAGATATAGAAACTGACAGTCAAACACAACTCTTTTGTTTTTCTTTTCTTTTTTTGATTCACTTACTGGATGTGTATTTTTTTTTTTTTTTTTGTGTTTCTTGTGCTGAGAAGTTCACGCAATGCACGATGACAATCACTTGAATGAAGAATGTCGTGTGTTTAACTGACGTAAAAGTAGCTTTTTTGCTGAGTTGTTTTCTTTGAAGTTTGAACTGAAGTAAAGAAGAACGATCGAATTTGGAGAATGTTCATTGATAAATTTAAGAGAGAGAAAGAAAAGGAGAGAGAGAGACTGAAATTGATTGAGATTATGACGATATATGGTTACCACTTAGGTGGAATTCTATTAGCTATCAGAATTTTTAATTTTTTTTTCAATTAAATCTTTGAATGAAATTACCGTAATTTATTTATTTTGGAATGTCTACATATACCAAAACTAATATAATAGCTATTCAAGGAATTTGACATTTTGGAACTTTTCTCTTTATCAAAATTTTACTTTCAAGGTTCTATTTTTCAAAATTCTGCTTTGCATATTTCTGTTTTTTTGATATTTTGCCAGCCCTTTTCTAAATATTTTGTAATTTTTGATTTACTATTTTCTGAATTTTTTTTAGACACAGACAGAAGCAGAATTAAATTTTGAGAAATTCTTAGAGCATTTTTTCCAATCGAAAGAATCCATAAGCATTATTTCAGTGATATATTCTAAGAAAAAAAGTGTACAAAATTCCAACAATAGTCTCAACGCGACACAAAAACAATTGTAATAAGCTAGATTGAAGTTTTTTGTAAATATGTATCATTAGTTAAAAGTTTGAGTCAATTCTAATTTTTCTGCCTCATGTGTGTTTCTCTTTCTCCAAGAGAAATGAGTAAACTGTGCTGAAGGCGCAGTCTTTTACAAATCACAATCTATTTAAAGTTGAAAAAAGTAGTCTAAAATCTTACAGATTTTTAGTAGAAATATAGATATTTGGAATTTAAACAAATTTAAGCAATCAATCCAAAAGAAATAAAAAATCCCAAAAGCGTTTCGCTTTAAAAAAAAAACTTACTGTAAGTCATGCAACTTTATTATTATATCTATAAATATAATTTTTACGTTTAGAAGCGTTCTTATCCCTATAGTGTTGCTTTTACGAAAGTAATTAATTAACTATGGATGGCAACCGTCATTATGATTCAAAATAAAAGCTCTAAAAAAGAGAATTCCAAGATTACTAAAGAAATTACTTCATTTAAGAGAATATTCATCTTCTGGATGAATAAAGAATAATGAATCGCAGTGAATCCAAGAAACTTTCAACATAATGCTGATAATACAAATCTTACAATAGAAAAACAACAAATTACTCAGGTTGTATTTAATCATTGTTTTGTGCTGACAGTAAGGTCGTTTAAGTTACTTACATATGTAGATACAGTACATACAACTTATTAATTTATGATGGTTGTAAAATTAAATTCTTACGAATTGCGGAATCTGTACTTAAATTGAAGAAGATAAATACTTGTTCTTTTTTCTCGAGAACTTCAAACGAATAAAAAGTACATATTTGCTTTTGCAGTTTAAAGATGTTACGAGGAGGAGGTATGTGCAACATTTGACATTGCAATATAATTAAACACAATGGAAATATAGTTTTGATTTATATTCGTTTCTGAAAAGTCAAGACTTAAGATAGGTTCTTTGGGTTTGAATAGATAGGGGACGAGACTAACTCTTCGAAAAGCGGATCTATTTTTGGGACCGAAACACGTTTGAAATTTGTGTTCATAAAACATAAAAATAAATACATACTAGGACAATGTTTTCTCTGAATATTCCTATGAGTCACCCCTATCCCCATATCAGTTCGAAAAAAGAAGTCATCTCTAAATTTAGTTAGTTCCGCTGACTAAACAACACTCTTCAAAACAATGATAAATATTGTTTGTTTATTTTTTTTTCCATTTTTGAATTTAAATTTAAACTGTATAAATGTCAAAATCTATATCAAGGAAATTGACAATGTGAAAATAAAATATTCCCATTGGACCCAAAAATGTTCCAATGCATAATTTATTTCTCCAGAGAAATAGGAAAGTAAATTCCTGAAGAAGGATACAATATCCATTTTTTTTTCTAAATACCTTTTCAAGAACTTTAGCGAGTGAAACATTAAATATTAAAGAATAAAAACATTGCACATACATATCTACATACATACATACATAAGTATGTACATATGTATTATAAAAAAGAAAAAGTGTTTCTTTAAATTGAATTATTTTTGTATATAATGAAATGTCAAAGGCAGGAATTTCTTTTGTTCGCATATTTTCTATTCAAGGATTTGACCCTTAAAAACAATGTATGTAAGTTGTGGATGGATATAAGGCAAAGTAACAAAAGAATGTAATGTGTGTTGATCTCAAGAAAAAATACTTATAGTTCAGGGATGAACTGTTGCCGACAACTTTAAGTTTTTACTATTACCTATCAGAAAAAGCACGTTTTATCGTGGTATCTTCATGGATATTTTATCTCGGAAGCACATGGTAGAACCTCGTTAAAAATGTGAAAGTTAATAACTTTACACCACAAAAGAAACATTTCTCTGTCGGTGCTCGGTGATTAAATTTTGATAAGTAAATTTTTTGAGTTTTTCATATTATTGATGCATATTTTAAGTGATTTTCGTCTTAAAATTATACGAAAATCTTATTGAATCTCTATAAGTTTTTCTATATTAAATCAATCTATAAAGTTCACTAAAGAATTAATTAGAAAAACTATTTGTTGTGTTGCCTTTAAAAAGATTCCATTATAAAATATGTAGTTCAATATGAGAATTTTCTGGTGTTTTTATTTTATAGAAAAGCTTTTATCAAATAAAAATCCATTTATGTACAATCTTTAACGAAAATGCAACTTTAACTTCTAAACTATGTATGTTATCTTATTTTTATGTTTTCTCTACCAATTTTGTCTTATCTCTGTTTTGGTTTATCTTGATCTAATTTTTTTTTTCTTTTTTTTTATTGCAAATCATTGCACAAAGGATATTATTATTTTTTTGTAGGGTTTTCAAAAAAAAAAAAATGAGAACTAAAAAACCAGGAGCTTCAAGGTAAGTTATTTTGATTCCAATCTAGAAAATGTCATCTCCAGATCAAAAACATCTGTTTTTTTCTCTTTCTGAACATAACCATCACCGAAGATATAATAGCTTGGTTCATAAGGGAAAACACTTAGCCACCCATTCGTCATCATCATAAGGCACGAAAGTGCATTTTTTTTTATTAACCAGAGTAGAAGTTGTTGATGGCGCATATCCATCTGTGATCCGTGAGCCATAACCACACTGCAACGTGCGGATTGCGTGTGCTAGCTTTTGCAACGGATGGTACAAGATGATGGTTTTCATTTTTCATCTCGATTTCCATTTCTGTATGCAATTTCGAGTTGAAGTTGACGCAGAAGAAGTGAAATTATATGTACGCCTTCGGGTGTTTGATGGAGCATGCAAGAGAGACACAAAACAACTCTCATGGATGTTGAATTATTTTTTTTTTTCTGATCTAATTACTTTTATTTTTTCAAACGAAAGTTGGTCACTAGTCATATTTTTTTTTTGTACATTTACCTTTGTTTGGTTTTGATCTTCAAACATGTGAATTCACGTGCAACTACCTTATTACATACAAAAATTTAAATTATTTTACTCAGAATAAATTCACGTATGCATGTGATTTAAGTTGTTTTTATGGTCAGTTAGATTTAAATGTTACAAAAGATATCCAAGACTTTCGAATTTTTTTCGTCACGGCATATAAGTCACTTAACTGTGAGGAGCTATTAATTTTACTTTCAACAGTTTACTTTTAATAATTTTGTTTTCGTTGTGAAGATTGTCGATATTGATTTTTCGTGACAGGTAATAATTTGTTTAAAAAAATCGTTTTTTCATTAATTAGGAGAAGATCGCATGAAACTTGAACTTGAAAACAAATTATAACAAAATTATAGCTTTTCTATATCAAAAAACAAATTTATGTTCTTAGAGTAAACAAAGAATTGCGTATGAAAAAATAACACTAGTGGTCTTCTAAATAAGAATTGAATTTAAAAAAAAAAATGAAATTGAAAATCTCTAATTTTAAGGAAAAAAAAAATATTAAAAAATAAAGACCCAATTTAATGAAGTAAAATGTATTATTTATTATTATAAGATTTTAGCACTATTTTAAGAAGAATACAACATAAAATGTAAATAAATAATATGGAAAACTTATTGTTTTAAAAAGTTTACTCATTAATATTCAATCCTAAGAAATGCAAAAATCAGACGTGATTAACTTTGAATATTAGAATTTTTTATTCCGTGTATTTTCCCAATACGAGTATAACCTACCCTATCACCCGGTACCTCCTTGACGTTTAGTTTCGGGACACCCTGTCTATATACATATTACATATAATTTTTTTTTTATATATTTCACATTTTTCATACACGTACAGATGCTTTTCCTAGAAATATCATTTGACTTTAAGTGAGAATCGATGTTCTAGATATGTCGGCTTTATGTTATCCCAAAGATACTGACATTTTTTGTTCATCCTTTACCCAACCAATAACTAGAATTGCACGTATCTTCTTCCGTGTCATTTTTTTTGCTTCCCAATACCTCCTTCATCTCCTTGTTTTTCTATGGACTACTTTTTTTTATTTTCTTGGATTTTCATTTTTCTTATATTATTTCCATAAGGGCAAGTTAGAGATTGCTAAAAAATAATCGAAGTGGAAATTTTAAACGTATATACAAGTTCATAATGTTACGATATCTGGAATAAAACCTAAAAAAAATTGTCTTCTTTGTCTATCTCTAGTTTTTTTTAAGGATATAAAGTGTACAGTACACGTGGGGTAAATTTAAAATTGCTACAATTATAGCCAAAAAAGAAGTTTGAGCTGAATAAAAAAATGCCAATGAGCAATAAAAAAAGAACGTTGCCCCAAGAAAGTCACCTAAGAACCTTAACTTTCACGTTTGAAAAAAAAAATGGATTTAGTAGTTTAGTCAGTAGTAGTAGACACAATGACATAAAACTGTTTTAAAGTAAAGATATCAGTTTAAATATTATATTTTAATTTACTGTACTCGTACATCTGAATTGCTCCTTTTTTCCACTTAAATTCTTGTCCAAAAATGTTTAAAAATTAATTCTTGAGTACCTCAAGTTAGTGATTTTAGGCCTGTACTTTTTGTTTTACTAATTTCTAACTGAACTGTCCACTAATAAACTACAAAATTCATTGAATTTTTGTTCTAAAACACTTTTTAAGACACCTTAATTATTTCTCTTTTTGTCTGTAAGAAAGTTTAATTAAAAAGTAGTTTTTAAATATTGTGAAATTTTGTACAATATTTTTTTTTTCTTCTTTTTCTCATGACAAAAATTTCTTCATACATGATTTTTCTTCAATCTGAAAATAGGAACATGTTGTACCTTCCATATTTCGAAGAAATGCTTATACATGCGACACATCAATGAGCTTTATTTTATTTTTGCTTGAATGCACAATCCATACATACTGTGTTCCGATTCTGACTTTTTAGCTTTACATTTGGGTTCACATTATAAACATTTGTAGATATATAAATGGTGTTTGAAAGATGAAGCTTGTAGAAAAGATGAAATTTAATTCGATGGCCTTATTATGTCATATGCACTCTGTGTATTTGATGCTTCTTCTTTGGACGATGACTAAGACTGATTTTTGAAATTGGTAGCAAAAAGAAAAAAAAAAAAAGGATGAAGACTTATCTTACAAAGGTATACAAGACTATCTCTGTTTCTGCTACTGAGTAATCAATAAAATGATTTTATTTTTCCAGGGTGGAACCCTTGTATTTTTTTTTTCTTTTTTAGTCAAGCTTGTTTGCTTGCTTGCTTTTTGTAAGATCTTCCAAATGAATGAGTTTTGTTGTTTGATAAATTCTGGGTTGGAATTTTATTTTCTTGTTGTTGTTGTTGTTTTTTCATGTACATATAGTGAGAAATACGAATATCCATGGAAAATCATATTTAAATTCTATTTGGATTCAATTTCCCCTTTTTTTGTATCTTATCGAGTACAAGATTTTTTTTTATAAAGCTTATCAGGACAAGGAAAGTGTTAAAAAAAGGAGATGAATTTTTTATGATTAGGGGGTTATTTTGTGTTGAAAGAAGGATGGTTTTAAAAAATTTAGGTTTTATAAAAAAAAACTGATTGGTTCTTAATTTATTTTTTATTGGATTAGTTAATTTATTTAGGATGACATTTGTAAACAATTTTTTTTTTGGAAAAGGTACAGCTAATGTTGTTTTATAAATTAGTAAAAGCAATTTTCAAGAAAATAACTTAACTGAATCAATAAAATGAATCAGTTTTTAAAATAAATAGATTCTTCAGCATAAAATACAGAACAGATGAAGCATTTTGGCATTAAGAAGATATATCCCTACCTTCTAAAGATAGCATTTTTCAACATGATGCCGTTTCGTGCTGGGCATTTTCTCCAAATAAAATTCAAAAGTTAAGGAATTATTAGTGGCTCAATTAATTAAATTAAGGTCCAATTTGAAAAAAATCTAAACACTGTTCTTTTACTACCAATTTTACCGCTCCAAATATTGATGTTCCCCAAACGTAGTTGACGTTGGGAAAACGTTAAAAAAAAACATATTTTAGTAATGAATATATTTAAGCACAATATTGAGTGAATGACCGTTTTGATGTAAAATTTTTTCTCAATTTATTTTATAATTCTTTAAAAACTTTTTTTTTTGACATTAGGCAGGCGGGTCAAAAATATATCTACTTGGTTATTGCGATTAAATTTTTATTGTCGAATTGTTTTTTGTAACTTTTTGATCGATAATAATTTTATTTGTTGGCAGTTCAAAAAAATTTTCACTTGGTTTTTGCAACAAATTTTTTTCCTGATGACTTTTTTACAATTTTTGATTTACAAATTTTGTTTACAATTTCTTATTGCATTTTTTTATAACTTTTTGTTAAAATTTTTTTTTTTGGCAAAATGATCAGATGAGCTGTCCAATAAAGATTTCTATTTGGCTGTTCCGATTTTTTTTTAAATAATGTTTTTCACAATTATTTTTGAATTATTAGATGATTTTTATCAATTTTTTCGACAATTTTTTTAAATCATTTCGGAGGAGTTTTAGTTTAACAATTTTTTTAAAGAAATTATTTGAAAAAAAACTTGTTTTTTTTTAAATAAAATCTGTGGACGAACCTATGAACTTTTCTTTCTTCTAAATTTTAAGGCACTTTAACCCTGCTAATGACATTAGATTTGTAAGTTTGCTTAATAAATTACAATTTTAAAGAAGACTCTTACCTAAATTGTCAGTTCAATACTTTTAAAAATAACCCCTACCACTAAATTTCCATAACTATCAAATATCGAACATAAAACTCTTAAAACTATATTCAAACTGCTTTAATTCAAACATATCTAAATCTCTTGGTTATGCTTTTCGGTTTATGGTCCGTTGCTCATAAATTGCAGTTATTTTACTATCTGACCATAATATCAAATGCATTTTCCAAACACACACATAAACAGAACCACCAAACCATTATCACCACCAGCCCCATCTTGTGGTGCAATGGTGTAATAAAGTGCAAACTGTTGTAAAATACATTATGGCGCTGCTGACAACGTTCGTCGCCATCTTAAATCAAAATTAATTTCATATTGATATCAGACTGATATACGGGCAGGGGCAGGAGGGGTGCAACATTCCCAACGGTCCGGTTGTACGGTACGGATCGGGTCGTTTGGACTGGCGAATTGAATTTCAATTTTTAACTTTCAATTGGTTGAGTTCAGTGTGAAAATACACGGGTGAGTGAATTTTTTTATTCTGTTTTTTTTTTTGTTCCTTTTTCTCTACAGTCACACAGGATGTGGCCAGGGATTTGAACTCTGATTGTGACAATTCTAATGTAATTACACTCACCAAACAGCCATCAGACACCACATATACATGGTAGCTCTGTTAGCTGTGAGTCAACTGCTGTTACCATTGCCTCCAAGGGAACACAGTACACACGGTATGTGCTCCTGCTGTGTGTTATAGAAGAGACAAATGATAACCTACCAAAGACCACACACAAAACACATCCATTCCAATCGACAGCTAAGCGAATGTCCTCTGTGTGGTAAAGTAAAAAGTAAAAAGCTTTTCCGATTGAATTATTCTTAACCACTTTTCTCTCATTTTTCGGATCACTTTTTTTTTTTGCGAACCAGGAGGATAAGCTTATATCTTTACCGGTGCAGCTGCAATATATATAGAAGTCATCCTCTGTATATAAGGACATAGTCCAGTTTTAGGAACCACAAAATCCACCTTTTGTCTATGCACAGTTTTCCGGTCATGGCTTATAGATTAGAACTGTACCAACACAAACCGGACACTCTTTGAAGTGAACAGAATTCGAGAAACCCATAATATTGACCCTTTTCTAGTTGTCTTTATTTTAGTCCCTGAATTCTCTCTCTCTCTTTCCTGACTGCACCATTACGAAAGGAAAATGCAAATTTAAGTTGAACAACTTTAAAGCCTTATATACCTACTCTCCATCAGGACCTGGGAGTTGCATGGAGGGAAAAAAAATTCCTGTGGACGTTTATGACCAGAAAATGTCTCAGAACTTCGATAATTTACGACCGAAAAAAAAAACAGTCGATTGGCAAACTTGTATATTTTGTATCCTTTTCATGGCGCTGCTGCTGTGAAATTTTCACAACGTTCAAGGATAATGGAAACAGGCACGATTTAAAATACGAAGGAAAAAAATACATCGAAAAATAAACGAATCGAAGGAAATGACAGTGCATGTTGTAGCTGTGGAATGACATGAATTTAACAAGACACACAAAAAAAACATGGATTCATTTACAATGCGGGTCGGTGTGGAGATAGTTGATGGTCGATGGCTTGAAAAGTTGCCACAGGGAAGTGCAATGAATCGATAAGTAGGTATTGTTTCATCGGAAGATATATAGCGTTACCATCATCGACGTTGTTGTTGGAAAATTGAACCTCATTTCAGGATAAGGACGATGTATATGCACTCTAGCTTTGGATACAAAAAACGAATCTACTTGAGATGTAGGTTAGGCAGTTTGGGGTAAAAAAAATCTTTCCTCAATCATGATGGTGGTAAGTTGAGTTCATTGCTCCTGTGATTTTTTTTGCGGTGAGGTTTATGTGATTTTTTTTTTTTGAAAGCTTCGTGAAGAGGTGTTGAAGTTGTTTTAGGTTTTAAGAGCAAAGCCGATGAAGGGTAGGTACATGTTTTGGCTTGAACTAACTGATTTGCCTTGTTAAGTTCTTTCAACGTGCGGTGGCTTGCAACAGGTAATTTCAGAAAATTTTACCAAGAAGTAAAAAACTAAACTTTCTATCTTAATTAAAGGGGAACCTGAAAAAACAAAAAACATTAGATATATTTGTTTTTCTAGGAGTCCAATAAAACGTTAACTTAGAGTATAATGCCAAAACGTTCCCACTTCGCCTTATTTTTTCTTTTAGTTGCTACTTGCGATTATAGATACTAGGGGACAAGTTTTAGATTTGTGAAAAAATTCGGCTTCTGTCTGTCTGTCTCTCCGTTGAGCTACAGCCTAAACAAGTGAGTTCATTCTCTTGAAACTTGGTGGGAATGTTTTTCCATACATTTTTTTTAAGACCAAAATTGGCGACACTAGCCATAAATTTGTTTGGGAATCTTATAAAATCAATCGATTTTTTTTTAAATAAGCAAATAAAAAGAAATATTCGTTCACTTTTAAATGAGAAAAAGAAAATCCAAAATGTAAGAGGTACCGTTAACTCCCATAGAATATTTTTTTTTCTTAATTTTCGGTTTTTTTTTTTAAATATTCAATATTTTAAAAATGGCTCCTTATACATTTTCATAATTTGGTACAAAACGATTTTTAAAAATCTTAAATTTCTCACTAACAATTTTAATAAAATTAACAAAATTTTTAAAAATGTATTAGTATTAGTACGCCGTATCATAGAACAAGAAAAAAAATTGAAATTAAGACATTATTAACGGTATACCTTGGTATTGAGAGTGCATCTAAGCTTGAAAAAATTTCAACTCACTTTCACGCCCATTTGTTTTACCTAAAAAAAAATCATGCACACAAACATTTATAGGCCCGTAAGACCTAGGATCTTATAAATAAGGCAATGTTAGAAGAAATAGAATAGTAGGACAGATTTTTTGTTGGCGCAGTGGATTGAGAAATTAGGTTTTTGATTATCTCATTAAATCCCAGGAGTGGCGTTCAGTTGAGGGAATATAGAATAAATTGCTACCTAGACTGGGGTTCGAACCCAAACATCCAGGGCAGCAGTCAAGCACTACCTCCACTACCTCCACTGCGCCGGGGCCACCCCCATAGCAATTAGTTTGTAAAACTTCAGTTCCCTAAAATATAACCTGGAATTTTGAAAATAGCAAAAAAGAAAATAAATGTCGCTTACAATTCAATGAATAGACTCAAATTAAAGCTTGTTGTTTATAGAGAAGTATGCAGATGTTGCTTAAAGGAGACTCTTCTATCAAACACTACATTAACTTGCCTCAAGAGAGGTAAGACTGCATAACTTTTTTTTTATAAAAGTTTTAAGACTCTTCAAGAGCATGTGTGCTTCTATTTTCACTAAGCTTATAATACAAAAGACATACCCATTGTAGCCAAAGTATAAATAAGTATAAAAATTCTTTTAATTCAACCTCTAAAGTTTGAGTTTTCCTCCTCATTAACTGATGCTGCTGCATTTTAGTTATGGCCTTCCTAACTGTTTGGTAATAGCTTTTAAAAAGGACTAAGCCAAAACAAAACAACAACAAAAAAAAGTAAGGAAAAACTCCGGTTCCCTCTCCATCCAGATGCCATCACCAGATATTCCACCAAACGAATAAAGAAAGAAAACTGTTGCAGACGGTGCAATTATGAGTGCAACTTTTATTTCCGGCATCCTTCAACAAGAGGTAAAAGAGAGTGCAATTTTTATAATTTCTCACAAGGATCTATCTTTTCCTTATTCCTTCTCCTGTAATCCTGGATGGTGTGCTATTTTTTCATCCTGGTGTTAGCATAGGTATACTGTGAGGACGAAGTTGTGAAAGAAAAAGTACAATTAAGCGATTTTTCATAGCGCACAGGATTTCCCAGTTCCGTTGGTTGTGTGTTTTTTTTTTTATTCTTACTTCGTATTTTATTCGTCTTTCTTATTTTTGCGCTCGTTGTTAACTGATAATTACAGTAAATTCTTGCATCTTGAGAATGAGAACGAGTGTATTTTCCTTTCTTATCCGTCGCGTCCGTCGTCTCTCTACGTCGTCGTATCACATCGCAGTCGTGTTTTGTTAAGGAGAAAGACATCGTTGCAGTAAAATTTAATCCTGATACAAAATCTGGCTGGCGTTCCCTAATGGCGGCAAAGAAGAATTAATTACCACCTTCTTGGCATTCACAAAAAGAGTATGAGAATGAGAACCCTTTGGATTTTTTTTTCATATTTTTTTTTTTATTTTTGCCTGAGTTTTGTTTATGTATCTTTATGGAAAAAATAAGGATAAGGACTCAGGAGTTGACCTCGACGATTATTTTTTGTTTTTGCTTTATAAAATTCTTATATTATTTGTTGCCCTTGTGCACAGGATATTGCAATTAAAATTCCCTTTGATATTAAGTTGGGTTTATTAAGTGACTTATAAAGGATAAAAGATTTTACCATGTTGTGTATTATTAATGTTTTTTTTTTTTTTGGAATCTAGGTGTGGTATTGGTGTACATCTAATTAGCAAATATTTTGATTTAAACTTGAGTTTGTTTAAGTTAAAATTTATTGATCTAAAGTTTTAAGTGTTTAAGTTTTAGTTGTTAAAGATTTTCAAGAAACTTTATAATGCAGCATATGTATACGATGTGTTTTACACATCTGAAATTCCAAAAAAAAAAACTCGTTTTCAAAATTTTCAAATTGAAAAAAAAAATTAATGTTATTCAAAAGTGCAAAATTTTTTTTTATATGTTGTATTAAGACTCTTAATTTTTTCATAGAAATTTTGATCAAGATCAGATTTTAACTGATTTAAAAAAAAAAATTCACGCAATAATATTAACTAGTTACAAAAACCCTCAAAATTTTTTTTTATTAAAATTTTAACTAAAAATTGTTAAGTGCAAAATTATTAAAAATTTTGTATCCATTCGAGAATTTTGAAAAAAAAAAGGATTTTGTCTAACTTTGTAACATTTTTTAAAACATTTAATTCTAGGTATAATATGTTCTTAAAATATCTTAGCTAAAGTTGAAAAAAAAAGATTTAAAAACATCGGTTTTCGAAATATTGAATTTTATTTAAAGAAAATAATTTAATTTTTTTTTTAAAGCTCAAAAAATTTAAGTATTAAATACTTTTTTTATAAACTGTAGATGTTGTAGAAAGTTTTAATTCCAATCTGATGAACCATTTTTGAAAAAATCGAAAATCAAAAAAATAATTCTATCGGAATTTACATTTTTATTAAAATTGAATCAATGTCTAATTAATTTAATTAACTTTTTTTTTGAAAAAAATCTTCGGAGCCCACAACAAAAAGAAACAGTTTTTAAAACAAAAATATTTTCTCCATAGGACAAGTTCAATGACTCAAAAATCACTCGTAAGCAACTCGCAAAGGGTTTTTATCTCATTTTTTGTTTGAGTATAAGTAGGTGTATCCTTAAAATCAAGTAATAAAACTGTATTCGTTTTAACAACTTATTATCAAAAAAAAAAAACAGTTTTGAACTTCGACAATAAGCAATAAACTATCAAAACGCAATCTTCTAAAGTAGGAAGGTGTTCATCTATAACACCCATTCTTTATCGCTGCAATGCATTTTCAGTTTTAATACATTCCAAAAATAAAAAACACTATGAAGTGTGCAGCCTGGCTGGCTTACAAAGCTGTCAAAATAAATTTTAAAAAGCTTCGCCTTCGGTGAAATGACATATTGCAACGTTTTTTTTTTTTTCTTGTATCGCCTTTGTAACCAAATGCAAAAGACTTTATTCGCACCATGAGGTCCTTACACGAAGCGTTATTTCACAGCCGGCTCCTATTTTCGCCTTACTCTAGAGGCACCATCACATCGCAGTCATCTCGTCGTCCTATACCCCAAAGGGTTTGAAATAAAAAGGAAAATCAAAATAAGGGAAGAAGAACAAAAAAAACACACAGCCTCAAACAGGGTAGCTGATGGCATTCGCATTCTTTCTTGAAAATTTCAACAAAAACTGACACATACTGCATAGTATGTAATCTAGAGAATCGCATGCTTCGTGTGCCACACCCATTTCTTCAGTGTGGAACAACGACTAAAAATGATTTGTAGACTTTTAAAATATTCATGCAAATTCCTTATCCATCTTCTGATGTTGACGATGTGATGACTGACGTTGTCGTCGTGTCGTTTCGTTGTCATTTGTGTGCAGCAAAATATATATATGCAATATGCATGTAGCAAATACCACATGCATCTTTGATCTCATATTTATGTACTAGATGCATCATATTGTGCGGCTTGGTTATGTTGCCAAGTTCAATATTGGAGTTCAAGTCTCCTTTAAGCTAAGAGTATTTTTCAACAACATTTCAATGTATCGGTTTCAGAGTGTATCCACAAGATATACATAAATATACATTATGTGCAAGGATTATTATGTGATTTAAATAAATTCCCATATGAAAGCAGATTACGGCAGAGATTTTGACAAAGGCGGTTTCTTGTTGTTTCTTCCATCATCAAAATGACGATGATGGCTGACGACAACTTCTCTTGCCAAAAGGGATGCATGACGTCATGCTGTATAGCAAACAGAATGGTTGAATGATATACCGTCGTAACCGAACAATGAACAGACACATGTTGCTCTGATGGTTACTATAGACGCAGTTAATGTCTTTCCGTCTGTCTGTCTTTAAGGGTGAATGGATTTTTAGCCGATTCTTGGAATAATGCCACCCATTTCTCTTTACTATACAACTTATACCCTGGAAAAAAAAGCAATGAATCGTTGTGGCATTAGTGTCATCATTTTTGACATAAAGACAGTCGTTTTATTCCAAAAAGTAGAAAAAGGAGAAGAAAAAAAAGAGTGATACATTCTTAGGGCGAAATGAAAGCACATTTTTCTTCTTATTTATTGTTTCTTTAGATTCAAGACGTATCTACAAAAAAAAAGAGGTCATGAAATTGCTGGAGGTTTTGCCTGAAAGTTTTCATTTTATATTTAGTTTGTTTTCTTTCTTTTTTTTTAGAAGAACAAAATAATGTCAAAATGTAGAGAAGACTAATGAGATGTGTCACCTAGATCCACAAGGTAGGAGCAACTTTTCAAAAGAAGGGCTTTTAAGGGCTCAGCGTTCTTGAATATTTTTTTTTTAATACTTATTTAAAGAGTTGAAGTTTTTTGCGTCCAGATAGTGAATGAAACTTAAAATTGGTTATTTTTTTAAAACACAAGTTTTACGAACCGACTTTTTTGCAGAAGAATTTCTATAAACATATACGTAGAAAATGAAAGAAAACTAGTTCTAAAAAATATTGTTCGATAATATATAGCAAGCCTATTTGAGTATTCCACTTTAAAGGCGACTCCACACTAATTTCAAATATTTCATTTTTTACCTACATACAATAATGCTGAAATTTTATGGAAATCTTTATTTGTAGGTATATCCTAAAAGGACCCTACAAGTTATTCTGAATTAAAGTCATTAGTTTTTGTGTGAAAAGGTTTGGATTAGGTTTAGACCTGGTTTTTTTCTACCTCGAAATCTATCAACTTTGCGACTAAAAGTGTTTGGACAGAAATTATATCTTATAAAAGTCGGAACACTTTTTTCTATATACTCGATTGTTTTAAAGATGAGACCCAAATTATTCACTAGTAACTGAAACAAAACTTAAATGTTTAAGTTCAACATAACATCTTATCTGTCTGTCCGTTTGTCTGAACCTCCACCTAAAACCAAAAAAAAATTTTTTTTTAACTTGGAACTTAGGCTGTCTTTTAACTTGAAAAATTACAGTTACTTTTCATAAAACCGTTGAGACAAAACTTATAAATCTCAAAAACGGGTTAAACGATTTTGATGAAATTTTTAAATACTCGAAACTTGCATTCTTGTGTTATTTTTAAGAAAATTTATATATTCATATAAAACTATATTTTGAAAATAAAACCGTTGTAACGATTTTTGGACTTTTTTTTAAATTTATATTTATGCATCTTTGAGTTAAATTTTCTTTTTGGCTTATTTTAGCAATATTTTTCTTATGACATTCTTGTTTTTTTTTTTTAATTTGTATCTTTACTGTAACATAGGAGCAAGTTCGGGCGATGCATTCGTACATATTTGTATCAAAGTCGTAGAAACCGTCTTTGTGGAAAAAAATACTTATTTTAATAGGTATTTAGCATTTGTATGGCAGGAACTTAAAACTTAAGAAATAGACGTCCAAAAACTTTTGAACTTTCATACTTACAGATGAAGCAAATAGAAATTTATTGTCGACTCACCTGTAAAAAAAAACAAAAAAAAAAAACAAATTTAGTGATATTCATAAAACAAAAATTATTATAAAAAAGGAAAGTATAAATGTAGTAAGACATTGGGTTCAATTGCAAGTTACGTCTTTCTAAAAAAAAAAAACCAAACGGGTTGCTTGCTCTTAACAAATTCTTCAAGAACAGAGTGCTTCTCACCCTATCCGTTCGGATTCGGCATAAAATTGTAGTTCCCGTCCATTACTGCAATAGCACACTGACGGAAATGTACCAATACCGGTATTTTTTATAACACCCGTTATAGGTGTGCTAAACTCTAGAGAACATTTTCAATTTACAATAACATTCAATTCATATAATAGCTTTTCTCAATTCCTTTTATTATGAACTTCATACTTCTTCATCTTTTTAACACTAAATTTTCCTACTTTTATTTACTATGTCCGTCTCCTTCCAAAAAACCCGAAGTGTTCATAAGAAAATTCTTGGAAAAAATACATCTTAAGCTTTTATCCTTGAAAATAACAAGAAAATATAAACACCAAAAAAAAACTATGTTTCCATGTACCTACTATGACGACCCTTAAGCAATTAAGCTCAAGTGACTCGTTGTGTCTTTCTTTTGTAACAAAAAATCTTGTAAAACAAAAGTAAAACATAAACAACAACAACAAAACCCAAGATTCCTAGAATTCTTGTCCCAACTTTTTCAAAAACAAGAAGAACAAAAAAACTTCAAAACTCAACAACACTAAATTTAAAATTAAAGAAAAACACGCAATCTCGCAAAAAAAAACGTATCCTCTTCAGAGCATTGGATAGATGATGCATGAGCAATTTTTTTCTTTTTTTTTTTTGGAAAACTGTAAACCTTCTCGTTCTAATTTCAAAATATATATATCTGTGTACATAAAAATGCATGTTCACATTTTATTTCATACTGCCACTTGGATTTTCCTTCCGAGAAAAAATAATAAGAACGAGAGATGACTAATTTCATGCAACAGGAAGGAATTACATCGTAAAATCTATCCTCGACTCTTGAGTCATTTTGTTTTTTGCACACATACAATTATAATACACAAATGGGATGTATATAAATGTAGCTGTATACACAATCATGCAAAAACAGCAGGAATGTAAATTTTTTGCATTTTTATTAATACTTTTATTCGGTGGCAGAGATCCTTGATTCCTTCTATTTACCAAAGCATGAAATTTAAGCTCTCTGTTTTTTTTCCTTCTCTATGAAAAAAACAGGACATGCACACCAAAAACTACAAAAAAAAATATACGACGCTATACAAATATATACAATGCAATCCTTTCATTCTGGAACTATGCACAACAATCTATACTTATGTATGTATATGTATAAAAGAGAAAGGATATTTTTCTTTTCTTTTGTTAGTTTGTGGAAAATGAGAAATAGTTATCCTGGAGGAGCGACATACATATAAAAAAAATACATCAATAAAAATACTATCTCTATACGTTAACGTACATATAAACATACATGGCGTACGTATGACTGAATGTTTATAAATTTTTCGTTGTTAAAGGATGAATTATTCAAAAGAAACTCAATTGCTGTTGATTCTCCATGCGCTCACACTCTCTTCAATGCTCTTCCACCAGCATTCATAAGCAGCGCAGGATATACGAATGCAATCGTTATCTTTTTTCAAGAGTTCGAATTGAATGGGGAGCGAGTTTTTGTGTTGAACGAGATTGGCTGAAGGATGTTCAAAAAAAAAAACTAGGATATGGATGGATTGGGTATCCCTATGTACATGGAGTCGAATCACATTTATATTGGAAATTTCGTATCACTCCAACATATATCGATATATAGATAACTGACAAGCAAGTATGTAAGTGTATGGGAAAATTTCAAAATTGAATTTGATTGATCCGATCCTTAACTCACAGCTTTACTCCTTTATCCTTAGAAAAATAAAAGAAGTCATACAAAGTGCTTTGCTTTTCTTTTCGTTTTTTTTTCTTTTTTGTTAATTGCTCCTTTGGCATTTTAATTGAGTTCCCATTCATGATTCAATTGTTTTTTTTCTGGAGAGAAGTATATTTGAAGAAGAAGATAAACAGAAATAAAATGAGAAAATAATTGAGGTGGGTGGTGTGTACATTCATGGAGAGAAACTAGTTGATTTTCTAAGAGGAAATACTCAGTGAATTTGATGAATGAAATTTATTTACGAGATTACTAATTGAAGAAACTTATTGTGATGGAAGATATTTTTATTTGATTTGATTTACTCGAGAGTATATGTTATTTTGTTTCGTAGAAAGAGCTACTGAAAATAACACAAAGTGTTAAATAAGTAACCCACAAATCAGCACAACTGGTGAAGAGTTGGAGAGCTTCCAATACTTCTACGTTCCATCGTGTACGGTTCCTGAAAATGTATTTCAGCTCTATCCAACTATTTCCCACATCAGATGAAACCTCTTCACCAAGTGCTTCAACGCTCGTTGCCCAGACTATCTTCAAGATTTTTCGCAGAAATCTATTAACGATCGAATTCAACATTTGAACGAACAGTCGTAGCTTGGTTTTTAAGCGTTGTTTCTCCTTATTTTAAACACCATCCACCACCATTAAACACGCAGGATTTGCTTCGATTCAGCTGTTAGTATCTAGTGCGGATTGCGGAATCCTGCTTGTTCGCTGTAGAGTGTTTCTTCGAGGTGGTCTTTCATTCGCTGCAGAACGTTTTTTGCTATCATCTTGGGTACCGCAGTTAGCACGAAAATTCCTCTCCACTTTTCCAAAGTCACCTTTCTTTGGAACCTTGACAATCATTCCGTCTTTCAATCTTCAGAAGAGCTCTCTGTTTCCGAAACTCTCTCAATAGGAGAGATTGTTGTTGACGCAGCTCGTACGACCTCAGCTGCAATACCGTCAAGTTTAACCACATTGTTGTCAAGCGGTGCTTTGGTTGCGAATAAAATGCCGTTTCTAGTAAAGGGTATTGGGCGTTGCAATCACTTCACTTTCAAAACCGTAGAAATGTTCTCCTCTTACTTTTAACCTGGTGCTCTTTAGAGCTCTGGAAATTTTTTTAGTGTTTTTCGAAATGATTTTGTAAACATGGTCGTATTGACCCAACACAAGAGTATCGTGAGTTTTTATTTTCATTCAATTTTTGTTTTGCACTATTTTTTTTTTAAAGGTACCATTACTGTCCATGTCACGTTCTGCATAAAGGGAGGTTGTCAGAGGAATTTGAAATCCAAAGTGGAGTTAGACAGGGTTGTATACTGTCACCAATACTGTTCCTGTTGGTAATAAGTGATGTACTGCATGCAGCTTTGTCGAATGTAAATGGAGGAATTCAGTGGAATCTGCTATCACACCTTAAACATCTAGACTACGCAGATGACGTATGCTTACTCTCTCATAGGATCATGGATCTCCATCAAATGACAACTAGGGTGGAGAGAGAAGCTGAAAGCGTCGGGCTTAAGATCAATACGGCAAAAACAAAGAGGATCAGCCTTGGAACTTCCTCATCTACTCAAATAGATATTTCTGGACAACCAGTAGAGATGGTAGAAAGTTTTCAATACCTTGGGAGTATTGTCTCTACTGATGGCGGGACCGAACAAGATATAACCAGCCGAATCGGGAAAGCAAAGGCTGCGTTCGGAATGCTGTTCAAAATATGGAGGAACAACTCTATAAGCTTAAAGACCAAGCTACGATTGTTCCGCTCCAATGTAGAATCCGTGCTTCTTTATGGATGCAGCACTTGGAAAGTAACACCCACTGTCACAAGAAAGCTGCAAACGTTCGTGAATAGATGTCTGCGAAACATCTTGCGGATTTTCTGGCCTAACCGTATCTCCAATGATGAACTTCATGCGAGGACAGGTCAGGAACCCATTGACTCTATAATACGAAAACGTAAGTGGCAGTGGATTGGACATACGCTTCGAAAAGGCCACGAGTGTATTGCGGGTCAAGCGATGCAATGGAACCCTCTCACGCAGCAAGGCAGAGGAGTGGGCCGACCTAGAAGGACAACCAGTAGAGATGGTAGAAAGTTTTCAATACCTTGGGAGTATTGTCTCTACTGATGGCGGGACCGAACAAGATATAACCAGCCGAATCGGGAAAGCAAAGGCTGCGTTCGGAATGCTGTTCAAAATATGGAGGAACAACTCTATAAGCTTAAAGACCAAGCTACGATTGTTCCGCTCCAATGTAGAATCCGTGCTTCTTTATGGATGCAGCACTTGGAAAGTAACACCCACTGTCACAAGAAAGCTGCAAACGTTCGTGAATAGATGTCTGCGAAACATCTTGCGGATTTTCTGGCCTAACCGTATCTCCAATGATGAACTTCATGCGAGGACAGGTCAGGAACCCATTGACTCTATAATACGAAAACGTAAGTGGCAGTGGATTGGACATACGCTTCGAAAAGGCCACGAGTGTATTGCGGGTCAAGCGATGCAATGGAACCCTCTCACGCAGCAAGGCAGAGGAGTGGGCCGACCTAGAAGTACTTGGCGAAGAACGGTCGAAGAGGAATCAGCACAACTGGGGAAGAGTTGGAGAGAGCTGAAGTACATCTCCAGAAACCGAACACGATGGCGCATAGGAGTAGTGGAGGCCCTAGGCCCCGCAAGGGGAACACCACGGGCGTAAACGGTCTGAGGACTGTCCATTTACAAAAAAAATAGCAAGAACCAAAAGCAATCCAAAAAAAAAATTATTTTTTCTTTTCAAACTAAAATTGTAAACTAATTTATGGCTACTTATCAACACGGAAATTCATTCCTTTATGATTACAAATTAATTGCATGGCAATTTACACAAAACCACTTGACGTCGTGAACTTTATAGTTACATTCAAGTTCTCAAAGCTATAAAATAATTATCTCCTAAATCCCTAAGCACATTTTTATGACAGCTGTCTTCAAGTATCATCGGCGATGATAAGCTTTCCCCATTAGAAACAAAAAACTGTATTCTTCACTTTTTTTTCCTTCTTTGATTTGCAAACAGAAAAGGAAAAATGATTAATCTTTATTCTAACAACAACAATAAAAAAAAAAAATTTGCTACTTTATCAAAAATCCATGAACCGTCACGTTCGTGATAATTGAAAATGTGCTCCCACAAAACCTATTCCTCGATAAGATAAAAATAATAATTTAAACTGTCAATTATGTGTATAATATTTGTACTTGAAGAAGGAGGCTATGTGAGGTATTTATATAAATTGTTTGCATTGAATGCTTTGATGAAAATCCCAAATGACACAATTTTTGAAAATTTATCCATTAACTCATTCTACACCCTGCCTATACACATACAGCCTGCTCCTTTGCCTTTACACATCCTTACTCTACGTTAATGTAAAAGTAATGTTCAACTGGATTATATGGCTTTGAATTTATTATTGTAGCTCGGATCTTTTTGCCTTTTTTTTAAATACAATATGTATCCATGTAATATAAGAAATTTCAAAACATTAATGGAAAACGGCTTTAAAAATGAACCTTACTTAGTCATCAGAGTCAATTAGATTTCGAAAAGAAGGAATGACTTATTTTTGATAAAAAAAAATAAGCACTACGAAGCTTCAGGTGAAATAAATTGTTTGGATTAATTTTTTTTATTCTTTATTAAGTACCTTATGTAATAACAATGAACGTCGAATAAATAAGAACGTTGTTGAGATGAGGGTTTCATTCAACCCTACTTGCTATTAATACATGTTTTTTTTTATTGAATTCATGGAAAATATTGAATATCACTCATATTGCCATTGACGTAAGAGAACAAAGCTTTGAATACATGTAACAGAGGGCGCTTTCTCATCGTTAAAGCTGTTTGCACTTTAAAAAAAAATTGGAATTAATTTTTTTCAAAAGTGATTTTTGAAATATAAAGAAACTTGCCTGAAGGAAACAAAATGACTGCTAGGAACCACCAAAGGACACTAGCAACGCGAAAAAAAATGGTTTTCAAAACTTGGTCAACTTGCGCCTCTAATAAGATGAAAAAGCGCGCCTCGGCGTTGATTACAGAAATTGCAAGAAAGAAGGAATTGGGTCTAGATTTCCAAACTTATTTGCGGTGACCAAGTTCCCAATTAGTAAGGGGAAAGCTACCTTCTACCAATCTACAAAGGAAAGAGTGAAACACAAAATTGCGATAGATAGCGTTCAAACAAGCTAATGTTACACACCATGAAGATCTTTGAGCGAGTGTTGGCTTTTACAAAAAACAATTCGGCTGTCGGTTTGGGTTTCTTCCTGGTAAAACAACAATTCAAATGCAATCCAGAGTATAAGAATCAGAATGAAAAACATTGGTTTATTTCGAAATGGCCATCGACAGACAACTAAGAGGTATGGGTTTCATTTAGGCAACGAGGAGTTCCGGATGTCTACCTGTGGATGATCATGGACGTGTACGACCAAGTTAAAACAAAGGTAAGTTACACCGCAGGAATCACCGAAGAGTTAACAATTAGAGCAGGTGGATACGGGGAAAGCGTCTTGGAGTACTTTGCTCTTTATTACAGTCTTTGACTTTCTGCTTCAGGATAAGGTGACGGTGTATCAATTATTCTTTGCTGACGATGCATGGAGACATGGAAGATCTTGCGACTTTGCAACGATCACTTGATGTATGGGTTGATGTTCTGGGCGGACATTTACACCAGCGCAAAAAAAAACGAATACTTATGCTGTCCGTTGAAGATTGAAGATTTGCAAAACGATTTTTTGAGTAAATAAAATATAATTTGCAAATAGTTTAATTACCTATCTTTATTTGGCAATTACTTGTTGGTGTAATGAAGTTGAGGTTATTAATCTTAAATGAAAAAAAACTCAATACGATACAGGTTTTCAAAAACACATTTTAAAAAATTAAAAAAACAAACCGCTCCCTTAATTTTTTTCTATCCATAGAGACCTGAATCATGGACGGGCGAGTGGGTATCCATGCTTCACAATTTTACTTACAATGAAATCCCAATTTCATTCCAGAATATACTCTTAAGAGAAACTAATAAGGTCAAAGTTTGAATATTTATAATGATGAAGAACCATTATTGAATGCGTGGTTATTCAACCAACTAATTTTGATGAGAAAATAATCAAGTTTTCGAAGAATAAATATTCATTAAAAAATTTAAAAATATGTACAACGGTCTCAGTACCAATTAAAAAATAATTCGCAATGCAATCCTTTTCAGAAATTTTTAGTATTTTGGTATATTTAACACACCTTTTTGAAATTAACCAAGCCCTATGTTTCAAAGGATGATTCAATTTTGCTAATTCATATTTTACATTTACGTGAATGCAGTTTTTCCTGTTTTTTTTAATCCCTATCATAATTAATTGTTTGTATTTTAATGAAACCAACAAGACATAAGCTCACCTCCTGCTTATACCAACCATCTATAGTAATTGCCGCTTTTAAATAAACGACTTATAATTTCATGTCATTTACTTGCATGTCCGGCCAGGAACAAAAACAAAAATAATAAACTAATTGCAATGGAAATTTCTACTAAAAAATATGTTTTTTCAGACTTTTTTTCCTGTATATAAATGCAAATAAATGAATCCATTGAAAGGTGTGTATACGCCTTCAATGGAAATATAGAATTACTAGGGTGACCATGTTTTTTTAAATGATGTGATAAAGAATAATGGAAAAAATCTAAGAAATCATATTTAAAAGCGGTTAATGAAAAATAAAGGGTCCCACAAGGTAGTGTTCTTGGACCGATACTATTTGTTTGATGCCATTTGATCTTAGTTTACATTTGACAGTTAGTCTATAACTAAGAATTTATAAGAACCGGTTGTACTTTTATATATGTATATCAAATAATTTAAGAAAGACACAAAATGATAAGCTAAAATAAACATACAGACAGTGTTGTATATTTTTTTTCTTTTATTCAAATGGTAACCTTAAAAATGCACTTAATTAAGTGTACAAGTGCTGCTAAATGAAATTACAGCTATAAATGGATGCATTTTGCCTCCTTCCCCTCATAGGTTTTTATAATCCAAAATAAATAGCATTTTTATTTTATTTATATCTATGTACATGCCCTAATGTGCTAGTGCCATGTCCAACATTGAAGCACGTTCAAATCCACGTGTACAGCTGCTACAGCCAGCAAATGCAAGTGCATGTAAACTTGCAATAAATACGAAAAAAAATAAAAGATAGAAATGTGAATTTTATTGATCGAAAGGAAAAAAAAATAGAAAAAATAAAAAGTTGATGATTGAATGGAGCAAAACATTTGTATGTCACTACAATTGATTTTTGTTTGATTTAATATTAGAAAGAAAAAAAACACTATGATTATGTAAAAAACTATCTACTATTCAAAGAAAGAATAGCAACCAAGTAATTCTTGGAAAATACTAGTAATTATTTAAATGCGCTCTGCGGTTTTTTTTTAATGGGTTTCATTAAAATTTGTTTAATGAAAGTATTTGTTTGTGACAGCAGTTGTTGTCACTCACAAAGGATCAATTGAAAAAAAAAACACAAACAACAACAATAAGACATCCGAGTAACTCAATTACAAACCACAAAAACAAAAATTCTCACAGTTACGAGTAATTAATAATAATAAAAAAAAGAGTACATATTTTGTAATTAATGAAGCTTCAACAAACAACCCTTCCATGACACAAACTGACACTGACCAAAATACAACAACAACAAAAAAACGACGCGGCAATATTAAAATAAATTCATCGACTGGGTCGCAAGTACTTGCTCCTATGTATGTGCGATCTATTTTTGAAGTCTGTGAAAAAAATTGCCTTACGAAAAATGATATAGAGTCTGTAGCTTAAGTATAAGGCTTTAGGTGGAGCAATTGCCTCGCGATTTAAGTTTGTTTTCCATTCTGTTTTCCCAAGCTGTTTTCGAAATATTAAATTTTCAAAAATAAATTTCTGAGTGACGGACGGACAGAATTTTTTTTCTGCTTCCCTATCATGTAATGTAAATCAAAATCTCAAGTTCGATTTTTTTTACGAATGCAAGACTTGCCCCATAAAACCCATAGTCGCAAGCAAAAAACGAACGCAGCAATAATAAAAAAAAATAATATTAATACTCGTGTTACATTTAAAACCATTTATCAGCTGCAAATGATGAGACAGAAAGTTTATACCCAATTTATTTATTAAGGACCATGAGGTGGCTCATTTATTTTGTGTTATGCGGTATATTGTTGAAATGATTGATAATAATGGAAAAACTTGTATCTTCTTTCATTAAAAGGCCAGGAAGGTGGAGAATTTGGTTTGAATATTTTGGGAGGATATGAATTTAATATGAAATAAAAGTCTACGCTTTATCCTCTGATGAGTCATTGACAACTTATTACCACAGGGACACACCCGAGAAACAGTTGACATCGATATTACAATCAGATGAAGAGAAATTGATGTTTGTTGTTGTTTTTTTTTTATGTTGGTTTTATGTACATATTTGGTTTCAGTTTTATTTCAACATTCAAACAATATGTAATGGAATGGATTTTATTTCTGGGAAAACTGCTGTGGGTGGTATTTTTTTTTATCATATTTGAGTAATTAAGGAAACATACGTTTTTTTTCCAGGATAATTTTAGCAATTAAAATTTACCAATTAGTTGTTTTTGTTTTGTAGTACGATATACAACCAACCCTTATTTTTAATTGTTGTTAATTTTTGTCAATAGAGGGATCAATATTAAATTCTGCAAACGGTGTAATTTTTGTGGTTCAGAAAGCTAAAATTCGTTGTAAAAATATATTATATGTTTTTTTAAAAAACAAATGTTTTTATATTTTTACATTTAATTTATAAATAGTAATGGATCTTCAAAAACATCAAGAAAAATAATTTTCTGATAGAAATTCAAGTTCAGGTTAGCAACTGCTCTGCTTAGAATACAATTATCGAAGAAAAATTGTCAAAAAATATTGGTACAAAAAACTGTCAAAAAAAAGAATCCTTTAAAAATTTTGTCAAATAAAGTGGAAAGTTTTAAGATTCACGAGAATATAAATAGGTCAAGAAAAAACTTGTGAAAAAAATCGTTACAAACAATTTGTCAAAAGTTCTGTCAAAAAAAATGTTTTTATGATAAAATCTCGACAACTGTCGACAACAATCGACATTTTTAAACTCGATATTTCAAAAATCTCACATTTTCATCGAATCAAAGTTTATGGAATGAAAATTAAAAGCAGCAGGCGTGCTTTTGAGATTGTTTATGAGTGAATTACGAAATAAAATTTAAAATAATTAAAATTCTGGGTGCCTAAAGTAAATCTACCATGAAAAAACCTAACAAGTTTTAATGAATGATTAAGAGAATAAATGAAGGATATCAGAAAACACTTTTTCCGATTACTGTCACACCAAAAAGTACAATTCACAATAGATAGGCTGGCTACTCAAAGATAATTTTTTATTTTAAATATATCAAACGGGTGTATTACTACAGGTCAAGTAATTTTTGATAATAGCAAAGACTGAATTTCCCTTCAAAGTTACCGTAATCACACATTTGATGAAAATTCTTTTCGTAGTCTTGTCTGTAGAACGATAGACGTCAGACCCACAGGCAGATACTAGTACAAAATTGCGAATTGCTCTTTTCTGTTAAGAGAATCAAAACTGGCCAACTATATAAGGTACTTTATCACAACTAAGAATCATTGGTTCGTTCATATCAATAATTGACTAAGATGTCAATTTTCTTTAAACGACTCATAGTACTTGCTTAGTTGCTAATAAATTTTATAAAAAAGAAATGGTTAAAACTTATAAGTGAGAACGCACCATAAAAAAAATTCCATTAGTTTCTCAAGTCTCGCGAACTTGTATAATATTTTGTACAACAATGTCTGCCACACCACAACAATCGGGAATACTTAATTTTTCTAGTAGGTACTTAAATTTAATTCGTTTCTTCACCACTAACATTACATCCTCTCATCTCATCGCTCATGCAATTCTTATTGAAAGAGTTCTACATCACAGAGGCACAGAGGCTGTGTTGTAGAATACAAAACGCCACTTAGCGAGCGTTAGCGTTTTTTCATTTGTAATGCTTAAGCTTATTCAACACATTTCCGTTGCTATACAAAGTACTATGGGGTTATAGAAAAGATGCTTAAGAGCGCAATCGAAAACTCAATTGAGCATTGAAAATACATTGAAGAAAAAGGCGCGAAAGAACAACCAACTACGTCTCTGCCTGATGATGATGATGATGATGGTATAATGTTAAACGAGTTAAGGGATTGGAACACAAAAACACTTAAAGATGAAGACAGAGCTTTATAGGATGAGAGATAGTGCTGTATTTTCCGGGTGGTAAATTTAAATTATCAGAACTTAACAAAGATTAAAAGATTAACTGTCAATTTAACGTTGGTGGGGTCGTCAAATAGAATTAAAAATTTCTTTAAAATAATCCATGATCACAAAAATCAAACATCTCATTTTTATAAGCCTCTTACTTTTGTTGTAGGTTAGGTTGACGTGGCTGTCACGAAAACAGTGGACTCACTTAGATCACAATTAATTCCATTGTGGTACCACATAAGAAGAACGAGGAAATTATTATCTTTACGAAAACCATTCGGAGATTCTGGCGTCTATGTTTGATTGCTTGGATCTTAGAAAAAGAAGTCTTCTTAGTACAGTGAAACAGCAGGGCAGAAGGTGTGGAATTGTTTCTTCCTCCTCTTCTTCCATGAAGTCCCCTACTGAAATCGATTGAGAATAATTTGTGATCTGCTCACTGATAACAAAGAATAAGATCACTACGTCTTAAGTTTGTTTTATTCTAAAAATCTTGTTTTAGCAGAAGTCTACTCTAATCTTAGTACGACCAATAGATGTGTTGGCTGTTGGTCCATTGAGAGATGGTTTAAGGCATATGTGCCTAGCTTCTGGGGTTCGGATACAGCTGTAGGTAGCAACATTGTCATCGTATGCAATCACTTCGAATCCTTCTTCTTCTAGAGCTATCAATAAATCATTGATGACCAAGTTCAATAGAAGTGGTGAAAGAACACCACCCTGTGGCATGCCTCTAGTTACTGATCTCTAGTGGAAAAGCATCCCAAAATAGTTTACAAGTTCAATGATGATTATATCGGAGGAGTCTTGAAGTTCAATAGATATGACACCATCCGTTCCTGAAGACTTTTATGCTTCGAAGCCTTTTAAAAACCAGCGGAGTTTATCTATTGTAATTTTAAACATTTAGATAAATTTATAATAATTTGCAACCACATGTCTCAGACTATTAAATCTATAGCTTATAAGTGTGTGGAAACGAAAAGCCTTCGACGCTATGGCAAATAAAAGGCTCACGAATTAATTTATGGTACGAAGATATGAATATTTATATAACAAAAGATTCTTAATTTCCTTGGTAATTATATTTTCAAGGAATTCTCTCTCCCTCTTCTGTGAAGTATAAATATCCATTTTCCTGCTGCTATTGCTTTTCTACTCAAAGAAAGACGACATGAAATATTTTTTATCACAATTTTCCATTCACCTTGACTAAAAAAAAAAAAAAAATGAAAATAATAAAATACAAAACAAAGCTTTACCCACCAGGAGGCAGCACAGCAAAATTCAAATTAATGGAAGGTAATTTATTTAGGATTTCCTCCTAACGAGACGAGTCGTTGTCACACAAGTCTTCTATACCTAAATAATAAAGGATGAGAGAAAAATATACAAAAAAAAAAACATCATAATGACAACGCCTACAAGAACGTCGCTGCTAAACACAAATAGTACACGTTGTAGGGACTCAAATATAGCTGGTATAGGTACTGTTCCCTGCTGTAATCCTCTTAAAAGCTGAGCTGCTTCCCTCTCAGTTCGGCGCGGGTGTGTGTGTGTTCTTCAGCAAAATGTTGAATGAATGCGGAGGTTCAACAAGTGACTTAATTATTGTGGGATGACATTTTTGAAGCGAGATCAATAAATGCGTAGAATAAGCACTCAAGAGTACTTATTTACGCTGTATAGCTTTAGCTATCAACAAATAGAACCGTAATATGTTTGGTTCGTATATTGTTCACTATGGTAACGGATTTTAAGCTGTCTCGAATACTATAACTGTGGATATAAAAACCTTTGAGAAGTATTATATCTACCTACTAAGTGAGATTATATCTGTATGATGGATTATAATGAATAGCTTTGTATTTTCAAAAAGACTCATAACATAACAATATTATGACGGAACCTGAAGGAAATAACTGGGATTTCCGGTTCAATAAATAATGATTTTTATTATATCCTGTAGAGAACGAACGAACGACATTGCGTTGTATCAAAAGAAAACAATTCGATTTTGACTGATTGTATTGTGGTTTTTATTTCGTCTTGGGATTCAAGTGTTTGTCATATATCTTCAATATTTCGAAAAGTGTTTTTATCAAATCAACAAAATTATCTAACGAAGTACTCCACTAGGATTTTATATGAAAAAATTGGGGGAAAGCTGAAATTTCGCAGGCCGATTGGGGTGGTATAGTGAAAAAACTTAAATTTGACTTTTCGATCTCATACCTACAAAAAGATGGAAAGGCATTAATGATCGGAAAGAATTTTTCAGAGTTTATTCTGATTATAAAAATCCGCCCAATGCCATGCTCAATTCTCTCAAATTTTTGTTTTTACCAATGATTTTGATGATCGTGATATAAAAATGTAAAAAGTGGGCGTGGGAATGAGCGTGGTAGTGGGCGGATTTAAAAAAATTTAAAAATCTAATAACGAATTTTTTTTCTGTCTGTGAAGAGCATATTCTAAAAATATTATTCGAGCAATTGAAACCATTACCAGGAAGCACGGTGTTTGTAAACTTCTTTTTTAAAAGTTTTTTTTTCTGATTACAAAAACTCTACTTTAATCCTCCTTTATGGGGTTGAAGGTCGAAAACTGAGATTGAAGGCCCTGAGTCAGTTTGAAAAATTTGAGCTTGAATCTATTTTTTCTTGGACTAAGCTATAGGTATTTTAATGGTTATTGTTTTTGTTAATTTCTAGAAAATTTGTCTGCTAACCAAGTCGTGAATGCATACAATAAAGTCAAGTTCATAAACTTTTTTAGATTTAAACTTCAAAGTTGCATCTGATTTATAGTTTGGTTGTATAAAAGTTTTGAATGATGTCACACCAAAAGAACTTTTTATTTCTAGAGCAATTATCATCATTAACCATTATCAAATTTAACTTTTGAATTTTTTTCTCACACTAAAAGATTTAAATTAAACTTTTTGAAATTAATTTTTTGCAGATTCTCATAATTTTTATATGAGTTAATGAATTTCAAATACAAAGTTCGCTTTATCACTTGCTTACAATCTTCGTTATATCAAACTTTTATAAAGTGTCCTTAACAGAATAAAAATAAATGAATACAAATAGTTGCAGAACATTTGCTGAAAAGGACTTGTTGACAGAAAAATTAAGGAACTTATACTTAGATTGAAATGCTGAAAAGTAGCTTTTAGAACCGTGCATCGTTAGTTCGTATTTTTTTTCAAGCATTTAAAATAAACTTCCTTAAAAATAAATTGTGGCAACAACCAAGTAGAAATTGAGCCACCTGTCGGCTATGCAGTTAACAATTCGATGAGTAGTTCATACCATCAGTATTGTGTGAATATAAGGACCTACGAACTAACTCCCTATTTCCATCAGGAAAGATTATATCTACATATAAATAGTACAAAGTACGTGTGCATAAACACAAAATCCATGACTTTGCCCAGAAGCAACTTTCCAAATGTAAAAGATTTTCCAACTATTCAAAATATATTTAATGTAATTTTACAAGGATCAAAATTTAATCAAATCAACTTTCAATTCAAATGAAAACACCCAATAGATATAAACTTTTACGTGATGAAGTCAACTCAATTCGTTCCAATTTGTAATTTAATTTGATTTGTAATCGCAAAACTAACCCTGAAGGAGATTTGGATAAATCCAGCAAAATATATGGTTATAAATAGAATAACCTGAGTTTTTGTTATTTTTCCTTGGCAAAGAATGTACTCGTATCTCTCTCTACAAATTAAATAAATTCCAACATCAAATTACAAATGTAATTATTTCGTTACCATATAGCCAGCCAATGCCGGCAGTGTTATATTGGAAAACACGGCCAATGGCAGAATCATCATCAATTTCAATTAATTTAAAGTTGTAATTAATCATGACTCCACCAACCAGCCAACCAAATGAATGACGAGACAACGACGACGAAGGCTGACCTGGCACAGCACGCTGGAGCACCTAAAGATAATAATTAACAACTTTAAAAAGAAAATGCAGTCCCATCATCACCTGATGCCACCCAGTTTGGTCGGTCCGTCAGACGGTTGGTCGGTAGCATCATTTACCTTCAACAATCAACCACCATGAACTGATGCAACAGTACAGCAAAATACAAATCCCCTTCAATGTTGCTATGGCTAACAAAAACCCACTTCGTATACTCATACTCCTGCAACTCCAACAAATGCAATACAAAGGATAGCAAAAGTTATTCTTTATACAGTTAATTTTCGCTGTGTATATCCCTGCAGAGTAAACACAGCAGCAAACAGTAGCAGTAGGATGAAGAATTGGCGAATTGGAGTGTTAATAACAAAACAATGCGCCTCTGGGGTTCCAAAGGACATCGAATAAAGCTTATCAAACTTCATTATGTGTACACATTCATACTCCTCTGGGTTGATGCGAAAAATAAGGATGTGCTTTGTTTGAAATTTAAATAAAACTATGACTAACGTAATGTTTGTGTTTTATGAATAAATTAATTATACAATTTAAACTGCGCCAAAGTGAATCTTCGCCCCGCCCTCTCTCCCCTCTCCCCTCACACATCACACATAACATATCACATCAGTCACAGTCGTCGTCAAAAGAAGGATACGAATATTTTGTGTGTATGTTGTCTGTTTTGCATTTTGTTGCGTATACGCCACAGTGAATATGGAGTTGTTTTTTTTTCTTTGCTCTGTTTGTTTGTTTATTTAAATTTTGATTTGGTAGCAGGAATTTATTTATAATTTGTAAATGAACAAAATTATTAAAAAGTAAAAAAGAAAAACAACCTTGAGTGTTATGATTATTACGCACACAATTTTCTCAAAAGTAATTTAAGGGTTGAAAACTTGACGATTGGGTTAAAGTATACTCTGACGTATACGCTGACAATACCCTGACAACCTTAACTTATAAACGTATCGTTCATACCTTTTCTTTTGCTTCTTATTCCGTATCAACCCACCGCGATACCTAAAGGGAGGTAATCATGCGAATAATTTGAGATTTAAGTCTAGATTTGGTACGTTTTATACATTTTTGGAAACTTTGGAAACATAGCAAGTTCTTAAAAAAAACAGTAATAAGTTTAATAACCTTGTCATTTCGTAGGTAGTAAAGCTATCCAAGCCGATAGTTTTTTGAAATATTTATTATCGATATAAAATTTTGAAAATCACTGAATTTCAACTTTTTTTTTTTAAATTTCATGTTATTGAGTAGTATTTTTGTTTCCAATTTTTAATGCAACTTTGAACCTTAAGGTTCTAATTTTTATCAATTTTTTTGTTATTACATTTTGAAAAGCTGTGTTTGAGTGTACAAAAAAATTAATCTAACGGTAATATATGCGCTAGGCTGTTTCGAATAAGTAAAGTACCTTCGATAGATTGGATTTTTTATATTTTCACAATAACTAGTTTCTAAATTACCTTCATAATTTTTTGTATAGGAAATTTAACGCTCTACAAAAATGGTTAAAAAGAATTCTCAAAAAAATGACTCAACAATTTAAAAAAAAAAGTCATTACTACATTTTAGATCCTGGCTAGCTTTAAAGACTTAAAAAAAAATCGAGAGGTTTCACAGCCATCAATTAAACATTTTTTGTTTCCAAATTTCGCAAAAAAAAAAACAGTTCATCCGATTTTGATAAAATAATTCATACAAATCTAATTATAATAAATGTATTTACACATAATACTGATCCATTGCATGTATGATGGACTGATGGATTAATTATAGAATAGACGATTTATTTGGTGGACGGTTAAGGCTGATGTTTAACGATAAAAAAGTGTATTGACTTAACAACTAAAATTTTGAAAAGATATGCAAAAAATATAAGTGGACCACCCTAAAACACAGTTGAAAAAAAATCAATGAAATCTTATCTTTGAACTTTTAAACTCTACTTTAACATAACATATGTACAATGTACATTGCACATTTTCATTCATATGAATGTACAGTACAGCCTCGCTTATAATGACAATAAAAAATACATACCATTAAGTTCTATAGATTAAACAAAAATCATACTTAACATCTCTGGTATTCATTCATGCATCAACTTTTGTACATGCACTTGCATTAAATTAAAATTGAAATTAAAAATAAATAAAAATAAAAAAATAAAATTTAACAACCACTATATTCAAATTGTATAAACCTGACCTCTCTTCAGCAATAATATTCAATAGCGTAAAACCAAAACAAATAACCCAACCCAACCCAAACATTTAATTCCAAAGGATTAAAATCTCTCTACCACCCTCAAACTCTCTATTCTACATTTTTATATAAAAGTTTAAGCCCTTCAACACAATAAAAAAGTAATAAAAAAATTAAAAAAAAAAACATCAAAACCATGTTTTCAACTCGTGCGGTAGAATTTTCAATTTCAAAAATATGTCTGCCAACAAACAATCTATACAGCGCCACCTACCTATCCCACTGTTTTGCCTTTGTTTTCACCCAGAGACATTGCTGCCACTCATTTACACATACTTTTGAAAAAAAAAGATGCCAGATAAGAGAGCACAGGATGCGAGACAAGCAAAATATTCAACCGAAAAACTCATCAAATTCCATTACCGGGCGGGTACACGGTATACGAGTACACACATAAAACCCTTCAGGGCCTGCAGGCAAGTTTGGCGCTAGCATTCCTTTGCTAGATTCTATATGGATTCTCGAATATGAACATCCATCCACCCCTGCTGGATGGCCTGGTCCATCACTGCAGATGTATGCAAACAAAACAACTTATCGCTCTCATATCACCATCAACCGCAATCTATTCCCCATTTGGAAGGAAGCCCTTTGGTTGTTTGGGAAGGTTGCAGGGACGGATTTGCTATATTATCTCAAAACATTTACAAAAGGTAAACGATCGAAAATGTTAAGTTAGTTTGATGGGCTACTGCCAACAGAGGAGGGAGCACTAAAAACTATACCTCCTCCCCCCAGCACAGCTCCGTCGTCGGTGTGTAGTACAGCATCATATTATCCAAAAAGGATCATATTGATTGAGAGGGTTTTAAGCTCCTGTATGCATATGATGAGTGCCTCTCGGTAAGTCCGACGAGAGTCCTGATGGAGCCAAGGATCTTTCCAAACAATGACACGATGACAATAGTTTGTGAAAATGACCAACACAGTTCAGCTGAGTAGTTTTGTTGATGGCGATGGCTGATGGGTTATGGTGAATTATAAACCGAACATGCGGTCGAAGAAAATAGAGGCAGAGGTATTTATTAATCGCATATATACGAATACGATGAAGGATGGACACTTGGACATGTGTGCCATTCATAATAAGGATAAGAAAGGGACCTTCTGCTTTGATGATACTTATTATGTATGTTTCATTTCTGAAGTAGTTCCTCAAAATTGTCTATTTATGTTACAAACATTTCGATATTGTTGTCTCCTTTGGAAATACATATATCTATTTATTTTGGTATTGTATTCTTACATTTTTTTTTGTTGCTTTTGAATAGAACCAGCAGACAGAATGAAATAAAAAAGGTTTATCGAATATAATTCTATTTGGACAATTCTATTATTTACGGCATTTCATGGATTATATTGATGTTTTTTTTTTTTTCTTGTGAATACAATTTTTGGAACGTTTCGACTTGGGGGAGAAGGTAATTTATTGATAATATTATTAGAGAGAGAGAAGGGAAGATATTCTTTACATTTATCGAAGAAGAAGAAGATGTATGATGTTTTCGAAATCAATTGGAAATGACCAGAAGTTCATGATAACATTAGATGTCAAGTATTCAATGGATGAGCAAAAAAAAAAAATCATGGGATTAGTAAAAAGAAAGTGGGTTCAGAGGGTAACTGTTTTTTTTAGGGCAACAAATAATTCAATGCCTTGTAGATTGTTGGTACCTTTTTCAAGTGGGGTAAATTAACAAAAATCAAATATAAATGTCTCTTCCGACATAAACTCGGAGATAGTAATAGGCCCTCTTTAATTCTTACTGACTACAAGAACACAGAATATTTAAGATATTATTTTTAATAATGTCTCTTAGTTTCCTTTAACGGCGCTCAAGGCCTTCACTACTCCTACGCGGCATCTTGTTCGGTTTCTGGAGATGTATTTCCGATCTCTTCAACTCTTTCCTAGATGTGCCGTTTCCTCCTCGACAATTCATCGGCCAGGGCTCTTTTTCCTCCATGTGTGAGGTGTTCCCTTGGATCGCCTAATTCAAAATGTACTAGTTATTTTTTCCGAACTTTTTTACTGCCAATTACATCTTCCTTTGTAAGAGTCAATGTGTTCCTCACTTTATCTCGCATGAAGTTTCTCACATGAAGCTACACCCATAAAGAAGCACAGATTCAGATTGAAGCGGACTATTTTTATATTTTGGGTAGCATTCCTAACGCAGCCTTTGCTTTTCAGATTCGAAGCTTTGTATTCTTTGACTCTTGGACTAGTTTCTTCGGACAGTTTCTTCGACATCTAAGTCGCTGGATCAAGACTCTTTTGACCAGGTCAGTGTCGCTGTACATTCTTCTCCATTCAAAGCATCTCATCTACCTTTTAGCAAATTATGTTAGGGCACTTAAAAACTCTCATGGCCCTCAAAATTTCAGTTTACTGTCAACAATGCGTTTTTGAATGAGTCATTTAACATTAACTAAGTCATTTTTCAACCAATTTCAATTTTTCTTAAATTCAGAAAATACGTAGAGGGTCCGTAATTTTAAGAAATATAAACTGCTCGTACTATAAAATTGAGACTTATTTATTTTTTGTGGTTTAACTCCGTGTTATACACCAACAATTTCTTTCTATTCAATATTTAACTTTACACACGTGCACACGTGCCTTAAAGTGATTTTATTCTGCTGCCAAATTAAACCCAATTTTTTCTATGTCATGTACAAAAAAATTTATGTAAGTCTCAAATGTTAATGGCGGTCTATTCTTTGAACTATAAATGACATAAAATACGAGTTATTAACCATAATCCTAACGATATCTGCATATTATTGTCGAGCATAACTCTTCAACCCTCCACAAAACGTTTCTTCCAAAAAAGAGGACAAAACATTTCTTCTCGGCTACCACATAGCAACCTTTACTGCAAACTCATAAAAAAGCTTATTCTCATATATCCAAGGCATACACAAACATTACACAATTTACAGCAATGACTTTTGTGATTAGAGCTAAAAATGTATAGCTATGAATCATGCAGTAATAAAATAGGTACTTTCTTTCTTATATCCACAATTTCTCGAATCTTTGATATTTCCTCTCTTAAACTCCTTATAGTCGTCCTTGGATAATTTAATTTATAACAGAAGAGCTCTTTTCAAATCAAGATGTCGCATTTCCGTTTACTTTTTTTTTTGTATTTGATTTTTGTCGTAATCGTAAACTAATTGTCGTTTTCAATCTGGCAAAATATATATTCTTGAATATTTTTTAACCTCGAATAAAATTTAGTCCTCTTTCCTGCCATCTTGACATAAGTTTATCATAAATTAGCAGCCCTAGAAACATGGCTAAAAATATTCAATTATCTTCATAATAATCCGCGAACTAGCCAGATGTTAGAATTTAATCGTTCAACTTCCCCATGCGGCATTAACTTCTGTGCTAAATACAACGTTTCGTTACGTAATTCACTCAAGGAGAAAATTGACAAGTAGAATTGTAGACGATGTAGAGAGTGAGAGTGAGAGTGAAACCAACAATCACTTCCGCTCGAATGGTAATCCAATTTGACAATTCGTGGCCAAAAAGGTATACTGAATAAGAAGTGAGAGACGGGTAAGGCCAGAGGGGGAAAAGTATTTAAATGTTCTTCTCTGTAGTTCTTGTGGGTACTTGTAAAATTGGCCTATGATCCTGCATCATCTCTCTCCCCCATATAACAAAAGGCTATATTGTTGTGAGCTGGACAAGAAGTGACGGATTTTATGTCATTCATTTTGTTGACTTTTTTCATTTTCTTCTTTCGTTTTTTTTTTTGTTCGGGGGGTAAAAAGTAATTTAATTCCATTTTTGTAGGGGTAAATCCATTAGGAAAGGTGTGTGGCTTTAGGAGGAAACTTTTTTGCCGCATTTTCATCTCATGTACTTTTTAATGCCTGGTTGTTGCAAAATGTTTTAAAACACTTTAAATTCGTTCAAGACTTTCAAAATGGCCTCCAAGTCAACTTATATATGAGGCCGTCAGTGCAATAGTGGCGTAACCCACTTTTTGTCAAAAATGAGTTTTTCATGAAAATGGGTCCCTTAATATATCTATTTTAATACAAAAATAGTTTTATGCAGCTATCTACACTCAAAACCAGATGGCACTCAAAAAGGTGTTATTGCATTTTATAATTTGATCATAGTTTGAGTGCAATAGTGGCGTAACCTTCATACTTCTCTTAGAAACTGTTTGCTTTGGTACAGATTGAGACCATTTGCTTTGGTATACATAATATGGGCAGTGAAAAAGTTCATATGTATGTTTGGAATGAGTTTACAGCGTCAAGGGGACCTCAAGAAATTGTGTCTTGTTTTATGCATTATTTAAAACGTACATAGGGTGTTCTAAAAAATTATGTATTCTGTCCAATGTGGGGCCAAAACAGAAATATAATACTTTCACTGTTGTGCCAATTTTTGGTATCCCATCTCCCATCCCGATTTTGTGGTTAAAGAAATGCACCATAAATTTTTAGTTAGTGGCCATTCCTATTTACCATCTGACCAAGATTTTGGTTTAATAGAGAAGAATAAAAGAATTTATAAGGATATCTTCGTCCCAAATGATTGAGTAAATTTCATTTCCTCAGCCAGAAAGAGAAACCCATTTGAAATTTTGAAAATGACTTCATCTGATTTTTTTTTCTCAAAATCTCTGGAAGAAAATATCACAAACAGGAAAAGTCCATTTCCAATTCCAATGGCTTGAAATTCAGTAATTACATTTCGAAAAAAATAAAACATTTTCAATTTTTTATACATACATAAGTATTCCAATGAAATTGATGTTTTACTCGAAGAGGTAAATGTAAAAAAGAGACAATCCGTGGATATTAAAAAACTCAAGCAGCTTGAGGAACCTAAAATGAATGATAAAAACTAAAAGACTTAATAGAACTGCTTCAATTTATACCACCAATCCATCACTTTTTTTATAATAATTTAAAAACGTCAACAGGTGCTCCAATTGATAAATTTGACGTTTTATCAGACTAGGAATAAAATTATTAAAAAATAGGTAAAAATGTACACATAATTCTTTGTTGTTAAAATATTGAACTATGAAATAAATAAAAAAATAATATAATAAATTTGGCGTAACCTTTCTTTTTTCTTTATTTTTAATGAAAACCATGAATGCAATAGTGGCGTAACCCACTTTTTTTTCCAAAATAATATTGAATTTAAAAAACAAAAGCTTGCCCTACAAAGTATATCTATTTTCAAACTCTTCCACGTTTTAAGATTATTCAAAAATGTCAAAGGGAAAATACAAAAAATGTTTAAAGAAACCCTGTTTCTTAAATCTCTCGTAACTCTTAAGTGAATTTTATGGGTTACGCCACTATTGCTCTCACGGCCTCATATAATTTGAGGTCATCCTACTGGAAAACTTTTATATAAGCTTTACAAACTAGAATGGGCAAAAATATAAATTGGAGTAATTTTTACTATTAGACAAAACCGGGAGTTACAAGCCACGGCCAAAAGAAGAGCGTGCACTTATGTATGTGAAGTGGAAACTATAAATCTTCATAAAGATGAAGATGAAGAACTATGTGTCTTCATAAAGACACATGCAGTTGGGTAGTGCACGAAATATAGAGTAATTTTTACTTAAGCACTAAAAATTTTAAAAATTACAGCCAAGAAGCAAAACAACACATGAACATTTTATCTTTTATGCATTATTTATTTTAACTTTTGACTCCCATTGTTTGTTGTTTTGGTGCCATAGTAAAAGTTACTCCAGAAAGGGCTTTTCATCTGCATTGGTCTCGCTCTCGTTTATGGTGGAAACTTAAATTTCTCTTTTGGGAGTTTTTTTTACACCAAATTTGCATTAAACTACTATTTTTGATAATTTTATTTGCTTACTTAAATAATACCTATAGGAAACATTTTCTTTATGATTTTTTTCTTTTGGTGAATCCAGGCATAAAAGCAAACAAATTCGTTACGTTAAAAAAAAAAAGTTTTTTTCTTTATTCTCCTTTCAAAGTTGACATTAGCTTTTTTTCTTTGCCGAAAAAAAAACCCTTAAAATTTAGCTGCAATATATGCACCATTACATTTTATGCGATTTTCCCGCTCGGCAGGTAATTGGTGTTTTGGGTCTCAGGCGTTATTTGTATTACCGAAAACGCATTAAATTAAGGTGTGGTGTGCGATTATGATAATGAACGAAATTTTAGTTATGAATTTATTTTGTATATTTTACTACTTGGTTATTAAATTTTTGAAAGATAAATTTTGTACATGAACGAACAGTTTTACAAATTCATATTTTGTTTTGAACTTAGATAGCTGTAAAACATGTATATTTTGAGATAAAAAATGGAGTACGTATTTGAAAAGCTGGAGAGGTTGCTTCTCAAAACATTTAATAATTTTTTTTTGCATAGATTCTTTGATATAAAAGCTTCAAAGTGCAATAAAGGAAGATTGTGAGAAATAATAATTTGTTAAGTTTACACATTTTTCATTAAAAAATTAAAACTATTTAAATTTTTTATTTAGACCGTGTATTAAAAAATACTTTAATTCAAAAAATAATAATCCGAGCCGAGCACTTGTTTTCCAAGGACAGCACTGATTTGTGTGATAATTGCAACTTTTAATAAAAAAAAAAAAAAACTACAACAATTTTTTGGACGATATTTCCAAAATGATTTATGCAGTGATTCCTTGGGCACCAAGAAATAATATTATATTTACATTAAATCATAGTTTTCCTTTCGATGAATCACGAACTCATATATCAAAATATTTTGAACAGAGAAAAGATTTATGTATGTAGGTAAATATAATTTTCCTCAAAAAGTAATTATAAAACGATTGGACAAGCAAGTTCTAAACTATTCATCACCACAAGAAAATACCACAAGAGATAAACTTAAATTTTATATATTTGTACAATTGATAAGGGTCCTTTTCATAAGGTCAGGTCAATATTTTATCATGTTCAATTTAACCATACATTTAAAGGGCAACCATTATACCTTTTTCATGTTTACACCCACTCCTTACGAAATGACTCTTGTTTCTCCAAAGAAACAACAGCCCTTAAGGTAAATATATATTTATGTATGTACCTATACACAAATATAATAATCGATTTCAGTCAACTTTTGTCCATTAACTTAACAAACTTTATTCCATCGGCATTGCGCAGAACTATATAGGTATAAACCATTGAATAGTAAAACATTTCTATGTGATGTGCTAAGCATATATTTATATCCTTCAAGCTGGTGTGATGGGTAGTATCTTAAATCCTTTACGTTCCTAGTCGTCTTCGTTACAAATTTCCAAAATCGATTCAATTGAAAACTTAATTTATTAATAAATAAAGGGTCTTATCAGCTTTCCAGCCCACCTACTTTCTCATGTACATAGGTTAGGTATGTGTATCTAAGTAGTTGCTATAGTTTCTCTTTTCACATGTTGAACAAAAGGATATATGAAATCTAAACCCGAAACAAGCCCGAAAAGGATGGACTTCGGATGGAATATTGCCTTTGAAAGGATTTACACAAATTTTATCGACCCCAGTGGGTAAGATGACACTAATCCGATTATAATGGTTGTGCTTCGCAGGCCATTAAAAAAAAAGAGCTTAGTAAAAAAAAATAAACATTTAATGTGCCATTAGTCAAAGCGACCGGTTTGGCTGCTTGTCAAAGTTATTTCTTCCACTTAATTCCTCCAACTAATTTTTTTTTTTTGCTTCCTCGGTTGCCGATTGGAATGTCATCTTTTCGAGGCATCAGGCTTATTTTTTTTCTTTGAACTTAAGACTCTGGCACAAACGACAAAGTTACTTTGAACAACAGTGTCAAGTTGAATGTCGATATATCGATCGAGACTCGACTCCAATGGGTATAACGAAGGAGGCAAGTTCCTAGTACACCTAGTCATTTGTCAAAGTCTTAGGGAAAGCCCTTTATACCCGATCCCTTTTTTATATGAGGAGGGGTTGTCAAGCTACCACGAAACTATCGGAGACCGCCATTAATTTTTAATTTATTTACTCCTGCGGTAGATTGTTGTGGTGAACATTAACTGCAGTCTTCTTCCTTGGTTCCTTTTTGGCAAAAAACAGGAAACAGCAAACACAGGACGACTTTTGTATATGTACGTGTCTATGTTTTAGGTGAGTGTTGTAGATATTTTTGTGGGTGGCTTTGCCAATCAATTTGTTTCGCTCGGGTTTTCCTGGAGACTGTCGGTGGGGCTTATTTCTGTGTGTGCATACAGATAGTGGCTTTTGTTTTGTGCGTTGGGTATTCGTCTATTTATGGATGGTTGAGCGAAACTTAAGACACACAGAGACACAAGGAAGGAAATGGAAGATTTCTGGTGACAGTTTATTAGATTTCCTGCAGCATAAGGATGACAGCTCGTGATGGGTGATACACAGGATGCTATTAACTTAATTATGCTGATTTGATTTCAAAAATTAAGAATGCTTTTCTTTTTTTGTGTGTATATTTAAGTTTGTACTTCAAATACAGATCTTTCATTGTTACGAAAATTAACTTTAATTCAAAGGATTTTAAGTTTTTGGTTATAAAAAATATTTTATGAAATCACATACAAATTTTTGAAATTTTCTATGTTCAATGACGAAATTGAATTTAATGGAGAGTGAATGATTTGGGCCCAAGTCACAAAAAAGAAATTGGGCAAACACCATGACCTTCTAAATGAAAAGCCTTAACTTTTCAAATTTTTCCTTTGTATACATCACAAGACTTTAGACATTGTGCAAAATTATAGAACTCTACGATGTCAGAAAGTGCTCCAAAATTTTGATGATTTGGTCAGTCTGTAGTCAGTTCAGGTTTTTGTGATTTTTGTGATTTTATTAGGCGCTATAAAACTACTACTATAATTATTTTACTTGTAGCTTGAACATTTTTTGGTTAATTTTTTTTGGTAGTCAACAGAATTTTATTATTATAAATCAAATTTCAAAAATAGAATTTTGCAAGTTTCAATCCAAAACTTGAAAATGAATGAAAAACTTTTTTTTGCATCTGTTTCAAAATTTTGTTGGAAAACATCACATTCGAGTCCACCATACCAAAAACACAAAGGAGAAGAAAAATCAAAACACTCCCACATCTCTCATCAAAAAAAATACATTTTCACCTGACTATTACTTTTTTTTATGAAACAGTAGATTCCTTATGTTTTGTAACCACTGTGAAAATAAAAACAAAAATAATACAAACACCCATATCGTTACAGGTATCATCTTCAAAGAGCTTATTATCCCCCATATCACATCCTTACTTACAACTTGTGCCAAAACCAAAGGTGTACTTTTGTCTTACCTGTAAAAAGAAAAACAAAAGAAAACATATGTATATTAACATTTCTGTATAGACAAAGAAATACATACATAGGTTATTTATAAATGGTTACAAACGTTCTTGAATGTGAATAAATAGCTAAGGTTCTATTCCCATGAGAACATTTCCTACAATATCTGATGACACGACCTCATTTTGTTTAAATTTTTCCCTTAGAGCATAAAGTAACCACTTTTGAATTATACACCTCCTTCATGTTTTTTTTGAATCAGATTAGATATTACCCTATTTACCCTAACCCTTTTTTCTTTAGAAAAAAAAAAAGAAAACAACAACAAACACTATGGTTACTGATGGGGTTTTTACAACTCATAAACTAAATCAACTTGTTGCCCATATTTGTTTTTATTTTTCATTTTTTTTGTGTTGTTGTACCCTAAGGCTTTTCTATAAACAACCCTTGTTGACAAATTTGAAAACCAAATGTAATATCCTTAATGCTCACCGTTTTCTCCACCACGAACCACTTAATTCTCAGTCACCCCCGTTGATGGAGAGAGAAGCAACTTGCTTGGTAGATGGGTATGCACTTTTAATTTAACCGTACATCATGAGCTAGCGCACCAAGCACTACTAAGCACTACCAACCAGTCCTGGGTTCCCATATAACCAAGAAACTAGATTGCTGTCATTAAATTAGTGCGGTTATCGACCAAAACACTGCCCAAGGGGTAAAATGGAACACCAACACCCCCTCTATACTGCAGCCGCGCCGCCTCTACCAACGACCCCTAGTGTAATCCTTTCAAATTACAATTTGTCTGTCTGCACTTTCTGCAACAGAGATAACCAAAACACTAACTACTACATGTAAGTTAAGTTTGTATGGGTTTTTACATAGTCATAGGAACAACAGGCAGATGGGGGCACAGTGATAAGCGTCTCCATCATGAAGTTCCATATTGATTTTCTCATACCCAACTCCCATTTGTATACCGTTGCGTTGTAGAAGGAACGCGCCAAATGAGTGCTCCTCTTTTATTCTTTCATTTCTCGCACAGAGAGCTGTATAAGAGGTTCGGTGAACAACATTTTTTTGTTCCACCTTCTCGCACTCCTCTAGGCACTCCTTAACAGCAACAGCGCCCTCTTTATTTTATTTTTTTTTTCAGCTCACATTACTAAGTGCTTTTTGGAACGCCATATAGGTATCGCGAATGCTTGCAACACTAAAGATTTTATTTTTATACAACAAGACGCGGCGTGACCTGCTTTACCATCAGCTGCAATTGCATGGAAGAATATCTCGTATAACGGTGAAGGAGGCATTTCTTTATTTTTTCTATTCTATGTATTTTATTTTGTTTTGTAAAGAAGAAAAAAGGCACAAAAAAAAAACAAAAATAAGCAATTCTAGTCGTTTGTTTTATTGTTAACCATTTTTAGGATGCACTTAAAGTTTTTTTTTTTTGGGTACCCTTTTCATTTCTGGGTGCTTTTTAATAGGCAAAGTAACTTTGAATTTGTTTTTTGTTTTTTTATAGTGCTATGCCTTATCGGTGTGTTTTGTATGTGACATAGTTGGAATGTGAAATTGTGCCTGCAAGCAATTTATAATTTTTTTTTTTTTGCTTTTGACATAAAATCCGGTTGTATATATTATGAGAGTGGAAGAAGGTGCCAAGTGGGAGAAAAAGGGTTGACATATATTTTCTTTCCTTTGAAATTGTTTCTATGAAATTTTTGTTGACATAATGTATGTTGTGGTTGACGGGATTGGAGATTTTTAAGAAACGAAAAAACGACAAAACATTTAAAACAGAAATTTCTAAAATGAATGAAAACAGAACATTTTGAATTGTTTCAAAAAACAAAAACAAAAACAAAAGGAACTGATTTCAACCGATTCAAATTGTTCAATCGGTTATTCTAAAACGGGCCAAATCATGGCTTTTCTTAAACAGCACTGGGAATAAGTCCAAAATACATAATGCGTGAGTTTGTTAACATGTCAATGGCAAAGAGTTATCTAAAATTTGAAAAACACACAAACTAGAAACTCGAAAATCCAGATACCATAATATTCAAAAATCTTTTTTTGAGAATCATTACATTTTTTTTTTTTGAAAACAATGACGAGTTGTAATTTAACTTCAAAAATAATAAAACAAGGTTTTTTGGAATTTTCAAATGTGTAGATCAATAAAACCTGAATTGATAGAGCAGTTCTGAGATTGGATTCGCGTCGACCATGTACCATCAGAGCTTTAAAAACTGTTGTTGAAAAAAATTTCGAAAGCTCTAACATGAGTTCCAATAAACCAAAAAAACATTTTTTCAAGAGTTTTTCAGTTTTCAAACGAGAATATCTGAAAAACCTGATGTGTTGGAATTCCCACGCCAAAAACATTTGAAAAAATATGCTTTGATTTTTTTCTAACTGAAGCTAAACTGAAACCTTTTTAAAATGGTAAGCTGTACGTGCACAATTAAGTCTTTAAATTTCTTTTAAAATTATCCCTCTTTTAATGAGTCTAAACATTCTACCAATTTCGAATATTTGATGGTTTGATTATCAGGATTTTAATATTATATTATACCCTTGTTTCATGGAAGCACACACATTGACCATGATCTCTTATTAAAACCCAAAATTTTAACCTGCAATCATAAAATTAATTCAATTTCAAAGCTCCACCGTATCGAAAACCACAAAAACCAGAATTAGTATACTATGTTATAATGCGCCTGCAAATTATTCATATGCCTAAAATACCTTTCCCACTTTCGTTAATTGTGCACATTTAAACACTAGACCATATGCCTCAACACATTAAATCATTTTGATAACGCAAAATAAACCCACAGCATAACACAATTGGTGTATACGTTGTATTTGGAAAATGCATGGAATATAGTAGCCATATAGAAATTGATTGCGAATTAATTCAAAACCTTACAGTTTCTAGCTCTACCAGTTTTTTCACCTGCCATATAACATCATCGTCATCGTCGTCATCATCACCTGCATAACAAATTGTTATCATTGAAAACAGAAGAACTCTTCAATTTATTTAATCGATATGCTTTATCAAAAGCTGCCCCATTTCCACGTCAAGGAATCCAAAACAAAACAACCAAAAACCTAAACCTAAACAACGAGTGGGTGTGAATTGAGAGTGAAACAGTTTCCGAGTTGCTAATTGAGAATTTGCCTAAAGAAAATATAGCCAACCAAAAAAAAAACAAAAAAAAAACTCTATCATCATCATCATCGTTGGTATATCCCTCCAAATCCGTCCGCCTTTTATCTGTACATCCATTGCAGATCTATTCAACCATCCATCATCGTGCCGCCCGCGCCCCCAAACATCAATCAATATTTTGAGGGTTGCAAAGAGTCTCATGTAGTAATATAGTTTCACGGGAACACAGAAAACACGGAACAGGGTGGCAACATGATGGCTGATATGGGAATCTCCGTTTCGTATCGGTTTTTGTAAAATTTAATATCCTCTGATTCTGTTCTGATGTTGGTAGCAAGTATCCGTGCGGAGGTTCCACCCCAAGACAGTTTGGTTGGGGGTTTGAGTGTTTCCTAGCATCGGTCTCAGTTGCGTTGATGTTGTGGAAGGAGGGAATGTTGTGTTTTACTATAGGAATATAATCTCTGACAAGGGGATGTTTTTTTTCACGAGTTTTTGTTGCCATCGTAAAATGGTAACCATAGAAATGCTTTTACGATAAAAAAAAAAAAAACGGAGCTTATACATTTTTGTTTTGAATCCTGAAATAGCTAAAAACTTGCTTTTTATATACCTATGTACCTTCAACAAAAAAAAAAATAGATCAATCGAATGTTTACAAAAGAGGAAATTCTTGGAGGCTTCCGCCAATTTCGATAATCAACCCTTTTGATGGCACAAACGTGACTGACTATTTTACCGCAAAAGAGTTTCTGCTCCAGCAGAAGCAGCATCAGAAACAAAAGGGAATTGAATTCTGGCAGAACGAAAATTCCGAACACATATTGGTGGTATATTATGGTTTTTGGGGTAAAAAGGTTTAATGGTATTTCCTTTATATCGACTTATCACAGCTCTGGGTGAAGAAGTTATTGCGCTCAAAGTTATTTTCAAGTACATATACTTATACATACATATAAACATATGAGTCTACTGAAAAAAGCACATAAATATGAAGCATATTGTAATTCAGATTTTTAACACCTATTCGTTTATTTTGTTTACCATATGTTACCTATAATATAATTTAAACGAGCTTAGGTTATTAAAGGGAAAGTCTTAATTTTTTAAAAGCTGTTTTTCCAAACATTAGGGTGATTCTTAGAGCAAAACAAAAATTACAGGCAAAAAACGTCAAAAAAGAAATATAAACCAATTTAAAAATAAATAAAAATAATTGAAAGAAAAAAATAAAAACGTTTTAAAAATAAAATATCTAATTGAAAAAATACGATTGTTAAAAAAATTATTGTGAAAAAAAGTGCCAACAAAAAAAATTTGGTCACAAAATACTTCAAAGAAATGTTTTTTGAAAATTGGCGAAAAAAATCACTTGTTAAAAAATTCTGTTGAAGAAATGTCGTATTTGAGAAAAATTTTTGTCACAAAAATAAAAATGTGAAAAACAAAATTTGGTCAAAAAAAAAATTGAAAACAGAAAAAAAAAAACCAAAAGTTGAAAAATATTTTTTTTCTTATGTTATCAAATAGAAGCTTAAAATAAATTTCGTGTTTGTTTTTTGAAATATGGAATGCAATGAAGTCAAATGGCTTTATTGTATTTTCAAAAGTCGTTTTGGAATTTGTTGCACTCGAACGCGGAAAATACTTTTTTAAAAAAGTTTCTAAACTTCCAAAAAACGTACTATTATTTTTGGTTTTCGATTCTCTCATAAACGGTTTAAAGGATTGTATTAAAAAATTTTTAAAAATTATTTTAGTTTTAATATCGAAATTTTTAAACAAATGTTTTTTTTTGAATTTTCGAAAAAAAAACAATGGGCTATGTTCAAAGTCGTCTGACAAGTTGTTTCTTTGTCTCTTATAAGCTAACCTGGAGTTCATGTTATTCATAGACAATTTACACCTGGGTCTAGAAGATAAACTGGAGATCAATCCTTAAAAACGGATGACTCTTTGACTAAGTTGTTTTTTTCTATCTGTCAAAAAATGGATTCGATTTCAATGGATTGACAGACAATAGTACTAAAATTGTAGTAGAATTCTGTTTTTTACTAAATAGAGCTGCCAAATTCTTTATGAATAGCAGCTGTTTTCAATCTGTGTGTTAACTTTAGACTCGAGGCCAGTTGGACTCGGTTTTAAAGTTTGACTATGAATAAGCCCCAAAATTTTTTTTTTTGAAAAAGGATGCGGATGTTGTTTTTAAAATTTTGTTTTAAATTTATAATACTAATCAAACTTTCAGAAAAAAACGCTCTAGTGAGTTAAATTTCGATTGGAAAAGCCAACGTTTTTTCCACTACAATAATTTATGCTGAAAATATTAACAGTCCAATATTGTCAAGCACTGTGTCGGTTTCAAATATAAAAAGTGGTTTTATCGTTTCTTGGAATACACACTGTGTTTTAAGATTAAAAATGTTTCAACTTTATGGTATAGTATATGTAAATTTTTTTTACGATGTGAGTGCGTACTAACTGTTTACTGAAATCATCTTTCCGCAGAAGTAATTTAATTTTATATTAAATTCTTGCTTGTGCAAGCGTCTTTTCAAATAATTATTTCATCTGCCTCATAAGCATTTACATTTATTTACAGAGTCTCTTCGAAAGATCTACATAAATATACGACAACGTAAATTTAACAATCACACCACAGCAGAAACAGCGCATTCAAAAACAAAGTACACATACCTTACCTGTGCTCTTCCTCCTCATAAACTTTTTGGTTATTAATTTAATAACGTGTTTGCATCATTACTCCTGTAAATTTTTAATGTCATTTGCTATGTGTCGTCAGAATAATTCACGAAAAGAAAGGTATAACCAAAAACAATAAAAAAAAAAAACGCCCAGAGAGACAAACCGCTAAACCACGACACGAATTTCACACGACAGCGAATTATTATAGCAGTGCGTTTGAATCTCTAACGTGCAACAAAGAAACACAAATCAGGACATGGAATATAGGTAAAAGTACCTACATACACATAGGTACCACCAAGTCCTTTTCTGTCTTCATGAATATTCATAAGCGAGACAAAGCTAAGGATACATGAATGAATTATGAATCCGAAGGTAAGTCTTTGCCTTGATAGAAGCGGGAGGAAGGACGAGGAGACTTATCCACTCCCGCACCATCCCCAGCAAATTTGTTTCTACAGAATTAAATTTTTTTTTGTCATTAAGCTTACATTAAATTTGTTTAAAAGATTATAAAGGTGTGAAAGTAACAGTGTGTGATATGAACGTGAAAGCTGACATTAACTATATTGTCCTAGAAATTGGGTGGAAACTTCTATCAGCTATTTGTATAGTGTCAAAATGACAGTTAACATGTTGTACATTCAAGATTCAACATATTTTAATGACGTAGGAAAAATTTTTCTTTTTTTTTTGTATGAAAGGAAAAATATTAAATCGCACTCACTCAAACCGATTTATGACCAAAAAAAAAAGGAGCATCATAGTCTGGAGAAGACAAGGCATACCGGAAATAGAGTCGGTTCTCTGATGTGGGGAAAAAGAATACTGGACATCTGCACAATGGGAGATACGAAAATGCTCACCATGAGGCACACTGACTGTTGCAACTTTATTTTCTGACAGTTGAAATATGAATTCAGTACTCGTATGACAGGAAAAGGAATAATAATTTCCGGCAAGTTTTTTTTTTTTTTTTTTAGTTTTATTCTTGGAAAATGGAAAAGGAAATTTGGAAACTAGTCATCATCATCAGTGTGGCTATAACAGCATGAAATAAAGTTTTGAAAAGTTAAATGTAGAAATGGGAAAATATATATTATAGTCAATGCGCTCATGATGATGCTGCTCATGGACTTGAAGTTAATTTGGAAAACACATCATTTTCAAATTTGTACAAAGTTTTTAAACTGAAAGTTCAGAGTAATAGCGAAAACTATTTTAGAAGTTAGGTTAGGTTTTGATTTGATTTATTTTTTTTTTGTAAGAATGAAAAGAGTATAAAACGTACAAAATATTATGGTTAGTGAATTTAGTGAAAAGATCAAAAGAGAAGTAATTTAAGTTTATTTAATTAGCTTTTGGAATTAATGTAGCTTAAGTTTAAAGGTAAACTTTTGGATGTGTGTTGTTTATGAAAATAAAATAAATATAAATATACACGCTATAGTTGAGGGCAAGTAGTCCAGTAAATAAAGGTTTTTTAATCAAAGTGATTGCAAAGTTTTAAAATTTGGTACACTAGCTGAAACACTATCTTTAAAAAAGTACCCAAAAATCCGACCGGCAGTGAAGAGAATCATTTTTTTTTAGCTCTTCACGTTGTTAGAAATAGTTACGGTAATGAAAAAATATTCTGCAATAATAAAGCTTATTAAATTTACTAAAAAAGGAAGATTATATTAATTTCTTCCTATTTTCTATAAAAAAAAGTGTTTTTTTTTTGATAATTCTCAATTTTTTTGAAATTCCTTTTTTTCAAGAAAATTGTTATGAATGTTTGTCTTATGAAAAACTTTGAAAAAAGTTGAAAGACGACTTAATTTTGATGATGATTAAACAATACTAAAAATCCAATGAGATTTTTTTTTTCTTTAATTAATTTCTTTGACTTTGACCATTTATAACGTAAAAACGATTTGGTGGATCCAATATTGGAAAATCTATAAATTATTTACGAAAACATTACAAAAACTCATTTTTTGTAATTTTTCAAAAATTCACAGAAAAGGTTAAATAAAAATTTCTTCATCATTTTTTAAATGAATCTTTTAGGAATTTAGTTTTTTTTTTTAACTAAACGCTGAATAAACGTCTTTACTGACAGATATCTTTGATTTACTTTTAAAAAAATTCTTAAAATTCAAATGTTTTTTTTTTTGTTTATGAAAAGTTTTGGGTTGTGCTATTTTTTGCAATTTTTTTATATTGTGCGCACACAAAATGGGTTTTGACTACCCTTAAAATGTTTAAGTGCGAGCGTTATGAAAATCTGAATATCTCCCAATATCTTGAAAAAACAAATTGAACATTTATTTAAAACCAGAAACATAAATTTTGAGATTGGTTCTTGTTTCCTCTCGATACGACCATTTTTCTTCATACAACACAAACAAAAGTCGAAAGAAAATCGGTTTCCAAGGAATTTTGAAACAGACATGTATTTTAATATACATTTATGGTGCTAAATGTTGAAATATAAAATGGCAAAAAAAATTAAGAGATCATCCCATTATACAATTAATGTAGATTTTTTATTATTATTTGTTAAATAGTAAAATATTAATAAAGAGAATCCGATTTATGAACAAAAACTTATTGAAATTTAAGATTTTCATATTATTTTAAAAATAATACCACTTACATAAATATACATTTATACAATAACACGCAGAAAGTTTTGTTTTTACAAAGTTAAGTTATTAATAAAAAAATAAAATTTTTATTTTCTAATTTTTTCAATTTTTAAAATTTTTTTTTAATTGTTTTTGTTCATAGAGAATTTAAATAGTTCATAAATACTAGATAAGTCAAAACTACAATTAGATAAATGTGTGTTTGAACTCAAGTGAGCAGAACATTAATTTTTACCAAAACTATTGGAGCAGACATTTCAATGCTAATCAAGCACTAATCAAAACAAAGCTTGTTTTGCTAATCTTATTCTGCTAACTTAATTCTTAGTAATAAACAATTTTTTCTTGAAAATCTTATTCGAAGTGTATTCCTTCAAATTGTATTTCATAATGCAATATAAAGCCATTGTATTAAATACAATTCAAGCTGAAAATTATTTAATTTAGAAGTAAGTCGGTGGAAATTGAAATAAATTAAGAAAAGAAATGAAAAATTAAATTCATTCAAAAAATTAAAGGAATTTTTGAAAAACGGCACATGATGGAACAAGCTCCAGTTTTTTGATACTGTAACTCATCAAGAGGTGAAAACTAAGTACTGTTTACTGAGGGACTCTTAAATCACAAACTGTTTGGATAAAGTACTGTTGATTTTTTTTCGAGAACGGTACGATGAAAGAACTTCTAACAATCAGTCAAGGGAGCGTCAGCAATTCCATACTTGTACAATTATTATTTAGAAAATCAACTTCCACAAATGTTTCTTTTACGTTCATAAAACATCTTAGAGTATATATAATATGGAGTGCTTGTTCTTATATCAAATACATTGTAACGCCTGAAGCACAGATAGGGGGCGCTAGTATCTACTTTCTTACAGTTTCGGGAAGCAGCGCGGACCTGTTTTTTAATCATCTGTCAGTCCGCGCTGCTTCCCGAAATTAGCGAAATTAATGAAACTAGCGACCCCTATAAAAGCTTCACGTTTGAAATTGAACAAGCACTCCATATTATATGTATTGTATATACTCTAAGTAAAACATTCACAAAAACATTCATTCAGTTTCAAACAAAATCAATAAAATTTAATTTTTATTGTTTTGTACAACTGGAAAAATGTTATTTAACATTTAAATTATTCTTTACTATTATTATCATGAGGATGAAGTACCTATTTGTGATTATCATGAACATTTTAGTAATTGTTCTATTTCTAGAATTTTTCTTGGAATACGAAAACACCGCGGCGTACATTTGCCTGCCATAAAACGCTTACTTCTCTTTTAAAACAATTCAAGGTCATAAAAGTACTAGCTGATGTAATCTGAAATATTCTACCAAAAAGACAACAACACAAATTTAACTGACTCCACCATGAGCAACCTTGAAACCAACCCAAGAACAACGCTAAAGTGAGACAAAAAAAAATAATACCCAACGAAATTCTTTGTAAAACACAACAAAAACCAGTTTCTGTCTCTCAATCCCAGATAATTCCCATAGTTTCATCGCTTGTGTCCATTTTACTTACCAAAATCGATGCAATATCGTCAGTGTCACTTCCTAGGCCTTTTATCGGCGGATACTTTTGTGGACTATGTCCACCACCACCTGGTCCACCTCCTGTCCCGATCAGGCCTTGCTGCTGTTGACCGCCGATGCCGATACCTCCGCCACCGCCTCCGTCGCCTCCACTATCGTTCTCTTGCTGATCTAAGTTAAAGCTCAAGTCTAAATCCTGTGGCAGCTTTTCATATTTATTTTGTTTCATATTTTTCACCATGACACGAACACAAATCGACTACTTAAAAGGACAAAACAAAATCAGGACACAATATGATAACGAACTCACAATAAACAAAGAATATTTAAGTAAAAAAAAGAAGCCTTGCAGCAATCCCGACTTCCGAGCCAAATGCGACGACGAAGCTGAGACTGACTGTGGAGCAAGAGCAAGAAAATCGATTTAACTGCTTGTTTGACGGTAGGCCAACAACAGGTCTCCTCTATGAAGCCCTGGAGCGCGATAGAGGAGTTCTGGTAGAGTGCACTTTAATCCACACTTCTCTCACATTCACTAGGTACTTCTATTGCTCCAATTGCTCTTAATTGGATATTTATTGAATTTTCTATTGGAATTTCTCTCTAACTCTAAAAAAAAGGATGATTCTCACTTCTTTTGTTTTGGAAAAATAAAAATGTGAATCATCGGTTGTCGTGATGGTTCGTATTCGTTTGGCAGCACATCAACCGCACTGAATTGATTTTTCCCAGACACACCAGCAGGCAGTGTAGCGTCCAGAATAATGCACCACAAATTAAAAAAAAAAACGAAAATTAACTTATTAGATGGGAACGACGACACAGAAATCACTAATTATTATTTTAAGGAATTTCTATGCCAGTTATTTTCACTGTGAGCCAAGGACATGGCAAGGAGTTAACCGAATTTGATGGTTCTTGGTGGTCTTCGCCTCCACCTAAAAATCTCTTTGTGGCCTTTGAATTTAATTGAAAATTATGACAGAAAAACTGAGAATTGTTACGCGACGCGCAGTCCTACCGGTTGGACGATTGCTCTAGCTTTGACAGTCAATGGAAAAGTCGAAACGTGAAACAGCGACAAAGATTTTTCTTCTTTTGGATTTTCATCAACGACAACGATTTGTGTTCAGCGCAGTTCAATTCAAAAAAAAAAAAAAACAACAACACAGGCGCTGTAGTTGTGTTTGTCAACGATTCTGTTGAGGGGGTGGATTTTTTTTTGTTTTGTTTGGTGGAGATGTCAGAATTTTTAAGGAATCTAGTACGTTTTGGATTGTATTTTGTGGGTAGTAAAAAACATTTAAGGGATAGTTCACATCGCTTTTTTGAATTTTTTTTAGTTTATCTAAAATCAAATGGAAAATATTTATGAACATTTTAGAAGGAAATTCCTATATCAAATAATTCAGGCAAAGTCTTTGTGATTAAGATTTAATTTAAGGAATATGATTAGAAACATATTCCTTCAACAATCGAACAAAAAAAACTAAACCGATTTGATTTTAGGTGATTTGAATCTGATTCTCATACTTATCAGAATTGACTTACTAAAGTTAAAGGTTAATGGCCAGAGGGATTTTCTTCAAACTTTGGACTTAAATTAAATTAAATTAGTTTATCCCTGCAGTGCACACGTGGGGCCTGACAGGCCCGAGTGAAAATTAAAATACGTACAAAATTGGAACCGTCTTTGGAAATAAAATAATCTTTCATCTACTTTCCTACAACGTCGACATGTATCCTCGAACACAAAAATAATATTTTTAATTTCCTCAATAATTTCTACATTTGCTCATAAAATTGTATGCACGGGCCTCTCAGGCCCCACGTGTGCAATGGTGTGATTTTTTTTGAGGTGTGCACTGAAGGGTTAAATTAGGTTCCATAGAGGGAAAATTTAAATTTTTGTTTCGCTTCAAACATAACGGTAACCCCTGAGACAAAAATAATGATCTCCAAAAGAGGACTCAAACGATTTTGATAAAAAAGTGGGGTTTTGTAAGTAAGTTGTTATTGTTGTTTCATCGTCGCCTAATATAAAAATTCGTTTTCCAAGTTCTATGCAAGTTGCATATTTCTTTCATACAAAAATTTAAGTAAAATCCATGATGTCGTTTTCGAGTTCAACAAATAAAACCCTTCTTTAAACATTTATTTTAGGTTATTTGTTTTGTGTATCTACAAAAGTTCTATTTGCCAAGATCTTAGAGGCTACAAAGTGCGAAGAGGATGATTTTTACTGTGCTGGAATATTAATAAAAATGATTTCATATTGTGCTGATGAAGAAAATAACCAAAAAAGCTTAGTTACAAAAAAAAAACAAAAGCTACTAGAACAATGAACGGACAGTTTATTTTGAAAATAGTGAAAGAAAACATTTAATTGAGAAATGAGTTTGATGTGTCTATGTACAATGTCCAATCCACATTTGTTCCAGTTGCGCTTTCTTGAGGATTCTCCTCTACCACTGTTGTCGGCTCTACTGCACTGCCTTCAGGAGCCCATAGTTATCTGTCGTTGTTTTCGGATTCAAAGCAATCCATGTCAAACCATCATGTTTGCGTGTGGGTCGACTGGAAGCTACCAATGAAATCACTATCTTGTCCACCGAATAAGCCCTCAAGTAAAGTTTCACAAGTTTGGGTGTGCTGGGTGATGCTTCCAGTTAAGGAGTTATCTCCATTGCACGAATCCAAAAGGCATTGTGTGAAACTGGTTTGAGTTTCAGTCGAGACCATCAGCTCATCATGTGCTCCCGATAAGTACTGGCCACTTCGGGCTGGATCGTGATCATCAATCGTCGACCAATTGGTTTGCGTTTGTATATCAGCAAGACCGAGTTCCGATAGGAATTCATCACAAGTTTGTGTGTGCATGTTGGAATACAACATTGGATCATTTGTGCTTGATATCAAATTGAGTTCTGTTTGAGTTTCTATATTGCAAAGCGGTAATTCAGGGAACATGCTGATTTCGGGTGCCTCATCAAGTTTTATTCTTTTCTTCGGAGGAAGAACAATGCTGGGAATAGTATCAATTTCTGTCTGTGTTTGGCTATCTTTGGGTTCGGGAGGAATATAAAAGTTAGTCACCCGTGTCAATAGCTTTGGAATAGCAACTTTTTCCTCAGATGGTAATTTCCTCTTAACTTGATGACCCTTTCTTTTGGCATGAGTTAGAAGTGCTTCCGAGGAATCATACTTCCAACCACATTCATCACAACAATACTCTTTGCCACAATTTTTTTCATGAGATTCTCTCATAGATTCTGTACCGAATGCTTTGCCGCACTTGGTACAAATAAATTTCTTTTCGGCGTGGACTTTTTGAAAGTGTTGTTTTAGAAATTTCAAGCATTTGAAGCTTTTTTCATTCGCAGGACCATCATAATATGCACAATCGATTTGTGGACAAAAGAATAACTTTTCTGATTTGTCCTTGATGCAGCTTTCAGCAGGAAGTTTGTGGTGTTTCTTCAGGTGCATTTGTAAGTTTCCTGAATTTTTGAATACCGACTGACATCCATTGATTTCACATTTTAATTGGATTACATTGAGAAGATCCTCGGCTTTGGGTGTTATGTGAGTTATTGTTGAAATAAGTACTCCAGACATTTTTATGTAGATATTTATATATTTTTGGGTTTTAATTCACAAAATTCACAACAATTTATTGAACAAATTCAATAAACTGTCAGAATGTGGATTGTGGACTTTAATAAATTTTTTTCTTTGCCAACGGATGTGTTTGGAGAGTACGTTAAAATAAGTTGAAAACAAAATGTTAGCAAGGAATACAGGTTGATAAAATAAAATCAAATGCTCAAATGCAGTGTGTTCAATGGGTGCGATAGAGAAGTTAAATGACATGGAGAATAAACTGACAATAACTCACATAAATTGCCTATCAACTTACTAGTTACCCAACTGGCTTCAAAAAGGTCAAGCCATCTGACTCGTGAGTTTCTCAAGTTTGTGTTTGTGAGCAACGCAACCAAGTAGGTATAGCACCCAATGTTAAATATTTAAACTGTGGTTCATCATTTTTATCTATCAAATTTTTCAGGTTAGTAGATATTTTCCTGTGGTTAATGGGCAGTTTGTTCACAGTTGGTTAATTACAACTTTCAAAGGTTTTGTTTAAATGGCTCTGATCAAAAACCTGATTGGCTTAACATCTCGAACTTCGAATTCTTTTAGAACCAAACCAATTAGACAATACTTAAACCTTGGTTCATAATTTTGATTCAACGAATTTGGTGAACTTGCTACAGCTCAAAATTAGTGCACGCTCTAAATTCGCTGTTATCACACACCCAGAATATTAAAAATCAAAATTTAATTTTAGAAATCTATCACGGCTGTTCATGCAATCGCCTTAAGTCTTTGGAAAAGTGGTTATTTTAATGTTAATTCAATACAATACCAATGCAGCGATCCATGTTTACTGTTTAGAAACCTCAGCCAATAAAATTCTCAACGAACACTTCCACTTTATTTGTGGATAACAACTTCACTATGCAAACCAATGAAAAGCCAAACTGTCACCAAGTTGTCTTTTTTCTGTCAAAAAAACTTCATCAAAAAATTAAAAAAGAAAAAAAACCAAAACGAAAAAAAGGAGACGAAGCAGAATTTTCCTTTTTTTTTATAAAAATCAAATTTTTCCATAATTTTTACAAAACAATATCTTTCTATACGCATCTCGATCTGTATAAATCTCATAATTGATTTTATTTATAACAATAAGACAAACAAAAACAATAAAATATAAGAAGCCATGGCAAATGAAAACGAAGAAATCCTCCAAAACAACAACGAGACAGAAAGCAGCAATGAACACGAACAGACTTTGGCGAGCATTGGAGATAAATTGAGGAAGACTTCGTTGGGTGGCAATAATCCAGTTCAATCTGCGACTAATGGAGAAAACACAGACAACAGCAAATCTACAAAATTCACAACTGGTGTATCAGGAACAGCAGGAGGAGGAATGGGAGACTACAAGAATATCAGAGCAACAACAACCAGTGGTAAGAGAGGGAGTAGAGTTAGAAAAACTTATAAGTTTCATGATGAACGGGTGTTTTTTTATTTTCTAGCAATCCACAGTGAGACCCACACACAGCAGCAGCCAGTTCGGCGGGAGGAAAACCCATTCTCATTTAAGCACTTCCTCAATCGCGAGCCATCTTCCAGCTGTACTGCTAATAGCAGCAGTTTTGTCATCAACAGCTGCACTACTTCTCTTAGCAGTGATTCGGCAGCAAACAACAATGATACAGGAGCGACATCCTCGACGACGTATCAAACTTCTACAGGGGCGCGGCCAAAAGTTCCTCAATCTTCGTCGTCGTCGTTGATTGGCAATAGCGCAGCTGTAGCTGGTGGCAATGGTAATGTGAGCACGGGAGTTCCCTCGGAATCTTCAAAGATGAAGCGTTCGCCGCGCTTTTCCTCATTTGACTCGCAGGCGAGTCTAGCCGAGTACGCAGCAACTGGAAGTGGAGTCTTAGGCGGTGTCAGTGGTTCCTCGTCTTCAGCAGGAATCAACACTCGATCATCGCCCAGCTTTCGAATCAGTCAGAATACTGATGATGATGTGAGCTCGATTACTCCCAAAGAGGATCTACTTGCGACAGAAACCGATCGACAGCAATTTGCTCCCAGAAGGTCCTACTCCAACTACGACATCGAAGTTCACCCATCGCCTCGAAGAAGAGTTCCCGATGCAGCTCGTCTATCAGGGCGGGGCTTCTCAAAGCCCCAGCTTAGCCAAAATCATCACAATTCGTCGAGCAATCCCAATCAGCGTCCACCGAACCCAGAATTTGCCCCGGCTGCAGCTTTGCCTGACTTTGTCCAAGACCACTGGATGGACGCATGGTATTGCAATGAAATGAATCTGAATTCACCGCCTAATTCACCTAATTCCCCCATTGACTTTGTCGAAGACATAACTGGAGGAGTTGCCAGCCTGCCTGCTTCGGCGGGTTGTAATGCCGGCCAAGTGGCTGACACCAAATGCCAGACCTTGCCCGACTTTCTCTCAGACGGTCCGATAATTCATTCATCTCAACGATTAGCAGATGTGGCAGCAGGACTACCAGCTGCGGCAAATTGGTCAAATATGGATTCTCCAGAAGACGATTCGCCAAGTTTGCAGCTATCGAGGCTTAGGTTGGAGAATGAAAGGCTTTGTATTGAGCTAAATGAGACGCGGCAGGCCTTGGGCGAACAGACTAGACGAACTAATGAGCTGGAAAGATCTCTAGAGCAGACAAGATCCATGGAATCCGCATACAATCGAACAATGGCGCAAAATATTGGATTGGTTGAGGAGGACCTAGACCAAAGTAAGAAGCGCACAATTGCGGCCCAAAATCAGGTGGCCAAACTGAATTTACAAGTCAAACAATTGACGGTAAGTTGTGCTTCTTTTTTTTGATGAAACATAAATAATGGCCTTTTGTTTTTTTTTTTTTAGGCGGAAGTCAATGCACTTCGAAGGGAAAATGAATCACTTCGGGATGGCGACGGAGCTGTAGGCGGCAGCAGCAGTAATGAACAAAGACCTACCGCAGCCAGTTCCACGTCAAGAAACAAACCGTCCAGATCTCAACAGATCTCCAGAGAACTACACAGGGCAGCTGCTACTGCTGAAAGCAACTTGAGGTAGGTTTTATTGAACAGTCCGAAATTAAAAAAAAAAAACTAAAATTTAACAAAGCATTCCTTCTTTAGACGATACAAATTACGATTTTTCTCCAGCTATCCTATTTTTCATTCATACTCTGACCCGTTTCGAGTATTTAATTTGTTTTAGAACTTCCCATTTCATAGAAATTGAAACTTGCTTTACATAAAATTCATTGAATTTCTTTTGTTTTCTATACAGGCAACTCCTTGCTGGTGTCGATAATCTTCGTCAGCTGGCAGCCGATATCGAAAACACAGATAGCCGTTTTGACTACGATGATTCTTTTATTTCATCAACCTATCCACCGATGTCTGATGATTTTCTAGAAGGCTGCGATGACTATGACGAGTATACCGGCGGACCGGCCTTGTAATAATCTAAATGCAAAGTTCACACACCCACCATTCTCCCCGCATAGATCCTCTCACTAAACAAAACTTTGCGCTGCTGTTCCAATCAAAACAAAACAAAAAAACATTAAAAAGTAAACAGAATGTTATGCTTTTAGAATAAAAAAGGTTGAACCAGCACAATGTGAAAATGTTAAAAAAAACACCCACTATTCTGTTCAAATTTTAATTTATAACATAAAAAACAATTTGTGTTCTTGTTGTTTATAACCATGTTTTTTTTTCTTTTTATTTTATTATTTTAGTTATGGTCTTTCTATTACATAATGTATTTCTCAAGCCTTTTTTTGTGCAAATAAATGGCTATAAAATTAGAACCTACGAAATATAAAGAACCTAAAATTGAGTGATAAAGGAAATAAGATAAAAAAAATATACATATTTATTTTCAAAGAAAAAAAAATAACAATATACATTTTAATAATTATTATAAAACGCAAAAAGAAAAAACAAACTTATATTTACGGGAAACGAAAAAGTTTTCACTTAGTTTTGTTTTATTTAATTAAAAAATAAAAAAAAATTTAGGAGAAGGACATTAATGATGAAGGATTAAAAGGAATATAAATTTTTAAATTATGTATATGTAATTATTACTATTATTTTTATTGCTATATTATATACCTATACCTATTGATAACCTATGGCTTGCGTTGATACAACTGAAAGTAAATACATGTATATGTACATAAATATACGTATATTATTATATATAAATATATTTTAAACAAATTAAAAGAAGAATGATAAATCTACTTATAGCAAAATCAAAGTGATTAAAATAAAAATAAAAAAAGCACTTAAAAAAGAAACAAAAAATGATGATTAATTATTATTATTAAACATAAATAAACAAGAACAAATAATCATTGCAAGAAATTTTTCTTATTTAATATTTTATGTTTTTTTTATCACGTTTCTATAAACTTGAACTTAAATAACCTTTTCGATTTTAAAAACTTTTTAGCTGCAATTTTTATGGAAATTCAAGTCAGAAGAATTCTCTAGATAAAATCAACTTCCATCAAGACGGAACAAGTTCAATACTTCTATGAGAAGTTAACCTATGAACTTTAGTTCAATAAGAATCGCGTTTAACGGACCCAAGTCACCCGCTTTTACGAGATTTTTTGATTCCCCATATGCTCTGGTAAGCAGGGTTGGAAAAGGATTTAAGTGAAGTTCATAGATTTGCTCTATGTAAGGTGATTATTAGTCGTGACAATTACAGTTTTGTAATTTAATAAGGCTATGATTTTCTGCTGTTTAAGTTCTACATCGGAAGGTTAAGGACGTAGAACATTGAACATTATTCAATTCCTTATTACTTTATGTGTAGAATAAAATGCATCCGAGGGCTGCATGTAATTTTTTTTGTTTTCCGATATTCGACATGAATACATTTTATAAATTCTTCTTTTTTTTAATTTCTGAAGCAATTATTCGTAATGATTCTAGAGACATAGAAACACAAAGTCTTGTCAAAGTATTTAATTTAATTTAATTTAATTTAATTTAAGCGGTACAGTTTATTAACAAACTGAAAATTTTTACTTATTTTTATATATCCCTTAGCGGCTTGGATGGTATTTGCAATGCTAAAAACATAAAAAATGCTACGCAAAAACTTAAAGAATGTTTTGGAGTGAAATGGTAGTTTTTCAAGCAAGATTAATGTTTTTATGGATAGAAAAAATGTTCTTTAAAAAATCATTGGAACACGATTTTAATTAATATTGCTTTATTCCTTGCTAAAACAGCTTATAAGAAATATCGAACATCGATATTTTTTTTTTCAAAGTGAATTAAAGCATTTTTTGCTTATTTTATTTTTTAAGAACATAAAGTTCAATATTTTAATTTAAAAACTGTTGGGGCTAATTTTTAATTTTTTACTTGATACAAATTTCACTAAAACAATAAAGAAAATTGAAAATGCTTGTGAATATTTAAAAAAAGGATTTTTCCTCGATTTTTTTCTACGAATGCATTACTAGTGCAACCATGTTTAAAAATATATTTTAACCAATGACAAAAATAATATTCCAACCACGGTCACCCTGTAGTTTTCATTCTTATCAATACTTCTTCACTCACAATCATAAATTGATAAACATATAAACAACCATCCAGAATTAATAAACCAAAGATGTAATGCCCGGCTCGCTTACCGCTCAAGCAATGTTTATAAATAAGACTCAAGTAGGTATTATATACCTACCCTCTTTGGCTTCCCTCCAAAGATACACCATATCAACATTATACAAAGGCTGCCACAAGAGAGAGCTAGAACCATGTTAGAACCTAGAAACCGAACCCAATAAGTCTATGTACTTTGCTGAATAAGTGAATGCCACAAAACAGTTCAATTTAAATATGAAAATAAAATCGACTCAGTCAGTAGTTGTTTAAAAGAATTCTAATAGAACGGTTGATTCTGCTTCTGATAATAATAGACTGTTATTGTTCCATTAGTCGGTTAGTGTGTTTGGCTTTGAATTTCTGATCTTGTTGATCCACGATAAATTGAAGCCAAAGTAGTGCTTCAAAGAATAATAATAAAAAAAAAAACAAACTTGTTCCGCGTATGCAAATTAATTGAAGAAAAAGATTGAAAATAATACGCAGTTGTTTATTTAAAGTTGCAAATTAAAATAAAGAAATATTTTGTTTTTAAATCAACACAAGTTTTATTTAAAAAAAATTTATGATACATACCTACAAATTAAAAGAATAAGAGTAAAAAATGGCACCCCGAAAAATTCTAGGTAAGAAATTGTTAATGAAATGTTATAGGGTACTGTTAAGAATTGTAAACAACACGAATGGTGCGTAAACATAGATTCAACTTAATTTTAGTGTTCCAAAATTAGAAAAAATAATATTTTAAAGGTTTTCCACAAAATCAGGTAGCTACTTTCTGGTTTACCCAGTTTACATTATATAATAATAGGCAAAGAGTAGAGCGATGTACCCTATTGATTTAGGATGGAATGATTGAAGAAAACGCATTATTTCTGATTGGTTAATGTTTGTGTTTTCTTTTTAAAGTACCTAATCCCCTACTGAGTAAAAAGTGACTATAGTGATACCTAATTTCTTTGATAGTCCTTGTTGCAGTTGATAAGTGTTTCCATTTGATCTTTTTTTCTGTAGTGTTGTCGATTCTTAAACATCAAAGCCAGAGTATTACTATAAAAATAGAAAAAAAACAGATACCTATATGTATGTACATACATTTGTACATTATGAATTAATTCTTTTGTTTGTTTCAGTTATGCAAATCAAAAGAAGGAATTGAGATTAATTTAAATTGATAATGAAATGCAGTAGTTGCGTTGTTTACTTTAAGTAATAAATAAATAGTTTTTGAAAATGCCTGTCGAGTTATTAATAGAAAATTAAAATAAAAGAGTTAAGTTTTAGCTGATCATCTTATTCCAACTCCAGTTCGTAAATCCTATAGTTTGTTTTTAAAATTGTTCTTGTCCATAGTTTGAGTTGATGATCATGGATCAGCCGATTTCAGTTGATAAACACCAACTAACTAGAGTCCATGAAAGTTGTATTGAAAACTTAAACCTCAGTATGAATAAACTGACCATAAATGTTTTTGAGCTGCTTAAAAAACTTTCGGAAAGGCTAAGAAAAGCACTCAAATAAGATTCCAAACACTATCTAAAATAATTTAGCTTAGACGGTATCTAATCGCAATTGTTTTAATAACAATAAACTATTATATACATATGTATATATATTTTTGCTTAATCAATTACCTATCTACTTTTAAGATAGTTACATGTAAAAAAAATATAGGAACCTGTGTACTGTATATTCAAAAAAATACCTTAAATATTCCACCTCAACACAAAAATAATCAAAAAGATACAGTAGAGGTATTATTGAGATCTTATGTGTGGCTTGCGCCAATTTATCAAGGGCGCACAGTTAGCATACCTAACCTTTACGCCTTATCTAAAAGATTGTAGAAAAAATATGTTATAAATAACTAGCATGCGTCTTTATCAGTCATAATGAGTTCAAAACGTGTTTTTTTTTATTTCGAGTGACGTACGTAAAGGCATATTATATCATAGTAAACGAATTTTGTATGTATAATAATTTGTTGATATTTGGAATAAGAAATCGATAAGAAAATGTTAAGTTTGAATTGTTTTTAAGAAACAAAAAAAAAATTATACAACGCCTTCAAACATAATGTATGTAAGGTGCTTTAATTATTTTCTAGCATAGATACATAAGCACATATGTATTTACACGTTTATGTAATTTCTGTAGATTAAAATATTTATAGGTAGTTACTAAAGGTATATATGTACATAAATGTAATTTGACTTTGATATCAAGTTTCGCGAAAGTTTTTAACTATCCTTATCTTATCCAACATACTATCTTCAAAAAATCACTGAGTCAAACTTGGCATTTGTGCCGCCTGGGAATGGAAACCAAGTAAACATTTATTAAATATGTCTATCAGTTGTTTTTGATTTCGCAGTTTATGCCGAATCATAACGGTCATTGAACCACTGAACAATGTATTTGCTCCATGATGGGATGATTGATCTTCGCTTCGAAATTTAAATACTTTAACGTTGGTTTCTAAATCATTCCAATTATTTTATTCAAAATAGATATTAAAATTGGCTTTATCATTTGGAAGCATATTATTTGATACTTGGAATTTTAATCAAGCCCAATTTTTAACTTAACCTATTCTTTTAAAACTAACCTTGAAAAAAAACTCAGGAGTCAGTAATCGTTTTTCTATGTCTTATCAGTTTTCAAAAAAGGTATACAACTTTCCAAATCTATGCTTGATTTGAAAGTTGTAATAAGAAATTTGAATCCAATCAAAAAATATCCCAAAAAAAAAGTGCATTATTTTTTCTCTTCGTGTGACACAGTCGTGCATTATATTCTTTTTTAAAGTTTTTTTTTTGTTTTTGAATGCAAATTTATAGGTGACATAAGAAATGGTTTCAGGATATTAAATGGTAGGAAAACTAATGCTAAAGTCAATTATTATTTGGTACGTTTTTACTACAACCAATCCATTTATCTAAGAATGTATAAAATATTCAATAAAATCAATTGACTTTTTTATTTAATTGTTTCTAAATTATTACTTTTGAAACAATTGTTCTTGTTAAAAGTTTACAATTGTTGAAGGAATCATATAGATCCCTTAAAAAAAAATTCCCTTCTTTTTTTATTTTGTATATTCCTACAAATGTTTATTGACAAGTAGAACACAAGAAATATGTTAATGTAAATTCAATTTATTCAATAAGTGCCAATAAATGCAATTTCAAACAGGCCATTAACCTGCTATTTTTTTTTGTTCAATAATGCATTGCACATTGCACGAGTTCTAAGACCAATATACCATAACCTTGAAAACGAGAACTGCTCGCAAGTTGTATAATGTTTTTTAACTTTTTCCGAATATCAATTAAGCAATTAAGCTGGTCAATTTGCATTTGTACTCGTTTTATTTTAGCATCACAAATTGGCGTTTGCTTTTGTAATAATTAAAACAATTTTCTCACTGAGTGCGATTTTGTTTTATACATACATATATTACAATTTACAAAACAAATGGAACTAAGCTCTAATGTAAAAATACATTTCTTTAAAGTGAAATTACGGAAACCAATTGTTTGCAAACAATAATTTATAGGTCTGCTATTCCTAGCTTTGATATTATATTTCTCTCTGTGTAGAGATACATATTTAAGTATAATCTGAGTTGGAGGTAAGCACCTACGCATTTCTAAAAATAAAAATATAAGCAAAAAAAAAAAAATGGCAATGACTTTAAGCGTTGCATTGTCGGTCGTTTGCGCCTAGAAGTACTTAGTATGCAAATCAGTTGCATTATGTAAATGAATAATGAAAAAAACGGTATGGGAAGTTGCAAAAATATATATGTATGAGAATTTTAACTAACATCCTATTAGATGATTTAGAATATTACGTTAATTGCTGAACATTGTTTTTGGTTATTGAAATTTGTAAAAACAAAAAGTTACCGACAAAGCTATTAAGTTTCGCCATCTCTATCAAAAATAAACTTTTTTAAATTTATTATATCTCGTAAGGATTGCAGAAACTTGGCCTAAATCACAAACTTTTAAAAGAGTTATAAAGTTAGGAATGTTTGTCACATTTTTTAACGGTAACTTGCATACAAATGATTGAAACTGTTGAGGAAAATCGTAGAAAGATACATTTTAATGCGCAAAGTAAAAATATTTTTAGAATATCGATCCTACCTTTACCCTAGATTTAAAAAATTGTTTTTATAAATTTTAATTTCTCCCTTCTAGATCCTTCAAAGCTAAGTCAAGCTTTTCGAACCTTATCAACTTTGAATCCAACAACAAAACCTGTACCCTCTCAAAATGCTATGCCAGAATGTAACTTTCTTCCTCCGGCATATCAAGGTCCTGATTATGAAAAAGTAAAAGAAATTCGCAAAAACCACCTCACTCCCAACATTGTCTCCTACTACAAGAAACCACTGCTCATTCACAGTGGACACATGCAATGGTTGTTTGACCATGATGGAAAAAGATATTTGGATATGTTTGGAGGTATTGTGACTGTCTCAGTTGGACATTGTCATCCGTAAGTTGTATTTAAAGTGCCTTTTTTCGTGATAATTAAAAAACCATTTTGAATTTCAGAAAAGTGAACAAAGCACTAGAGGACCAAGTTAAAACACTTTGGCACACTACAAACATTTATATGCATCCAAAAATCCATGAATACGCTCAGAGGCTAACTGATAAACTTCCAGGTGATTTGAAACAAGTGTATTTTGTGAATTCAGGTTCAGAAGCTAATGATCTGGCAATGCTTATGGCGCGACTTCACACGGGAAATTATGAAATTCTTACATTTAAAAATTGTTACCATGGAATGTCTCCATACACAATGGGCCTGACGGCTCATTCAACATGGAGATTTCCACTGCCTGGCGTTAGTAATGGCATTCATCATGTCATGAATCCCGATCCATACCTTGGTATTTGGGGTGGTTCGGCATGTCGAGATTCACCCTGCCAAACTGATAGAAAATGCGAATGTAACTCTGACAGCGGTTGTATGGCTGCAGATCAATATTACAAGCAGCTGGAGCAAGTGTTTAAATTTTCACTTCCGAGAGGAAAGGTTGCTGCCATGTTTGCCGAGTCTATTCAGGGCGTTGGAGGAACAGTTCAATTTCCAAAATCCTACATCAAAAAAGCAGCAGAAATGGTGAGAGCAAATGGTGGATTGTTTGTTGCCGATGAAGTCCAGAGTGGATTTGGTAGAACTGGAGAACACTTCTGGGGATTTGAGGGACATGGAATTGTTCCGGACATAGTAACAATGGCTAAGGGTACATAAAAAATATTTTTATTTTAATATTTCAAGATATACAATTTGCTTCCTTAAAGGTATCGGAAACGGTTTTCCTTTGGCAGCTGTGGTAACAACTCCAAAAATTGCCGAATGCCTTGGACAGGCACTTCATTTCAATACCTACGGTGGAAATCCACTTGCCAGCTCAGTGGGTCTTGCTGTTTTGGATGTAATCAAAGAAGAAAATCTTCAACAAAATTCTCTAGAAGTCGGTACTTACTTCCTTAAGGCTTTGGAAGACCTCAAACAAAGGTTTGATATTATCGGTGATGTTCGAGGCAAGGGACTGATGATTGGCATAGAATTTGTATCGGATCGTGAGACAAAAACACCACTCAGTGTTCCACATGTTTTGGAGATTTGGGAAAGTTGCAAAGATCTGGGTGTTTTATTTGGTCGTGGTGGTATAAGTGGAAATGTAAGTTAAAGAGTTTTTTTTTTTTTTACTAATTCCCCAAAAACTAACCATTCATCTACTGTCCTTCATTTTACTAACCCTATGCTATAACTTTCCAGGTTTTTCGCATTAAACCTCCTATGTGTGTTGACAAATCTGATGTTGTATTTGCTGTGGACGTTCTTGATAAAGTGTTGTCTGATTTCTACAAAAAGAATTTCTAAATTATATTTGTTGGATGGTGTTTGAAAGTGGTTTACGGCTTGTTTAAGTTTCCTAGAGTTGAAGAAGTTTTCAGCAACTCCTATATCCTACCTCAGTAGTTATTTAATTACGATAATACAAAAAGAAATTGCAACAATGTACCTTTAATTTTACAATCAATAATATTTAAATAATCAAACGTTCCTTTTAAACCGATAGAACCTTGTATTGTAATTGTAATAGACTTAATTCCAAGGCTGAACTATTTTGTAATAAAAAAAAACTTATCTTTCAATTTTGTTATTTATTTGCTTATAATAATTATTGAATATAACCAATAAAACGTTAAAAGTTGGGAAGCTAGTTAGCCATTCCTAAAACGTGATAGCTGCATACTGTGGCGTATACTTACCATTTTTTTTTTTGTTACATAAAAAAAATTAAGAACTTTATATTGTTACATTAAATTTTAATTTTAAATTAAATTTTAATTTTAAATTAAATTTTAATTTTAAATAAAATTAACAACTGCAGAAAAAATTAATAATTTTAATTTTGTATTTTCAGGTTATGCGTATAAAACCACCAATGTGTGTAAATTATGAGGATGTGGACTTTGCTCTCACAGTCCTGGAAACAGTTTTAAGTGATTATCATATCAAAAAACAACGAAGTTGGAATCGAAATATTCGAAAATGAAAATACATCTTTACCTAAACCCATATCTTAATTTTTCGATGTTACCAATGACAAATTTATTTAAAGGAAATCAATCGAAAAAAAGAAAGCGTTTAGCCAGCTATAGTTTTGAGACATACATATATGCGCCCCATACGAAAAAAAGCATTGAAGAGTCTATTGACAAGAAATGTTGAAATTAATAGGAACGATATGTGATTTGAGCTAACCATGATTACTTAAGTTTTATGTATATTGAAAAAATTAGCATTTATTGCTTACAAAAAAATCTATGGTCAATAGTTTAATATTGGACAGTTTTATAGAAAAGAGATTATTATTATTTATCGAAATTAAAAAAAAACTTATTTGTTAAATAAAACGTGTTATTTTTATTATGATCTACTTATTTTAAACGAAAAATTAGAACAAGTCAATATAGTGGGGACGTTTTTATTTTAAACAACTTTGCAATTTGACCTGAAGTGTTCTACTTTCCATTTCAAAATGGGTTAAGTTTTTGTATACTAATAGTAAATGTCCTAATGTGGTTTTCAAGAAGTCACCGCACCGATCTGATAGCAACAGGGATCAAGTAGGTGTGACCGAGTCGTGCGTTTTTTTAAATTGTTTTTGAGTGTTAAATTTTTGTAATCTAATATATTTTTCCAATATCTTGCCTAAAATTTGATTAAAATTTGCAAATACTACCAATTTTCCAGTTTTCCAAACAACATAACAAAATCAACTATTATATTGTTTATAGTATTCCTTTATTTGGTTCATTCTTATATTTTTCTTAACATTTAACATTTCTTCATTGCCAGTACAATATATAAATTATATATAGTTTTAGGTATAGAAATTTGAATTTTATATTTAGTATTTACTTTTTTTTTTTAATTTTGTATTTAGGCACACTTAGCATCAGAATTTGAACTTAAAAATATAGATTATTTTTAGTATTTAAGGAAAAAATAGTGAGCAAATGTTTATTTTGGACGTTTTGGTAAGTGTTTTGAATGTTTGAAAATTCATTTAAATATATTTTGTAAATAGTGGATATACATAACTAGGTTTCGAAAAATAGGAAAACAAAAACAATAATTTTAAAATTTTACCTATAACAATTAATTTTTTTTGTTTAGTTTTTTTTTTGGTTGGTATTTATAACAATAAAGTTTAATCAAAATAAATATTTGTAAATAATTTATAAAAAAAATATGTATTATTATTCTTATAACAAATTGTTTTTTTTTTATTATATTTTTTACTCAATACAAAATGTTTTTTTTATGTTTACAATAAGTCTTCTACTTTCATTTCTCCGATTCGTTTCTTGTATTTTTTTTACAATTTCATAATGTTGGTATACTCCATGTTTTGTATTTTTATTTTTCATTATATTTTTCTTAAACGAAAAATATATATTTAGCTTAAGTTTAAAATTAAAATTTAACATAAAAAAATGCTTTGACTTAGAATAACTCTTAAAAATAATATCTTATTTGGTTAACTTGGTGTTTTATTTTACACTTGAATATCGTTGAGCTTGCTTTCACTGCCTGAGTATTCGGATAGGAGGGTTGAAGCCAATTCCTTTCGGGCTTTTTGTACCACCCAGATCATAAGACCAACTCCAAAGATTACCTGAAATTATATTTTTTTTTTAAATTTGAATTTATCGTTTGTAATTTATATTTATAATATTTTGTTGCATATTCACAGGCATTAAAAATGTTTAAATTTTTGTAAAGTTACTCACCTCGATTCCAAAGCTTATGTACCCTGTAACAGCTGTTCCATGGTTATTCAGAACTTCATGCATTGACCTTAGTGTAGATCCCAAGTAGACATTTATCGTTTGAGCGGGCAATAGACCCAGAAATGTGGCCGTATGATAAATACGTGGGTTAACTGTGCTGATCTAAAATGATACAAAAAAAGCAATAGATTAACATTAATCATTTCTGTGAGGGGTTGCAAAAATTATCATTTGAATTATAAATTGGTCATGTGTTAATCAATGGTTTCATTCAATTTATTTTGATGGGTCAACGAATCTAATACAAACTCTAACCTACAAACTAATAATTTTTTTTAAAAAGATTACTCCGGTTTTCAGCAATTGTACATATTGTGTACTCATACATATCTCAAATTATAACAAACATTATCTAGACAAAAAAATGTCTGTATCATGTGTGTCTAATTTTATTGCAGTATTTTCTTTGGATGATCTAAATTGGGGACACGGACGTAGAATGAACAAGGGAAGGCAAACAGGAAGGGTTGAATATAACATTAAATTGTTTGTTATTTGAAAAATAAAACAGTGGTGGATCTTGAGACTAATGTTACTTATGCTGATCTAAGAATCAATATTGATCGCAAACATTTTATGTAAGACAAGAGAAAAAAGTTTTTTTCTTTTTTCAAGATTAAAAATAAAGTAAAATTTTTAAACTGATAGTAACGGTTTTTTTTCTACCATTTTTGTTTTGTTGTAACATTTTGTTCTACCATTTGATGTCGAAAAAAAGGTTTCGCAATTTCGTATGCCTATAAATCGGTTTGTCAATCTGTCCTTTGAGCTACAACAGCCTAAGCGTGTTGGCAGGTTGCCTTGAAATGTTGTTAGGCCTCTCATAGAAAAGATTATTTTTATTTGAAAAGACCTAAGCAAGTAAGTCATGAGTCTTGATTTTGAATAGCTAGGGGTTTTAAAAATTAATCCGGCCATGTTAAAAGTCCATATTCGATTCGACTGCAATCAATTGAACTCACAGGCCAAGTGAGAGTGATTTGTGTGAAATGAATAATATTTTTAAGTATATGTATGCACGAGGAAGAGGAAAATAAAAAAGACAATATTGATGGACTTATAGATAGATATAGATACTTGCGAATTAAATGTACACTCTTAAAATGGACAAAAACAATCAAAAAAAAAAAAAGAATAAATTATGAGGACAAAGGAGTGGGTGTGTATGGAGATAATTATTTATTAAGCTGTCTACGTACATACAATACATGTATGTATGCAATATGAACATATTTCGTATTCTAAAAATATGAATTTCAGACAATGGACGAAATCGAAGCTATGAATAAAATAAATACTTGAGTATTTAAGCTTAACTTACAAACTGTGTGGCAGTTATATATTGATATAATAAAATTGAGAATATTCTATTCTATTCTATTCTATAATAAAATTGATAAGATTCAAAGCTCAAAAAATAAAATTTTCAAACACATATTTTTAAGCTGTAATGTTCTTTTTTGCTAAACCTATAATGAAGATTTATTTATATCATGATCGACGTTATTGAACAAAACGTACGAACGGTTTTAGAAAAATATCAAACAAACCTAGGGGAAATATTAATCCATTTTTATCTTATTACTTTTGTGTAGCCTAAAAATAGAGCATGTCATTGATTTTATATTGCAATGAAAAGTATGTTGATGATTTATTTATTAAATCAAAATAAAAGAGCAGAAATAATTCAAATATCAGTGATTTATATAATATGCATTAGAAATTCAAAACACTGGAAAATAATATTGCATTGTGGCAATTATCCGGGTTTTACTGTTGACAAGATTGTAACATTCAACGTTTTTAATAGCTAAATCACTATGATGTTCTCAGCCTTTTTGTGTTAATGTTATTATTCAAGCAAATAGAAAGATTTGATTCACGTGTTCAATTCACTATAACATCACGTAATTGCACTTGTTGGGATGATAATATTTTTAATTTTATTGACCAAATCAACTTGAGTAACATTCCTGTCACCAAGTCGTATACGTTTCAATAACAGAGAAAATTTTTCATAATTTTGTATGCTGTGCTCTTTTTACAAAATGTTGTTATCAATCAAATTTTGAACTTGATTATTATCTAGAAACGCAACAGCAATGGATTGTATTGATAAAAAATAAAAAGCATTTTAAACTTTGAATTATACAGGGTGATTCATGAGCGGTGCGCCAAAATGCTAGGGCGTGTAGGTTGAGTTGAGACAAGAAAAAAATTGTATAGGAGGGCGAGTCTATTCCCCTCCGTTTAGCCGGGAGGGGCGATTTAAAAAAAAAATTGACTTAAAATGAAAAATAAAATATTTAAAATCATGAGCTTCACCCACAATGTTGTGCGATACTTTTTTGAAAAGCCAAAAAGTCCTTCTTTCATTTTGTTTTTAAATAAATGTATGGAATAGTTTTTTGAAAAATTTATTAAGAAAAAAATTTCGAACTAATTTTTTTTTCAAAATTTTACGTAATTAAGTACTTATTTAAAAACTGGAATGTCAATATTTTTGCCTTGGCCCGCTCGAAGCCGATGGGTTCTACCTGTTAACTTTAAGACAATAAAACTGCATTTTTTCTTAAATGAAAAATAAACAACAATGTACAACCAAAAGGTAAATAAAAGGTAAGAAAAGACAAAAATTAAGGAAAAAGAATTCTAAAGGAAACTAGGAAAAATAAATTTATGTTAAACCTTTAAAAACAAGAAAATTATTTTAAAATGATGATTTTCGTTAGTGAAAATTTTTAAGATTCGTTCTAGTTTTGATACTTCTAAAAGAACAAAAGTATTTAAAAATCAAAATAAATATAAAAAATAATTTCTGAATTGCTTTTCTCTGTGCTGAAAATGCTATTGAAATCCACAATGTGCGAAATTGATCTAAGCGTGTCTCACATAACAAATGTGAGATTAGCAAGGCATTTAGCGAAGCATGAAGATCATTTTCATCATTATATTGCACGATTTTTTTCTTTTCATTTGCAAATAATATCTAGGTATTAGAGATAGGTATTTTCTTTGGTGGGAAGGTAATTACCACATCGTAAAAAAAGTCTTAGGAAAGAATAAAAATAAAAACAAAAACAATTGAATGAGGAAACGCAACATCTGTGAGAAGATTTTTTTTTAATTCTCTGACACAACATTGTTGTGGTTTCTATTTGAATTTGATGGATAAAACAGTAAGTACAAGGAAACTTTTTCGAAATTAATGCCTTGAAGGTTGATTAAAAAAACAAGAGAAAAATATCGAAACAACTATTGGGAATTGAATAAAATGTATTCTTAATATTTGCAGAGTAGCTGACATTTACAAAAATAATCCTTTTAGAAGACTGGCATCCATTAAAAAATAAATATGGAAGATACTTTTGAGATTTCTTGTTTAAATCGGTTTTATTTCTATAAATACGTCCAAATATATCAATAATGAGAACCCTTTTCACACCTAATTACATTTAAACTACATTAAAATTCTAAAAAAAAAACTTTCTCCCAAGTCATCACTAATCGAGCGACCGACGTAACGTTAATTGGTCCTAATTTATTAATGAGAATCTCACTCCATTAAAACGCTTCTCCTTCAATATAATGTACGCACAGTTGAACTTTATTCCTTAACATGTCGTTAATTATGTATCATCATGCCATTTGGTATAGCATACGGTTTTTTTTTTAATATTGATAGCCTTATATGATACCGCGGACATTGGTCTTTGATGGCTGTCGGGTTCCATTGGTTAATTACGTTTGGAAGTTATCTAGGTACATCGATTTAGAAACTGAAACCTACATCTAGGGGGATTCCATGTTGGAAATTAAATTTATACGATTCAATAAAATCAGTAATCAGAGTGGATTAATTACTTAAAATGCCAACTTGACATTTTCATTTTAATCAAATTTCCGTTGAAAAAAAATTTATCTATTTATTCATTGTTCATTTTCATTAAATTTACTGTGGCATAGCAATTGTTTTTGTTTTAGTTTTGAGTATAGCGTGTCTAAATCCAGACTATAAATGATAAGTTGTATAGTTATGAATGTATAGATAGTTAGAAGATAAGGCAAAATGTGGTTTGATTTTCGATAAAAAGTTTTGTGTGTTGTAGATTTTATTGAAAACAACAAAATGGTTTATTTAGGAATATTTATCTGTTGTTGAAGTGGGGGCTTACTGCTTACTTATGGTGTCGAAATGGTAAATGCTATTGATAATGTCACAAAGATAAACGACTAAGTTTTGTTTGTTGATAGGAAAATTGATAGGTAAATTATTCATTCAAAACTGATAATGCGTTGTCCAGTAAGTAAGAATAATGTTTTTTTTCAGCTCTTGTATGCAGGATAACTACACCAGACAGACAGATTTCTTAATTATAGCAATGTCTATTTTAATCAAAATCTCGAGTTCGAGCTTTTTTTTGCAAATGCAAGACTATTCACATAGCACCTTTGTACATTGGGGGGTGAAGTGATAGTTGAATTTTGATTAAGTAAACACCTGAATTAATTCTAAGCAATTAAAAAAAATCCTTAAACTTTTAGTCCCTAATTTTGAGATTTCCAAAACGATCGAAGTTTTGGTTATACTAAATTTTTACAACTTTTGTATTAATTAATGGAAAATTTTTTAACAAATGTGGTCACAATAATATACAGTTAAAAAAGGTACTTTTGAAAATTAATTTTGAATAGTTATTTTTTTAGAAGAAAATTGAAAAAAAATATATTTTCTGATCTAGAATAAATTTTATTTACTAAATTCTTTTTATAGAAATAAAATTTTATTTCAACTTTTAAGCAATACTAAGTTCTGAAATATATTGCTTTGAAAACCACACACAAACCGTAACTGACTGTCTGACTCACAGATTATCAAAACTATGGTGCACATCGCAACATCGTAGAATCCTTTAATTTTGCGTAACGTAAATAATTAAATTTAAATCAACATCTGTTGTGTACATTTTTTTGTATAAAGTTGGAAATAAAAGAGTAATTTAACGAACACCAAACTACTTTAAATTCAAGATAAGGAGTCGAAAACTGAATATTAATGCTTGTTCTTTTACCGATTAAAATAAAAAATAATGTTTTGTATTTCAAATGAACATTTCAACTGGAATGTTTTGTTTTAAATAGATTTTTTATGTCTTTAATTTTTGTTTTTTTTTCTCATTTTTGTTTTATTTTTATCACCAGCACTGTTAACATATCAATTAAAAAAATTCCAAGTAAGTATAAACTCGAATTTCCCGCCAACCACATCTTTAAATTTGGGGCAGACAAGCATTTTAATTTTGTTTTTTATACAATATAAAAAAAAATGATGTTTTCCGTCTTAAAATAGAATATTTCGCGAGCGACGAACGTCCTTCAACTACAATTGTTTATCATAATAAATTGTAGAAAAACAAAAAATACTATATGGTTTTTTGAATATATTTCTTGTCACAACAGACCATGAAATGCTTTAACAATTTTTAGCGTAGAATGTAAACAAAAAATAAATTTGTTCCAAAAAAATTGAACTAGAATTTAAAATTCTAGTTGATTTGTTTTTTTAGGTTAAATTAAAATTTCAATCATAAAATAATAAAATATAACTCCAAGGACCAAAATATATTTTTTATTACTCTAAGTTTGAATTATAATCGTTAAAATTATCTTGTTTTTTTTTTGTATTTGCTTTAAAATATGAATTGTGTCATAATACATAATTATATTGAAACAAAAAACGTATTTTATACTTACAGTGTACTTAACCAAAATCAACTTTCGTCACTTTTAGGTACCCACAATACTTGTCGTTTATCAGGTTTTATTTGTTTACATTTTTTTTATTTTTTTTATTTTAGATATGAACAATTTTTTTGTAAAGAATACGTTGTATTTTTTTGTATTTGCGAAATACAAACAATTAAGTAAAAATAATTTGCTCAAGAGGCCATATTTTTATAACATGAAGTCATTTATCATAGCTATTGAGACTGTCAGAATAAATGTGTGTTCAGGTTTTTCTTTTAAATTCATGGAGAACACAACATGTGTTTTTGTTATTCATAAAAAAATCCCCCAAGATAACATAAGAAAAATTTAATTTAAAACTTACCCCAAAAATTGCATTTTGTAGTCCAAATGGGATGGGCGTAAGTCGTGTGAATAAAACTACTCTAAATGCTCTTGGTCCAGATATGACCCGTATTATGGCACGACCAGTTTCGTTCTTAATTAATCTAAAAATAGAAATACAAAAACGAAAAAAAATATTCATTTCAAATTCACAAGACAAAAACAAAAGACAAAAATACATTTAAAACAATAAGAAGAAGAAAAGAAAAACAAATAATAATGAAAAGTCCTGGAAATGTATTATTGCATCATAGGTTGGAGCTGTGTCTGTTTATATTATAAATTGAGACTACCTCGTCTACCTATTGGAAAAATATCGTAAAATCAGCTGGAGCTATTCTTATTTGCTCATTTTTTTTGTTGGAAAAATTAAATTGGTAACTTTTCAGTTTGCAGAAGTGTGAATTTGGAAAATTTTCAAAGAAGATAATATTTTTCGTATAAAATAAAATAGCTACATAGTATTTATTAATTGCTAACCTTAATTTGATTATTTTATATATAGGTATAGGTAGAAGTGAGAAAGTTGGTTAAAGTTTCTAACGAAACTATTTTCGTCTCTGAATTCGGTTTGTGATGCAAAATTATAAAAATTTTTAAATATGTAGCTACATAATACTTTAATCCAAAAAAGTTTTTAACATAAAAGGAAAACGGTGCAAGCCCAAACAATGGACTTCGGTACTTACACTTAAAACGATAATTTACTGAAAAAAAAATTACCGGGATGCCATTGCAAACACGTTCATTTAAAAAATACGAAACCAACGGATTGAAAAAAAAGGAATTGAAAATCAATTATTATGATTTTTTTAGGAATATTTAGAATTTTTTAGGACCCCCTACCATCCTAATATCATGAGTTTAATTTAATTTTGATTTTTGTAAATTTGACTACAAAGACACTTAACGGGCTCAGATTTTCTTTTAACTAGATCGTTCTTAACGATCTAAAATACAAATATTCCACATACGCACCGATGTACCCTCTTGAGAATCTTAGTTTTTGACAAGCATAACCGAATGCTCTTATTGTTAGCAGAGTATGTTTTTTTTAATGTTTCTATTGATTTAACACAAAAATCTTAATCGATTAATCGATCAACATTGGACTAATTATAGACGAAAATATAATTCACTCAAATCATAACAAATTTAATAGGAAAATAGGGGAGTAGTTTTTTAAAAAAGCTTAAATTTAAATTTAAACCTTTTGCAGGGTTGCCATTATTCTAATTTAAAGATTGAACTAGGGTTTTGGTTTTTTCTGACAGGTGGTTATATAAATGTTTCGTTTTGTGATAAAAAGATTTTATAAAAGAAAAGAAAATAGGGGCTGTATAGAATAGTAGATAATTTTATGTGAATTTTTTGGTTTATAATATTTTTTTAAAGAATTAACATTTTTGAGATAAAATTTTTTCAAAAAAAATCTTTCGTAAAAATCAGCACAAAAAATTTGTCAAAAAGAAATTTCCCAAAAAAATTTAAAATCAGTCCACCATACGATCAATGAATTAGTGTTGTGCGTAAATATGTTTATTATAATTTTTAGATAAAATTACAAATACCTGTTATTTTGTTTAAAAAAAATAATTTACTCGTTTTACTGCATGGGGTTCATGGTCGAAAATTCATTCTATTTGGAACTCTAACGAATTCGATAAAAAAATTTCTTCCCCATTTACACATTGAAATAAAAATATCTAATTTGACTGGACTAATATTCATCTGATTGTTTTAAATTTGAATGAAATGAGAATGAATTAAAAAAAATCCATTAATGAACAATACAACAAAATGTAAAAATAATTTTTAGTCTGTTTTTTTTTTTGTAGAATTTTATACCTATGTATGTAATGTAAGTACATCTTTTTTTCTAGAATGACCATAAAAATCAACTTGAACAAATATCAAACATTTTAATGAGAAAAAGAATGTTAAATTTTTGTTTATACCAGAACAGTTTCACTGTATACTTTATAATAGTGAATCCCATTTGTCGATTAACCGGTTTTCCAAACAAGCATGTTATTTTTATTTTAAAAATTATTACAACAAAAAATCCGATCAAACAATGAATAATTCAAATAACAAACATCCCATTTATGGTATTTACATTTTTATTATGCCTCATCAACTTAAGTAATTATATGATTGATATAATTATGTACATACTCGTACATCATACACGTACTCGTATCAATAACAATTGAAAAGATTAATTTAATGAACACACAAAATTAACAACATTATGTTTGTTTTTAATTTTTGTTTATTATTTACACAAATCCAATCACTGCCCACCTACAAAACGTAATGCAGCTACGCTTTCTGATGCCAATAAAATTCTACTTTGTAATTTATGCAAAAAACTCTGTGATTCGAAAGGTCAATAAAGCAGGAATAGAAACAAATCTACCCCTACAGACCTCTACTATGGAGAAGAAATTAACTTGCAAGGAGGCATAATATGTACATATGTATGGCTGGTTACTGAATGATAGAGAACTGTGCAACAGTAATTGAAGACCTACAAAAGCCAGGGAGTGAACTTGTTTGTCGTGCTATTTTTTGTTTTGCTGCTTAATTGGAATATTGAACGGCAAATAGATTGGAATTATTTCAATGAAGCAAAGTTAATACCGCAGCAGTGGCGACACAACAACGGGGAAACACGTCAATGACTGATGAATTTCTATTTTCCTGTTCCTACACCAAACCACAGCCGGCTAGGTTATAGTTGATGAATGGTCTTGGATAGTAGTTTGTCTTTGCGTGACAGTTGTGTTGATTTCTCGTTTGAAATGATTTAAGTTATGGAATACTACATTTTTGATTAACTATTTTAAAAATATAGGATATAATACTATCGAAACAGATTTTTTATGATAATTATTATTTCTATTTCAGAAATTCATAAGTTCAAAATGAGTTGGGATTAACTGCCGGACAAAATTCCATTGAAAAATATTTTCAATACTTTTGTTTCATGCCGGGAATCTTCCATATTCTCAATTATCATAAAGTAAGGTTTTTCCTCAGTGGATCTGAGTTACAAATTGTAAGCCTGCTAAGAATGTAAAGTTGGTTAGTAAGGGGTCTTGATTTATTTTCTATCCCCAGGCCCTTGGGTGCCTAGATACGTCACTCAATTTATTCCATGACACAACCAAATTCCAAAACAATCACAAATTGGAAAAAAAAATACTTACTTATGAACGGGCAGGCGGTGTCGTAGACTCCTCAGCGTCGCATGTGCAATCGCAATCCCTATATTGGCACCCAATATGACAGTCAAAAGACCCTTAATAAACCCAAACAAATAACCGCTGCTGATCATGAGCACAAAATAACCCACAATAATTGGAAAACTGACCAAAACAAACAGACACATAAATATGCCAAAAACCACCCAAGAATTCTGATTCTCTACCCAGTAGAGCAATTGGCGGGCGTAGTCTCGCATCAAATAGGCAACAATAACGAGTGCACAAACTATGGCAAGTGGTACCAGATAGCTCAGGTACCAGTGGTCTGAGATGAAACCGTGTACACGAAGACACACCGAATTTGCAGGTCTCCTGCTCTTCGAGTTAGTTAAGGTATCATGTTCGTCGCGTTCGCAGCCACTGTCACTGTCCGTTGTTAGGCTGGTATTTATTTTGCCATTGTTTTCGTGGACAATCAGAGAAACTGGAGCTTTTGATTTGACACTGCTGGACGAAGGCTCTTCCTGGAGCCTAGCCTGCATGTCTAGAATCATCATTTTGTGAGCAGCTTCTGCCAAACTGGTCGATGCTAATGACGCTACAGTTTCAGCTGTTAGTGTAGCTGTCTTTGTTGTTGTTTCTTCCACAGGGTCTGATGATGAGGATGGCATTTATTTTGATTGCTCTTCCACAGGCGGACGGGAAGAGCAAGAGTGGAATATTCGTCACCGAGGGAATCTTTGTTCTTTTTATTAGGCCAAAAATTATGGAAATAGAAAGTTTATAATCTAATTTCACTGGAGGCGAATGTAAGAAGCATAAAATTTGTACTTTTTTTAGAGTTTCACTCGAGGTCTATTTTTGTTGTGTAATTGAGTGGGGGCAAGAGTGAAAGTAAAACAGACGGCCAATTCTGGAATTTTATAACAACTGGTTCAGATTTTTTTTTTTTATTTTTAACCTTGTAATGGAAAACTAAACTAGGTATCTATGAGTCGTGAAGCAATTTCTTCAATTCAATGGCAAGGTATCAATTTATTTCACTTTAATTGTTTAATATAACTATTGATGGAAGATCGATGATTTTATGTTTTTTACACACAAAGACTGAGAAGATGAGGGGGGAAGGGGTTAACACCCTTGCAAAATACACTGGAATGAAAATTGAGCAGTAAAATTGTATTCTTCTACAATCTAAAGAAACGAACTACACTGAAACTGGTGCCGCGGAAAACTGTCCGTCCAAAAGTAATGGAATTTGTTTTGTCTGTAGCTAAAAGTGGTTCTAGTGGGAGAATGGTTAGCGCAGGGCGTTAATTGCGCAGGTCTTATAGAAGAGAAGAGCAATGAGAAGAATTTCTTGAATTTTTCAAATGACAGCAACAAATGTCATAACAAAAAACAGCTGGTTAGTGGAAAGTTGTAAAAAGTGTTATACACAGCTATGATTTTTTTTGGAATGTTGCTGGAATATTGGATAAAAAAAACAGTGAGTTAATTATGTTTTCGTATCGGAATTTTAGTGGAAATTACTTTTATTTTTATAAAAACAGATAATAATATCAACAAAGAAATTTCGATTAATTCAAAGAGGGCTTAACGATTGGTTCCGCTTTGAGGAACTTTTTCTTAAAACTGAAGTAATTGAAAATTGAAAAGAAAGAAGGATATCAGATATCAGTAATTTACAAATAAGCTAAAGTCGGAATGAGATTTCATCTAGATTCGAACGAAAAATCACTTTTAAAATTCTCAAATTCATATGGGGAAATGTGAGTACAGTGAAATCTCCCTTGGGCGGACAGCCATGGTGCAGAAATTTTTGTCCGCCCAAGGGAGTTGTCCGTTTAAGGGAAACCAAACAAAAACACTACCTGCGCGCAAATCAACAAAAATCTGAAACTCCAAAAATAAACTTTTTTTAATGCAAGCAATTGACTTCCACGTTCCACCACACGAATGAAAGAATAAAAATGTAAAAAGATTCAAAAGATATTTACAATCCCTCACATACACACTCAACAGATACACAAAATTCTCACACACATAATAGAGTTTCTAGACTGACAGCTGGCACGCATATATTTTTCCTTTTCGTGATGAAAAGAATTTGATGTGGGCTGTAAACTGCAACTTAAAAAAATACCGTTGCCAAAATTATCAGCGTGATGACATGTTCAATCCTGCTCTGGTGTCCGCCTAAGAGAATATATTTTGTCATTCATACGTGAAAATTCTGTCCGTGTCCGTCCAAGGGAGTGTCCGTCTAAGAGAAACTGAAAACAATGAAGCTTATATGGAGCAAATTCCGTACAAAAAAATTTGTCCGTCTAAGGGAGGTGTCCGCCTAAGGGAGGTGTCCGTTAAGGGAGATTTCACTGTATATGGGTTTGTGATAGATTTCTTAAAGTTCTGGTTATAAAGCACTAATCAACCAATATATATATATAAGTTCTATCAAAACGCTGTTTACCACTTTAGCCCTCTAGGACTAAACACCACTGTTGCATGCACTAATGCATGTAATATTTGAAAAAATGGAATGAATTAATATTCCACAACGATAATTAGCTTTATATATGAAAAGCATAGTACTATCATGGCGAGTATTTTTTAATGTTGACCCGAGTCCCGACCCTTGTGGGTGCGCTACAAAATTTTAGGCGTAGAATTAGATTTGAGGAGTCCTTAAGCATCGGAAATTGGTGGTAAGAAGGGACTATTGTGTGGATTATTGCAACCAAAAAATATTTATAAATATCAGTTGAAACCTCCATAAACTCTCAGCAAAAAAAAAAATTGAGGAAGGGTTGTCCCAACTTTTTAAATGTCGCCCCATTCAACTTCCATCATGATAGTGCTATGTTTTTCATATACAAAGTAATCAGTCCTACTTACTAGAATTCGCAAAATCGCCTCTCAACGGATAAACATAATCATTATTTAAACAAATCTACTTGGGCACAATGTCCTTATGTGAAATGGAGTACGAAAAAAAAATCTATTACATTTATTATGTTTGCACTTATCAACCTCTAAATGCATTCAGCTTAAAGTGCCTCTTTCTCATACCATCTACCTTTGTATATGAAAACTATAGTACTATCATGGCGAGTTTTTTTTAGGGTTGCAGAGGTCCTGGTGGTGGCGCTGCAAAATGTGAGGTGTAAAATTCGATTTGGGGAGTCTTTAAGCGCCGAAAATTGGTGGTAGGGGCAAGAGTAGACTATTTTTTGGATTATTGCATCCAAAAAATATCAATAAATATCATTTAAAACCTCCATAAGCTCTCCGCAAAAAAAAAAGAGTAAGGGTTGCATAGGTAAATTAGATGTCGCCCCATTCGACTTCCACCATGATAATACTATAGTTTTCATATACAAAGCATCTACCTATATAATTATAACATTTACCATGGAATAACAAATGAATATTCTAAATCGAAGTGCGAGCAGTGCCTTAGAAAAGTTGCTAGTTTATTTCCGTATACTAGTTTACAAACGGTTATACTCTCACAGCTGTTTTATTTTGACGTTTCAATTTTCAAAACAATGCTTTCGCATTTTATATTTTATTTTTTATTTAATTCTTGAAACTTTATAAAATAAATCAATTTTAATATTTAAAAAATCCATAATAGAACAAAATGTTTCTGAAAACATCCCATACTATCATAAATAATCATTTACCTAAAATGACAAAAGTACTTACAACCGGAATTATGCTTAAAAAATTCTATTCCTCTGCTGCCGAAGAAGAAAATAATTGTTTTAATTTTACCGAACAAGAAAACAATCGTATATTGGATTTAATAAATTCAAAGCCAATGGATACCTTAGCCAAGTAAGAAAAAATGATATATGTATTTCCTAAACCTTATTTCACCAATACCGTTTTCAGATATGATATTTCCAAAGCAAAACTAAACAAATTCGAAACTTGGAAGTTGAAACATGGTAAATTTGAAAACATCAATGACATTCTTCATGTCGATAGTTTTTCCGTAAAGATAGCTGAGAAGTTCTACAAAAGTCTGCTGGGTGAAGAACCAGTAAAGAAAGCTGTTCGCAAAGCTGTCCCTTTTGTCACCCCCCTTCTCCCAACTGAACAAATTAAGGAAATCAATTCGAGTGTTTCTGTTAACATTGGAGTGTCCAGTGTTATATGGTCTAGACTAGAACTCAATAAAGATGGCCCTTGCAAGTTAACGCATTGGGAACGCCATGATATCAACGAAAAAAAGTTACATTTACATGATTTGATTGATCGTTGCTTATACGTTAACTATTTAATCCCACAAGCTGATTGTTACATCTTTGAGAATCCACAAGTTGCCCAGAGCAGTGCTCCGGGAAATGCTGAGCAGGTTAATATAAATGTCCAACGTGCACAATTGATTGCCATCCTAGGCTATGCACTTGCTAGTCGAAACACATCAACAGAACAATCCAAACCGAATGTCTTTTATTTGAAAAGATTTTTGGCAGCGAGATTGTTCCAACAACTAATTGGAACCGAACGTGTTTCGGCAGAAAAAGCAATTTTAAATTTAATGAGGACATATTATAATATCGAGGATATGGTGGATAGCGAAGAAGAAGCTGATATAGGATCCGAGTCGTTTTCTAGTCGAGGAAATGTTTATTTTCCCTCCGAATTACGGGAAATGTATAACCAAGCTGAGAGATATAGTCGAGAGTTTCTTGGACAGGCGTTGCTTTTGAATTTAGCATTTGTGAGGCTGGTCCTGTTGAAAGATGCAAAGGCCATTGCGTCAGTTGGGCGCAGCTCGAAAAGTATTGAATAAATTTGTTTGAAACAAAAATATTTGTAGTTTTTTTCAGATTTAAATTCAAAAAGATTTGTTGCACTGGAAATAGAATGCTTATTCCATACTAACTTCAAAATAAGTATTTTTTTAAATTTGCTCTAGTGTAAATTTTCTTCCATCTGAGTTAGAGTCTGGAACTAATCCTCAAATACTCCTCCCGACTTGCTCTACTAACCTAACAAATTATTTAAGTGTTATAGAATAGATAATTTTGAGCTATTGTGTTTATATTTTATTTCAGAGAGCATAAACTCTGACATAATCAACATGAAGACCACTTCCATCATTATTCCAAGTTCTCGACCAACTATCAACTTCTTTCCAAAAGAATAATTCCGCTTTGGGATCTCCATTTGTCCATGGTTTGGGATCTCGTTTAAATCCATTCCGACAATTATCTGGAAAATCTGAGTGTCCACCTGCAGAAACTCCGAGAGCTAAATAAAACTTAAGAAAAAAGAAAAATAATTAAATTTTTTATAGCTCAAAAGAAAAGCCAAACCAAACCAAACCTCTTTATCGAATGGTGCCATTTTAGAAGTAACTCTGGTTTGACCATGAAATTTTTCCAACCACTTCGAGAAGTCCTCTATAAAATTTTGAGTATAAACTTTTCCATCAATGGCCAAAATAAACTGATTCTCTGTCCATGTTAAAGAATATGTATGAAAGTCGGCACTTAAATCCAAGTCAGTCTTGACTCCACGCAAAAAATAATTGCGATATTTGTCGAGGTTGGACATAACCACACCACCAAATAGCCATTTGTTTGAAATATCTGTGTAGTTGGCATCTTGTAGAACATCGTTGCCTCGATTGAATGCAATTCTTATTTGCCCTGACATGTAATTTTGAGCGCCATAGTAATTTTCCAGAGGTTCCAACAACATTACTAAAAAATAAGTTTTTTTTATAAATTTTAGAAAAAACGTTAAAAAGAAAAATAGCATACATGGAAACAACCAATCGCCTTTGGGTAACTTCGCTTTGATTTCAACTCTTCCATAACGAAAACTGAATGAACGCTTCGTATTAATTTTTGCCGAAACAACTGGTGGTAGAATTTGATAAAATTGAGCCTTCTTTTTGCATTCTTGTGATTTATCTAAAAAAGCTGTGCATCTGCACGTTTAAATAACGTAAATAAATGTTATGAAAAATGTGAAATTTTACTTGCTGTGCTCCGAGATTGTATTCTCCATTTCGAATGCGTTTCACATCATTTCCCAGAATTTCTGTTGCTAAACTCGGAATAATATGCAATTGTCCATTCTTTACATGACAATTTTTTGGTTTATCCAAAAACATTACAAATTGTCCATCGTCTGACGACTGGGGTATTCGCACTTCTCGCATCCATTTTGACCAATCTAATTTATCAAAGTTATCCTCGAAAATCAATTCCTCCTTGCACATGTGCTTGCCACCAATTGTGGTGGCTGATTGTTCGCATTTTACTTTTTCATCGACTGCTGATAGACATTCTTGGGCTTTTTCTGGACAAAAATTCAAATTTTCAGCAACAGCATTTTCCGAAACAACAGCAATTCCGACTTCACGGAGATTTTTGCCATTTCCAAAATGAACATGTACCCAGTAGTTAATTTCATCGCCAGGTTTAACGCTGGTGTTAATATTATCAAATGCCCAAATATCATTCGTGCGTTCTTTAATAATAGCTGCAAAGTCTCCAGGTTGATAAAGATTTATTCGTTGGTTGATTTTGAGGTTAAATGAAATTTCACTGATGCCATCTTCATCTATAAATATAAAAAATGCCAGCGTTTAGAAATAATGAATTGTGCATTCGAAAATAAATTAACAAACGAAAAATACAATCAATCTTCTAAACGTTTTCGTAATAACGAATTTCAAAAAAAAACTTTTGAAAAATTTACCAGGCAATATTAATGCAAATATCGGGGTACATTCTGTAAAAAATCGTATCCCTACTATTTTTGTGTCATATGAAATAAAATACACTACTGGATCGCATGTACTTGCCTCTTTGTGCGTGTTAGAAATTACAAAACATGTACATAGTAAATATATGGATATAAAAATTTAATTTAAAAAGTCCACCACCCGTTTTTGAAACAGACTTTTAATAACAAAAATATTTTTTAAAAATTTGAAGAAATGTTTTTTTTTTTTTGAATTGTTAATACAATTTTTTTCGACATTTTTTGCGTCTTACTCGTATGCATAAAAAATTTTTAAAATTGGATGAATTGATAATGAGAAAATGAATAAAAAATAATAAAAAGCTTTGTATATGAAAACTATAGTACTATCATGGTGGAAGTTGAATGGGGCGACATCTAAAGTGTCTGCGCAACCCTTACTCTTTTTTTTTTTGCGGAGAGCTTATGGAGGTTTTAAATGATATTTATTGATATTTTTTGGATGCAATAATCCAAAAAATAGTCTCCTCTTGCCCCTACCACCAATTTTCGACGCTTAAAGACTCCCTACTCCAGAAAAAATACTACAAGCCAAGTTTGAAGGAAATCCATCCAATGGCTTAGGCAATACCCAACATGGAGACAAAATTGTGAGACCCACTTTCTTCATATTAATGGCATAAGTTTAACAAAATCTCAAGGTCGAAGTTAAAAATAAGTTTTTTTTGTTATTTTTCTAGTAAACAAAGAAGTAATAAAAATTCATGTACATAGTTTCTTCGGGAAAAATAAGTAACAGAAAAAAAAGTTCCCCATACGCCACAGTGACCTCTTCCGATAAAAAGGTCAATTAGCAATTAGTCAAATAAGTTTATTAGCAATTAATTAGTTACATGTTAAATAATATGATTGTCAGTGTAAATCTTCGCTAAATTGTTTCGCTAAGTTAATTAAAAGTTGTTTTTGTAGTGATAACCGATGGAGCAATAAATCGAATTTAACTTAATTTATTCCAACTTCCAAGTAATCGTATACTGTCCACTGCATCGCAACGAAATTCTTAATGTTCGCTTTCTTGGGTTTTCTTTTCGCTTAATTTTTTTTTTTGAAATTCAAACTACGTGCTGTACAATTTTGTAAGTATATTTATGTGAATGTCACTGTAAGAACTCGAAATACAAAAAGTCTAGAAATACGAAAAATTCTAGGTCTTACCGATTAACTGTCGTATTTTGGCTTTTTACGTTAACATTATATACCTACGTAATTCTCAGTTTAATACAAAATGCGTTGTGAAACAAGAAGATAAAATGCAAAGTTAAAAGAATAAAAATAGCTAAATTAGCATTCACATAAAAGTTTTTTAATAGAATTAAACACTACTCCACTTAAGACATCCACGTAGAAGAGAAGATTAAAGATTTCAACATTTGGCAGAGCTAGAAATAAAATTTTTTTTACCGCCTCTGGTGAAATAAACAATTTCAAGTCAGTCATATTTTTTCCATTTATCATTATCATCTTGGCATTTTAATCATCTTTCTTCAAGGAACAGGTTGAATATTAATTTTGAATTGATCATTGAACAAAATGAATAAAAAAAGAGAACAAAATTATAAACAAAAAATTTCCATCTTTGATTTCAACACAAACTGCAAACCATATTAGCAACATGCAGGGAATTCTTTGTTTTGTTAAGAAGTATAAAACTTGATTGATAGAGCTTCACTTAAAACTGGTATCAAAATTAAAATATAAAAATAGCTTAATGCATTGCTGCTTCATTTTTATCTGTTTGTTGGATTTTAAAACATATTTTAAACCCGATATTATCTTTTAGAGTTTTTTGATTTCTCTTGTTGAATGAAACATATTGTTAAGAGACAGATTCATCATAAATATCAAAAAAAAAATATATACAATTACGAACTTCTTAGTTTGTCAAGAACGAAGTTGTTAAATTAATTAAATACCTAACACCTTAGTAGCACTTTAAAAACATACGTGGTAACGAAAGACGAAATCCTTTCGGCCGTAAAATGTCTACTGTTGCATCAGGAACTGTGTACGATGAGACCAACACACTTATGATATAAAATGCAAAAATACTTAAATTAAGTAAAAATTTCATTTGACTGCTTTTCTTTCTATATTAATTCCTAAAAAAACATCTTGAACTACTAAAATTGATAGGAGATATTTATAATAACAATGGCAAAAAGTATCTGCAGCTATTCTATACAGTAATCGAAGACGTTTGTATTCGAAGAGAAACACGGCTCAACTGAAACTGAATTCTAAATAATATTTGAGTGCTCAGCTTAAGAGCTCGTCAGAGTTCAGACTCTTCAGAACTGGTATCAGCTGTACCTGTTAATGTGAAAATAAAATGATTTTTTTAATGTATCCCAGAGATGAAATAAGGCAAAATTGAAATGGAAAAAAAATTAAACTTATGAATGAAAAGTGAATTTTCAGAACAAAACAGACCTTTTTACTTTAAAATAATAAAGCCTTGCTTCTTCGTTTCGGGTTTAATTACACCCCTCTTCAGGTGATTGAGGTTACCGAGTTACAACAACGGTACATTTTCTGAATATTTAAACTTCTTTTTTTGAGATATTAGAAGATTTCGAAAGTTAAGACAAAAATAATCATTAATAAGTATGGAAGATAAAACTAGTTTTCTAAAAAATCATTGGAACAAAAATTCAAATATAAAATGAATTTAAAAACCGATAAAATTACGAAAATACGAAAGTGCGAGTTGAAACTTAGCTATACAATTTTTGTAAATATTTTTTCAATAAAATTTGATTAAATTTTTGTTAAGAAACTGTTGAACCAAATTTTTTTTTGTATCTAAACAAAATTTTTCATAACACAAAATAAAAATTCTTGTAAATTTTGAAAAAAAAAATTAGTAAATTTTTGATACCTTACTGTAGTTTTTGTTTTTATTCTTAAAGTATATTCAATTTATTTTACACATTTTTCATTAATTTTGTATACAATCACTATTGCATAGGTTACTTTTAAAAAACGTTTTTTTTAGTATAGTAACACTACTAAAGTTTTTTTTAAAACAAAGTTCTCAATGAAAGTGAAAAAAAACTTTATTTTACTCTACTCTATACTCGTAGTAATTAACAAATGGAGCTTATACGAGATGATGTTTCAATAATTCTAAGAGAAATTATTAACCGATTGTAGAATTTAAGATTTACATCTATTAAGAACTGCAGTTGATTTTAATTTATTCAGCTAATAAGTTCTGGCGCAGCGGGCAAAAGTGCATTTGTGATAATCTCTGAAATTCAGTCATTGATTTTATGAAAAAAAAACATTACGGAAAATATTATTGTAGAAGAAGACGATTTTTAAAGAAATCAAACAGTTATACCATTACTGCAAAGTAAATAAATACATAAGTAATGAAGTTTGTTTTAAAAGTTATCATAATTTTGAACTTTTTCGTAAGTTTATTTGGTTATTCGATTCCGGAACCTAAAATTGAGATTCTTAGACCTCAAGGATTACGAATTTCTATACCACGTAAGTATTTAATTGAGTTCTTTCAAATTGTTATTTTTTTTTGTTATCATTAAGCACATATAACAAATGTTCATTAGCAAAATATTATTTATTTTTAGCAAGGCAAAAAACAGGCGAAATTTAATCACTACTATTTGCTGTATTTGGTTATAGGTTATCAAAGTTTTTTTTTCAAGTGATCGTTTAGTTATGTAATACAAGGGGATATTTTATTTTATCATAAAAAGAGTCTAGGGGGCTAAGACATGATTCCGTGCAAACATTTTAAATAATTCGCAAGGGTTTTATATAGTTGGAAATATTGTGTGTAATAATGTTCAACAAAAATTCTTGTGTTTTTAAATTGCTTAAGAATAAATGAGCTAACCTTTCACCATGTACTTTTCTTCTAGATGAAAAAGGAATTGTCATTGTTGCATTCCATGTAAACATTGATAAACCTATTGCCCTTAATCAACCAGGAGAATACTCTGCCGACATCTCTCAGCCCTCAAATGGCCATTGGGTGTTTCACATTTCCAATGCATTCATTGATCCCGGAAATAAAATAAATTACTGGATGCACGTTCAATATGGAACTTATGCCTATCGAAAATTAGGATCACAGATAGTTGGTGGAGCGACAGCAGATATTTCCGATTTGGAGTCGACATCAACAGACCCTACATTCACAACTGCTGACGATCACATTCTTCCAAATGATTGTGCAAAATCAGTAACAACTGTTGGTCGAAATGCAGTTTGCAAAGGTCAATTGATTTTCGAAGACAATTTCGACAGACTCAATTGGACAATGTGGAAGCGAGAAGTTCGAATTCCCATCGACACTGATGATTCCGAATTTGTGTCATTTCAAGACAGACCAGAGAATTGTTATGTGAGCAATGGCAAATTACATATTGTACCAAATTTATTATCCGAAGTGCCAGGTTTTAATGAGTCAACAATTCGAAATGGCAAACTGGATTTGGGAGCGAAGTGAGTTTGCTTTAAACAAAATAATTAAATTTCGAATAATTCAACTCATAAGCATTTCAGATGCACAGCAATAATTGACATGTCTAAGGAATGCGTAAGAACTTCAAAGTTCTTTCAAATTTTACCACCAGTTGTATCAGCTAGAATTAATACCAAGGATTTTTTCAGCTTTCGATTCGGTAGAGTTGAGGTTAGGGCAAAACTGCCTAAAGGCGATTGGATATTTCCATGTAAGAAAGTCATTCAGAGCTATCGATGAAAAAATTTCCCCGGAATTTCTCCCCTTTTCGAGCTAAATTGTAACTTGAGTTATAGAAAAAATAACCCTTGGAATTGATCGGCATCAGTTGTAAATAATCCAGGGAACACAGTTGCCATTTAAAGGCCGTTTTCAATTTCCGAAGAAGAGATATATTCCGGGTGAAAATTTATTCATAATAACCATGTATCATTTGATGAAGTACATTAATTTGAACTCTTAATATTTTATGACTCACAGTAATATTGCTCGAACCAGCTGAAAGTTATTATGGGTTCACAGATTACTCATCGGGCCAAATGAGAGTGGCCTTTATTCGAGGTAACGAACTTCTAGAAAACAAAAATGGCGAAGATATATCCGGCAAACGAATAATGGGTGGACTTGTACTTTCAACGGGTGATGAACTTCGTGATACTTGGCTAAAAAGCAGCCTCAGAAGATCACATATGGGCAACGACTATCACAATTACACTCTAATCTGGACAGAAGATCATATATCTCTGCAGATTGATGGCAGCGAGTATGGTTTTATTAGTGGAGGTTTCTCGAAACTTACTGAAACACATAACCTACCACATGCATCATTATGGAACAACAGACATTTGATGGCACCATTTGATAGGGAGGTATATATTGATCTAATGAGTTATCATTGAACTTAATTTATGGTAAATTTAATATTTTTTGGATTGTAGTTCTTTTTGACGCTTGGAGTAGGAGCTGGTGGACATTCTGATTTTCCAAGTGGCTGTCTCAATGGACCGACAAGAACTTATAAAGCTTGGAGAAACCATCATCCTAAAGCTGAGCTAAGATTTTGGAATGATCGGCAGAATTGGTTAGGCACATGGAGTGGTACTCAAGCTGGACTCCTTGTGGATTATGTTAAAGTTTATGCTTTATAATTTTGTTTTTTTTTTAGATAAATTTAGTTGTGATTAACCAAATTAACTTTGACTATTTATTTATTTATTAACTGTTTGTATTCTCAAAAAATGTACTAGTTGGTAAAACTAAAACGGAAGCTGCTATATTTCCTCAGAATCAGGCCCCTGTACGAGGCTTAGGAATATGTTAATTATTTTAACTAAAACTCAAACATTAGTAAGACTTAAGTCAGACGCCATGATGGAAGAAAAATAGAGTTTCAATATAAATTATCGATACCATGTATGAAAATATCGCTGGTAGCCCATCTCAATCCATGGTTAAAATATACCTCCGGAAGTCTCTGGCTTAAGCTAAAAATTCCCGTGGCTCGAAGTAGCTGTGGGACGTGTAGATGGGAGCTTCCGGAATGCGTGTGTAACAATCGCGTTCGTAAAAAAAATAGAATTTTCGTTTTTTTGTCTCTGTGCACTTTATTGAATGCAATTGGTGTTTATTTTATTTTCACTAAAGATCCCAAAATAACAACTTAATACAACTTCAAAGTAAGTACAGCAATAAAATTGAATCTTCACTCCAAAATTTATTAATCTATCCACACATAAATAATTTTTTTTTTAATTTTAGCTTAATTTTTCTTAATTTTATTCAGTCTCATTTAAAAAAAAAAATCTACTACAATGCGTAAACTCTTATATAGTCTACATGAAGCCCGGCATTTTCTCCATTCCATGTCTTCAACCAGTTCTCTCTGTCATTCCAGAATGTAAGCTCCGCCTTGGGATGCTCATTTTTCCATGGTTTTTCAAGTCTGGCAAATCCATTCAAGACACCATCAGGAAAGTCAGAATGTCCTCCAGCTGATACTCCCAGAGTAAGGAAGAACTATGCGAAAAAAAAATTATTTCACATCTCCAACTCAATTTCTGATTTTTAAATACCAACCTCTCTGTCAAACGGTGCCATTACATCACCGCTATCCCACAATTTAGCATGTTTAAGATTTTGTGTTGTATAAAGCCTCGAAAATCCACCTCGAATAGTTGCATATTCATTGCCATCAATTTCAAGTGAGATCAATTTATCGGTCCATGTTAGAGTGTAAGTATGAAAGTCATCACCCAAATGAGTTCTGCGCACACTTCCCTTTAGCCATGTGTCTCGAAGTGTTTCTCTTGTTGCCAAAACAACTCCGCCTGCAATTCTATATCCTGAGATCTCGTTGTCATCGCGATCATTTAGGAATTCATTGCCTCGAATAAATGCCACTCTCATTTGACCAGATGCATACTCTGTAAAGCCATAATAGTTTTCAATAGGTTCCAATAAGATCACTGTATAAACAAAAAACTCAAATTTTAAGCATTAATTTTTAGAAGATCATCAGTACAAACTTACATGGAAATAACCAATCGCCTCGTGGCATTTTTGCCCGCACCTCGACTTTCCCATAGCGAAAACTGAAGAAATCCTTAGTTCGAATTCTTGCTGATACCACTGGTGGTAGAATTTGTGAAAACTGTGCACTTCTTGTGCACTCTTGAGAGATATCCACAATACCTGTGCATCTAAGAATATTGCATTGATTAACAATTATTTACAAAAGTAACTTTTATTTATACCTACTCAGATCCTAGATCCAATTTTCCAGTTCTTATACTAGATTCACTGAATCCCGGCACTTCAGACAACAAATTCGGCACGATATGTAACTGCCCATTGCTGACATAGCAATTCTCATCCCGCTTTTGGAATGACACAAATTCAGCATCATCTACAGCAAGTGGTATTCGAACTTCTCGCTTCCATTTAGTCCAATTCAGGCTGTTGAAATTATCTTCGAAGATAAGTTGCCCTTTGCAGACTGTTTTTCGGTCAACTGTTGTTTTGGATGGCTCACAACTGTTTGCAGTTTCTGTAAATGTGTCTGTAAATGTGTTTGATGGGCTACTTGTTGATTCTCGTATTATTGGTTCTTCTGATGATGGTTCTGAAATATTGACAGTTTCAGCCGATGCAATTTCAGATCCTAGCTTGCGGAAAGCATAGCTTCCGTATTGAACGTGAATCCAGAAATTTATTTTATCACCCGAGTCAATATTTACATTTCTTATTTCAAAAACCCACTGTCCATTTGAAGGATTTGTAATGTCGCCAACATAGTCACCTGGCTGCAGCAAGGCTATTGGCTTGTTGATGTTTATATGGTAGCCCACAAGAGCAATGCCGTTTTCGTCTGAAACAAAAAAAAAAGAAAATAAAAATGGTCTTAAATCTTAACATCCTAACATATTTCTGTATTATTTAAGCAAAGATCCAAAGGGGAAAAACAAATATTTCGAATTTTTCTATCTTCTCTGAACCTGAGTACATGATGGTCTATAAATGTAGAAAGCTAGACTGTTTGGGAAAGAGCTGAAATACATCTCCAGAGCCGTACACGATGCCGAGCGGGAGTAGTAAAGCCTCTCAAGGGGAAAATCGGACATAACTGAGATTTTATTGCCAGAAATTAAATGTTCTGTACTGTTATTATGATATGCCAAATTTTCAATTCAGTAAATTTATCCCAAAAACGGCTCAAACGATTTTAGTGGGGTTTTGTAAGTTAAGAAAATTATTCGATCAACAAATATTTTTCACAAAACCCTCATTAACCTGCCATAGAACCGGATGTTTGGTTTTTTATTTTCGCATAAACGAACAAATCGATTGCAATACAGATTTTTAAGAATGAAGTCCTAAATAACCTAACCAAATTTCCAAAAAAAAAATATTTTTAGGGTTTTTTTTTGAAAATTCAATGTTTTAAAAAATTAATAAAATATGAAACACTATTTTTAAAAATTCTTCTTTTTTTTTTATACGTAATACAGTTTTGAGTTAAAACTAAAAGAATTTAATACGAATCTGAAATATCTCAATCTGATCCTTATCGAGAAAAAATTCTATAATAAAATATTTTAAGATTTCGAAAAACACTAAAATCCAACAGTTTATTATTAAACTTTTAATAAAAGAAGATTCAGCATTTGTATGATAATGTTCCTATGAAGATAGATTTTGGAAATTTTGATAACAAACTCCAAGCATTATTCATTTTGTTTAAAAATAACCTAAGATAACCTATCTAAACCTTAGCATAGTATACTTGGCTTATCAAATCTTCCATTTGTAAAAAATTAATTTCATCCAGTCACAAAACTAAACAGACTCTTAACTTATTTACATTGAAATTCAAAACAAAATGACCTAAGACATCAGAAAACTTAAATTTGTACAACTACCGAATCAAACAAACAAAAAAAAAAAACAAAAACATTTTGTTGACCTTAACTTTTCTGCTTAGATAATGATTTTGTTTGTGTTTAAATAATTACATTTCGAAGACCGCCGAAAAAAAAATCAATGATTGATAAAACCGGATTTATGGTTTTAAATAATTAAAATTAAAATTAAAATTAAACAGGAAAAAAGCCCCAAATTCTGTTCAAGAAAAAACCGTAGTGAAGAAGACCTACGACTAAATTTAATACCTTCTATATGAGTACTTACGCGGAATTGAAATTCGCATTCCTTTAGGATTGAGTCTTTCTACTTTGGGATCAGGAATGGTATAAGTCAGTGCACTCCCTACGAGATTTAAAAATAGACACAGATAGATTGTGAGATGCATATTTAATGCATTTCCAGTTTTGAATCTCAAAAAGTTTTTCATCATAATTTTCAAATTTTATAACTTTATTTAAAATATTAAGGGATATAATAATTATTGATATTCATATCAAATTGGTAAAATTGTTTTAATACTAAATGGCGGTAAATATGTTTTTTTTATTTGTATAGAAAATTTCATAAACTATAAAATTTTAATCACATTTAATTTAACACGCGATTAAAGTATGCGTCTAGGTTGTATCTTGATCTCGACTTGACTGATTTAAATGTTTCCAACAAGATCGTTTGGGACTTACTCTATCACATCGAAGACGAGACAGGAGAACTTGAACTTCGTTTAATTTCTTTTTGTTTTGGATCCAATAAGTAGTAGATGCGTTCTCTTAGATACTTTGTTTTTGAGTAATGTGAAGTGTATTGTGTCTTGTGTGTTTGTATGAACATTGAGTGCATAATGTTCACTTCATTATTTTAATCTCTTAACGATATTGTATTATTTCTGATATATAAAGAGAAAGTTTTGAGGTATAAATAAAATATTTATTTTTTTTATACCGGCCCAGCTTTGGATTTTTTATAATAAAGTCGAAGTCAAAATATTCCATAGTTTTTTTTTATGAGATCTACATACAAATTATAGCATTTAGGTGCACCCAAGTGAATGGTATAGGATGAGCCATCAAAAAAGTCCCCGTCCTGCTAACCGACATTATTACTAATCAACTCACCTACATAGATATACTTCTTTAATTCTTTTGTGTCATTCAGCAGGTGTATTCATAATCCAGTATTTTGATTGCGGAAATAATTTAAAGGTTTTTTTTTAAATGGATATGGAATTACTTATTTAAACTCCTACTAAAAGAGAAATGCTTTTGTAATCAGGTTTTTATTTTATCTGTTAAAGGTATTCTTCTTTGCTAAGCTAAAAAGAACTGATAAGCTTAAATACTGTGTCTACTGTTCCAAAAAATCATGAAAAAATTAAAATAAGTCGCATTTACTAATTCTGTTGGAATCAATGTTAAAATAAAAAATCAAATTTTATTAGAGAAACAATTCTTAATTGATGTTTTTCCTTGTGGTGTCCTATCTAGTGTGATGGGTTGGCTTAAGGGCGACTAGTTGACTTTGGACGACAAAATCTTCACACATCATAATAAATCTCAAAAATCCCTTGAGATTTGTTATTTCTTCAAACAAATAAATAAATAAAACTCAATTTTATTAAATTTTACAAAACCACAAGAGTATATATTTTCATATTAATTTATATTTTTAAAATATCATTCATGCAGAATGAAAATTTAAAACCTACCAAATTGATTTTTTTTGTTCGGATATTTTCAACATTTGCCTCTCAACATCCTTTATGTACTTATCTGGCAAATTGGCATCACGCATCGAAGCCAATTTTGCCTGAATCACTGATCTAACATTTCTTTCGCGTTGCTTCTCTTGCTCTTTCCACTCAATTGCCTCGCTCTGATCACGTTCATATTTTCGGCGCCGCTCGTTTTCCTTATCGTTCATTTGCCTCATAATCTCATCTCTGTAACGATCCTTGTTCTTTAGACGTTCTTCTTGAATCTTAGCCTGTTTGGCTTCTTCACGCTTAAGATTCTCCACAATCTTTTGAAAGTCATTCTCATTCCGGGCAATTTGCAGGGCCTCCCGGAGTTTAGCGTCGCGAAGCTGTGCTAAGCGTGCTTCATGCAAGGTCTTTTCTAATTCCTTCTTACGAATGACAGCTTCTTTCTCTTTTCGACGATACTCTCGCTCGATGTTCTCCTGTTGACGTGTCAGTGCCATTTCTTCCCTCTTCGACTTTGATTCCAATATTTTTTGTTGAAGATCAAACAAAAGCTGTTGCTTACGTTCAAAAGCTTGTTTAGCTAGTTTCTTTTCTATGTCCAGTGTACGTTCGCGTTTCTCTTTGGCTTTCATGTAAGCATGAATGCGCATTTCAGCTTCTCGTTCTTGCTCGAAGAGCATCTTTTTGAATACATTTGACATTTCACAAATACGATTGAGCTCCGAGCGTAGCTGGTCACGTCGTTCCTTTATCAAGCGGGCTCGTCGTTCTTCGTCTTTTTTAAGTGATTCATTTGCCATCGATAGGACCTTAGCTTCTTCTTCGATCCGTTCTGCCTCAAGAAATCGCTGATTTTCACGTTCCATTAACTGACTTTTTATCTCGGCTGCATATTGCTGTTTTCTTTCTTGATCTCGTTTAACACCTTCGTCCTCAGCATGCAAGGAAGCCATAGCGCGGTCAATCATCATTTTTTCTAAACGGTTCTCTTCCTTTTTGAGTTCACGAGCTAACTCGATTTTTTCCTGAATTTGAGCATCACGTATAGCGTGACACTTTGCATTTAACATAATCTGATTTACACGCTTAACTTCTTCTTCTTGTTCGTGCTTAGCTATGAAAGACTGTTCGAGAATTTTAAGTCTTTCTTCTTCAAAAAGGTCTTCTTTGTCTTTCTCTCCACGAGCTTGAAGTCTAGCCTCATCGATTTGTTTGAACATTTGCTTCTGACGTTCAGCTTCTTCTTCAATACGCTTAACATTTTGTTCTCTTTCAAGCTGGGCTTCAATTCTATCATCAGTATTGACAATTTTAGCGGCATTGTGAAGTCTTTCAAGTTCTCTCTTCGGCAATGTTGTTGGTTTGTTTATTTGTGAATTGTGACGTTGTGTTTCATTTCGCCCTGGCTTTAAGTAACCTGATGCAGTTGGTGGATCTCGAGCTTGCTTCTTTTCACAGTTCTGAATAAAAGCGCTATTTGCTCGCACTGTTCCGCAATTTCCTCCAGGTGGAGTAAGTGCATCTTGGTTTTTTTTCTTACTTGCGTTCGGCACGAAAGCACTCTTTGCTCTAGGTCTTTCCAAAAGGATGTCAACTGATTTGCGACTGTTTGAAGCCGAGTTGCACGGCATTTTTGAGCTGCAGATATAAAAGAAACAAAAGATAAAACTAAGTCTGATAATATCAAAATGATTTGTCAAAACTAAATAGCAGACGAAATTATTGATCAAACGAGTAGCTAGGAATATTAGGTATATCGAGTGCAATTTTGAAATTGGGTTGGGATGGCAATTGGATTTAGGATTGTTTTTGTTTATGGGTCTATAGTTACGAGCTAATAGAACTTTAAGAAATTAATGGGTGGCAACTAAAACATTGAACAAATATTTTTTTCTTCCTGATTATGTTTATTATGTGCAACACTGCAGCTGACCAAAGGGGATTTTTAGTTTAATGAATAAGATGATTTCGTCAATCAAGTCAATTTTAAATTTATTGCGAAAATATGTGGACATGTTTTTGAAATTTTGTTCTTAAGTGTTTATTATTTAATACTAAATACTTGCATACCTACCATTTTTATCGAAAAATACTTGAAAAAATTTTGAGCTCAAGTGTTTTTGGCTTTTTTTATATTTGATATTTTTTTCTTATGATATTCTTGTTTTTTTTTTCTGCTTCCAAACTTTCATTTGTAATTCCCTTACGAGACATAACTAATTTCATTGAACTAATTAATGCTTTAGAAAAAATTTAAGAATTAAATTGAATCAAAAATATACTATTTTTGGTTCTCAATAGTTTTTAATTTTTTTTTTAACATTTTTAGATAATAAGATTAAAATTTCAAAATTATAAATCGCAAGCAAAAGATTTAGAAGGCTAAGTCAAAATAGTAGAATAGTAATTCATATTGATATATTTATACAAAATTTTGATTTTAATAGCTAATATGAGATGTGAGAGAACAAATTACGTTTCATTTGGTTTAGCTTAAAAAAAAATAGGTTGTTTCAAATCCCATTATTTCATTTATTGTTCGGTCATTCCTGGCTCTCATATGAATAGGGCATCAAAATATCTCAGCAACTAAAGGCTTTCTTCTGCGGTGATGATTGTTAGACACCCTGTAATTTTGATATGAATTTTAAAGATTTAAGATTTGTAAGATTTGTTCTTGAATAAAGTTTTGCCCAGGCCAATGCGAAACATTCGATAACGACGATGAAACAAACACAACAACACTTGTTGTTATTGTTTTTTCGTCCTCACGAAAAATTAGCATCGATTGGTTTTATTCGAATACAACAAAAAATAAATCAATCTAAAATGGTGTTTCATTTGCTACGAAATAAAATTAACCAATGGAAAATCCCATTGTAGATCTTCATGCAACAAGCACACGGCAACTCTTTATTCCACATAACCATCTACAGAATTCCACATGTTAAATCTTCTTGCATGCTCACTACCGATAAAAAAGAGACAACCACAGAAACTAAAACCGGCTACGTGTTCGCTTGTTGTTCGTTCATTTTATTCGAAAACAACAACACCCAACCCAATACCCCGTCCCGATTCAATAGATTCCCCATTAATCCATACCAACAGCAGTCTTCTCCTTCACACTAGCCCCACTAGAGCAAAAGAGCCAACTTGATTTAACAACATTCTTCCACTCCAGTTTTCCAGGCTCTAAAAGAAATTCCATTCCTTGTTTCCCGATTATTTTCCTTTTAAATCTCAACGTGTCAGCATCGGCAGCACAAAGGAAGAACATCACTTGTCTAAAAAAATAAATTAATTTATTTTTTTATTTTACTCGATCCAACCATAGCCTAAGTAATTTAAAATTTAAATAAACCAAAATGAAATTAATTTTGTGCGCGTTATTTGTAATTGCGGCGGCGGCGACCCAAAATGTTTTCGCCGAAGAAATCAAATTGGAAGATGGTGTTTTAGTTTTAACAAAAAGTAACTTCAATTCCGCTATCGCCGACAACGAATTTGTTTTAGTTGAATTCTGTAAGTACCTATGTAAATTACTTTACTTTTATTGTCATTTTTCATGCATTAATTTTCCTGAAATAACTTATCATCCGGTCAATAATCTCTACATCGAAAAAAAAAATTCGAAAGAAAGAAATTTGCAAAAAAAAAGGTCGTCTGCGAATAGAGAAACCAAAAAAGAGACAACTGTGGTTAGCAACATGTGTTTGTGGCTGTGCGTGCAAATGAAACAAGTGTACCGGCCAGTTTATTATCTCTACACTCCAAATAACGAAATAGCCATGGTTGTTTTCAGTTCGCACCAAAGTCTCCACTAAATGATGCTGATGAGGTTGTGACGTGTCACTCTTGTTTTATAAAAAGTTGAAATTCCAAAAGAAGATTTTACTTTAATGTTTGAATCTTTTCATTATGTACCCGAAACCATTGCAAGTCATTTTAATTATTAATTCATAATTATCCATAAAGCCTAAATTACAAATGTTTGTAGGGACATTATCAACTCTCCATTCATTTTGGTTTACAAATGGCCCACAGCTTATATGTTTGTTTGTCATGGTCATAAAATATAAAACACTTGAATTTTTATCTACACACTTTGAATTGCTTTTGGCCTTTTGTTTATTTTATCGGTGTCAATTACTTATCTACCGTAAGGTTGATAAGAAGAGTCAAGTTCCGATAATTGACATTTAAAATTTCTTTTAAATGCGACTCAGGAAAAGAATCTTTCTTTTCTTTATGTCGCGTCATAAATTTAAAAACGGATTCTGCATGCGTGTCAATTTTATTGTTGCGTTGCTTTCTTCTTTCTTTAGTGATGTTTTCTTTCAATCAGAATCTATGTTATTCTTTTTGTTGAATCATCGATATTTAACATCTTTGATCTCAACTCCAATTTTAAATAGGTTCGTAAATACTAAGTGAGAATGGGTTTAGTATTTTGTTGGGGCGTGGTGAACTGATAGTCATGCTACGTATATAGAGAACTTGTATTTGGGTGAATTGGTTGACATGGTTCAAGAGACGAAGGAAAATTGTTTTGTTTACTTAAGCAAAGTTTTTTGCGCGCTCAGTTCTTCCCAAAAACACAAAGATACACCTACGTAAAACTGATGTCCTAGTTACTAGTGACCATTATGGGAAATCTTATTAGTCATCTTTGTATATTGAACAAGCTACGTGGCATCAAAGAAATCTAATAAAATATCAAAAGGTCATAAATAGCGCATGAGAATTTAAAATAGATTAATACTGCAATTTCTTTTTAAGATTAAATTATTTTTTTTTCGAAGTAAGAATAAAATGGAATAGGTATCGGTAATCGGAAACAAGTTTTTGGATTTTAATCCCAAATAAATGTATTCATATATTATCATCGTGGTTTTGCAAACAAAAAACTATTTTTGTTTCAATGTTGATTTTGATTTTTATTAACTAGATGTTTACCTACTTTAATATTTAAAAAAAAAAACCAACATGCAACATAAATAAGCATTTTTTTAAAATGTTTACAATTAAGAAATATTTGTCAGTTAATTTTTGTAAATAAATTTGGACTTTAAATTATTTTAAATTCTGAATTAAGTAACGTGCAACCATTTGTCCAGACTTTATTTTTCAAAGGTTTGCTTTGCTTTTTAATTGGGTACCTATACTCGTAAGCTATGAATTCAATTTAAAGTAAATACCGGTAGTTGCTAAACTGGATTTTTCCTACTATTTACGTTTTATACATTTTACTTTAAATGATATCCTTATTAACAATAAATTTAAAGAATAGAGAACCGCCACACCGTTTTTTTGTAGACCTATTCTGAAGCTAAATAAAAGATGTTTCTCTAGTACTAAAGAAAAACTCTACCTGGACTGTACCATTGGGTTTTTTTAAATGTGTGTTTGCCTTAATTTTTTCAGATTTCTTAGTTAATAAGTAAACAATAAGGAAAGGTTCGTTAGACTTGAAAATTAATTCTTATACATATGCCAATATACATTTTTATTAAAGTTGGCAGTAATTTGAGCCTAAATTATTCCTGGAAGTGATTTTGTTTGAACTTAAAGTCAAGGCCATTAAAATTTTCGATTTGCATCATAAGCGTTAATAGGCTTTGAAATCATAGCGAAAAATTCAAAAAGTATTTTTTTCAATTTCAATTTTTATTGATTCAAGATTGTTAATGCTTATAACCGCACCACACTTAAACCATTTCTTCAAATTGTACTAATCGAAGTTTAACGATCATATAATATAGTCCTTTTTCTTGATTTCACAGAAGCTATTTATCTTAATGAAGCTTGTGTTATTTAAAGTAAATTATATACTTTCAATACTATTACAATAAATTATACTAATTACTCTTATATACTTTAAAAACAATTACTGTTAGGTAGTTAAATTTTTGTGGGACTGAAATTCTGAATTAAATATTCACCAACCCGCAATTCAGTTCACATTTAAAAACAACTTGTCTACGTCATAGCAATGTCAAGTAAATAGCTCAATGCCCCTTGTAATACAGTAAGAGTCAGTTTCTTTTAAGTAGTGTTGAATTTATTCAGACTTATTTCGTCTACAATAATAATCAAACTAGACATCGTTTTGTTTTTTTTACTAAAAATCTTAATAAATTGGTTACAGCATGTTTCAAAAATAAAAATTAATTTCTTTATTTTATCAACTAAATGCTCATGAATAATATTACATATACAATACACATTTTTTCTTTTTGCATTAAAAAATCTTTATTATTTTATGACCTAAATAAAGTTCAAAACGCAATTCATGAGGTCTTTGAGCTTATAACAGTCTGATCTGGATAAACATTTTATTTTTAATCTTATCGTACCCTCACCCAACATGATCGTGGCATCTTTTGCATGATTGTTGAATAGGAAAAGAAAAGTATACACTCACAGGCCATTAACCCTTTTTTGTCGGCTTAATGAACCAGTTTTTTTTTTTATTGCGCCTTCTTCTTTCTCTACATTTATTTTAACAACAACAAAAATAAAATACCGGCCTACTCACCAAATTGGCAAATAATAAAACTGTAAAAAAAAAGAAGATAAATTAACATAAAAAACGCGTATAGATAGATAGCTACAAAACAGATGAATATTTGCCTTCCCTTGACATTGGCTGGCTTCATATTGTTCAAATCAAATAAAAATACATAATCTCTGTTCTTTCTATACACGCTTTGAAGATAATTAATATTTATGAAGTGGTTCTTCTTGAGTTCTTGATTATTATTATAGCGCAGATTTATTTATGAAGTTGTTTTTGTGTAATCACTTGGAAATGAAACACTGACGTGGTGCATTTTATGCAAAATATTTATTTCTTCTTGCATGTTCAGCCACGTAGTCGATGATTTGTCTATGAATAGATGACGACCTTTCATGTGGCACCAATTTATAATTGAGTCGCATCTTATCGCTCGCAAGAAAGATAGAGAAAAATATCTGGTGATAAGAAATAAAATCACTTTCTCGTATGTATATGTAATGTATGTACTATGTATCAGGTATCTACACTGTTCTCTTAAACTTTGACCTAAACGACAATTTATGGTTAATTTGTGATGACGTCGTGCATAGTGATAGGATGCAGTCTGGTCTTATCAACTTTTTTTTTAAAGAATGAGGCGTGTTTTGTTATAAAAAAAAAAAATAATCTGAAATATAAAGATACATTTCATTATCTCCATTATTTTATTTTTAGATGCCCCATGGTGTGGACATTGCAAAGCCTTAGCACCTGAATACGCCAAGGCTGCTCAAAAATTGGCCGAACAAGAATCACCAATTAAATTGGGTAAGGTTGATGCTACTGAAGAGGGTGAACTCGCTGAAGAATATCAAGTTCGAGGCTATCCAACATTGAAGTTCTTCCGTAATGGTGTTGCCGTTGAATACGCTGGTGGACGTCAAGCCGATGATATTGTTGCATGGGTCAACAAGAAGACTGGACCACCTGCTGTTGAATTATCAACAGTCGAAGAAATCGAGAAATTCTTAAAGGATAATGAGGTATGTTAAAGGTTTTATTTTTTTCTTTTTGTCTATGTCTACCTAAAATTTTGAAATTACAAGTAGGGAGAACTAGCCTGGACACATTTAATAGACAAACAGGTTTTATTTTGTATTTTTAAGTCTTTTGTTATGGAAAATATTATTTGAGATGGTGTTCTTTTAAGGGACGAACGAATAGTTTATGATTTTTGGAGATAACATAAATTTAAATCGAACATTATCAAATTTGGAAATTTATAGGGTAAATCAGGTTTTCTTTTTGGTCTAAGGGTGACCGACAAGAAGTTAAAAAATCTTTGTTGAAATTAATATATTCAAACAGTTCATGCATCAATCAGATTATTGGTTTTCTTGGGAAGAAAAATATCAATTTACGTTATTGTAACCAAACATTATAAAATTACCTTTTTAATATTGTCGTCCAAGAGTGGCTAGGTTAGGGTTATAGTGTAGAACTAGTTGTCGGTGTATTTACATAATTTACTATGTAGTCAATAATTTCCTACATGCATTTCTGAGAGTGTCGAAAATAGAATCTGTTATTTGAAAATTACAATTTTTATCCCGATAATGTGAACTGTGTACAAGTCTTGATATACATATATAGATTTCGAAACTCTTTGTTCTCTAGTATAAGGATTATAACAAGAAATTCAATTTTTCTTAGAAATAATTGTAACCTTTTTAAAGTCTAGGGTTCTTGTTGTTATCAAAATAGATCAAAGCATTATCAGTTATTACATAGTGCTTTGATCTATTTTGAGACAATTTTCTAGGAAAATCAAGCTTCTTAACATTTCACAAGAAAAAATCAATACAAATAATATAAATATACAAAACAATACAAATATTCTCTGATCTTATTATGTGCTTCCTATTAAATTACATTGCATATGAATAGTTTAATCGATTCGTATATTTATGACTGTCCTAGAAATAATAATAATGTTATCAAGATCAAAATAATGGAAAGTCCTATTTGCTATGTCAAGACAAATTTCCCGATAAATTAGTTCAAGTGTTATAAATATGATGCAATTTTAATTCTAAGTATTTATTTATCAAATTATGTTGCATTTGGGTACAGCTGCATCTCTTAATGAAATGCATTATTTGGTTTAAAAAAAAAAAAAAAACTCAATTGAATAATTGGTTCAATTTTTTGTTAAATATATTTGGGTAACAAATTCTAATTATATGCATAGCGTTTATCTTATTCTTATCTCAAGCTTATTCAAAAGGAACCGTCTCTATAATAAGCAAACTGGTCTTTGAGATTTTGTTTTTAGATAAGACCAAACAAAATAAATTATCTACTTGTTTTCTAAGAATTGCTACCTTATCACAGTGAGTGCATATAGGAGTAATTTTGCGCTGTTTGATAAAAACAAACATTGAACTTTGTTTTTCTTTGTTAAGCATACATAAATGTAGGTGTTAAATAAAAATATTTATGATTAATAATTGCTCTTTGGCAAATCAAATATTGTGAATGAACTTATTTTTGTATACAAAAAATGTCTTTGAAAAAAAAAATACAAATAGTTTTCTCTGTGGAAGAAATTGCAACAAATTAACTAGACATGGTCTATGTTTATTGTGGAGTAGCAATTAGCAGTAATTAACTTTGGCTGTTATGTTAAAATCAAATTCAACTCTCTTAACTTGAGTCATTAAATTATTATTTGGACTTTCGGTTAGCAAATAAATAATTAATAGTATTTGAGTTGCCGAAGATAAATTATATCTTTCAAACCTATGACAAACACTTCAATATTAATACCAATTTTAAAAAAAGTGAGAATAATTGACGTTATCTAGTTTTTAAAAAATACGTGAGCGAAGCCACTTACAATTACTATTAGATAAGAACTATTTTTGTAATTAAGAAACTCGCACCAAGCGATGATAACTTGCTACGGTTTAAAAACTATGAAATTCATGGTCATTATCACTCATTGGCGTGTTTTTTTTTATCAGCACATCGCAATCGGAAATCGTAATTAGAAACAAAATAAATGAGGGATTTTTTATTTTTCTCTCGTTACATTTTTTTAAGCTTATTAAATGGTTTAGGTGATGTTTATACTGGCACATGTATATAATGTTTCTCTTGTTATGTAAGCAAAACTTAATTTTAAATCTGATTAAAATGTGTTGGTCTCATAATTGTGTTATCTGAAGTTTAAAAAATAGAGGAAATTTATAGTTTTTTTCATTCAAAAATATGAAGTCAATAGTTATAAAAAATAAACTTTCGAATTTAATTCAAAGATGATTTTTTTAAAAACATTCAAATGAATCTTTATTTCATTCAGTACTGAATTTTTGAAAATTACTTTTGTCCCAAAATTGTATGAACTGTTCATTAATGTACTCCAGTAGAAACAATTTTTTGATTTTCTCCTAAACTAAGAAATGTTATACAAAAGTTTCGAAACTAAGTATACATAAGAACCAAAGAATTGTAGTTACGTTTAAAAAAGTTATTGAACTTGTACTGTTAGTTAATTCCACAAAGGAATTCAAAATAATTTACGACACCACAAATACAGTCTTAAGGTGAAGTGGGAGAATTTTAGTACCCGTCGATTATTTAAAATCGTTGGTTTTAACGAAGAGAAGAAGTAGTTTAAGAAAATCTAACCCAAAAATTCTATAACTTAAAAAATGGGTTGTCAAACAAATTTTAAACCATATATTATAATAAACAAGTTTATGCTATTTGTTGCTTTTTTTTTGTACATCGACACATTAGCTGACCTCAGACTACTTATTTCAATGTGCAAGAATTGGAATTACATAATATTTATATTTTCCATGTTTTGTTTTCAATAAAAAGTTATTTATAGATAGTCAATTACAGGTGTTAGCTCAGATGCACTAAATTCGTAACACAAACACACTTTGCTTCAGGCTATTCAAGTATGAGCAAACAATATTGAATCTTGGATTCTATAATAATTATTATATTGTTTCGATGAGGCTTGCTTTTTGCAATAATAAAAAAAATGTGGTGTGAATCTCCCAGAAAAATTAAAAAAAACCTGTAAGAGTTGTTATGGTTTAAAAAAAAACTACTTGTTTACTAATAAATAATTCTACGGCTGGCGATGGCGTCGCGATTTTTAATAGATAAACAAGTTTTTTTTTCTTGTTTTGTGGACCAATCACAGATCAACAGCTCTATGTTACCCATGGTATAAGGAAAACATGCTATTCTGCATTAAATGTTGCGTTCTGCGATTCTAACAAAAAGAAAAAAATTGTATCTGAGATCGAACTTACTTCATTTGCGACGAAATGCGCGAAACAGATAGGTAAACGATATATAGCAATGTATTCTATGTTCCTTGTATATTACCTACTGACTGAATAACATTACGAATTTGTTTATGATGATGACCTTTAAGTAACTTGTGTTAGAGAATAGAGCCATTGCGGATAGATCTTTGAATTTCAATTAATTCAGTTTACCAATTTCTTAATCACATCAACTAATTTTTATAAAATTATTTTTCTTTGCAGATCGCCGTTGTTGGTTTCTTTGCCGATCGCGAAAGTGAAGAAGCTAAGGCTTTCCTTGCTGTTGCCAATGGTCTCGATAGCTTTGTTTTCGGTATCACAACCAACGCTGAACTCATCGCCAAATACGAAGCCCAAGAGAACCAAGTTATCCTGTTCAAGCCATACGATGACAAGAAGACTTACTACAAGGGTGTTATTAACCAAGATGATCTCAAGAAATTCGTCCAAGTCTACTCGCTGCCTTTGATTGTTGACTTCAACCACCAATCGGCATCTAAAATCTTTGGAGGATCCGTCAAATCGCACATGTTGTTCTTTGTCTCAAAGGAGCAAGGTCATGTTGAGAAATACGTCGAACCATTGAAGGATATTGCTGCCAATTACCGTGATGAAATTCTTTTCGTTACAATCAGCGCTGATGAGGAAGATCATGCCCGCATCTTTGAATTCTTCGGTATGTCCAAGGATGAAATCCCAAGCATTCGTTTGATCAAATTGGAAGAAGATATGGCCAAATACAAGCCACCAACCAATGACTTGAGCCCTGAAGCAGTTAAGAGCTTTGTTGAAGATTTCATTGCTGGTAAATTGAAGCAACATTTGTTGAGCCAAGAATTGCCAGAAGATTGGGATAAGAACCCAGTTAAGGTGCTTGTTGCCACCAACTTCGATGAAGTTGCACTCAACCCAGAAAAGGATGTTCTTGTTGAATTCTATGCTCCATGGTGAGTTGTTGAAATATTTTTGTTTATTTTATTTTGTTCGTTTTTTTAATCAAAATTTTTTCATTAAAGGTGCGGACATTGCAAACAGTTGGTTCCAATTTACGATCAATTGGGTGAGAAATACAAGGATCATCCCACCATTGTCATTGCCAAGATGGATTCCACCGTCAACGAATTGGAACACACAAAGATCTCATCGTTCCCCACACTTAAATTCTACCGTAAGGGTGATAACCAAGTGATCGACTACAACATGGACAGGACTTTTGAAGACATGGTTAAATTCTTGGATGCTGGTGGTGAAGTTGCCTCACCTGTAAGTTCTTTTATTTGTATTTCTTTATAATTTGAGTGAGACTAATGAAATTTAATTTTTAACCATTTTAGGAGGAACCCATCGAGGAAATCGTGGAAGAGTCTGTGGAAGCAAAGAAGGAAAAGGATGAATTGTAAATTCCCAGTTTCATTCAAATACCAGTAGAAAACAGTTTATATAGCCACCTTTTACAAAATACAATCCAATCTTCTGTTCATTCTAAAAAACAAAAACAAGAAAACAAAAATAGGATTCATAAATGAGAGTAAAAAAATAATTAAATTTAATTTGTTTTCTAATTATTTTGATATTTTTTTTACTTTAAGAGAACATATTTTAGTTATAATTAAGTTTTTTTTATTATATTATATGCTAAAGTAAACATTTATGTAGTAGGAAGGCTAGGGAAAATACAAAAAATAATAAAAAAAGAGTAAAAATTTAAACTTCCATATTAAAAACAAAAAACATCTTTATTTGTAATACTAAAATTATAAAAAATAATAAAACATACTTTCTGTGAAAAGAACTGATAAGAAAAATACAAACTAATAAAGAAAATACCTTTTTTTAAAAAAATTCATATTTGTTTTTATTTATTATTTTTTTTTTACATTTTGTTTCTTTTTTTATATAAATACCTATTCGATTGTTTGTTTTTTTTTGTTTTTACTTTTTCTTAGATCGATGTACGTATGTAATTAGTAAGATATTTTCTTAAAAATTTTGAATGTAAAGGAATCAGGAGTTATTATTATGACTCAGCTTTTGTGATTTCTTTTTGAGAATAAACTGGAAAAATTTAAAACAAATAAAAATATTTTATTCAAGGAACCCGTAAGCGCAATAGCACTAAGAAAATGTTGGCAAAACAATCAACGAAATACTGTAGTGTCCAGTCTGGAAGGAATACTAAAAGCGGGTAATTAAACATTTCTCATCTGAGTATATATAAACTACCGATACACTACACATGGTGGAAGTTCATCTATTTAATAATAATCTAAGGAGAGTACCAGGCTGAGGGATGATCACATCACATTTGTTTGTTGTGTGAAAATACACGGTGATGCCAACAAGCAAACCTTACAGTATTGGCCTGGCTTGTACATTAATTTAATTTAATTTAAAAATTTAATAATATAAAACAGCATAATTTAAAAAAAAGTTACTTCAGCTTTTCAATGACTCTTAGTATTCCTTCAACTGTTTATCAACATATAGCTATTCGGCCCTATCGAGGTAACCGTCGGAGCGGAACTTTCTCCGCCACGCATCCTTCGTCGGAGATTATATTTCGGTTCTGCATAATAAAGAACTCATTATGAATCGAACATTCGACTCAAAGCGAAAGTTTTGTGAAATTCAAAAAGTTAAATAACTAAAACCTAGAGCTTGTGGAGGCTTTAATCGATATTTTTTGCTTATGGCAATCGAAATAACGGTCTACTCTTGCTCCTACTCCCAATTTCCAATGCTTAAAGACTTCCCAAATCAATTTCTAAAACCTACAATTTCGCAGCGCCTCCACAAAAGTCGGGGCAACATTAAAAAATACTCGCAATGATAGTATGCTTTGTATATGAAAACTATAGTACTCTCATGGTGGAAGTTGAATGGGGCGACATCTAATGTATGCCTGCAACCCTTACTCTTTTTTTTGCGGAGAGCTTATGGAGGTTTTAAATGATATTTTTTGGATGCAATTATCCAAAAAATAGTCTCCTCTTGCTCCTACCACCAATTTTCGACGCTTAAAGACTCCCCAAATCGAATTTTACGCCTCAAATTTTACAGCGCCACCACAAGGGTCCGCGCAACTTAAACTCGCCATGATAGTACTATATTTGTATATGAAAACTATAGTACTATCATGGCGAGTTTTTTTTAGGGTTGCAGAGGTCCTGGTGGTGGCGCTGCAAAATGTGAGGTGTAAAATTCGATTTCGGGAGTCTTTAAGCGTCGAAAATTGGTGGTAGGGGCAAGAGTAGACTATTTTTTGGATTATTGCATCCAAAAAATATCAATAAAAATCATTTAAAACCTCCATAAGCTCTCCGCAAAAAAAAAAGAGTAAGGGTTGCATAGGTAAATTAGATGTCGCCCCATTCGACTTCCACCATGATAGTACTATAGTTTTCATATACAAAGGTACTATGCTTTTCATATACAAAGTTTTTTGTCTAAATTCAAAAGATATGAAAATAGAGTATAGTTTCAGGTGTTTATTTCGAAAATATACATGGCTCCTAAAAGTTTATAATGTAAGGGATGTCTGATGGTAAATGCTAAAGCGCATTTTTTGGAGTATTCTACGATGGATAACTATGGGTTAGGATCGCTAATATTAAAGGGAAAACATTTCTTGGGAATACAACATTCCGAGGGAATGTAATTTAATTTATAATAAATTTCCAGATTTTACCGATAAGTACGAATTTTTTCAAAAACATTCGTTTAAATGTCAGATGCACTTTTTGTACATATTTTGTGGTTTACTTTTTTCGTACAGTACCACCACATATTTTCAAAACTGTACGCTTCATAAATAAAGAATTTGTGATTTCCCTTCTTGATACTAAATCAATAAGGGTATTCATATAACGTCCTCGTAAACGTGGTAAACTGCGTAAATCTGTCAAGTTTTCATACAAATTAGTAGTACTATGTTTTCAAAGCGATTTGGGGATTTAGGTGAATTTTTTAAAGTTCAAAAATCTAGAATTTTCCATGATAGATTTTATGAAATTTCTATGGATTATTTATATGACGCTTAACTCTGGCACCAAACTTTAAACTTTTACCTTTAAAAATATGCCAATGCACATCCCCAAATAAATATATATTTTTTCAATTATACATATGTAAGTCAATAATAAACACATATACAATACAACCCTGAAACAAATCAGCAAAAAAAACAAACAACAATAACACGTTTCTATAAATTTTGCGGATTAAAAAAAAGTAACATAATAAAAGTTTCAAGTACAAATTAAAAAAAAAATCAATCAAAAGCAAATGATTATTTATCAGGTATACTTCAGTCTGCCATTGGATTATTTGTAAGTAAACAAGAATCTCTGTGCTTCAATCTCTTCGATTAGATAAATAATGTAAGCAAGAAATCAAAGAGTAAATTTTAATTATTTAAATAATGTATGTAAGTATGTAGTAAAATAAATAACGTACATATATGATATATGTGTATCCCAAAAACTAATTCACCAATTCATAGGGTAAACCAGAAAAAATAGGTCTGTCTTTAAATACTTCCCAAATCTACGAATTTCAATACCAATAATTCTAGTTCTTTTTATTTTGATTGTGTAAATAAGGCAAGATATTTTTTTTTTATGAAAAACAGACGAACCGTTTTTCGAAAATCAAAAACTTAAAAAAATATTTTATGGAAGGAAAAATGATATATGTACTCCCTTTTTGGAAAAAAAAATCAATAACTTATTTTTTTTTTCAGAAAATCTTTTGTAAAGTTTCTGAGAACAATTTCAAAACTGAACTTAAGACATTCCTAACCCAATGCAAAACTAATGAAATGTTTCAAACTATATTCGACGACGAAAAACAATAACTGCATCATTTTATTGTTTATCATTATAGCAACTTAAAAATGTTTATGCAACTGATTCATGTTCCTTGTACAAGAAGGCAACAAAAATTCAAAAAAAGGTACAGTCTGTAAATTCGAAAGCGAGGGCGTATTGTAAGTGTCAATTTTTTTTTTATAAAAATTTTAATAGATTTGCATATTTTTACGACAACTTTGTATATGAATATGGAACAAACTTTTTTTAGTTTAAAAAAATAAAATATTTAATCCATTTTCGAGTACCTACCTAACATGTGAATTGCATCATCAAGATAAAAACTGATCTTTCACCTACCTTGGGATTGTCTTTAAGTGATAAAAAATTATCTTTTTTTTTAACTTAACAATATTTAACTGATTTGCTTTTGATGGAATTTTTTTCTGTTATCGAAATGCGTAATTGAATTTGGTCTATTATATAGAAAACACTTGGATTTTAGATTTTATTTAAAGATAATGAGAAAGTTGATTACTTAAATACAAAAAAAAACTACTTTGCACATACATACAAAGTTACAATTGTTGGTATTTATGGAAATTGATGAACGGTATCGAATCGAATCGACGATGAAATAATAATTATTTTTGAATTTTTTGTCTGGCATACAAAATTATAATACAAAATTTTATGGCGGAAAATACTAAAGGTGTGATGATTTGTTTTATGAATTCAGTGCAGACTACATTCACTTTATTAAATTTGATTTTTAATTTAGCTGTTGTTAGAAAATAGGACTAGTCAGTTTTATTAGCTATAAAACTTTAATTTTTTTTTTACACGCGAAACTAATTTTGCAGGCAATATTTAAAAAACACTGGAATTTTACTAAAGTATACTTAACAATCATAAGCTTTCAGTGAATGTGCCCATTTTGCAGTTTGAGTTTAAAAAATGCTACTATGTGTTCATAGTTGTTGTGTCTTCCTCAAAACTGATAGTAGGTACATAATTATGTACATAGGTACTACATTATGAATGGTACCTTGGCACGCAATTTTTTTATAATTTTTTTTTTATTAGGATAAATGACGCATCAAAAAAAAAAGATAGATTGAGGCAAAGGAAATTTTCTAGTCTATGATTTGTCAAAAATTGGCTGTAAATGCAAGAACGTTACTTTTACGGTAAGTGCTCTATTGAAATAGCCAGTTGCATTCCTCCCCCTAAACGATTCAACCGTAATACTCGCGCCTCCAGGAATGCCCATCAGTTTACTCTTGAACCCAATTTCGGTCGTACTGTTAAGTACAGGGATTCGTTTTTTAGCCGTAATACGCGAATGTGGAATGCCCTTCCACGCTCTGTCTTTCCCTCTCATTGTGATGTGACGAAATTTAAGACTAATGTGCACCGACAACTCCTTTTAAATCCTCTCCTTCTTACCTGAAGCTCGCACTGTGTCTTTGACATATAAAGGGTACATAACAATCCCCTTGAGTGCGCGCTAATTATAAAAAAAAAAAAAATGTTTGTATGGACGCGTCGGGCATAGGTTAAGGAAAATCCAAACCGATCCGAAAACGGTGCCAAACTGTCTTGACTGTCATGGCGATTATAGCAACGTACTGTTACATAGTCGTATCCGAATGTTTCGCTTTGATCTGGGCAAGCCTTTGCTCCTTATAAATCGTTGGTGAACTATATTCTGAGAGGTTATGACCTGGGGTGGAATCGTGTAAGGTGATTTGTGATAGGTGACAGTCACAATCAACAAATTCGGTGATAGTCACCGGTGACAATCACGATTTGGCGACTTTTTCTGGTGACAGCTCTTTAGTTGTCACCAGAAAAAGTCGCCAAATCGTGATTGTCACCGGTGACTATCACCGAATTTGTTGATTGTGACTGTCACCTATCACAAATCACCTTACACGATTCCACCCCTGGTCTATAACGATTTTCAGTTTGGACCATAATTTCTGGGAAAACATGCATGTATATCAATTATAATACTGCTTTTTCCCGAGAGTGTTTCTGGTAAAAACACTTTAAATATTTGCTATTTGAAACTAAACTAAAATAAATAAAAAATCAACTTTGTCACAAAATTAAGGAGAATCCAGATAAATAAATTATCACTTCAGCTTTTTTGAACGAAGTAGAGAATTTGTTTAATTTCATTTATCAAAAATAAAAAAACAAGTACATATGCTAAATTTTCTCTTCCGCGTTGCTTTATTCTTCTAACTGTTTGACCTTGAAATAATTAAACAAACAAAAGTTTATTTACCCTATAAACGTATATTAAAAATAAAAAAATTAAAATATTGAAAGATGAATGATTTGTTGGAAAGCTTTCTCATTAATATTAATGGCAAACTGTAAACACCTTTGACTAAAAAAAAAAAAAAACACACACAAACATTGTACCCCATGTGAATGATATAAATTTAATTGATTTTACTCTACATCATAGAGAAGCACATAAAAATGAGAGTTATGTTTTTCAATCACAAGTCACGATACAATTTTGTTTTATTGTTATTGCATGCATGTGTGAAACATATAATAATTGATTCAATTGCGTTTAATTGGTTGAAATTGCTATATATTTTTTTTTTGTATTGTTTGGTTTCCACCAAGGAAGTTGTTTTAATAGTTTTCTGTCTACCTAAATATTTTTGGAAAGTTTTATGAAATCAGAATTTGTATTTTTCTATATTATGAATGTTGTATTTATAGAATAACCCCATATATGTATAATATTGGAAAAAAAAATGGATCAATGCTTAAAATCGTGGAATATGCATGTGGACCATAATTGCAGTCAAATCCGAGAAATGTAAATCAAATCAGTCTTTGGTGACATCTTAGGTGAACAGTTTAGCATAAAGTATTATCAAAACCTAAGCTTCTTCTTTTTATTTTTATCACAACTTCTCAAACATTTTTTTTCAAGAGATTAAATAAGAATTAAATAACTCATATTATACCTATACCATTTCAAAGATCTATGAAAGTAAATTCTTTTGAAGTACCTAATGGATTTTTTTTTTTTTTCATGTAACGATAGATACTTTTTTTGATTGACCGACAATTTGCAAAAGCACAAACAGAATATAAAACAAAACAGAATGAAAATTAACCTGCAGGTCTTATTAATAATTATTGCTAATTATTTTTAATCAAACTTACAAAACACAACCAAAAGCAAGCAAAATAAATACAAAAAATTAATGTACATATGTAGGTAATACAAAAATATATACCCACCTATCTACTTGCTTAATTGGTAGAAACATACATAATGTATGATCTATTATACATAGCTAAAGGCCTTTAGCCTCTAAGTTAAGTTAAAAGTGGATGACCCTGTGTTGTTTGCCAAAACTAACTTATTGATTGAAGATCAAGTCCTGTGGCGAATGTTGTTGTTATAATCAACTGTCTATAAGCTCTATCATCCAGTTTATACTATTCGACTTTGGAATACATTAGAATGTGCAATAGCATGCAATTGGCATGGAACATCATACGTACAGTATTAAGAAAAAGTATGCTACCAAATTGTGTTTTCTTTGTTAACTTTATATTACAGTGGTAATATCAAACTTTCATGGTTAATTTTTTGATTTTATTCGAGCTATAGAATAAGAGGTTACAAAAGGTTTTTGAAATTTTTTCTTCAAAAATGTTTATTTCTACGATACCTATAGAAGCCATCTTCAGTTTTGAACTCAAACTTATTTTGGGCTTATTTTTAAAATAAATAAATTTGATGCCGTGACAGTCTATGAAGAACCAGGGCCTAAAAGGGACTTACCAGTCTTAACCATTCCTGTGTGCGTGTTATTGCAGGAATGGAGGGGACCACAATTTTATGCCGAAATTGAACGGCTAGGATGAGAAGCACTTTATTCTTGCCAAGTGATACTCTTTGACGAACTTGTCAATTTATCGCAAGAGGCAACAATCCGTGGAAGAATACTCCTGTTTTTTAGATGGACCCAGAGCTCCAGTTTGACAGTCCTACGCACTAACCATTACGATGCCATGCGATACTACCTTACATTTATTAGTAAAACAAATATTAAATTTTATGCTTTTTCATATTTATCTCTAATAATTCTTTTTTTTTTCTATTCTTTTATTTATTCTTAAGTACTTTAACATAAGATCTATGCGAAAATAATAAAGTACATATTAATATGTCAAATCAATACTTTTGCTTCCTACTGTTTTGTATTAAATCAAAGAAAACGAGACGAGGGATCAAGTCAACGATCGTACTTTCGCAAGGGTAACGACTTTTCATACTGCATTGCACTTGGTGATTCTGATTATTATTATATTTAGTATTTGATTTTGGCTTTATATGAGATTTCATTGTGCTTTGAGAAGCTATACATATATGTACAATATACTGTTACTGCATCGTTTAAAAAAAAAAATTAATATTACAATTTCTCGAGGAAAAAAAAAACATCAGAGATGAATGACTGTGAGAGACCTTGGCATGGTTTCTATGAACGGTATAGAGAGAGGCCAAAGGCGGATGGAGGTCTACTCTGTTTGACATATTTAAATACATTGTACAATGCACATAATAGATAGTTCTTTTATTGTAGATGATGCATCATCAAAAATCAATTGACAAAACTAATTTACAACAATAGAATTACGAGAAAATCAGAATTAACTAAAGCGGAAAACTACTTCCACATTTATGTGGGACAGAATAGATGATTTGATTGGCAGCATTAGAATGGATAAAAATCAAATCCGGTTCGTAGTTTTCTTTATTTTATATTCAATTAGACTTTTCAAGCAAACAACAAAAGAAAAGAAATACCTAAACGACCCTTTTTTGTATTGATCTCGAATGGACTTTGGGAACTTGCAGTGTAAATTTTTGATTCATATAAAAATCGAACTCATCAAGATATTAATCAGATCCTATATTACGATGATAGAGCACGCATATCACGATAGACGCACGGTCCGTCCGTCTGTCTGCCTGTACAGTTTTAAACATCAGTTTTAGTTTTGCGCATTAGCTGCGGCGGCTGCGTCCTGCTGGCAAAAAATCGAAGGCAAAAATTGTTCTGGGAAAAAAATTATATGGGTTATACATTTTTGAAAACTCAATATTTTGAAAAATTGATATTTCAGTTTGAAATTTTGTTTTTAAAATATTTTTTTTTTGGAAAAAATGCCAAAAATTCGTATTTTTTCAATATATGGAAATCTTCAGCTTTGAACTCAAAATTGTTTTTTTGTCTTATTTTAGCTATTCAAATAATAAATTTTATGCTCTTTCATGTTTTTCTCTAATGAAACTGTTATTTTTGTAATTTTGGTTTGTTTATTCTAAAGAACTTATAGCTTATTGCGACAGCTTACACTCAGGAAAAATTAGAACATAACTTATGTAAGTCTTTAAATTAAACAATGTCGAAGTCGATGTTCATTTGGAAAAAAATTTTCAAATTAGGTTTTATTACAAAAAATTCGTTACATAAGTTATTAATAATTGTTTAAAAGCGTTTCTTATAAAAGTATGTACATACATATATGATAGTTTGCCATTGCCGGATACCCAATATCACATACTTATTTTATTCTAACCCAAACCTGAACCGTTCAGCATAAAATTCACAATCTTAAATATGTTACGCCACATTGAGATGGTATCTAATTAATCAAATTGGGGCAGCACCCAGTTTGTAGAAATCCATATCTCTATTTGTCTGATAAAGTTCCATAACATGATACATCTATAGATAGGAATGTTGTGCGCAAATCAATATATGCATTACAATTCTTATAACTCTACTCGGTAATAAAATTAATCAAAAGATAATCAATTGAACGTTGTTTATTTATCCAATGCTTATGATTCGTTATGATAATAAAATGTAATTGGAATTCAAGTTGAAGGTCTGTTAGAAGATCGACGACTATATTGTGTGCATAAAAAAGAGGTATACAATTTGACATACAAATGCTTGCAAGGTAACAGATAAATTACAATACTGTCAATATAGCCGTCAATAGTATGAATTATTAGTTCATTCTATTTTCATTAGCATATCTTAACATAATAAAAGTGTAATGAATCTTGTGAAAAGATTGAAATTGATTTGATAAAAATGATTTTCAATTATATGTATTTTTAACAATCGGTCAAATTGAAAAAGTCTATTTGGAGTGATTAAGATTGTTTTTGAATAAGTATTGGATTGATAAGTATTTTTTATGAGGTATGTTGCAAAATTATAAAAATAATTTAATAATTTTCATCCCCATCATACACATGTACATACATTAAATTAAGTTTTGAACTTCTTCTGCATCCACTAATTTAATCTTTGAAACCTGAGGTTTCTGTGAAATCTACGTCATTTTTTCAATTTATGTGACGGTAATTAGTTTTCTATATACATATACATATGTACAATGGAAATTGTTTTCGTTATTTCTGACTGAGCGATACTATCTTTATCAATAAATTCTCCATGTCTCATTTGGTCAATCAACCCCCTTTTTATCGATACAATAAAAAAAACCTACTAACCACGTCAACAACAAGAAAAAAAATTACCTCCGATTTTGTATTTCAAATTCTCGTCATTCATGTCAGAAGTTTGTATTACTTTTTTTTTCAAATTTGTATAAGAAATATTATTGAATGAATTAACGAACAGTCGATAATCTGACAATTGGAGTAAATATTTAGCCAAACCAAGTACAACACAATGTCGTTTGATGTAATATTTTAACTGCCACTTTTTGAAATAAAAGTGAAATGCGTTCGTGATAAAAATGTGGAATCCTTAGAAATAAATTTACAACACAGAAATGTTTTGTTTTCCGATTCTAGATGAGTAATTCTAGCAACTCTTATCATTTAGTTGTTTTTATATTTTCTTTTGTTATAACAATAATTATAATGCTTGAACACGAGGAGAAGCGTGTACGGAAACATTATTCTTTGATAAAAATGAAAAACTTATATGGGAGTGTTCTTTCTTTAATGATTGACAACACTTTTAATTATTGTCAGAGTATGAAATCTTATGCCAATGTGGCATTGAACAATAAACATTTTATATACCTAAAAAATAAAACAAACATGATAATCAAAATTATCTTCTCTTTTTTTTCAAATGGGATAGTCAATATAAAATAACCAACAACAACAATAACAGCTTTTAGCAAAGTTCTTTAATTATTATATTATTGATCTGAGGGTGAATTTAAGATAAGACGCGAAAAAATGTATTTGAGTGATTTTTTTTTGTCGAGACAACAAATAAACCATAAATTATCTACATACATAGTAGGTATATAATATGTAGCTAGATGAAATAAAAATCAGCAACGGGCGACGTAATCGCATTGATATGATTGTTTTTGTATCTAGAATAATATAAATAGTCTTTTTAAACTAAACGTATACACAAGGTTATTCGGTTTACATCTAATTAAGACGCCTTGTCACGTAAGGAAGTCATGTGTTGGTTTTGTTTTAAAAACACAGGGTTTTGTGGAATATGGAACTACTATTCGAAAATAAATTTCTTTGGATGAAAAAAAAATGTAAACGACAACAAAAAATTTATAAAGTATTTATATTATTAGTAGTTGAATGACATTCGATTAAATGCATTTTATATGGCAAATATTTATTTTATATCTTTGTTAATATTTTTATTAGGAACCATTTTTGTTGTTATATGGGGGGAGTAGATATAACCGGTGTGTGATTTATAATTTTAAGATAATACTTATATGGATCGTCGCATTACTGAAAGTTGTTGAGGTATTTTACGTTTTAAGAGATAAGAATTTCTGTAGTCAGGTGGGTCAAGTAGGTGAGCTGTATTTTTATTGATTCAGTGATAAGAATCAGTATTTATTTATTCTTAAGCATCTTTTTATTTTGTAAAAATATTTTAAAAATAGTTTGAGAGTTTATTTTGATTTATTTTCTGACCTTACTGTTAATACTTTAAAATTTTTAAATGGCCAAAAGAATTTTTTACATGAACCCTGTAAAATAAGAAGAAACGATTAATTCATCAAAGTAGCTACATAACCAGCCATACAAAAAAATCCATCCGTCTAAAATTTCATAAGAACGGTTAGTTAAAAAATACGAATTTTTAGTGCTACAAAGTTTAAATCTCACTCTATGGAATCAAATTAATTTAAATTCTTTCAGTCTCAAATCTGAACTAGAATCAAAACAGAAGTGTACTTCTTGTTTTAATTAGGTCAATTAGATTCAACATTATCTTGAAGTGTCACATGCTTTAATTGTACCAAAATTAATATGCGTTAAAAACAACACAACCTCCACTAACCCGCTAAAAAACAATCCCTTTCCAAATAAATATTTTTGTTTAACTCTTTAATTACTTTCATCATTCTCATAGTAGATACATATCTATATTGTTTGCACCGAAGTTTTATTTTTTCCTGTTTAAGCATTTTTACCATTTTGAACTATTCTATTTGTCCCACGTTGGTATAGGTATTGTATATTCAGTCTGTTCTGATACAAGAAGGTAATATGGCTAACACTTTTAACCTTCTTTAAGAATTTTCTGACCTTGAAGCAAAAAAATTAAAAATTATTTACAAAAATTTTATGTATAGGTACCTAGCCAATTTATAATCAATACGTTAACGACACAAAGGCCAATTTTAAATTACAAAAACAAAATTTCACGGGGGAACATATCAAATTTCATACTAATTTTTTTTAGGTATATCGTATAAACTTGTTTAAATTTTTGCGGTAATGTGTTGCGCACATTTTTTAATGACAGCGAGTTTTGTGAATCACCTTAAAAAGTTTCCAGCATTCAAATTAAGAAACAGATTAATTGCCAAATTAGAACAAAGCACTAGATTGGAGGTTGAATCATCACGTGTTTTCTAAATCCAGATCGATATAAAAAATATATTTGTCTTCTTCAAAATACCTAAACTTTTCCCCCATTGCGTCCCATTTGCTGATTCACTTACTTATTAACGTTGAAAAATTGCGCTCATGTGACGTTCAGGCAATGGAAAAAGTAACCCCTAAGAACCTTAATTAGAACATACATTTTTAAGTTTGTTATCAGCAAATGGATACAAAAAAATACATTTCTTTCCTTTAGTACAACATAGGCAACAATGTTTCATTTTTTTTTCTTTTTTGTATATTTGTGTGTAAATACTTTGCGTACTTAACTTATAAGGAAACAAAAAAAAAAATCAATTAATTAATTAAAATTAGGTATTGCTACGTACAAAAAATATATATAATTATGTAAGAGACATTTTTGTATATAATATATATTTTCTAAGTTTAAATACTTTTGCATTATTTTGTTTTTTTTTTCTTTATATAAATTTTTAACTTAAAATTCTCAAATATGAAAAAAAAATAATATTATAAAGATCTACAAAAAAAAATGTGTAAAAAGTGAGTCCTACTACACCCCGTTTTGTTCTCTTTATTGCTCGTTCTCTTTCTATATATCTCTATGTTTATGCTTCTTCCTCGAGAAGACCACCCTCAACACCAACCTGATTGACCTCATCATCATCAACTTCTACAGGTGGTGGTTTCTTAACAAACGGCATCAAACCCCATAGACTTGCACCAGCTATCAGAATAATCCCTAGAGTATGAAATAGCGGACTATAAGTACGTGCGCTCTCGAACCACAATCCACATAGTGGTGGTCCTATCAGTTGCAGTATACCATTGACAAACAAACTGATACCATAGGAAGACGTTAGACGATCTGTTCCCAGCATATCGGCCATAATAACAGCGGTTATTCCCACATAGATGCCGGAAGCTAGACCAAAGACAGCACACCAAAAGCTAACTAGTCCATAGCTTTTGACGAACGGTAGCACAGCCAGCGACACTCCTGACAGGGCCAAACCACCAATGTAATAGTATTGTTTGGGTATCAGATTCAAGTCAGATAGTGCCGAACCACCAATGCGTCCAATCAAATCCGTCGTAGATACAATCGAAATTAAGTAAGCGGCCAGAGATCGATCGAAGCCCAATGCCACTCCATAGGCTGGCAGGAGGATGATAAAGTTGGTATAGCCAATGGCATTTGTTGAGTTCGATATGAGGATAATAAGATAGACGGGATCCTTGAGAAGAGTTATATCGAAGAACTTGCTTCTGCCGGACGGCTCCTCTTTCTCACACTCGACGGTCTCATCGTGCAGTGCTCCGCCACTGCCCAGGGACTTCAGGGACAAATGTGACGAGAACTCTTTGGGCTGGAAGGATAATGTGCTGCCATGGTATGGCGTGCTGATATATTGAAAACTACTGGTGGAAGGTGAGTGTCTGGACAAGCGATGTCTGGAGCTGTTTCTTAGAGCTAAATTGCGATCGAGCCTTGTGTGCGATGTGCCGCGCTCGGGAACGGCATACAATGAATTTTGTGAGTTCATTTGGCCGGGAGTGAATGTCTGGTTGCGTTGCGGCACAGAACCATATGTTGGAGTGCTTACTTTCCTGGTCCGGATGTGTGCGTTGTATTCATCGGGGTTTTTATTGAACGATTGGACAACGGCTGCCGATGCACTTCGACCAAAGTGCTTGTCATCGCCGTTGTTCATGTACAAATCTGGCGATTGATTGCCCACATTTTCGCGTAATGTGAGCGCCTTCACTTCGGGGTTCTCTTCAGCGACGCTCTCAAACTTTAGAACGATGCCCACGTCCTCTTCCTCGATGTCATCCAGGGATTTCTTAGCTCTAGGCACACGAATCATATGATTTTCTACTGGCTCGTAGAAGATGGCGGCAACAAACACATTCAGTGTTACACCGCCCATAATAAGTACAGCTCCGCGATAGCCATAAGTTTCCAATAGATACCGCAGCAGGGGCGGCAGAATAATGGAACCTAGGGCACTTCCAGATATACAAAGCCCATTGGCAAGTCCTCGAAACCTGACAAAGTACGAGGTGACGATGTACACAGTTGGAGGGAATGATAGTCCTGCTCCGATTCCCACCAGAACTCCATAGCTGATGTACAGGAAGGACACAGATGTCGCCCAAAAAGAGATAATCATCCCGACAGCTGCGGAAAAGCCTCCCATAATAGTAACAGTTCTAAACGAGTACTTTACCGATAGTATACTCGAAACAGGACCCAGAGAACTGTACAAAAAGTAACACAACGCTGGAATCCATGCTGCCGTCGCAGGCGAAGCATTGAAAGCATCCAAGAACTCCAGAAACAGCACTCCGAAGCTTTTTATTGTGCCTGGAATTAAGATATTGACCATCATCGAGCCGGCGAGTACAAGCCAACCCCAGCCACCGTCTGGAGGCACCAGATCATATTCCTCATTGGCTTTGGTACGTTTTTTGCTGTTGCTTCCGCCCACAGGCACAATTTTGGGCTTTTTGCTGCTATTGCTGTCAAGCAGCTTCCCGGAATCGCCATTTTGGACCTTTGTTGCATTTTGTGTTTGTGCCCGATTAGGAATTTTATTTTTGTCCACCATTATGAGTTAAAGATGATATCTCTATCGGTGATTGTGTGTGAATGGGAGACGAGAAGGCACGAGGCTTCTTTTGTTTCTGAAGAGAAAGAAAATTACGTTTTTTTTTTTTTGTTTGTTCCAATAATGTTTTTTGGTCACAGCATTTTCTTTTAATTTTATTTGTTTGTTTTAATTAATTTTAGTTAAAAAAGGAAAGTGAAAACTATTCACCATTTATTGTCGACAACAACGGTGATGACAAAACTGCTGCCCGTTTATCATTTAATTCTGCAGCTATCGTAAAGCAAAACCCACATAACACCACACTCAATAACAAAAAAAAACAAAGGAAATTAAAAAAAAAATATGTTCGACTAAAATTCTGCTGTGTTAAAAAGGGAAAATATAAAAAAAAGACGAAAAACGAAAAAACGCACAATGAATGTGCGATGGTGACGGCCACACGCGAATTATTTTCTTTCTGTCACTTTTGGTTTTTTTTTTTTAGGAAGATGGGGACTCGGTGGAGCTTTTCACTCTTGTGTATGTGGATGTTGTGTAGATGAGCCGTTTTCAGTTGACCCGACGACTGACAAAAAAAAAACTGTTTTTCTTGGTTTTATTTTTTTTTTTTGGTTCGTTCGATAGTGTGTCTGCTAGTTCTAGCAAGAAAGTAACAAAAAAAAAAATAACCGTGAAACTGCAATGTAATGCAAAGTTCACTCCGACTCCGCGATTGTTCTGTTGTTGAGAACGAACAAAAAATAAAACTAACCTGTCAGTTCAGTTGAGTACATTTGGTGCGCCGTTATAACTGTATGTGCGTGTGTGTTTGTATAATCGGCTGATGGCCGATTCTCTTTTTTGTTGAAAAGACAAAAGAGTAGTAGAGTATTTCTCTTTTTATTTTATTTTCAGTTGTCAACAAGTTTTCGTTGAGTTAAATTATATCTTAATTACCTGAACGGGGATGTGTTCGATGATAATTTGAAATGTCAAAATATATAGGTATATTTTTGAGAGAAAACGTGGTCGCGGTTTCTGTTTTGGTTTATTTATGGATTTTTGTGTGGGAGGTATATGGGGGATTTCCTATGGCATATTATTTTTGAGTTCATTAGTCATTTCGGATATGAGTTGTTGATCTTTTTCATCAACCTTGAATATTGAATAAAACAATTTTAAATATTATGTTAAGAAATTAATGATATTTTGATTTTTTTTTTTCAAGAAAAAAAGAACTACCAATGGCCACGTTCACAAAGTTATCTAAAGCAATCCAGATTGGTTTGTGTTGTTGTAATCTCTTGTGAAAAAACAGCTGATTATAAAACATCTGTTCTCAAAATAAAAATCTCAACCGATCTAAAAAATTCTCGTATATTCAGCTATCTGAAGAGAAATGTCAAAAACAGCTGACTTGAATTCAAATCAAACAGCTAAATTAACCTATCCGGTTTTAGTTGTTCACAAACATATACGGATACTCGAGTATCTGAGATAGCATATCTCAGCGCAATGTGAACGCGGCCAATGTTATGCTTTGAAGTTACTTATGCTAACATCCGCAATTTAAAACCTCTATTACGTTTGTATACATAGAACTTTTGAATCTGTATGTTTTCATGTTGACTTTTGAAGCATAATTCCGTTTCTTATCAAAATTCAATACAAAATGAACATCCTTCACTCATTTTTCCAATAAAAAAGACATTTGAATGACATGATTAAAAAAATATACAAAATACATAAAAAAATTCAGTGTTGTTAAATATATTCAATGGGCTAGCTATTTTTGCTCATTCAGTGGAGGCTGAACTAACAGTTTTGCCTCCAATTTCCAAGTTAAATTGTTATTCTTTGCTATACTATAGTATTTATAATAGTACTTCATAATGAATTAAAAATGCGTTTGCTTCAATAAAAAAATCGTTATTAGAGCAAAAACACTGATATAACAATTTACTGATGTATTATTGGAGTTGTTCCATCATATCATTATCATTGTTGAAGGAACTGCTTCAATAAGAAAAACTTTTTTGAAGTGCTGCTATAAAGCTCACCTCAAATATCAACTTGAGTATTATTTATGGCATTTGCATTCATTCATTTATTTATTGTGAGTTTTTTATCTTCGACAACATTTTAAGTATTTATGAAACATTACATACATTACATTTACATAAATTAGTTTGACTCTGAATATTTTTATTGAAAAATTAAACTTACATCCATATTTAGGAATTTCTTCCAAAAAATGTCAATTTTTAAAATGAGATAGTAAACAATTCGCTTGGTAATTATAATTCTTATACTACTTTGTATGACGAATACCAAAATTATAATTCATAAAAGATTTATTGACAGCCTGATTGATAGTTGGTGGATCCAACTAAAAATCTACCTATAATATTTGTATTAAACTTAATCTATCATATAACACGGTCGGCCAAAAAGATTAGTACTTTATATTATAACAAATTTTAGTTTTCTTGTTTTTATTTTCTTTTCATAAAAAATTTTGTTCCGAAATGTACACATCAAAAATTTTGTCCTTAATGTACTCATATGTACACAAAACTGACGTTTCTCATTACCGCACACGTGCCCCATTCTTCACTACTCTTATGTCATTTTTTGATAAACCGGTGTGTAAACATAAATATTTTAATTGTAAATATTTTACATTTGTTTTATACAATTTTGTACAAAATATTTAATAAAACGCATTTAACTAAACATGCTAGAAGAACAAGATAAATCCAAAGATGTCCTTGCTTACACGCAGCGCAATGAATTCACATCAGAAATCTTTAAAATCGAAGTTCGCAATTTAGGAATTTTTGGTGTTTGGGTTAGTCGAATAAAAATTTACTCTTTCTCGGCCTTTCAAATTTAATATTATTTTATTTTCAGGAACTCAAAAAACTAATTAAAACAACATTAAATTTAGATGCAAGCAAAATTAAATCCCCCAGTCGACGTGATTTTGCATTTGTTTGTTTCCGCAGTCAAGAAGATCAGGAAAAAGCTATATCGGTGTTAAATGGATACAAATGGAAGGGAAAAGTTCTCACAGCTGTGGTATGCACTTCTATGTTCTTTCATTTAAAAACCGATAAATTCTTAATGAATCATTCATAGCAAGCAAAAGCTTCTGCAGATCCTTTGATAAAACGACGCAACGAAGGGAACCAACGCCAGGACGACCAACCTAAACGTCAAAAGACCTCCGTTGAAGCCACCTGCCCACTTGCTGGTCTTCCATACAAAGACCAAATCGAACAGAAACGATCTGAAATGGAAAACCTTCTGAAGGCATTCGGAAAAGAACTTATCAAGTTCAACCCAGATGCAAGAAAAACCTGCTTCCCACCCAACTCTGATTTGCCATGTGAATTCCTAGGTATAAAGGAATCACCCGTAGTTGATGGCTATCGCAACAAGTCAGAATTTACTGTTGGGAAGAATTCCGAAGGCGAAATTGTTGTAGGTTTCCGTTTGGGTTCATATGCCGATGGTTCTGTGGAAGTTTGCACAGTCGCAGATCTTCCCCATGTTTCAGATTTGGCCAAAAAAGCTGCCCTAACATTTCAAGAGTATGTTAGACAATCAAAGTTTTTGCCATTCAATCCAGAACACAATGCGGGACATTTCCGTCAAGTAACAGTTCGAACTTCTGAGGAAACTGGCGAGGTCATGCTCGTTGCTGGTGTTTACTCCTCCAATTTGTCCCCTGAAGAGCTGCCGGAACTTAAGCAGGAACTCGTCGAATTCTATGCGAACTATGACAAAACTGTGTTCAATTGTTCGAGTTTGTACTATCAGGATTTGCGACGGCGGCAAGCCGGAGAGCATCACAATCCTGTGGAACATCTCACCGGAAGTACTCACATCACTGATGTCATACTGGGTCTGAAGTTTCGTATAAGTCCATTGGCTTTCTTCCAAATAAACTCGAAGGGTGCTGAAGTTCTTTATCGAGAGGCAATTGATTTAATTGCGCCCAAAGAACAGACAACTGTTCTCGACATCTGTTGTGGAACAGGAACTATTGCTCTGAGTTTTGCCAAACATTGCAAGAAGGTTCTCGGAGTGGAAATCATAGAGGAAGCCATCAAAGATGCTGAATTCAATGCCAAAGAGAATGCAGTTGAGAATTGCAAGTTTTACGCTGGAAATGCTGACGACTATATTCAGTCGATGGTGAGGGAAGTCGTTTATGGAGCTGGTATCCATAAAGATCAATTGGATTTGGTTGCTATTGTTGATCCTCCAAGAGCTGGATTACGTAAGTTTTATTTTTCTTTAATTTTCTTAATTTTTTCATAAAAGGCGTCTTCAATTTTTCATTTTAATATTTTACCCTTTCTTTTCTTTAGATAATAAATCAATTGCTGCCATACGCAGTGCCTATGACCTAAAGCGTCTTGTGTACATATCTTGTAATCCAAAGAGTGCTCAGCGTAATTGGCTCGATTTGGCTCGTACGGAGTCCAAACAATACAAGGGAAGTCCATTTTATCCGACCAAAGCTGTTGCCGTTGATATGTTCCCACATACAGCACACACCGAAATGGCTATACTTTTTGAACGGATAGAAGATAAAGAGGATGTGGACGAAGTCCCAAAGAAAGTAGTTGAAGTAAAGGAAGTTGTAAAAGAAACGGAAGCTAAAGAGAAATTAGCGGTACAGGAAGGATAAAATTTAAAGCTAAAGTGAATTAGAAAAAAAATAAACACCGATAAGGTTCTTCATTAAAATTTTTACAATAAAATAAATGACAATCCAACTTCTTATCATTACAATTGCTTTACAATAATTGCAGTTGTTGTTTTTCTTTTATGATTTATTTTTGATTGTATTTTAAATAGAAAGAGGTCACAAAGTTTTGCGCTTTAATTATAGCTAATACGTATTTTCTATTCTAAATTTATATTGTTATCTTCTCAGGTGGTACAAAAACAAAGCAGTAAAGATTTTTGTGCGTGTGTTATTTTTGTTTTTAAGATTTAAAAGATTAAAACGGAATTTCATAAAAGTTAAAGGGGGCTCGTTCTTGAAATTGCGGCGGATATAATAATATTTAATCAAGGTTACGCATTCCAAACTACACTACATATATAAATAGCTAGTAACTTTGTTGTTGGTTCAGGTTCAAGATACAGGGAAATAAGAATTTGTTATTATTTTTTAATACAAATAAATATGTAGGGAAATGCGCACAACATGTTTTTTTATTTTATTTTATACTTTAGAATGTGCAAATATAAGCCAAGAATTTTTAAATAATAACAATACAAATTGTCAAAGTTTTAATTTTGTTATTTCTTTTATCTCATTTTGGTGAGTAGGTTTTTCACGCAACTGTGTAAACTCATTGTACACGTGCGAAGAGAACAAATTGAAAATGAAACTAAATTATTTCAATTAACTCTATTGTTAGGAAAAAAGAGGTTGGTATCAAACATTTTACTGCGAAAAAATGTATTTTTTGATCCAAAACTCAATGCGACAAAATTCGATCATATCAAAATATTGGTAGGTTATATTTTTATTCCAAAACTATCTTCTAGTGAAAGTTGTTAACTTAACTATTCACCGACCGCTCTTAAACAACTCTTAACTTTACGAGGCTGTAAAATTAAGTGTCGGATGTCATGATACCGTCACAACATCATTTTATCCTTTTTGGTTTCATCTTTTTTGTGGGAAAATAAAGGAAAAACAATTTGAATGAGTCTGGTCTTGATGTCGTACCCAGCCCTATTCCTACGTCAAAAAAAGTTACATAATTCTAGACGGTAAACAGAAAATAATAAAAATTATTATCTGCATTTAAATATTACTATATAAAGTAGTCATAAAATAATTGAACCAACTGTTAAATCATCAAGTAATTCTAATGAAATGAAGTTATTGTTGTACGAGCATGTAATGCTTTAATAGGAATTACTGTATCACCATTTATCTAGTACACTTAAGACCAATCCAATTAATTACTGTTTAGAGGATGTCTTGCGCTTACTTACTAAAGCTATCTATCTACTTTATATTCTCGTATTAATTCATTAGGTTAAACTTGTCTCTGTGAATTCCCCTGGTATATAACTAGTATTATCAAAAATTATCAAGCTAAAAGTTACGAGTAGTTCACGTCGTAATTTATTTTTGTAAAATTTATATTAGCTAGAGCTACAACTAAAGAATATTACAGCAAATAAATTAGTTTGAAGAATAACGTCAAAGCTATAAAAAAAAATACAAATTAATTTAAATATTTTAAGCTTAGTCGCAAACATGACGCCGATGCATTTTACTCTGTCCTCCCCCTTCACTCTCTCTTTTTTTTAGATAAGGGGCTTTCTTCTCTTTTTTGCAAACTTTTAATAGAAAGGGTGATCCCCTTTCATTTATTGTACGATCAGAACTAACAACCAAATTGATTAAATTTAATCTTTTTGCCGTGAATTGCAATATGATGAGAGGTAGGTACTGGAGATAATAGAATAATTGCAACAAATGGAATAGCCATCAGTTTGGCGGGCAGCAGCGGTGGCAGAATTGGTTTTAGTTTTGATCTCTGTCGACATGCAATAATGGATAAAATTTAGAATTTGGAACTGAATTCAAAAGTAAAAAGCTTTAACTAACAGTTATTCAGACAAAATCGACTAGTGCAGTTCGGGTTATCCAAAATATCAGAACTACAGTACCTATATAATGGAGGACTCAAATAATATATCAAAAAGCAATAATAGTTTAGAATCGAAACGTCAGGATTCAATAAAATCGGAAACGGAAGTAAGAAGTACATAATTTTTAGATTTTCTATTTCAACTTTTTCGTGCGCGTATTGCAGTTCTTGTGTAAATACATATAGTTGATTTTCAATAAAATTTACAAAGTTTCTACTAATGTGTTTAAAACGTGACTATTTATCAGGTTAATCAATCATTTTTAAATTGAATGCATTATTCAGCAAAGTTTATCTCTTATCCTCGTGCTTAATGCGCAGAATGTTTTTAATACCCACTTAGTGCCAGTTTATATTATTTTCTAGCTGTAAATTAACGTGGAGGGCTACGTATAAACGTTTTTTTTTATAAATGCGATGAAAGGTTTTTTTTCAATAATTAATAAATAATTTTCCAACATAGATTTTATGTAATCTTGAAAACTTCAAAAACTTATCGGATAGATTGTCATTTATTATAGCTAATTTTGTGTGTAACGAGAATAAACGTTTTGGGTAGTATGAAATTAAGTAGTTTGATTGAAATTAAATGATAAAAAATACTTATCCATTCAAATTTTATTTTATCGTTGAACTGATGACTATCGAACTATAAAACGGACCTGATATGCGTCTTTTTTTCCTAATGAGATGCATTTAATCTTCGTTAAAGATTCAAAAAATATGTTTTTGAACTAATAAAGTGTAATATCTTCTGCTTACAAAACAATAATCTTAATCTTTCACTAATTACTGTATAGGTAGGTACCTTAATTGAAAACCAATTAAGAATAGAGCAAAGAGATAGGCATGAGGCATCTTTCATCTGTGCTATTTTGTTCACATTTTGTGTCTTATTTCTAGCAAAAGTGAGTCATAAAATTTGTTTTATAGCTTACAAAAAAAAAAAAAAAAAAAAATGAACGTGCTGGCACCGTTTTTATTTTATTTCATACCTTATAGCTATCAAATAGACATTTCAACCGTCATAAACATATTTACAAAGTTACCAGTCTATTTTTGTTTATATGTGCATTAATTTTTTTTTTGCATATATGTACACAATGACGTATGTTTAAAGTATTTGAATGTATTTTGACGTCTTTTTAATATTTTTTAGCTGATCAAAAGAACTCTCCCTATCTTAAATATTTTTATAAAATACTTGCAATTATTGTTTGTTTGCAGATAAACAAAGTTTTTTTTTTCTGACGCAAACAGTAAAACTTATTAAAAACAAAGATAAGATCACTGTTAGAATAAACAATAGAAATCAGAAGTTAACTCAAAGGGTTTAGGTAGATATTAATTAATTTGAGAAATTTGAAAAAAAATACAAATTATTGAAATGTAAATTATTTAATAAACTTTTTGAGCTAACTCCTTCTTTTCTTTTTTTTATTTTATTTGTTGCTAATAAAATTAAACAATTTCTTAGTAAGCATCATACAAAAACCGCAAAAACTTCATTTTATGTGCTTTCGTAAGAAAAAAATATCTGTCAAACTCCATTTATTTTGCACAACACGATGGCAGCGAATAAAAACTTTTTTCACTTTCGGGTTGGTTCGCAATGCGATAAAAAAATTAAACGCCAAAAAAAAAAAAAATTGTCCCGCCCCTTATTAGTAGGTATCAACAAATAGTTTAGACTCGAACATCGTTTTCGTTTGGTTTTTGGGAGTTACTCATTTGGCTTCTATTAATACAAAAACCTTTAAATATTGCATGTGGGAATATGAAAATGGCTTCCAACCAATTTAAAAGAAACAAAAAGTAGAATTTCCAGTAAATACCTAGGTACTCACGTTTCATAAAACGTTCATTCATTGCTATTGTAGGTAGTTGCCTTAAATATTTTAAATAGAGACACAGCGTAGTAAGTAGCAAGTTTTACCTTTGAAACGATTAATCTGAATATTATTATGAATCAAATATCTAATTAAATTGATATCCATAACTGATCATACGACATCCCATTATGTACACAAAATTTTAAATCATACCAGCCGGAAACGCCAAATGCATCCTATTCCACAAACTAAAACACCTATTATTCACTAGATGTAGCTGCTCATATATTCTCAAATTTATACGTCATTCCCACACCTCATTAGAGGAACTTGGCCATCTGCTGAGTCATGCGCCATTGAAAGGCCTTCCCCCTTCATCATCTGAACCAGATAAAACACATGCGATTCTTTACTATACCTAACCTAATAAATAATTTTCCAACTTAGATTTTATGTAATCTTGAAAACTTCAAAAACTTATCGGATAGATTGTCATTTATTATAGCTAATTTTGTGTGTAACGAGAATAAACGTTTTGGGTAGTATGAAATTAAGTAGTTTGATTGAAATTAAATGATAAAAAATACTTATCCATTCAAATTTTATTTTATCGTTGAACTGATGACTATCGAACTATAAAACGGACCTGATATGCGTCTTTTTTTCCTAATGAGATGCATTTAATCTTCGTTAAAGATTCAAAAAATATGTTTTTGAACTAATAAAGTGTAATATCTTCTACTTACAAAACAATAATCTTAATCTTTCACTAATTACTGTATAGGTAGGTACCTTAATTGAAAACCAATTAAGAATAGAGCAAAGAGATAGGCATGAGGCATCTTTCATCTGTGCTATTTTGTTCACATTTTGTGTCTTATTTCTAGCAAAAGTGAGTCATAAAATTTGTTTTATAGCTTACAAAAAAAAAAAAAAAAAATGAACGTGCTGGCACCGTTTTTATTTTATTTCATACCTTATAGCTATCAAATAGACATTTCAACCGTCATAAACATATTTACAAAGTTACCAGTCTATTTTTGTTTATATGTGCATTAATTTTTTTTTTGCATATATGTACACAATGACGTATGTTTAAAGTATTTGAATGTATTTTGACGTCTTTTTAATATTTTTTAGCTGATCAAAAGAACTCTCCCTATCTTAAATATTTTTATAAAATACTTGCAATTATTGTTTGTTTGCAGATAAACAAAGTTTTTTTTTTCTGACGCAAACAGTAAAACTTATTAAAAACAAAGATAAGATCACTGTTAGAATAAACAATAGAAATCAGAAGTTAACTCAAAGGGTTTAGGTAGATATTAATTAATTTGAGAAATTTGAAAAAAAATACAAATTATTGAAATGTAAATTATTTAATAAACTTTTTGAGCTAACTCCTTCTTTTCTTTTTTTTATTTTATTTGTTGCTAATAAAATTAAACAATTTCTTAGTAAGCATCATACAAAAACCGCAAAAACTTCATTTTATGTGCTTTCGTAAGAAAAAAATATCTGTCAAACTCCATTTATTTTGCACAACACGATGGCAGCGAATAAAAACTTTGCGATAAAAAAATTAAACGTAAAAAAAAAAAATTGTCCCGCCCCTTATTAGTAGGTATCAACAAATAGTTTAGACCCGAACATCGTTTTCGTTTGGTTTTTGGGAGTTACTCATTTGGCTTCTATTAATACAAAAACCTTTAAATATTGCATGTGGGAATATGAAAATGGCTTCCAACCAATTTAAAAGAAACAAAAAGTAGAATTTCCAGTAAATACCTAGGTACTCACGTTTCATAAAACGTTCATTCATTGCTATTGTAGTTGCCTTAAATATTTTAAATAGAGACACAGCGTAGTAAGTAGCAAGTTTTACCTTTGAAACGAAGGAATATTAATGTGAATATTATTATGAATCAAATATCTAATTAAATTGATATCCATAAATGATCTTACGACATCCCATTATATACACAAAATTTTAAATCATACCAGCCGGAAACGCCAAATGCATCCTATTCCACAAACTAAAACACCTATTATTCACTAGATGTAGCTGCTCATATATTCTCAAATTTATACGTCATTCCCACACCTCATTAGAGGAACTTGGCCATCTGCTGAGTCATGCGCCATTGAAAGGCCTTCCCCCTTCATCATCTGAACCAGATAAAACACATGCGATTCTTTACTATACCTAACCACATCCACGACCTTGATATCCACGTCAACAGAGAGGGATACAGAAACATCAGAGCTCTGGTGGCGCGGCTGACGAGCCCAGCCCATCTCCATTCGCCAGCGTAACTGTGGTTTCACTAACTAAATACAAAATAGCAAGTGAGCAACAGCACGTTTCTCGTTCGAGTTTCAATGCAAAACAATAACAACAAACACGCAAGCATACCATTCATTTCCTTGCGGCAACTCGTGTGCGTATCGCGTGAATGACCAAAGTTCGATTTCGGTACGATTGAGTAAGCGAGAAGAGGCGTGTGTGCGAATGAAATAAAAATAAATTGGCATGACACAGCACACAGGTCTTTTTTTTTAAGTGTATTAGTTTGTTTGTTGAGGCGAACGCAATCACGGTTGTTGTTATTGGAGTATTGTTGTGTTGAAAAGTGCTGGGTGCGGGACAACAGAAGCAGAGTAACGAGTGGTGTCGGTGAGCCCCTTTTTATCAAACGCTCCGCACATACGCTGCCGACCCAATTTATTTGTCTATCGTTTTTTGACTCGATTTGTCGCTCTTCTCGCCTTCAGCTCTCGCTGTATTTTGTTGTTGTAAAAAAACTGTACAAAACATATTTTTTTCAATTTGTTAAGAGTGTTTATAACATATATAAATAATATAATACAAAAGAAGAACAAAACAGTGGTAGTGTGAAGGCAAAATGATAAACGAATCACCCCCAACAACAACAACAACAACAATAAAAAAGACTAAAACTAAAATTAATAATCAACAATTGATTCGGCCCAAGAGTGTCTTATAATTGGTGACTATCGCAAAGGAAATCCTCAGTTCTTGAATTACCTACAAAGCCAATAGTCATGCTGTTATAAAAATAAATCTTATAAATATTTTCAAAAACATAAAAAGTTAATTTTTTTTGAATTTTCTTTACAAAATTATTTAATTTTTTTTTTTTAAATTTCGAATTTGATTTTCGAAAAGTTATACAAAAAAAACTAAATCTGTGATTTAATCTTCAAGATGGTTTATTGATTTGTCTTGATTTAAAAGCTGGTCTACCATAAACACTCAATTACTTTAAAGCTAAATTATATTTTATATTGATTTAAATAAAAGAAATTTTATTTAAATTATTCAACTCTGACAATTGAGTATTACTTATATCTGTAACGTTTGAAATAAAATAAAAAAAGAGAAATTTGCAAAAATGTCAGTTCCATTGGTATTGAGTGTTTTGGATGCCACCGCGCCAACTGTACCTGTGATTGATGAGCACACTGAACATGTAATTATACTTATTTTATACCTATTATATTTATACATATCTACTATCACCATTCATTTTTTTCTTAATTCTATTAAATTAAGTATTATTCAATTTATTGTATGTATGTCTTTTACCAACCACCATACATTATTTCCTTTTTTTTTTTAATTAATTTCGCAAGAACAACCTTGAACAAGTGGGACCTTCCCCTTAACTTGTGTTGTGTGCATTGATTTTGCGCGATGATAACTAGCGACATTTTTTCTTGTAAACAATTTGATAATAGATGGTGTTCCTATAGTTTTGAGTGTTGCTACAGTTATTGCCAGATTTATATTTTTAGAATGTGCGTAGTTAGGGAATATATTTTCTTAATTTACATATTTGTTGTTTTCTTTATTTATAACTAGATAGGCAGGCGTGTAGGTGTTTTCATGTTTTGGGATAAGGGAATGTAGGATTTTTTGAAAGAATTAATAAATTTATTTATAAAACATAGGTTTAGGAATTAAGAGTGATATTTTGTGCTTGTTTTTTTTATGGAGTCGGAAATTGATTTAGATGTTTGAATATGACACGTTTTTTTTTTAAATAAATACCTACATTAGAAAAATAAGACTAGAAACATTTGAAAAAGATAACAATTATTGACAAAAGATCGTTTTCAATGCATTTACATACATACGTTAGGATCCAAATTTTAAGACATGTAGGTGTGTTATGTATACTTAAAAAAAACAGATATATTTATTTTTGTATGAATGGATGTCAAAAATTTAAAGTGAATGTGATTTTAATTATTCAGTCAGAAGGTATTTCATTGGCTCATATACGAATAGGTACATAATATGTAAGTAGGTATGTAGTAACATATGTGTAGGTAAGTGATAGAAATCTAGTTTTAGTTTGTGTAATTCATACATTTTTGGATTCAAGAAGGGGACCGCCAATCAAATCGATAGAATGATCAATTGCGTAACATTTAAGTTCGTTTCGTGTGCTTTGATTTGTCAATAAATTTTTAAAAATTGTTAGATCTAAAAAAATGTGCGGGAAGTTTTTTCAGAACTCTGAGACAAAATGATAAAAATTTGCTATTTTCCTTTCAGTTTTTGTAAACTTTTTTTTTGATTTTATTTAGTTATATAAAAAACTTGAACACCCTTGGGTGGTAGCTTTAGCTTTTCTACAGTTTAAAAAAAAAAATGATTTGATGATGAAATTATTTGTAATAATTATTTACCTAACAGAGAAGAAAAAAAATCATTTGTTGAAGCATTGCGTCATCCAATCTTAAAATTCAAACAACACCACTCAACACACAGAGCTGCTTTCATGTTATCACAATTTATTAAAAGCTCTCGCATGAATATCACGTGATATCACACAGACAAAAAAATCCCAGAAATGTAAAAACATAAAATCTAATTATAGCTGCTTCCTTCCTATCTAAAAAGAAATATGCATGTTTTTCTTGGCGGTAATAAAACAGAAAAAGTAAACACACCACACCTATTAAAATTTCGCATGAATAGCCAATAAAAAAAGAGTATCACAAAAATAAAATCATTATTAAACAAGCTTATCATAAGAAATTAAAATTAAATAGTTGTTATTGTTTTTGTACCATATTCAACGAATCATTATCATCACCACGCAGAACGTGACACGTTTGAGAGCTCAACATGTTTACGCAGCTGTCATTCATATATAATTGTTATTCTTTGTTTATCACGCTTAAAGATTTCCAACATGTGCTTAACATGTGAGGCGATACTGTGCGACACACCACCGGCACTATTCTTATTAAATTAAGATAAGAGCCGTGGATTATTGAAGTTGAAAATAAATATAACAACAACTATTATACTTAACTGTGCGCAAATAATGGAAAATTTTCACTAATTAGTCTATCAATTTGAAATGAGATCATTAACCTTATTTTTTATTGCAACGGCAGCATATATGCCTTAGCCATGAGACATGATTTTTTATAGCTGATAAGGCAATTTGTTTTCGTTTCATTCATTTTATTATTAAATTTTGAATGCAAAAAGCAATAGCTCTTTGATAAGTTTTAAACCAAAATATTTATAATCTGAAATTTTAGGTATTTCCTAACATTATTATTAGATATTATAAAATTTCATAAACAAAGTCATTAACCAAAAATCCTTTGTTCAATGTCATAGGTACAACACCTTTATTAATGTACTTTAAACAAAGAAAATCCTACCGTATAAACATTATGAAAGTGGTAGAATCTCATTAATCTAAATTAGTTTCAAAATAAAAATATATTTTTAACAAAAATCTATTTTAAGCATTTTTTTATTATTAAATAATAATATAATATTCCTAAACCCAGATAAAAAAGTACAATAAAACATGACAAGTCAAATGTCAACAAAAAAAATACAGCAAAGTCACAAAACAACAAAGCCATATCGTCTTAATAGAAATAGGTACTTGTTGTTCGATAACAAAAAGAGCACTTGTGGAATCATAAATGCAACCAAATTAAAAAAAAAAAATAAAACAAATATTTATGAAGCAACACACTTATTTGGCAAGAATCTGATTAGTGAGTTATAAAAAACCTAAATTGCATGGCAGCAGCAATTTCAGTAATTTCAGCATGAAAAGAAAATTTAAACAAAAAAGGGTAAATAAAAAATAAAATTGCATCAGAAATAAGCAAACAAATCAATAAAAGTAAACAAGTAGCAGAATTAAACATTCTTAGGACGTACATACATATGTATATGCAAAATAGATGTAACTACATAGTAACAATAGAAAACACAAGAAATTAATAAAAAAAAATTCTGTCAAGTGTTTTGGTTACATAATTTGTTGACAGGTAGATAGATATAAGATTAGACTTGTTTGTTTACAAAATAGAATGCGTCAACGACTACCACGACATCCGACGACGCCAGGAAGCTTTTGTCATTCACTTAAAACTGAAGGATAGCATTATTTCCTATAATTTGCGTGCTATAAAATAAAAACATACAAGCTGATGGTTATTATTTGTTATTATGGTGACGATAGCGAGAGGCAGATAAATATTTCTGTTTATGTAGGTGAAGGCGTATATATTCATATAATACCAGAGATTTAAAGGCACGTGTTATTTCTTGTTGTTGTTATGATAAGTGCAGGTTTTAAACAAATCAGTTTTGTACTCGTGCCAAAATTTGACATTTTTTTTTGACAAATGACTTGCCTTTTCTGGTAAGTGAAAGTTCTAGCTAGATAATTTAATAAAACTTTTTCATATTTAAAGCATTTTTAGAATTATGCTAGAATAAAAATATTAATTTGCTAATTATAAAAGATTCTAGCATCGTACTATATGAGTTATCATTTTGTCTAAGTTTTAATCACAAACGGCTTATTTGAATTTTTTAGCATGCTCTTACGTCACTTTGACTCTTATAAATGTCAAAAAAGGGTTAGTTCGCTAACGGGTCCTTACTGTTTGGTTTGGGCCAAAAGCCACAATATTTCTTTTTCTCACCAAAAAAACTTTATGCAAATTAACAAAAAGTCAAAATGTTGACTTTGATGAAATTTACATTTGCCTACTACATTCCAAGGAAATTATACTAGCATTTCGGAGCTACCCACAAATAAACCACAAAGTTTTTTTTTTATATAAAAATTCAGATTCATTTTTGAATAATTGCCTTTAATGTATTCAGAGGCCCCCGATGCCAATCACAATCACACTTCTATCACGTTTTGAAGCTTAAATTATTCAAAAACTCATTTATATCAACAAAAAAAAAATCAATTTTGTTATCGCTTTAATTTTTTCTTCTATAGAATTTCAGTTGAACTTGTTTTCGTTATGCTAATGACAAATATTCGAAATAAATTTCCACTCGTGACGATGAACAAACAAGTTTATATTATTATACATATTTGTGTACATATATATGTATGTATATTTTTGTTTTTCGGCTTTGATTTTTTGTATATAAATAGTCCGAATTTCGAAATCGTAGCCGGTATGTAGACATACATACGACATACCTAATAAATGGTCGAATATTGAATCTGACAGATACTTACGAACATAGAAAAGAGAATCTGAATATGGTGAACACGTGACTTCAATGCTTCAACATGTTGTAGGTAATCTATTTAAAGATTTTTCGCTTACATATTTATGAAATCAACCCTTAACTTTAACAACCCCGCATACCTTTCATCACAAAACAAAGATTAAAAAAAAAAAGATCAGAATAATTACAAACATGGGGTAGGAATAAAACTGCAACCTCTCTATTGTACGAGTACTTTGTACAGCGCAGATGCCTTTTACGTCACAAGTTACAAGACAAAGCAAATTATTACCTACATACATACATTTCTATATTTTTCTTTAGAAGCAGCAAATTAAATTTAAATTAAACTATTTAGCTATCGATATAAGACTTTTGCTGCATTTAGACAGTGTTAATTTTGTCTTGTTTGGGTTTTAGTTTTGTTTGAATATTATTACCACCTAGACCTAGACGTTATCTCTGCAAATAAATTTTCAACTGGAAAATTAAATTAGCTTTTAAAGCAAATGCGAAGTTTTGCTTCGCGATTTAATTATTATTATTATTTTCGAGTGTGTACCAAAGTTCAGATTTACCATGAATTATTGTTAAACAAACGCTTTTTTATGAACAAACAAGTAGTGAGTTCTTTGCTTGACGACAAAGCTATTGAGGTAAATAAATTAAATTGGTGCTGATTACAGCGAGCTACACTGCCTACTGTAAAAACAGATTAGAATTTTTTTTTTCTTTTTAAGGGCGTGTGTATAGGATTGTTTGTTTAACTGTATAAAAGCAAAGTGATTAATTATTTTTTTTTTTTTTATCAACTCGCATAATAATATCAGATTCTCAGTAAAGTTAGCAAAATTTAAAATTTCTTGAGTTATTCGTTTTATAAATTTTATCATTTTATAAATTTAAATTTTCACATAGCTTCATGAAATTGGGTTTAAACAGAAGAAAATTTTAAAGTTTTTACAAATTGGGAAGAAATTTCAAGTTACCAAACACGTCTATTGTTGATTTGATGATGATTTAGTATGAGATGTTTTATTCAAGGGCATTCATTGAGAATATGTACCTACACAAATGTGTATGGCTCTGAAAACATAACTATTGAAAGTATTATTAGTTTCTTTAATTTCATTCTTTTAAATTCTTGTTGATTCTACTTAATTTTGGTTCATTAAAAATTCTGATTGACAAATTAAATGTCATACATTTTTTTGTTGTAAGGTTATGATTTGTTAAAAAATTTAGAGATATATTTTTTTTCAGTTTGTTTGTCATAGGTGTGTGACGTCATTTCAGAAGAATTTTTGCCAATCTGAATTAATTCAATCGAAAACCCCACAACAAACAACACACAAAACTATTCAATTGACTTTTGTTACAAATTTCCACATGACCAATTCCTTGAAATTATGTGCAAGTAAAAAAAACTCAATTCGTTTATTTGTCCAAAATATTTCTGGAAAAAAAAAAATTGATATAAAATTTTGTTTGCACGAATTGAAATTGAAATCTGAATAAGATAACTACAAACCGGTAAACCTTTCCAAAGGCAAAAAAAAAACAATTTTATTTTTTTTTAAAATTTAAATGTATGCCTGAAAAGTTTGAGAACAACAGCTACAATCGTCTTTTGCGTATATCTCCTAAAGTTATGCAACACTATTTATTACATTGTTCAAATTGTTAACTAGCATATGTATGTACTGTACATATTTCAAGGCGCCTACAAATGATAACTTATTAAAATAAAAAAGTTCTGTACGTACTTATGTACATACATATGTACATATATACCTCCGATAATTTTCTGCTGATTCGAACTTTTGTAGCAGTTTAGTTTTTTTTTTTTTTAAAGTGAAACAGCACGTAATTAAATAACTATTCGGAATATGATAACTTGATCTTGAATTATTTAAAAAAATACTTGTTATTCAAATCCCTTATCTATCATTGCAATGTGCCTCCAGAAGTTGCCCTTAATGAATGCTAACTAAATGCAATAAAAAAGTGTTAGATTGTAAGGTAATTTAAAAAACAAAAATAATTACGTGAATTTTCTATTGGAATCAATATAGTTTGGAAATGTAACTGATTCGAGTTATAGCAGAGATTAGTTGCTTACAGAGTTATTTGACGAGTGGTTTTCAATTTAAATTTTTCCCTTAACTTCACTTCATCAAAATCATTTTTTTTTAAAATTTTTTAAGAATGCATATCATTGAGACTTTGACTTATGTTGTGCTTTTTATCTTACAGTGCAATGCAGTCGCCAATAATGTCATTCAGCGAGCTGGTGAGCCATCTGTCGTTACCTCACCAACGGAGGAATGCATTCCTTCGCCAAGAACCTTTACGGTTCAACTGCCAAAGCCCCTTGAGTCTAACGAGCATATGGGACTTACTGGTGATTCGTTTGAATTGGGATCATGGGATCCGTTGCGTAGTGTCCAGTTGACACAAGTCACCCCAACTATTTGGAATGGAGTTGTGAATCTAAGCAGCCCTGGAAAAGTGCAGTACCGTTATTTTGTGTATAGCCTGGATTCATTGGGACGCATTCAGATCAAGCGCTGGGAAGCCTATGTTGAGCCGAGAAATATGCGAACTTGCAACGGAAATTGTATGAGATTGGATCAATTTGGTGATATTGATGGTGAAAAGAAAATTGCCAAAGGCTGGTTGACCAATGAAACCATTGTTCAGCTGAAGTTCCTCAGTCAAGTTTTTTCATTTGAGGAGGGCTTGGCTCCAGAGAGGATGTATTTGAAATTGGTTAGTTTAGATAATGAGAACGACTTGCCGAATTATAATGAAAGTCTCAATAATGCTGAGGTTGTGAATATGAAGTATGGAAAAAGTGTTTTCGAACGTCAATCAGATTTGGGAACACTTTACAAAGGTGGAGATATCGTTCTATTCCAATTGTATATCCCATTGGGACAAGAACACGGAAAGTATGCCCTGGTTTTGCACTCCGAGGATCGTCAGCCTTTGGGACATGCTCCGATTCTGCTTTCGGAGTTGCAGGAGAATGATGGAAAATTAGAGTTGAATGTGACGAACCCTCAGTCTGGTGCAATGATTGCTAGCGCTAAGATATCTTATTTGATTGTGAGACCCTTACCGGGCATTAGGATGAATTTCCGTACAAGCTATGCTCATACCTGGAAGCCCAAATGGGACAAGCTGCTGGTCGGCCACAGGGGTAATGGAATAAGTTTTGCAGTTGATGGGGCCCCTGTCACCGAGAACACAATAGCCTCATACAAACAGGCCTATGAAGTCAACATTGACATGATCGAAATCGATGTTCATATAACTGAGGATCTTGTTCCCGTTATCTATCATGATTACAAATTCTTCACAGCACCCAATGGAACTCGTCCAAAGTCTAAGGATGACCTAATTCAAGTGTACATCAAAGATATTCGCTACAGTCAGCTTAAAGATTTGCGGATATTCCGTGTGATCGGTGATAAAATCCGAGAATATCCATCGCACAACGAGGAAGAGCGACCAGAGCACCGATTGTTTCCAACATTAGAAGAACTTTTCAAAGAGCTACCTCTGGGTTTGGCTATCAATATTGAAATCAAGTGGCCACAAGCCCGATTCGATGGTGTGTTGGAAGCAGAGCAAGTTGTAGATAAGAACCTCTTTGTTGATATGATTCTTCTGACAACTCTGCGTTATGGTTGTGGGCGAATGTTGATTTTCTCATCGTTTGATGCTGATATTTGCACGATGGTGCGTTTTAAGCAAAATATGTTACCTGTGATGTTCCTGACTCAAGGATCTACCAAAAGATGGGCAGCTTACGAGGACCCACGTTGCAATAGTATTGAAGCGGCTGTTAATAATGCTCAGACATTTGAACTAACCGGAATCGCACCATACTCAGAAGATATACTCAAGGACCATCAAATGGTCCGTTTAGCCACTGATCTTGGACAAAAAGTATTCTTGTGGGGATATGATATTAACTCGCTGGAACGAGTTCAATTTTTCGAAGCGGCTGGTGTAACAGCGAATATTTTTGATCGTGCGGATTTAATTGTCCCAAAGGAACGAACCGCTGGCGTGTTCAATAATCCTGAGACGATAGAGTATTTTAGAGGCCAGTGTCCGTTGTGAAACCGTTTATTCTACAAATAATTTATTAAAAATTAAATTTTATTTTATTTTAAGTATTTTAAATTTAAGTCTAATCTCATATAACTAAAACTATAAATGATGATGAGTCATGTTTAGAAAAAAAATGTCACATTTCTTATAAAAAAAAACAAAAAATGTATTAATAACAACTATAAGTTTTTTTGCTTATATGCTTTTAAATATTGTTGACAGTTTTTATGCAACCAATTAAGGAATCAAATTTGTGTGATATAATTTTTCTATTATTTGCCGTGCTGAATGCCAAAAAAAAAATATGTACATCTTATTTATAATATTAAGAAAGAAAAGGCTCAATTATTATTCAATTGCTTAAATGCGTACACATTTTCATCATTAGCTATATGCAATAAATACAAAAAGGATAATAAATAATTTTAAATTTTAATTTTAACTTAACGAAATAGTAAAAATGGTAGTTTTTAAGAAATCTTCTTTAAAATTAATATAAGTAAATTTTTTGTTCTGCTGGAAGAAATTTTAAAAAAATAACAATCTTCCTTCATTGAAAAATATTAATTAATAAAAAAAAAGACAAAAGATTAAATAAAATAAAAAATTTAAATAAAATTAAAAAAATATCAATGAAACTATAAAGAATTTTGTTTTAATTTTTTACACAGTAGCTCTTGATTAATTATTATATATAATTATATATTATTATTAATTATATATAATTAAAATCACTTAATATGTTATTCAGTAATGATATTAAAAGTGCATAATCTTGGAAATAATTACATAACGAGATAAAATAGCTTGTTTTAGCTTGAATTTCTCAGGTCATTATAAATAAAAAAGCACAAACCTACCAAGTTGATTAAAGGAAAATAAGTTTTATTCAACATTATTTTAAATAAGATAACAGTTCGCGAATAGAAACAAATCATTGACTCTAAGACGAAAAAAATTGAAAAGGTAAGTGAAAAATGGAACCTGTTTTTAGACATCTGAATAATTATTTGCAATACTTTAAATCAATAAATAAGTGCACTTTAAATAATTTATTAATACTTGTGTATGTGTAGTTGTAGTATTTCATTAATGGATATACATAGATACGTACTAGACTGTGTAATGATTTTGAGAGTTTTTGTGTTTTTATTTTAAAATATTTGTATGCACTTAAAAGTAACGCACTGTGCTATTTTATCACGTTTTTCGACTTTGAAGTCTGTTTAAAGCTTCATTTTGAATTTGTATATCTCCAGGCAGTTATTTACTGCTAAACTCTGTAAGTTTTAGTGTGCGCCAGTGTGCCCGTTAAAAAAATCGATAAAACAATCAATGAATAGAACAATGTAATATGAAACAAATAAAATGCTAAATTACCTAGACGAAAAAAACCCTGCGAAAACCCGAAAAAATTAATTTTGAATAATACTGATTTTCAAAAACACAGGTTGACACCTATGTTCTTTGCATTAAATTGAATTGAAATTACTTTTGAATTTCATTAAAAATCGATCGATTTCGAAAATTTAAAAATTTCTTCGAACTGTCAAAATGTTCAGATGTAGCCGTTTTAGTTCTTTTGTAAAATGAAAAAAATTACCGCAGATAAAATTTAGTGCAGTTAATTGTTTATTTCTAAAGAAAAAATAAAAGTAGAAGCAAAAAGGTGTAAATAAATAACTAATAAATGAAAATTTATGAAAGGTTAGGTATCCTTCTATTTTTTCAGTTTTTTTTTCAAAAAATATGTGAGGGTAACCCTTAACACACCTATTTTGTGTTCGCGCTTCATGTCTAAAGAAATCTTTTTATATTGCTATAAAAGTATTATTTGTTAGATGTGAAAACTGATTAAATAGAAAAAAAATTAAGTATACGCCACAGTGACCAAAATACAAAAAATCTTTTTACATTACTTTGATAGGGTAGATAAAAAAGTGGGTTGGGGTTGGCAGTCGCAATTCTATTTTACTTGATTTTTTTTATATTTATGACATTTAAGGCCAGTTTAGCAAGCGGGATTCAGTCTTGGTTCAACTTTTTAATTCACCGTTTCTGGCGAATTAGCTGTGGGTCCAACGGTCAAAGATAGAAACATACAAAGAATAGATATCTCAAGAATACATATATTTAATTAAAGAGTCTGTCCTACTTTTCAACAAAACTAACAACGAAAGCCTTTGAAATCAAACAGGATTTACAATATATCAAAGTGCTTCATATTTGAATGAAATTGACAGTTCAAATATTTAAAAAGAATTCAATTGAAAATGTTTGTGCTTGGAGCCAAATACTTACGAAAAAATTATTGACTATACATTGTTTTTTTATTTTACAGTATAGATTTCAGATGTCTTCTCAAATCTATACTAAAAAAACCAACCTGTAGTCAAGGTTTTGTTTTAAATTGATAATAAACGAAACAAATATTTTAATTTTTTGGCACTTCCTTTTAAGATTCATACATTATATGTATGTATGTATGTATGTATGTTGTGAAATACAGTGCCATAGATACAAATTATTTGTTGAACTAGAATTTTTGAAAATATCAGTTGCTATAAAGGTACATATATAGGTATCTAAAATAAATAAAAAATAAAAAAGTACGTAGACGCCATAGTGCACACGGAATCTATTTTATTAAATTTGACATCTTCTACGAAAGGTATTAAAAAAGTACATTGTGTCAACACTTGGCTAACATCCAACATAATGTGATCTGTTCACAATAACGAAATAAAAAATGGAAAAGGAAACTTACTACTTCATTCAAAATGTTAAACGGCGAATTGAAAGTCTTAAATTAAAAACTAGAAAATTTTCAAAGTTATGTACAATGTACATGTGTCTGTTTACATTTTTTTAATCAATCAAATTTTAGTTTTAAAAATATCTTTTTTTGTGTAAGCAATTATTTTTCGTTCATATTTATTTAAAAAAAATTTGTTTTTTCTTATTTAAATTGAGCTTTTTTTAAACTAACTGAAAATATTATTTGAAGCCGTAAATCTTCTACTACTCAATAGATGGAGCTAAATAAAATACTAAATGTCATGCCAACTTCTAGTGCATGCGCTTTCTTAAGCAATAAATTGGTAAATAGAAACAAAGTTATGCCATTTCATTATTTACTTCCTTATGGCCTTGCAAAACTGTGTGCTTTTGTTCATATAAACAGAGAGTGAGAGACATAGAAAAGAGATGAGTTAATTTCTGATACAATGGTAATCGCTTGCTGCTGGTTTGACAGTAGATATTAACATACATAAACATTTCAAAAAATGGGAAAAAGTGGTCAGTTTATTAAAATAAAAAATCGAATAGAACTTTGTGACTGTCAGTCAGACACAGGCAATCAATCACCTTCCTTCATTATGAATCTACTAACAAATTTTGTTAAAAAGTTTAGCATGAAAGCCCATCAGGTATGCAATAAATAAATGTCTGTTGTATAGAGTTTGCCAAAAGTGTTGATTTAGATTGAATGTATGTATACTGACTAAGTAGTGAGTACCTTAGTCAAAGAAATATTAAATAATTTTTTTTTTATTTATTGTATCTACACATTGTTTCCAAATCGTGGACTAGTTTAAAAGAGAAATTCTTATGTAGGGGTGCCTTTAATCTCATTTACTATGACTGATACCATTGTTCCTATGAATGTATAAGTTTATCAAAACACTTGATGTAATGCGTGGTATTGGTATTCCATAGTGAATTAGTATTTAGTAATATTGTTGTATGGCATACTAGGGTTGCCACTCTCTTACATATATTTGAAAAAAAAACTTAGCTTTTTTAACAAGTTAACACTTAAAAGTAATATTTTATCAAACAAAAATGTATGAAAGTCAATGGAAAGGTAATTTCGAGCAGACGTGCAGAATTTAGATTAAAAAAAAAAATGGTTGAACTTCGGCCATGGGGTTTTACACTATTACAGCGAAAATGGTCAAATTCTAAGTTCATAATTTAATTTTTCGTTTTAAAAAGTTCAGGAGTATGACGAAAAAAGTTTATACATATATTACACCATTTTGTATGCTGAATAATTATTTGAATTTTAATCACATACATATGTAGGTAATAACTAAATTGTCAACAATCATATCTCAATTTAAATAAAACAATATATATCATTTTTTTTGGCACACCCTATGATTAAACCTTTTCTAAAATGCTTCTTAAGTGCTATAATTATATTCAAATTTAATCACCTTATAATTTCAATATGAGAAAATTTAATTAGAAAAATACGTATACTGCTAAAAATTCAGAAAAATCAATCCACACACATAAATAAATTCTATATTCAAATTCAAAAATAAAAACAAGAGTGTTAAATAAATTTGTTGTTCTACAATTTTTTTGTTTAAGATTATTGAACTTATATCCAAATTCGAATTCTTTCAATGTTTTTATTTTAATTTTTATGAGTAGGTATGCAATGCAAATCTATGAAAAAAATTGGCAAAAATTGTCACTTCCGTTTTTTTTTGACGATGGTAAGACAATGTTAAAAAAAATGAAATGAAAGTCCATCTCATTGTTTTGTAAGAACTCCATCATTAAGCATGGAAAAATTGTTGCACGGATCAATTTGAAAATTTACAAGAATTTTTTTGGACGTATTTATTTGATCGCTCCAAAAAAATACAGCTCTTCAATTTTTTATTTATTTTTTGTATCTTAAACAAAAATAGTTCTAAAAAATAATTGAAAACCAAAAGTATGGTTGTTAGAAATGCATTTTGCAACAATCCTATTCATATCAATTTTTGACAAAGATACAGCTTTTCAGAAAAATTAAAAAAAAAATCATTTCCTTAATTTTTTCGACCAGCATAAATAGTTTCATAACATAATTTTTTTTTTATAAATTCAAGCCAAAAACCCTTAAAAAAAGACATTTTGTAAGTTTCGACATGAGTAAATTAGTTTGAAAGTTCAACTGTCGAAAAAATGTTTTTCGATTTCTTAAATTGACAGTTTGACTGGATTCGAATGCTCAAGTGAATCAGCTTATTTTAGTAATATAAACAGATAGAAAGCACTCTTTTTCAAAATATGGAACTATCAAACAAAAAAATAAAGATGGAATCAAATAGAAATATTTTATTTTCTACAACAAAATGCAGTTGTAAATAACTAAACTGCAAACAATTTTTGTTATAAGCATAATTATTTAACAAAAAAATATTTAAACTTAAAATGGCGAACAACTGAAAATAAACAGGATGTTGATATTTTTTTAAAGCTCTTCATGGACTCCACTATCAAAATAAAAAAATCCCTTGTCTCTGAAAATTCGATGGTGGTCATAATTTTTTTGGTATAGAAAACCCAATACCTCTCTTTCCTCCCCGATATGATTTTAAAATTTGCATTAACAATTACCTACAAGAAAAATGTGAATTAGAAGAAAAATTTAAATGAAAACTTTGAGTTCCTTCCATTATCATTGAGAATTACTTTGCAACGACATGAAAAATGAGAAGCCCAGGACTTACATTTTCTTCGAATAGAAAGCCAAAAATAAGCTTCATATAGAAAGCTCTAAATTAGTACTCAAAGCTAATTTTGAATTTCTTGATTTATTAAATTCATCGCGAAACTTAAAAAATGAGTCTGCAGTATATTTACATATTCTGGAGGCCATTTTTGATGCTGCCGTTAAAATGAAGCGCTAAAATATGATTGTGAGCATTGATTTGGAACCACGTGTTTTTATATTCATTATTCTCTCACCTCGTTGCGCTACTACACACTTTAATCTTAAAAGGATGGTTGACAACACATAATACTTATTTGTTATTGTAAAAGGTACAGAAACACACTTTGAAACAAAAAAAAGGTGCTCTTATATGTTATGAAAAACTGGCCAAGGAAACAAAAAAAAATATTTTTTATTTCACCTGTAAACCTAATCAAAAAACACCTCGAAATATTCATAATACCTAGGCACTCAAAAAAATAAACACTTATCTTCCCTTACAATTAGCAAATTTAAAAACCACTCAATAGTGGCTACCCTCTTGCTCACATATACACTCAATACTTTGCGAACATCGACCTCCATATATGTATGTATGAAGCTACAGTTGTAATAAATTACTCAAGCACCTATGTCGTCATTGTTGTGAATGACACACAATTATTATTGTCTCGTGAGAAGCTTTTTGTCTGAACTGTACAAACATGTTTGTTCGTTTGTTGTCAATTTAATTTGTAGAAAAAAAAAAACCATCTTACAATCAAAATCCACCCCAAAAAAAACCTGAAATTCCAAAACGCAAATTATTTGAATTTATTAACGATTTAGATTAATCTACTTTTCCAAGATTAGGGTGCACACTAAGATAACATATGAACACAAGGTAGGCCATTTTTTTTTTTGAATTTTTTTTTTTGTATACCTATACATAATGTACCTAGATACCTACTCTATGTACATTTATTTGCGGGAGTGTTATGGTTAGGTTATCTTTCTGGCAATATGTTTGTTATGTATTGTTTATGCTTTGTTGTTGCTCTCTGTTTGTTTATATTTTATTTTTTTTTGTGTACATAAATACCCCCCGAGCAAAGATTGCGATTCAAAATTTTTAGTTTCGTTGAACGTTTAACAACGACCGGCAGTGTGCGAATTGTGAAGAAATTTTTGTCTGTTTCTACATTATTTCTGGTTTAATAAAAAAAAAAGAAATAATTTTGCAATATATTGTTATATATTTATATACATACATTCTCTCCTAATCAATTAAAAAAAAAAAAATTAAAATGTCTGTGTCAATGGTATTGAGTGTTTTGGATTCTACATCTCCTGTAGCTGTGATCGATGAACATTCTGAACATGTAATTATGATGATGCATTTAAGTTGTTGTTATGATTTTTTGGTTTTTGTTGCGTACCTGTTAAGTCTATTTTATGTGGCTTTTGTGAGCTCTTGTCAACGGTTTAATTTATTATAAAACGCAATGGGTTCACGACATCGAGATAATAATATATAGAAACTACCGGTTAAACAAAAAGAGGAAGCGAAAGCAATGGACTTTGAACTGTTGTTTGTTTTCGTTTTTTTTTTTGTTTGTTCTAAGTGTAACGTGCTATTCGGAAACTTTTGTTTTTGTTTTGAATAAAAAAGAAAAATACTGGAAAGGAAACACGTTAAACTATTTTATTATTGTGAACTATTTTTATGAATGAAAGCTTGCTTTTAATTTGAATTGCAAATCACAATTGCGTGTTTGTAAGAGAAAATTTATAGGATTACAGATCGCAAGCCTTTGCCTTTATGTTTTCAAACTTTAATTTATTTTTTTATTAAAAAGGAAAAGTCATGGTCTTATTAATACAACAATGACATTGTTAAGCAGAAAGTGTGATAAAATATGTTGTTGAAAGTGCTTACTAAAAAAATTTACTTTTTTGAATTTTTTTCTTTTGGCAAGTTAAGTTTATAAAAAAAAAATATTCAATAAATGTGAGTTTAGTTAAAAAAAATAAGTTTTCGTTGAATATGGAGATGGTAAACAAATTTTTTTTGAATTCGTTAGGACTCCAAAGTCGAATTTTCGACCAATGACTTTTTGCAGGGTTGCCGCTATACTGAATTATAGAATGAGTGATTTTATCAAAAATAAAAACTTTGTATACTAATATTTTGTTTTTATATATTTTGTGTGTTGATCGAGTTATAAAACTAATGATGAATTATGAAGAGAAAAGATGTTACAGATTTTGAAAAAAAAATTTTTAATTACCTGAAATATGTTGGCTTTTTGGTTATGTCAAAAATTCCTTAAGCATTGTAAAATATTTGGTACCTACCTATAATTTTCCAAAGATGTTATGTTAACAATTTTTAAATGTCTATTTTCCCATTTTTAAATTTTAAACATGCACATCTCTCGATTTCTAGATTTTAACAATTTTCTATTAATGTTAATGTGAAAATCGAAATCTGAGCACACTCTTTAAATGAAGATAATTGCAACCCTGCAAGTGGTTTATGGTCGAAAACTTTATTAAATGAATCAGTTTTTAAAATTGACTTGAAATATGTACATATACATTTGTACATAAGTGAAGGGGATAAGAAGGGGTTCAAAATAATTAAGCAAACTTACATATAATAAGAAAATTTACAATTCTGAAGTAAAAGGATTTTTTTTTCACAATAAGCTACATCAAAGTCAGCACAATGACAGCTCCAAATGTTAGCTATGTATAAGGCCTTATCATTCAAAAATTACAATTCATAAAGTCATACAGTAAACCGTCATGCCATTTTGAATGGAAATTAATTTATAGAAATTAACGTTAATAAAGAAGTTCAAAAACAAATCTGAATTGTGCACTGTGGGGCTTCGTTCACAAACTTATTTTAAAATCATCATTAGAGTCTCCGATTTTTTCCGAAAACAAATTGATTATATGTTGATGGATTATGTATGAAGACTAAAAACTTCTCCATCATTTTGAGTTTATGCTTCGTGAAAATGTTAAAAACGTATTTTTTGATTGAAACCAATACTGGTCCTAATCCAAAGAATTGCTTATAAATTAAACAGGTGGTTAACTAATCATTAAATTCATTTTTTGACAACAAACGACGTTAACAGGTTTATCTATTAGTTTTCTTTGCCTTATGTTAAATGACATCTTATTTGATTTAGGGCAAATCAAAGTATTTTTAAAATAGCTTAAAACACTTCTGTTAAATGAACAAAATATAAATATGTAGATAAAGTACATATATGTATATATATGTCCTCAAATTTAAATCACATGATAATTTAACTTTAAATCAAGACAATATTAAGCTTCAAACAAAATATAAGATTCGATCTTATCTTTAAGATTATTTTTATCTTAAATTTGGTACTTAAATGTGTTTAAAATTTTATTATCTGTTATCGTCAAAAATAATTAAAATTATAAAAATTATTAAAAATTTTATTCATGCATACATATGTATGTATGTATATAGTATGTAGGTACTTACATATTCTCGTATGCAGAGTGCATTTGAAATACCGCAGCTGTACAAACATTATCATGTGTACTTATGTCGGTACATATATAATTAAATTCTATATACATATGTACTTACTGTCTAACATTTTATTTTTTCATTCTTATATGAGTAACAAATATTAATTTATTTTTGTGCCCTTTAAATTAATGTCTGCGTCATGTGTGATAAACTGCAAAAAAAAAAATTAAATTGAGATCACATGATGAAAATGCGGTTTTTCCATTGTTAATTCAAGATAAAAATTAACTTCTTCGCATTAGGAACAAAATAAAGTCTAAAGTTCAAATGAATAAATCAACATTATTGTTTGTTGTTATTTAACTTGTATTTATTATGAAAAACATGGGTGTCTGCCTATGCAATTCAATTTATGTACATAGTGCCTACGTAGGTGAAGTTTTTTTTTTGTTAAAAATTTGCTAGAAACCTATTCATATTTTACAACTTATCAGCAATAGAATTTATATTAAGACCGTTGTATCAGTATAAGATCTAAGTGCTTTATAATTAAACAAAAAATATATTTTTTAATTTTTTATTGGTAAAATACAATGTTTAGAATATTTAAACAATTGATTTGTGAGAAACTTGCCTTTTTTGCATAATTTCGATGCTTTTGACTTTTAAATGTCAAAAAAAAAAATCTAAAAAAAAACATATTTGACATTCAGTTCCTACCATTTTTAATTTTTTTCTATTATACTGATCACTGAAAATTTATTGGGAAATTTATAAAACTATTAAAAATAAAAATGAAGAATTAATAAAAAATACAAAAATAATTTTTTTTTCAAATTTTAATTGTTTTTCCAGGATTGTGCTAAATTATCTGAATGCTCTATAAATTTAAAGTTTTTTTAAATCAACCATTAAGAAGAGAAAAAAAAATTGAAAATTGTACAAATTTGACACATTTTTTTTCTTTTTTCAAAAATTAAAAAAAAACTATAAAATATTTTTTGAAGTTTAATTTTCTTTCCAAGGAATGCTTGATTAAAAATTTTGAAGTTTCAAAAGAAAAAAAAGAAAATTCAACAACTGCAAAAAAAAGAAGAATGTTATTTTTCATCAATAGTTATTCAAAAATCTAGATAAAACTAACTACGTGCCGCACAAATTTGAAGTTTCTTAACATAATCATCAAAAACATGAAAAATCTAAATTTTATTATATTTAAGTTAAGATAAAAATATTCTCACTTTTCATAAAAATTGTACTTTTTTCAATCTTGCTGGAACTCCTGAAAAACAATCACTTGTTTCATATTTCATTCTTAATGAAATTAAAAAAAAAAATGTCCATGACTGTGGTTGACCTTTTTTTGACCATTAATTTGATGACCTTTAAAATGGTATAAATTCCACATAATAATGAGGCGATAATATTTCTTTATCATCTCAAAAAATTCCAACACGCCCTAATGACCTTGAACAAAAATTTTCAATATATATAAATATTATAAAATATATAATGTGTATGAATTAACATAATATACACAAGTATACACTATACATTTTAGAAAAAAAAACTCCGAACCTAATTCATTGCATCAAAATACCTACCAACGCAATTCTCCAAAGCTTAGAAACTTCATACTCTTGAGTAGTAAGATAATCAAAAAAAATCTAAATCATCCTATTAACCATAAAACCTCTAAATCAGTTTTCTTATCTTTCTTAAAGCACTTTTCATAAACTGCCACTGTTATCAGTTGTTGCTGTCGATAAAACACAAAAAAAAAATTGCAAAAAAAAAGAAATTGCTAACTTAAACTACATGGAAACCCCACGGCCCACACTTAGCTTAGCTTCATACATACGTCAAGGTCGATATCATGTACGAGTATGTATAATACCACCCTGGCGACAATTTATATATCTTCGAATTGAACGTGTTCTATTTGCCATAAAAATGTAATATTATTTGGTTTTAACTGCATTAAATATCTGAATCTGACCTACGAAGTTGTTTCGAGCTAAGAATAGAAAATTATAAAAAAGCAACAACAAAGAAAAAAAAAACGCTGATAAGATATTATTTATTAATTTCTTTCTGCCCATTTTTTTTTTTTCAAATAATTGTGTGTTAACTATTTTCTTTATTTTAAATTAAATTGAAATTAATCAAATTATAGACCTGGTGTAATTTTAGAGTAGATACAATTTTGAGATATTTATTTATTTTGTTTACATTGTTATGACAAAGCGTGTCTATTTTGCTGTTTGATCAAAGTCCAGCGATTAGTTATGAGTGTGCCGTGCTGGCTGAGTGCGTAAAGCGCAGAAAATAAATTCATATCGACTTCTACGTTTTTTGTTGCTATTTTAAGATATTTTTTAATTTCTCATTTGATCTTGCAACGAAGAAGTATTTTCTGTTAATTTTCAGGGACTAAGTAATCGCGTGAGGTGACAAAAATAAAACAACCTGCGATGCTGTGAATGTCAGAAATATTTTTTTCTTTTGACAAATGAAAAAAAAAATATGAAACACAAGTACTTACTGTGTTGGAAATTTATATGGCAAAAAAAATGTTTTCATATAAATCTTAACTTTTATTTGCTACGTAATGTTTTACTGTAAGATCCCGAAATATGAAAAAATCTAGAATTTACCGTTAATTCCCTCTATTTCGATATGTAAAATTTTTTTGAATTTTTCAATGTAAAAAAAATAATTTGGATTAAAAAAAAATTTGGATTACAAAATGCTAAAAAAATATTTTCATTCGAATTTGCGAAACATATACATATACAATGTACATAAATCTTACAGTTCCGTTGACTAGGTACTTGCAGAGAACAACGAACAACAGTACGTATTTGAAAAGTTGGATTTTGAAATTAGGTGCTCAAAGAACACTGCCTCGAAAAATTGATTTTTTCATTTGTTTTTTTTTTTTTTACTATTTTGCTGTATTTTTTTTCAATACTATGAATTTAAAGTTAAATTGAGTTGTGCGAGTAACTACAGTAACTGATGTTGTGAAGTTAATCAAACAAAAAGTTTTTCGTTTTAGTAAGAGAAAACCAACACGGTCCAGAACTAAATAAAATAAATTAACAAAATAATACAATCAAAACTGACTTTGCTGCTGTTGAAAAATAAATTTAACAGAATTTTTTTTTTTTTATAAATTAGTTATTATTTGTTGTCATTCCCATCGATGATAATTTTTTATAAATGTGTCATTGAAAGCATCACTGACTGACTGACTTTTCAAACCTGGTTTCTAAATCTTGTCCAAAGTGATTAAATTATATTATTATCTCTTAATATAGCCACCGCCGCCGCCAACCAGTCAGTGAATTCTTGTTAGTTAGGTATATGAAAAATCATTTAGTGTTCAGGATTGTCATGTAGTAGGTTGCATGCTAACCGTTAGCGTTGTTTATTTAATAATAAAAAAAAAATAAAAAAATAGTTCCCAACAAAGAATTGAAAGCCTAATACCAAACTTTGAGTTCTACTTACTATAAATAGATATTGTGTTTTGTGAAACGACGACGGAGATTATTTTCTAAAAGAACATTATCTTCATACATAATTAAAAATAAAAGTGATTTATTTAATCAATTTATTTGTTCATATTCTTAACACACGTGATCACGTGATTTTTGAATAAAATTAAAATTTAATTAAATTTTGAAATCTACCAGAATAAATTAAACTCACAAGTCTTACTATGACACACCTTACTGTGTGTAAATATCGAAAACAATTTTGGTTTTTGTTATATGTTTTATTTTCGAGTTTAGAATTGTTTAAGGTATGAATATCAAGAACTTCCGTTATTTATGAACAATAATACTCAATTTAACTTGTTTTTTTTTTTTTTTTTAACTACTTTGCTTATTTTGGAGAGATTAAAAAAAACATTGTTTTTATTATAAAACTCTTGATGTACAAATTTTAATTATACGGAATAAAAATGCTTGTAATTTTTGAAAATGATTATTGTAGCATTTGAGTTTTAAATTTTGTAGCTTTTTTTTTGTAAAAGCTACAGATTTATTATATTTTTTTCATCTAAGCATAGTTCAGTTTTTTACGGAATTTTTCCTTCGTCCCATACAAAGGACCTCACTGTATCCGCACAGTGGGGAAATCTATTTTCAAATTTTTTTTTTTTTGGATTTTTTAAATAAAAAAATTAAATGCCATGAAAATTGTACAGATCTTTTTTTAGATTAAAAATTTTTAGTGAGGAATTCCTATCAACCAAAGATCGGTTCCGTTATAACTTTAATTCTGCAGCGGTTTTTTTTTTCAAACTTGAAACTCAAGGTTTTAAGGAAATTAATTCGTAAGGCTAAATTTAAAATTTGTATTAGCTTAATTTGCTCAAATTGTTTTCTATAAAAATAAATAAAAACAATCAAGAGTTTCCAATAACGTTTTCGTTTTTTTTTTACAGTGTAACGCAGTAACTAACAATGTCATCCAACGTCCTGGTGAGCCATCTGTCATTACATCGCCAACCGAACAATGTCTTCCATCGCCTAGAACATTTACCGTTCAACTAGATGCTGCCATTGCAACGGATGAGTATGTTGGATTAACTGGTGATTCTTTTGAGTTAGGATCATGGGATCCACTTCGAAGTGTTCAATTAACTGAAGCAGCTGAAAATATTTGGACTGGCGTAGTAAATCTTTGTAGCCCAGGAAAAGTTCAATATCGTTACTTTGTCTACTCGCTAGACTCACTGGGTCGCATTCAAATCAAGCGATGGGAGTCTTATGTCGCACCAAGGAATATTCGAACTTGTAACCATGGTTGCATGAAGATGGATAAATTTGGTAAAATCGAAGATCACCACCAGATCTCGCGTGGTTGGTTGACTAACGAAAATGTTATCCAACTGAAGTTCCTTAATGAAGTTTTTTCATTTGATGGATTGAGTCCGGAGAAGATTTATCTGAAAATTGTGAAGCTAGAAGATAATGATTTTCTACCAGCTTACAATGCGAACCCAAGTAATGTTGAAGTTGTGAATATGAAGTATGGAAGAAGCATTTTCGAACGTCAATCGGACTTGGGTGTGCTCTATGAAGTTGGAGATATTGTAGTTCTGCAATTGACAGTACCATTGGGTCAAGAAAATGAGACCTATGCTTTGGTTTTGCATTCTGAAGACCGTCAACCATTTGGACATGCTTTGATTTCAGCTTCATCGATGCCAGAAGATGATGGAAAAATGGACTTGAAGATACTTAGCCCAGATAGTAATAAGACCGTTGCCATTGCAAATTTACCATATGTCGTAATAAGACCCTTACCCGGTGCAAAGCTGAATTTTCGAACCAGCTACGCTCACACTTGGCAACCAGAGTGGGAACATTTATTGGTCGGCCATTGTGGTGCTGGCTTGAGTTTCATTCCAAATGGAGCTCCTGTACCTGAGAACACTATAGCTTCATACAAACAGGCGTATGCATCAAACGCCGATATGATCGAGCTTGATGTTCATTTAACTAAAGATTACATTCCAGTGGTTTATCATGACTTCGAAATCTATACTGCTCCAATTGGTGTGGAGCCAAAGTCTAAAGCTGACCTCACCAAAATCTATCTTAAGGACATTTTATACAATGAACTGAAAGAAGTCCGTATTTTCTCAGTAGCTGGTGGTCAAATCCGTGAATACCCTTCACCCAATTCTGAAGAACGCCAAGATTACCGTCTATTTCCAACTCTTGAGGATGTGTTTCAACAAGCCCCCCTTGGCCTAGGAATTAATGTTGAAATTAAGTGGCCACAATTGTTAGTAGATGGATCTCTTGAGGCCGAGCAAATGTCAGACAAGAATCTCTTCGTAGACCAGATTCTGTGGACTGCTTTGCGAAGTGGCTGCGGAAGGATGATAATGTTCTCATGTTTCGATGCTGACATCTGCACCATGGTTAGAATGAAGCAAAACATGTTCCCTGTGATATTCTTGACTCTAGGCTTCACCGACAAATGGCCAGCTTATGTAGATCCTCGTTGCAAAGATATTGAAACAGCTGCAACTAATTGTCAGGCATTCGAACTCATCGGAATTGCTGGACATGCTGAGGATGTACTAAGAGATCCTTCCACGATTCGTTTGGCAACTGATCTCGGCCAAAAGGTTTTCCTCTGGGGTGATGATATAAATTCCTTCGAACGAGTGCAGTTATTTGAAGCAACTGGTGCAACAGCAAACATTTTCGATCGAGCTGATCTTATCATTCCAAAAGATAAAACCCAAAGTGTCTTCCGGAGTGCAGAGGCAATTGAGTATTTCCGGGGGCAATGCTTTCCATAGAATGGCTGAATGTATCTTCTGCTCAAACAATTGCTAAGATACAAAAGAACTGACCTACAACCTTATAGGCAGTTTATTGACAAAAAAAAACAAAACGGTTAGTCCAAGGAACACGCTTGAACTTTTGGTTAGGATTATATTGAAAAATGGAAACCAAAGGTTTTGACATTATGCTAAAATGTAACAAAAAAAAAGTGAGAAACAAAACCTGAAAAAAAAAATAGTAGTGGCATATAAACAGGGAAGATATTAAAAATTCTCAAAAGATAAACAAATAAAGTAAACTAAGCATTATTTGCTTAAAAAAAATCAATATGCCCTACTGTAAAGAGAAAATCAGGATCTGATTGGCTTTAAAAATGGAGGGTTTACCTATGTATAAGTATTTAAAATAAGGCCTTGTAAATGGCCATAAGGAGGTGAATCCTTTTTGCATGTGTACGTTCACAAATATTTGGTTATATGTAGATATAAGCTTAGAAAGAAATTAAGTTTACTTAAATATTATTCATAAAAAAACCAATAAAGTCTTCGAAGTTTTAGAAGAGAATATAAATACATAAATTGAAATAATTAAATATTTGTTTAACTTAGAATTAATTTGAACGCAATGCAATTTTATAACAATAATGTATTAAAAATAAGCCGAACATCAAATAAAGATAAATAATAGTTTGAAATGTTTTTATTTGCTTTGAATAAACTTGAAACTGGTCCTGAAATGAGGAAAATGTTGGTGTTAAAGCTTCTTTTGGTGGTGGTTTGTAATGCTCAAATGGGTTAAATATAACTAACTAACTCTTAACAGGGTGTTCCTTATATCTTCAAGAATATACAATAGGGCAAATTTTGGATTCGTGAAAAAATTCTAACTCAAGATTTTGATCAAACTTGACATTAAAAGTGAATTCTGTCTGTTTGTTACAGCCTAAACAGGTGAGTGGATTTTCTTGAAACTTGAAGCATAACGTTATTTTGGGTCGTATATCGAACGTTTGTTTTGAATTTTTTATACAAACATCGTTTTTTTTTTATTTTCACAAAAACGATTCATCTGATTGTAATCAAAAATTTTATGAAAAACATCTCAAATTTATAATAAGTCTTTAATACTTAAATTTAAAAAAAAAATCAGTTTTGAAAAAAAAAATTAAATTTTTTTTTAAATTAAATACATATTTCAAAAACGTCTCTGGGTATACAAATGCGTGTATTTTAAAATTTGGTTGAAAAAAAAAACATTTCAATTTTTACTTTCAGAAATACTTTGAACCTTAATTTTATTTTCAAAAATGACTGTTTTTTCCATACAAAAGTTAAAAAACCGTTTTCAAAAATTCTAAATTTATCGGAAATTCGACCGACGATTTTGATAATTTTTTTGAGTGTATTAGTATTAGTACGACCTGTTATAAAACAGTCAAAAATTTAAATTAAGATAATACAAATGTTTAGGAAAACACGTTCTCAAAAAAAAAAACATATTTGGAAGAATTTAAACATTTTAGGAAAAATGGTAATATATTTTGCTGAAAAAATTGACCACGGCGTATTGCTTCACAACCTTAAAAGAGGAGATACCTGTAATGAATTTGTTCCATTTTCAAAGGGGAATATATTGATAAAATGTAGCAATTCGAATAATGCAAAACACTAAAAATTCCCTATTCGTTACAAAAACACCTAAAACCTCATTAGCGTTTTTTTCATAAGTTACACATTCAAAAATTACTAATTTTGAAAATTGAATCTCAAAAAGTTTAGTTTTAAGTACAGTGAGCCGTTTGGTCTAAGGCCCAATTTTTCAGTGTTAAGTTAAATCATAGTTAATTAATCCTGCTAATTAACCGATAGATAGCTAACTACACAAGTATTTTTTTTTTGTGGTGGAAAGGGCATACAAATTCGTAAGATGTATGGTTACACAACAAAGATACGCTAACGGTATCTGTAAAAAAACACGTGACAGTTATGAAACAACAACGCTGTTCACAATGCAATAAAAAAATGGCACTCCATTTTACTTGTTTATCAGTTTTACGCAGGGAATCAAAATCTCAAAAATAAAATAAAGCAACGTTATATTTATTTTGTCGACTACTTTTCGAGTATATCACACAGCTACCACGCATTTAACCTTATAATATATCATGTTGGCTAATAGCTTACACCATTAGCAATTTAAAAACAAAAAATAATGGTTTTACGTATAAGCTATTCCTGAGCTCAAAATGTTTCAAAAAAAAAAATATATCTCCATAAAAAGTTATCTGTGCAAAAACCACTCTTTTTACCTTCCCACTAAACCTTAAACCAAAAAACATAAATATTACCAATTACATCAGCTATAGTTTCACGGAATTACCTTCGTCAATTTTAATTTAAAAATACTATCGCTACTCCCATAACAAAAAAAAAAACAGAATAAAAAAGTTATTTTCATTATTTTTCAACTCATGTGCAAGAAAATTGCAATATCTGTGCAATAAGATTCATCGATGTGTGAAAATTTTAAAATTTCATAATAATTAAAGTTCAAAATAAAATAAAACACTTTTGGTTGTCCGAACAGTTAAACAATCGATTTTTTGGTTAGAGCAGATAAGGACGGGTAGTAGTAATGAAATATTTTCAATATGTATAAACGTCATTGGCTGTAGTTTGGATTTTCTGTTTTAGATATTTGGGAACAATAAAAATACCAAATTTATTCATTGTATCAAACTAAAAGTTTTAAATCCCGAAGTAATAATTAATAAAAAAATATCAAAGTGTTAAGTTTTTTTTAGAAAAATAGACAATTAGTCAAATTAGTTTCCAAATAATTTGAACACTCAAAACTATCCGAAACTTAGCATTCAAATGGTTTCGAACTTGTAGGGTTATTTATCACTCTGAGTTGGATCATTGTTTTTGGATTGCACAAAATTAAAGTTTTCGAAAACAAACTATCGTAATATTCAACTAAATTCAATTATATGAAGTTCCTAAAAGTGTCATTCTTAAATTTTCATTTTTGAATTATATCAACTGGAAGGACATTTTGTACTTCTTATTATTTTTTTTGTTCTGTATACCTATATTCCATTAAAAAAATTAAATGGGGTTTTGTGGAAAAGAGGAAGCATCATGGAGGATATAAATCAGATTAATACTAAAGACTAGACTCACGGTTGAATGCTTCCCAGCAATGAGATGAATTAAACAAGTCACCTGAACAGGACTCTCCATATCTATGTACATCTATATCAATATCCCTCCTCGTCCTCCTCCTCCTACATAAAAACTTTTTGCCATTAAAAATGCCCAATACATAACACCTGATGCCCTCTTTTGAAAAATAAGTGAACTAAAAAAGAAAAAAAAAATCTGTAAACAAGAGGATTCAAATTTTCACATAGGGTAAAAAGGATATTCCAAATTCCATCTGAGAAAAAAGTGAGAAGAGTTGTAGTCGAAAACGGTGAAAAAAGCGTACGTGAGTGTGCTACCGCATAATAATTCTATGGTGCGGTGTATGCAATTTTACACTTCAGTTGATCTATAGCTCTGGTAAGCATAAAAGGGAGCGTGAGAAACACTTTTTTATCATATGACAGTATGACTGAAAAGAATGTACTTGTAAAGAGTTATAAGAGTCACCAACTTCAGAACCATATATATTCGTTTTTGGGTGGGCCTTGAGACCAAGTCGAGAAGAAACTTCTAATTTCTCAATGAGATCTACTTAAAAAATGCAATTTTTAAACGACGGAATAATATTTTCTAATTCAATATTTTCAATAAGTATGATACCTTTTGGTGGGTAATTTTTTCCTACATTAGTTTTTGGCAATACCGAATTTGAATTTGACGTTTGCAAACACAAATTTTTGACGGATCATGGAAAGTAAAAATGTTTTTAAAAAACGCAATTGTGTGCTCTGATTTTTTAAAAAAAGAAGCAGTGTTCTGCTAAACATACTGTTTAGTTGCACCCTGTTCTTTTGCGTATTTTGCTCTGCCAGTTGATTTATGCAGAAACCTGTAAGCAAGGACGAGGAGTCTGTACTTCATATATATATATATCAGGTACCTAGGTACGTGTGAATTCCGTTTTTGTTGAATGCGGTTGGGGGATTAACATCCTAAAATGCAACGAACACGTACTTACCTTCTACTGAAACATACATAGAACAAGAAGTGCACATTTATACACGAACATGGATGCCAAATGCAACGTTTAGTGTAAGCGGAGTTTACTTATGCTTTAAGCCATAAGCTGCTTTGAACTGAACTATCATGGTACCTACTTTTGATGTCTATCTATGCACCTTCTCTTGAAAACATTTTCGGTCCCCTATTTGTCACGTATATGGAAGATAAACATTTTACTCCTCTAAAAACTAAAAACGATGTTTTGATTGTTGTTTTGAAAACAATGAAACAACATTGATTTGGAAAGTTTACGATTCAAAGTTGAATGTAAATTCAGAGAATTTGTATAGAGAAAGATGACGATGGTGATGATTGTAGCTTTGGTCGAGTTGATTGGATAGTGGTCCATCACACCATATAGCAAATACCCTTTCTGTTGCTGGGTTGAAATGGAGAAGATATTTTGTTTTACACAAACTCTTGGAAAGCTTCGAGACCTATGTACATATAACTTGAGCCGACAAACGTGACGTATACTTACTCTCTTATAGGATCAAGGATATACGAACTAGCAAAACTGTTGAAGAGTTGGAGTAAGCTGAAATGCACCTCCAGAAACCGCATACGCAAAGGAAAATTCAGGGATATAATTTTAGTCCGAGGATCTAAATAAGTAAATAAGTGACAGTATTTCAAATTTATTCGAGAATTTAACGAGTTTATTGTGGATCAAGCAATGCAATGAAACCCTTAAATGTGGACAGGTAGACGAACGGGCCGCCTTAATAGTACTTGAATAAGAACAGTCGAAGAGGAATAAGCACAACTGGTGAATATTTGGAGTGGGCGTGAAGTGGTACTTTTGAAGTAGTCCTAAATACAGAACGTATCGATTGTTCAACACAAAATGTGATTTTAATGCTGAGGTTTACCTGCAACCTCCATCTGTTATTCAGTTGATCAGCAGTTGGAGGGTTTGAGTCGTTTCAGAAAATTAAAATGTTTTTACGTCAACTTTATCCATGTACAGAGCAAATAGTGAAGAGCTTAAATTTCAGCCTTGCCTGGGACCAATTTCTACCTCGATACAAAATTTTCGAGCGAAATCACAGAAATAGTCGTTGTTACACAACACTTTCCAAGCTCTTCTAAATTTAGTTGAGACATCTTTATTATAGAGTTTAGGCATAAGTGCTCTCCTATCGATCGTAATGAACGCCGGCTGGCTTGAAATTTCTAAAGAAAGCTTACAACTTCTTTCTATAGCAAACCTCAGCCTTGAATGTTTTCTCAGCAATCAAATTTTTTTTTCTCCAGAAATAATCATGGACTAGTGGTTTGAACACTAGTAAAATGCTAAGGTTCTCATAATTTTCACATAAAATAATCAAGCTATAGATTCATCTTCCAAATGTTCAATAAAACTCGAAAAAACTAAAGACCACAGTTATACAACTTAAGTATTTCAACCAAAACAAAAAAAAAAAATTCAATTTGAATCAAAATTCTTCGTTCAGAGAAACTTAGGTCGTAAAGACGAGTTAAATATCAAACATACATTGGTATCTGTTGGGTGTTGGAAGTAACCTGATAACAACATAATTGTATATGCTCCATTCCCTTCTTTAATTTAAAAAATACAAAAATTCCGTTCAAGTATACCTTTTCTAAATGTTGAAAGATAACACTTTTTTTAAAATGTTTATTAAATTTACTTTTTGCGTTAAGAAGACCAAAAATCGGTTTAATCTAAACTATTAGCAAATTTTCTCCATCACTAAACTAATAACCCTCTAAAGACAACCATTTTGAATCACTATATCTCTTTGCCAGATCCTCTAAACGTTCAAGTTGAAGAAAGCACATAACCATTAACGAAATCTCTTCTTATATTAAGATAAAAACCAATGACCAAATACAAACTTTAATAGCTTCTTCAGTACATTTTCTCCACTATCAGTTCAATCGATTGCAATGAGCCTATATCCTTCTATAGTCAACATTTCTTCATATATATGTATGTATCTAACATCATCATCAGTATAACCATCCTTAACCACAAAAAAAAAAAAACCTAGCTGTTTGTTTCGTCTGTGGGTTTTTTTTGTGCGTTTCTGTTTTGTTTGCCAAAAAGGTCAGGAATTTTGTATTTATTTTAACACCATCACCGCCGCCGCGCCGCCGAGTGAAGAGCTTCTTAACTAAACCAAATGAAGCCACCTCAAGAACCATCTCGTTTGGCGAGGAGGACTAACAACAACAAAAAAAAGAAAAAAAAAATCACCTAATTCAATTTGTTTTCCTAAGCCGTCATGGCTCCGAGAAAAGAAAATCACCATCCTATAACCGGAAATGGCAGGGTACCCCAGTTTTTCCTTACATAAATTTACAAAATCGTGTCGGATAAGACAGCGGAAGCAACGACAATACAAACACAATGGCAACGCAAAACGGATACATCCAGGGCAATATCAATTCTCTACTCGACTTCATTCAGCCCCATCAAGAAAAAAAAAAAAAAATGAAACCCTCCACTCCACTTCCGTTTCTTTAAGGTAAATTTTGAGCAAACTTTCAAAAGTATTCTTTGACTCTGTTGGAACGGTATGCGATGATATTATATATTTCAAGATAACACTACTATCATAGTAATAATATAGCTGACGCGTTTCAATGACGAAGCTTTCTTCTCAGACTTTTAATCCAGTTTCTAAAGCAAAAAAAAAAAAAAAAAAAAAAACACATAAAAGAACATTGACAAAATAATAATCCTCAAAATGAAAAAAAAAAAAAATGTGAATGTATCCCTTTAAAAAAATTGCCAAATATTCCATCCTCTAAGGATTCCATAGCACAAAGCAACAACAACAACAACAACTAACAATAACAATAAAAAGGTAACTTGGTATTTTGGAATTTCGCACATATACTGATTTAATCGAAATGAGACACCATTGAATTGGGGGGGCTTGAAGAAATCAGGCCGGGCTAGATGGGGATCCTTTATAAGGCAGCGGCGGAGCGGCGTGTTGACAAGGACATTGTTGTCCTTAACAGAGTTCCTCGGATATATAGAGGAGTTTTATGCTGTGTGCTCTTGCTCTTTTAGTTTACGACCGAGTAACTGTCATCAATGGGAATTGCCTTTGTTAGGTTATGGCGCACGTTGCGATGCGTATCCTTTTTTTTTTTCTTTTTTTCTTCTTTTTTTTAAGGAGCAATCATTGTTATAGGTATTTTTTTCACAGCTTTCTCTGTTGAGTTGATGGATATTCATATTGTATATGGTATCCTTTGAGAGAGGGTTTAGATTTTTTTTTTTGGTTCAACAGTACTAGAGACTCCATATGAATGAATATAACCCGACTCGAATAAAAGAGAAAATAAATCTACGAAATAAAAGGTTTTATGAGAGCGAAAAGAATCTTCTCTGATTTACGGGGATGTCTATGATTGCTCGGGGGATAAATATTGTGTGTTGGATCTTTAGTGGAAAAATGTTTATGCGGATCATCGAAATAAAATGATGTTTTTGAGTTGTTGGTATTTTTTTTTATTTGTAGTTGGTGGTCCTGAATATGTAGTTTTATTGATGATATGGCAGTTGGAATAAATAGGGAATTGGTAGACTAAATAAATAAGACTTGACTAGAAATGAAGGGAGAATGTTTATCATAATTTTACTTAAGACACTTGTGGGATCATAAAATCAAATTGAGACTCATGACTATAAAAAAGCCTAGCGTATGCTTGAACATACATATTTTTTGTTTTTGTTACAGAACATTTTAGGATCGAAGATATTTTTTTTGATCAGAAGAGGCTGCAAGCAGTTGTCACAGTAGGACCGTTTACAGAATTGTCCACTGCTCTAAACAACACCTGGTTAAAAGACACTGATGGGTAACACCGCTGGTTTCAGATGAGAACCTGTTGAAAACGTGGAAGGAGCACTTTTCTTCGGTTTTAAATTGTATTTTCGCTATGATTCTATGATCCGTCCGAAGTAACAATACGCACCGCACCCCCATTCAAATCTTTACTGCAATTCAAGTACTATGCAGCAGCGCCAACAATACCGAGTTAACTACTGCACCCACTCATTGAGAGAGCTTGGGAAACAGAGAGCTTTCCTGAACAGGGACATCCCTGATAAATTGATTGCTATTGTCACATTTTTCAAAAAGGAAGGTTCACAGAGGAGTTTGAAATCCAAAATGGGGAAGCCAAGGTTGTATAATGGAACCAGTATTGTTCCTCTTGGTGATGAGCAATGTACTGCACCAACTTTGTCGACTTTAAACAGAGGAATTCAGGAGAATCTGCCGTCATACCAAAACAAACGACCGACGTTTGCTTAGCCTCAAAGAGGATCATGAGTCTCCATCAAATAATATGACAAACAAAGAGGCTTTGCTTTGGAATTCTTTATCTGCTGAAGTAAATATTCTTGATTATCGAATTTAATTATTATAAAGTACTTCATTGAAAGTGTTGCCATTATATAAATTTTTTGGAATGCCACGGTGGAACATATAGAACTAATTTGTTATGATTTCCGGATTTCAAATTTCGTGATTGTTTAGATATTGGGCTTATTTTACCCAAAATTAAATTGCCTTTCATTATTAAAGTAAAAATACTCGTTTCATTAAATATTTTGAAAAAAAAAATGATATCCCTAAAGGTGCAAGGAATTTCGTTTCCTTAAAAAAATGGTATACGATTCATATTCCAAGAAAAAAATTCATATAACTTTAACATAATTTATGTGCGAATGTTCTCCGAAACAACATACGCTCCAAACATTTGATTTCAATTTTACTATAAAAAAAAAGAAGAACAGCAATACTCATCATTTTGCTTTCTTCTTGAGAAAAAAGAATAAAAAAAATCAATCACTCTTAGACATTATTATGACGAAATATCAAGGAAATACGCACAACGTTAAAAAAAATGATAGGGCACAAAAAGGGGTCGCACGTACTTGATTCATAAGTTTAAATTTTTTTTTTAAACGTTAAAAAAGTAAGTTCGCTTCAGCTTTCGCTACATTTTTCTGTAAATTTTGTAGCGCGACAGTCCATGACGAACCAAGGCCTGAGTGGCATACCTACTATTCTCAACCATTCCTGTGCGCGTGTTATTGCATTATTGCAGGAATTACAATTTCATGCCGACACCGAACGGCTAGGGTGAGGTAATGCCTTTGGAAAATTCGTCACCTTCTCACAAGAAGCAGAAGCTCGTGGAAAAAACATTTCAGTTTTTAGATGGTCTAGGTTGGGAATTAAACCCAGACCTCCGGCATGATAGTCCTACCATTATGCCACGGGCATACTCACGATTAAAATCCATAGTTCATCGTTTATTGTTTTTATGAATACAAAAACATGCCCTAAAATAGTTACCTCCACAACATACATCGCAAGTAAAAAAGTCAAAATTCAATAAAGTCAGCTAGCACGCTCCATATGCCGAATCATATCCGAAGGATATTTTTATACCAATTTTTGTGTTCTCATACTTTTTTTTTTTTGCTGCTGATACCAGTCTTACGAGCATAGAAAAATTGAAATCGAAGTTTTCCTTTCATATGGCGCCGAGTTTCCGCATTTCAATTTTGAGTATATGCGGCAAGTACAGTCAGCTTTTCAAAGATAACGTCATAAAAATATATATACATACATACATAACGAATGTTTGGAATTTCATTTTTCGGAATTCATACATATGTGGTATTTAGAAGAGGACATACAAGAAACCATATGGCAGCAAAGAAATAATGTTCTTCAAACGAACATCGTTCGACGGCATTGTCGTCCTCGTCAATTCAATTGTGAATGAATTTAGATGGGAAGTCTAACAAGTTGTAGCCTCAAGGGAAACCGAGTATATTGAAGAACAATGATATTTTTATTGACCGTAAAAAAGTCTAACAAATGTCAGAGCAATATAATATATTCAATCTGTCTGTGTGTTTTGTGTTATTATTGGAAAACAATTTAGTATATTAGGTAATGAAAGTACTTTTTTTTTGTGAAACACGCCCCATTCACGCAACGCTCCGTTGCTCCGCTTCTTTGATGAAAAGAAATTTGCGGGCTCTAGTGAATTCCCTAAAAGGAATATTTCGAAATACATGGTGGTTAATGTCAAAATACAAATTGAGGGCGGGTCGAATTTTTTTAATTATTTTTTTTTAATTGATAAAGTTTGCTAAGTTTATTTACAAATCAATCCAACTAACTGAACTAAAAATTAAAAAAGAAAAGAATAATTTTCTAGTACAAACAAATTGTAAAACTAAATTTTGTGAACAAAAAAAATATTTAGTCGAAAAAAAAATTTGGCGAAAAATTAAATTGTCTATTGTCAGAGAAACTGACAAAAATATCGTCCAAAAAATGGAGTAAGTTATAAATTTAGGGAAAACAAAATTGTCAAAAGTTTGGTAAAAGGAATGCCAAAAAAGGTGTCAACAAGAAAGCTGGTCATAAGACGAGACCAGATTTGTGAAGTTTCGTCTGGGTTTAGTCAAACTTGAAAACTTTCAGTTTGGTCACGTGTCGTTCTAATATGACTAAGTCTCGTTTCGGCCTCTTTCTGAGAAAAATGAGAAACAATCGTTTTATTCTAGAGGGTGCTAATATTTATTTTATGTTTTAAAAACACAATTTTGAATGATTTTCTTTGCTGGAAACACCACCGAGGCTGTGGGTAAGCCTTTTCTCGATCTCGTTTCGTTTCTAGAGATGAGACTAAGATTGCGTCTCATATTCAGAATAGTAAAGTTTTGAACTTTTTTTTAACCGACATTTTTTCAAATTTTCGCCAGCGTATATTTTAAAAGTAAAAATTGCAAAACTGTCCAAATATCCCTTCCCAGACAATTTTTCTGATTATAGTCTTAAAAATTCAAATAATTATTTCTCCTTCCAGAATTTTATTTATATAAGAATTTAAACAAAAACCTTTATTTACTGAACCACTAAAACTATAAGATTTTATTTAATGCCAACTTACATAATTCTCATATGAAAACAAAATTTATTTGAAAATTATTAATTCCAAATATAAATATTTAATTATTCATTTACATCAAAATGGTATTTTAATTTCCCTAATCAGGATTATCGCAAGACTGGTTCTTAATCAACAAATTAAATATTCAAATCAAAACTACCTACTTACTGTTTTTCCAATGATACTGATCTGAAAATCATAATTGAATCTAAAGGATATGAATTAATAAGATAATTAATTCAAAAATTAATTATGTATATGTTTTTGTATCGAAGAAAGATAATAATAATTGAACATTAAAAAAAAACACTTTAAAAATTCTTAAACTTTTTTACTTTTAATCTACGCATATTAACTTAATTCGCAAGTTTTAAAATGCCGAAGGACTTATTTTGATTGATTCTATTAGCTATGTTATGTAACAATCAAATTGAATAATATCGAATTATGTCCCAATGTGAACTCCACTTAAGCTTAACATGAACATTAGCATAACAAATATAAAACAGTTCCAAGAATCCATAATAAATAGATAATCTGTATAAAATAGCTTTCAACAGCGACAGCGTATATAATGTTTTAATAATCCATTTTCTATATTCATCATATGCAATATCCTGAGTATCATCATGCTTATTATACCAGTAAAAGACAATATCAACTTTATAACTTATTTATCTCTTCCTCCGTCATAATCTAGCTAAAGTTCAAAAACACACAACACACAAGTACTGTATTTATCATATAATACTTTTTCCCGACATCGATAGGACTTTTAAATATTTTTTTTTCTTATAGCACTAATCCTTGAAGAGGATATACAAAATCTTAAAAAAACAAAGTCCTCCGATGAACATTTTATTTATATTCTTTCTTAAATTCAATAAGTTTTTGTTTTGGTTTTTTTTTTTTCAACACCAAGCTCAATACAAATATTATAAAAAAAAACTCACTTAGCAAAAAATTTGAAGCAAAAAAAAAATATATGTCGTAGGTGGGCTGTGAAAATAGGGCAAAAAGGAAGGCAATCTTAAATTTGAAATGGTCGTATGGAAGTCCTTATCATTTATTCATAAAGTCAGAGGACATCCTTCTTTTATTTAAAAAAAAAAGAATTTTTGTTTGTTTCGTATTTTTCCGTTGAATTGTTGTTTTCAATTGAGGAGACACTCACATTAGGTATCGCCGAAAAAAAAAAACTTTTTGGAAAGTTTTTGATTTCAATTGCTACAAATAAAGATATTAAAGGTAATGTAATGGGTGTGCAAAAATTCTCAATTAATACCAGAATTTAATTTTTCAAGTCACTCCAAGTTTTATTTTTTTTTAAATTCATATTTAGAAGGATGTGGACCTCACAAAATAAGAGAAGTGCAGATAATAGTAGATGTATACGAACGAAATTTATCAGAAATTTCGTCAAAAAATCACTTTCGAAATTAAGAATAGTTTTGGTCAAATACACAGAAATATTTTAAGTGTGAAAAATCAATGTGTACAACATTTGACTTTGAAAAACAATTTTTGTGCACTCGATTTCTTAACAGAATTCTTAGACATGAGATATTAATGCTTTTAGAAAGGCCAATTTTAAAATTGACTTGTCTTGGTAGGGAGCAAATGCATACTTTAAGCCACGCCAGTTTCGCTCACGAGAAATAGTAAATTGATGCATCGTAAAAATGACAATGTATGAAGAAAAAATTTCAAAAATTTTTAAATTTTTTTAAAAAATTTGGAAAAATAAATTGAAATGCAGGTTTTTATTATTTCTTAATATTCAAATTTAAACCCGGTTTCAAATTATTGAGTTTTTAAAAAATATTTGTTTTTTTTAAATCATTTTTAAAAAATTAAAAAATAATTTTTTTTGAATGCAAATTATTTTTAACTTCAATCAATTTTTTTTCTTTAAAAACGACAATCTGTACCACGCTTAAAAAAATTATGTTCCTTTGTGCAAGCTGATGCGACACATCTTTGCTGTTTTTTTTTCAAGAGGACATTGTCAATTTATTGTATTGTTTTTTTTTTGTCGGCCGAAGGACCATTTTTATTTATGACAAAACTTTTTGAAAGTATTTTTTTCTTATATTTTTATTGTTAAAGATTAGTCTGAAAATTAATTTTAGTTTTCTTTTGTTTGTTTGTTTTTTTTTTTTGTGAATTGATAATCATTTTGGTGCGAAGAAGATAAAATTTACATTCAAAATGGACTTTTGGTGTTATTTATTTTAAATTATGAAGAAGAAACAAATTGATGTTTTATGAACTGATTTGTTTAGGCAAATAAAAAAAAATTAGAAACCAAAACGTAAAACAAAACAAAAAAAGCAAACAAGCAGACAAAAAATGAAGAAGCCAAAAGTTTTAATAAGTTTTTGCATAAAGTTCGAGTTGAATTTTTTTATTTATTGTTTTTATTTTGTGAAGTGTGGTACAATGTAAGATTGTTAAATTATGTGCTAAATAGAAAATACCTACGTTCAATTTTGAGACTGATGAAGTGTTAAATATTGAAGAAGGACCTAGATCGTTCGAAATACTTACGATATAAGATAATAATTTTAGAGTTGTAATTTTTCTTTTGGTATCTACTGTTGGAAGAATAAATAAACAAATTTACACAACTAGGTCCCCTCTACTCTAAAAATTTTGTTTTTCCTCGAAATATTTGGTTTTTACCTAATTTGAAGCACAGTTACTTCCCATAATGTTTCATTTAAAAGCAGATAATATTTTCTAAAATAATACGAAATATGAAACAACAAAAATACGAAACTAACACTGGATAGAGTTTTACAAGCTCAACATCGTTAGTTCGATCCCAGCACGGGAAAGTTTTTCAAATAAAAAAAAAAAAAAGACCGCAAAGTGAGTGAGCACCACACTAATGGTTTGGTTGGTCGCAATGAAATATTTATTATTATGATTTTGGTGGTAGTACACACAAGTTGTTGTTGTTTTCATTCAAACGTTTCTACGAAAAACATTTCATTGAAAGTAAAATCGGGTTCAAGTTCAAGAAATGACGAACTTATGTTCAACCAGACTAAAGCAGGAAGTGCCTTATCAGAAACGTTCTTTCAAAGTACCATATAGTGTGGAGTCATACCACTTGGTGGTACATAAGTGAAGAAGTGTTTGATTGCAAATGCGGATTCCTGGAACAAGCGCTGATAGCAGTGAGTTAGCTATTTTAAAGGGTGTTTTTTTTTTTAGAGATATAGAACTTTAAGGTGGCATTTTAACAGCTCTTGAGTGATTTGTTTTTAGTTGATGCTGGGACAGAACGTTACAGTCAATAGTAAACGCTATAGAGCCATGATTATAAAATTTTTTCGTTCAACAATATGCCGCAAGATGTCACATAGCTCGGACCATAATTGGTTTATTAGTTTCCCGTTTCTGACCAGTGAGTTGCCCTCCAAGATTGTGGCATTTAATGCCGCTATACTATTTTCTGTGGTGATAGGTGAAGTCACTAGTTCTAAATAATCGACCACTTCGAGGACAACATTCGCAGCTTTATGGCCGAAATATGGCCTTGAAAATTGGACTTTCAGATCAAGAAAAAAGTCAATTTTATGTCAATTTTAAAAGTTCATCTTTGATTTATTTCATTTCAAAGTTCTATACCTCTAAATAAAACATCATTCTTTATTACTGAAGAGAAAATTAAAAAAAAATCACCCATCTGTTCTATGATGCTTGATATTTTTTATAAATCTATTTATCATATTTATTTGTTCCCTTAAACCAACAGAAAGAACGCAAATAACATTTTATATTTTCATTGAAGCCTCTCTGCCATATTGACTCGTCAATATTTATCAACTGCAAACACTAAACTATTTTTATGTAGATTACAGTTGATCAATTTAGTAGGAACTTAAACTATACGGTCATTCAAAAATCCTGTGATAATTTGTTTTTATGCCAATGTCAATATTAATAATATAACTTCCATTGATGTTGACAGGCAAAACCAGTTTCGTCCACAAAATTTCTCTCTCTCTGTCACTAGCTGATATGAGTTTAAAAAAAAAAGAAAATAACAAAAATCAAAGTGCACAAATTTTGAATTTATTGCATAGCCATAACATCAATTTAAATAAAATAGTGAATTGCAGCCATAAATTAAACTCTATTACCATTATTAGCTGTGTGCACATAGATACAACAAAAACCATCAAATTGTCCACATAGAGCATCATCAGCAATTCACCAGTAAAACTATAATAAACCACATTTATACCAAACCCCAGAAGCGAATATTTATATGTTTGAATGCAACCTGCAGGTCAAACCTCTTCCCTAATCGACACAATCAATAAATCACTGAAATTGCAACCTAAAATTGCAACACCTCGTTAATCATCGTCATCAGCAGTATGCACGAAAACAGCAGCAATCAAACACTCAACCAAACCTTGTTTAGTGCCACACCCACACGTCTCTTGTTCAAGTCCTGGCATATAAACTATAGAGGTGACACCTCTATTTTAAAGGCCCTACACCCGACGGTAACAAACAAAGCAACACCTCTAAATAGTATATCCTGTGAATATAGGATATTTAAATAAATAATCGCCATACTGCCAGAAGGAACATGGAGCAAGGACACGACGACGACGTAGGACGAACAAAAATGTTACCAGAGCTTTCATTTATTCATGCAACATTCCATTTTATTTTCACCACATATTCGGAGCATTACATAGTTATACACCCTGGAGGCTATACAACAGGTGTCCTTAGCCATTATATTCGTCCTATCCGTTTGAGGTCTGGTCGGTAGTGGAGCGTAGAACTGGGTTGAACTGAATGTGCCGTAACTCAAACCTGATGCACTCAGAATGCTCATTATAAAGCAGGAAATTGCGTGCAATTTTCCACCAATTTAGTTATATCCTGGAGGTGGTGCTACGGTAGTTAGTTGGCCAATTTATATTTTTCCACAACCAAAACACGACTATATATAAAAGGCAGGATCACGGAAAGAACCACAAAAACGGGCCACCACGCGGAAGGTATGCATGTTCTTCTTGTCATCTCAATTATTGTGGCAGGTGAAATTCTTTTCGCTGCTGAATCGACTTTTGGAAGTCAGCCAAGCGATGGTGACGCCAACGTCGCCGTCGTCGTCGACGATAACTTTAACATCAAGGAGCAACAGTTATCCTCTTGGTGGAATATAGCCAATTTGCCATTGTATGTGGACTACTTTCGGTACCATGGTGTTCGGAGTGTGGGATTGGTCGTTTGCCCAGAAGATGTTAGCGGAAAAGATGAGATTGTCAGACCAATTGGAAAACTTGTACGTGGCTTCTTGGAACATCAAATGTACGTGAATGTGTTTCGTGATATGAACTTGGAGCATCACAAGCACAATGATGATGTGCATCAGTTCACCTTGAATCCCTTAAGCTACAAGACGGGAATAATTGTCAATTTAGATGGATCCTGTGCCTGGCAGACTCTGAGGTCAGCCGAGCAGAGAAATCTATTCACAACCAACCGCTTTTGGCTGCTAGTGACGGCAGCAATGACAACGACAACGACAACGGGGGGAGATGGCATCAGAGCAGATGAGACAATTCCTGGTGACGTGTTCATTCCACCGGATGGTGAGGTTAGATTGCTTCAGCTGAGTAAGGGCAGTCTGTTGGATGTTTATAAGGTGGATCCGGGTAAGCCAATGAGGGTGAGACAGATTGCCACTGATGGGAATATAACTTCGAGTAGAGATTTGCTAACGAGCTTGCAGCAATTTGGTTCGGCAATATCATACAGGGAGGACTTAGAGGGGTTGGAATTTAAGACCGGTCTGGTGATTGCATTCCCTGATATGTACACAGACATTGAGGATTTGACAATGAGGCATATTGACACAATCACAAAGGTGAACTATCCATTGACAAGGGCACTTAGTGACAAATTGAATATGAGGTGCGGGATCGATTTAGAAATAAGTTTCAATCGCTGATTTATATTTTTTTATTCTTTCAGCTTTAACACCCATCAAACTGACAATTGGGGCTGGAAGAAACCGAATGGCTCCTTTGACGGATTGATGGGACGATTTCAGCGCTATGAATTGGACTTCAGTCAAAATGCTATATTCATGCGTCTCGATCGTGTTGCTGTTGTACATTTTGTCGTAGAGACCTTTCGCATTCGAGCTGGCATTATGTTTCGACAGCCTCCGCTGTCAGCTGTTGCTAATATCTTCGCACTGCCATTTAACTATGACGTTTGGATTGCAGTATTGGTATTTATGATTTTTACTGCGATAATTATGTCAGTTGAGTTGAGTTTTTCGCCTCGTCTCACTGGAATGGATTTCGGTGATTGTATTGTTTTTGTGTGGGGCGCAATGTGTCAGCAAGGCTTCTATGTGACTATTCCCAATCGATCTGCTAGGATTTTGGTTTTTACGACTTTTGTAACAACACTTTTTCTATTTACATCGTTTTCGGCAAATATTGTGGCGCTGTTGCAGAGTCCAAGTGAGGCAATTGGAACTTTGGGTGATTTGGGGCATTCACCGTTGGAAATTGGAGTTCAGGACACAGTTTATAATAAGATTTTCTTTAATGTAACTTTTTTTTGTTTATTTTTGTTCGCAGAGATTCTTGAGATTTTTTTTTTGTTTGTTTAGGAATCTACAGATCCAGTTACTAAAACTCTCTTTCAGAAGAAAATCCAACCTAAAGGTGAACATGTCTACATGCGACCGCACATGGGAATGGAAAAAGTTCGTACAGGTTTGTTCGCCTATCAAGTTGAACTTCAAGCTGGCTACCAAGTTATTAGTGATACTTTTGCCGAAACAGAAAAGTGTGGTTTGAAGGAATTGGAACCTTTTAAGTTACCAATTTTGGCAATTCCTGTACGCAAGAATTTTCCATATAAGGAACTATTTCGAAGGCAGTAAGTTAGGAAAGAGAATATGAAGGCTGTTGGGAGTAGAAATTTCACTGATGTTTCTTTCGAAATTTTTTGTCATCGCGGAAAAGTAATATGCCAGGGGAACTGGGTTTTTATTCAAATGATTAAAAAAGTTTTTAATGTACAGTGGCGTTTCCAGTTCTCGTAGATGGGAAAAAATCCGAAAGAAATTGTGTTCCCAATGACCCTAAATAGGTATGTTCGTTTACTTTTCAAGTAAATAAAGTCTGACAGAACCTTGACGTAAAATTGTAAGAAATTTTCAGTTTTGGGATAAGTAAACGAACATAGATATTAATTTCTTATTCTAAATTTTTAAATATGTTCTTAGAATTCGATGGCAACGCGAAGTAGGCCTAATGAACCGAGAAGAATTAAAATGGTTTCCCCAAAAACCAAAATGTGAGGGCAGTGTTGGTGGATTTGTTTCGATTGGCCTAACTGAGTGTCGTTATGCATTTGCTTTATTTGGATATGGATTTGGTTTTGCTGTTGCTATGTTGTTTGTTGAGATTTTTATCAAGAAAATAATCAAAGTTTTTATGAAAGAAGAAGAAAACGAAATATTTGTTAAAAAATAAAAAAAATATTAAAATATTGTTTTTAAAATTTCAAAAATGTTTATGCAAATAAATCAATAAGGCAGAAGACATACAAATAAATGTTTCGATTTGACAGTATTCTTGGCCGAACTTTTTTTAGTAATAAATAAGAAGTTTGAGCTCAAAACTGAAGATTCCATCTGATGTGTCGAGAAAAAACGAATTTTTGATTTTATATTTCTAATTTTCAAGAAATGAATTTTTATAGGTAGAAGGTTTCTTAAATATTTCTTGAAATAAAAAAGGGTATACAAATTTTTAATATTTAATAATATACACTTAAAAATTAAAATTAAAAAAAAAGTATTTTCAAAATGTTGAGTTTTCAAAATAATGTTTTTTTTTTAAATCCAAAACTTTTTTTTTGAAATTTTGATATTCAATTTTGCTTAAATTGAAAAACAAATTAATGTCAAAATTTTAATCACAATACTCATACGTTTATGAAAAACAATGGTGCCGTTAATATGGGGTTTCATTTTGATTTTACATTCGTTTATTTTTTTGTACCAAATAAAAGCAAGTGTCTCTTGAAATTTAAATGAAAGTTTACAACGAAGGAAAATAAAATATGTACTTACCTACATAGATATGGTATCGATTTAAGGTTTTGTTCCCCTTCCTAGTTTCCGTTCCGTTTGAGAATTTCATTCGCCTTAAACAAAAAAAAAACAAGCAACAAAGCAGCTTAATTTAACTGTTTTTCCGCTCTAATTTTTACAGTTTTTTATTTGTATGTTCTGTGTCGAACAAACGATAAGCCAAACGTGTTGAATTTAATTGCCATAAATTAAGTTTCCTTTGACTTTGCTACAAATTACATACCACGATTGTAGTATAGCTAAGGTGCTTTCCTTCTCATCTGATTCTGGCTGTGATGACCTCTTGACCCCGATTATTTTGATCCTTCTTTTTTTCTTTTTTATTTTTTCTGCTTGTGTGTGCAACAACAAGTTAATTAATTTTTTTTCCCGTGAATTCTGCCCGCATGTAAATCAAGTTAAGGTAATTAGCGTAAAAATGTTTTTGTTTTATTTTTATTCATTTTTACCTTGCATAAGATAAACGTCCAGTTAAAATTGTGTAAAAACAGAATAAAATCTTGGATCCAGTATCCTTCTATTTTTGCGAGGAAGAAAACAAAAATAAAAACAAATTTAGTTTTTTTTTTAAGACGATGCTCCATGATTACCCTAAACCATTGAAGTTTATGTTTTCAAGCAGAATTATATGTACCTACATCGCATCGGTAGGTAGAATTAAAAAATAACAAAATATCCTTTCGTTCGCTCATTTGCCAAAGTCCCTACAGCCAACCTGAAGTCCTTTGTTTTTTGTGTACCTACTTCCATCCTTCAATGCTCACAAAATGTGTTTATTTCACACGAAAAACTTTCTGCCACTACCCTGCCACCTGAAAAAAAAACTTGCCCGAAGCAATGTAATTGTCTGGGGCTTGTTTTGACGCAAAAAAAAAAAAAAAAAAAAATAATAACAACCCTGCACAACTTTCATGCTTTGCATATCAAAACCATTGTTTTGTTTTTTTTTCTGGGACAATGAAATAAAATTCGTTATCTCATTCTGAACATTTGTGCTGGTTAGGATGTTGTTATGTTTGGAGGATTTCGACATTTTTATTGTTTTTCATTGCAGTGAGTTGACGTTTTTTTTTTATATATGTATATTATGGGGACGAACATCCCTGGTCAAGGTCAGAAGATGGTTCAAATTTTTACTGTAGCTAGTCATACAAAGTAATACAAAAAAAAAAAAACGAAATAAAAATATAAAATTTTAACCAAACTTGCAAAGTGAATAAAATTTCATTGTGATAGGAGAACAATGTGATGTCAATGGTTTAAGATTTATTTAGTCTGCGAAGTAGTGTTGTAAAGGATAGTAATCATGGTGGTTAATTTTTTCTGTCCACGAATTTATCTACTTGAGGAATCCCTATGGATGGAGTTTTGGCATTTTTCGAGTTCAACATAAATATGTTTTGCAGCATTTTTAACAACTTTTTGGTAGGTTTTTTAAAAGGAAGAGGAAAAAAATTTCAATTGGAAAAATAGGATTTTGATATGAAAAATATGTTTTGCAATTAATGCAATCGTTCCTACACTCATAGAAATCATGGGTTTCTTTTTCAACTAGAGTCCTTTAAAAAATTTCAAGATTTATTCTCCTACAGGTGGAAGATTGCAGAAAATTTAAACATACAATTTCTAATTTTATCGATTTCTGTTAAATACTCAAGTGTTCATGAGAGTACTATGCAAATTTATATACAATGCACACAGGTTAGAAACAGCTGCTATTCATAAAGAATTTGGTAGCTCTGTTTAGTAGAATTCTACTACGATTTTAGTACTATTGCCTGTCAATCTATTGAAATGCAATCTATTTTTGACAGATAGAAAAAACAACTGAGTCAAAGAGTCAACCGTTTTCAAGGATTGAGCTCCAGTTTATCTTTTGGAACCGGGTCTAAATTGTCCATGAATAATATAAAATCCGGTTTAGCTCAGAAGAGGCAAAGAATATGCCCCAATATCTTTAAAATTTGAAACAAAAAAAAATGAAAAAAAAAATTGACGACAAAAGTGCAACTCTACCTCTTCAACTGTTAATGAGAGCGAAATAAAATAAAAGTTTTCAATTTTTTTTTTAGGTTAGGTTAGCTGTGAATTTTATTTCTAATTTGATAAAACCAACCACAAACCGCTACAAATTATTTTAACGATCAGCTAGAGTGTTAAATAATTTTTTTCTGCATTACTGCGTCAGTTGAATGGTTAATTCACTTTTGCTGCATGGGTTTTCATGAACTTTGCTTACAAGGCTCCAAAGCGCCGCTTTCTAAAATATATAAATTGAAATGATCACTTTTGACCACCTTAAAATTTTTTTTTCTTAAAACACAGAATTTTTGAAAAATTAAAACAAGGGACTGAACATCTTTTTGCTTTTTTTAAAAAGCTTTTTAAAGCTTTTGAAACCTTTCTATATGTGCAGCACTGACAAGTTGACAGAAGTACATTTGCTTTTGGAGCTAAAAAAATTATATTCCTTTTCTAGGGAATTACTTAAAAGCTTAAAACCCTTTAATTTCAAATTTGAAGAAAACCGCTTTAATAGTTTAGGCTGTAGGTCGAGGTACAGACGGGCAGACCAACAGGCAGAAAGACAGAACTGCAGGGCCCACTTTTATCGCTTTCTCTATATCATCGTAATGTAAGGTCTGATTAAAGTAGGATTCTATAATTTAATTCCAATTCCATTCTTTAAATATTTTCCGAATATACACAAAAGAAAACTAAACTGAAAAACTAAAAAGATTGTAATCAATTCAATATACTCAATTTACCAATTAAAATATAACCAATATTGAAATATCAATTAATTTATTCATTTAACTCATCATCCTTGGAATTTATCGTTTATCCTCTGTAACCTATTACACAGTAATTCTTCATTCAATGCGAATTAGAAAATCACCTAATTAAGCCTTAATGATCTCTGAAAAGCTTCAAATATAATTAAGTTATAGTTTTCGATTTTCTTTACATCTTCTATATGTTACCATTCACAAAGTTATTACGAGCATGTCAGCCACTAAACTGAAAACCACTTACAAACTTCCCCTTATACATACGTAACACACCTAAACTAAAATAATTGAAGAAGAAGAGGATTCCATACTCTTTTATATCTAACCTCCAATCGCACTTGAAGCAAAGTGAAGATTCTTCTGGGGATTGAATATTATGCGAATTGGATCGAATCTATTATAAATATTATGGTCTCTATCATATCCCAACTCAATGGTGATGGTTTATAGATCCTACTCTCGTATTCGATAAGTTTTATGAATAGGACTTAATTTTCCATGGAAATATATGATGGAGGGAATAAGACTTGCTTGGATTTTCTGCTTGGATTTTCTTGCGCTATAAAACGAATGCGGTGATATTGCACGCCAGACTTTTTGTAGTACTTTGCCTTGGTTACGATGAAGAACAATTTAACGCTGATTCATATATATGTATGTATCTATAGGTAGGTATGGAATATTACAAACGGCGAACACTTAATTTAATTTTATTGAGATGTGCTTCAGTGAAGCCATAGGGGCTTGTCTAATGGAGGGAATATCAGAATTGCATCTATTCATCGTCATAAGATCCAAAAGTCTGGGAAATATTACATTCTGTACTATGCTATATATAAATTGAAACAGAAGTTTATCGAGCTGAAAATAATTTTATTGAATTATTTTGCCATTCGAAAGAAGCCGCCATGGAGTGGTGTTCTGTGACGTGATGGCGGCTCGGTGATGCGATGATGGTGGAGTTACGAATCCTTTTCGAGAAAAAATTTTTTTTGGAAGGGATAATTTTGGATATTCATTCACAGCAAGTGTTATTTGTTTGTGTTCATAACGAGCATGGGTGGACCAGTGTTGCCACTTTGGTGTTACTGTAGAAATGTACCCAAGTACAGTATCATAGAGAAATTTGAGCCACAGTACAGTTTTTATGACAGAAGAAGTTCGTATCAAAAAGGCGGAAGAAATTTAGCTGACCGAAAAGAATGCCAAAAAAAAATATGTTTATTAGTTTCACATTTAGTTTCATAATATTTTTCCAAGCGTCACTACTTTTTTCTCTGAGTACTGAACTTGAGACCTTTCGATTCCCAGCCGAGGATTCTGCTTCTGTGTTGATTCACAATACAGAATCCTAATATAAGAAAAAAGGAAGATTACGCTGTCTGCGACCGATTTTTGCACTTGTACATTCGTATGCGAAAAGGATTGAATCTTAAAATTATTATTATAAAATTTGACAGGTTGTTGTCACATTTGTGAATTTCCTTGAATTCTACTACGTATTTGATTATAACTTCTTTAAAATTCTTACAAGCTGTCAAAACCAGACGGATTGTTTTCTTTTGCAAAATGTTCTTAAATTCACAAAGTGGCATCACTGTTTGTTAATTTTTTTGTTACTATGCGAATTTTCTTACATTGGCAGTAAAATTTATAAATTTAAAGTTTCAGTCATTTGATTTTAACTGAAATGAATTTTGAGTTTACTTTATTCGAAATGGTTTTGCCTCGAATGCTAAGTGAATGGGTTTTTTCTAAAAATTGATGTAAAATTTGTATTTCTCTTGTCTAAAGTTACGGTTATATGAAATTCTGTTTTTAAATGCAAATTTCTTTAGTCATCATTTTGTTTTTTAGCTGAATGCGATGCTATTACTCAACCAGCTTCCAGGATTAGATTTGCAGTGTATAAGGCAAATTCATTTAAACTTTATATAATCTGGGTATACAATATAAGTTGTGTCCATTTGATGTGCGGTGGCCTTAAGGTAATAGAGTGGCTACATGATTTGACGATTGTAGAAGACATCTGTGAACTGATGGTGATGAAACAGAAAGAAAAAATGAAGAAAGAATCATAAAACTTTTATGAAATGAAATCTTATCTAACAAAAAAAAAAGAAAGGATAAAGCAGTTGGTGGCATAGTATGGTCTTGACAAAGCTAAAAAGCGTTGTATTTATTGTAAGAGGGCAAAGCATACCCTTAGGGATATTTTTGAATCACATTGCGTAAATGGTATACAACAAAAACACAAATTCCCATCATTCAAATGAGACTGAAACTAAAAGGACTTCTTTTTTTTTAACCGAAATGAGGAAATGAGTAGTTGGTTTCTAGTTTTTCTTTTTTTTATGCAACCGTTGTAAGTTACTAACAACATTGATTGGATGATGGACTGAATGACTGAATGACTCATCGGGCGGTTCAATTTCCACATGGTTCCGACAAATTTTTGTGACAATTTTTTTAACGAAATTTTTTGTAGCTTTTTTTTGAAAAAATATTTGTTGCGGCATTTTTGAGGACGAACATTATTTTCGTGGACATTTTTTTTGCCAAATTTTGTTTTTTTTTTGCATTTACATATTTGATTAATTTTGTATTTTCGGTGTTTCACAGTTATCCAACAATAACAACTTTGGATTATTTTCAAAGAGTAGGTACTTAACTGTACTGAACAGTATTCTTGTTGTTTATTCCTTTAAGCCACAATTTTAAACTTCCGAAAAATCGGAACTTATATTTCATTTCAATTGAATTTCAATATAACTTATATAAAATGAAAAATGTATAGGTATGCAAATTTTTCATATAATATGTTATGTCGTCTGGGTTTTCGGGATTTTTTGGATTTTGTGTTTTCGTGATTTCCCTTTCGGGATTCTGACCATCTCAATTTTTATTTTCGCGGTTCAAAAAATGTCCATTCCCTGACAAGTTTTTTTTATTTTTTTAACTATTTTTTTTCTGAATTTTTTGAATCACTTTTTCTTCTTTGAAGACGAATATTTTTTTGCAGTTTTGTTTTTACGATTTAAATTTTTTTCCAAACAAATTTGTTTTCTGGCATTTTTTTTGGCAAAATTTCGTCTTCACAACAATTTTTAAAAAAAATTTGTTTCAGCATTTATTAGCACATGGTATTTTTTGAGAGTATTAAAAAATGCAAAATACTGGCGACGGAACATACCGAAGCGGAGCTACTATGTAGCAAGAGCGGACACGGGTACCTTGTAAACAACTTGTTTAATATAATAAATTGGGAATAAGTTTGAAGGGGCTGCAAATCTAGGTTCCGTTACGACGAATCGAGACGAAACCGAAGCGAAACGAGCACCAAAATAAGACTGTTTTTTTTGGCCAAAATTTTTCCGCGGTCTTGTGAGCAAATAAAAACATTAAAAAATTGCTATTTTTAAGCAGTCTTTACAATTAATTTTTTACAGCATACGACAGCACAAGTTGATTACTTCACAATAAGATATTGTTTTGATACTAAAGCTCGTTTGATCTTTAAAATATAATTTAAAGCCATAAATGTCAAAAATCCTTTGTTCATGGTAAAGATCTCCAATTAAGAAAATTTCGTGTTCGTTGTTCTAGGGTCGAAATAATGGATTTGTCATTGGCTTAACATCATAAGCAATTCAGCAAAAAATCATAACTATACCTTTGACGGGATTTGACGGAAGATACTGGATTAGATCCCCAACTTATTAAATTGAGGTTGATTAACATTTGACCACAATAGAATACTATATACCTTCCTCGAATCCATAGCAAAGCTGCTTCCTTTTAATCAGAGATCAAATTATATGTGAATTTGATATCTGATACTCTAAAGCTACAATTACATTTAACTCTGCCGCATATGAAAATGAGATTAAATCAATTTTAATAAAATATATATGAATAAAACCTCAGCTTTCTAAATTTCAAACGTGACTTTTTTATCATTTTCCAATTTTCAAAATGCCATCTATTCGTATTATGGTTGGTGGCTGGTGGTTGTCCTCATCAAATTTTCAAATTTTCATTTCCGATGATTTTGCAATCAAATCAAAGCAAGTCTTCCACATCCTGTTCGTTTTCCTCTTTTTTTTTTTATAAACCTATAAAATCTATATAACGTTGTTGAAAACCCATTACCTTTGAATTTTCTATCATAGATAAAGATTACACATTATATATAAGTACAGCTACAGACATCTATATGTACCTATACATTTATAAAAAAAAAACAGTAGACCTCAGCCTTCCTTTATTTCCATTTTGGCTTCTAGAGAATCCTCTGGTAATCCTTTTGGCTCCTTTTCACTCAAATATAGCATACAAAAGCAAAAAAAAAAAACACTGACTGGGTCCATCCTTAAACGAAAACGAGAGGATTGAAAAGGCACCAAAAGAATATTCCACACACTACACCAAAAAAAACTCTAGGGGCTTGGAATTTTCTATTATCCTCTGCACGAAAAGCCGAAAGCCTATTTTCTAAATTATCTTCTGTCCAAAAGTGTATATCTCTCTCACTATAGCCCTAGCCCCATACATGCGGATGAAAGGACGAAGCTGTAAAAAAAAAGTAAATATTACCTACCGAGAAAACTAGAATAGGATTCGTTATGTTTAGATACTTAAACCTGAAAAGCAGCATCGACAAAAAAAAAAAAAAATAAAACGTGTGGAGTTTTCTTTATCTCATCCTTAACTTACGAGGAAGGATACAAAGGACGTTTTTTTTTTCTTTCTCAAATTGCTTAACATTCTTCAGGTGTTATCCGAAGACATTTTTCTACACAAGGTTCAAGACGAAAAAGAGGACAATTTGTCAGGTATTAGGGTCTCGACTTGATATCATTACGTACAACTGTTGTAGGTGGGTCCAATTACCCCCCTACTCCCATACATTATCTGAAGCAAGAAAAACGTACTTATCGTCGTCGGTCGTTCGAAGAGGAAATTCAAAGGAAATTATTGTTGCATTAGCACTAGAACTCAGAACCCAGAACAGCAGCTAGAGAATCCACAATTTGTCTTTTTTTCTATTCCTATATACGTATCCTTCCTTAAAGAAAATTAAAAAAAAAAAGAAAACAGTTTTGCCATGGGAGAATCGATGTTTTATTTTAATCTGCCTCTCTCTGTTGCAGTTTTCCACATAAATATAGATATATGTACATCCTGTGTGACCTTCTCATGGTGCATATGCTAGGATGCATGCCATGCACAAGTGAGTTGTCTACCTTAACCTCAAATTCAAAGTCCTTCACAGTTTGCCGGTTTTCTGTGTTTGCATCCGTCCGACCTTTCGAGTTTCTAATGCTACTGATGGGTGCTCAAAAAAAAATGTGTGTGTATAAAATTAATTCGATTATCAATAATTTTCCATTTCATAGTTTTAACAAGGTTGTTCGAAAGATCCTGTGTGTCGTGTGTTGTTTTTTTTTTGTTTTTGTATGTGTGCCAGAATGTGTTAGTTAGTTCAGCTCAATGGCAACTACGAGTAGCCCAGTCGGAATGAACCAAAAAAAATAATGATAAAAAGGTTTTTTTTTCTTCAATCATTTAAGGGTTTCCTTAGGAACCAATAAAAAAAGTTTCCTACTTCCCTGAACGGTGGACGCCATTTTGTATTAAAGGTTATTTCTGTTCTCGTTTTTGTTCAAAAATTATATTTTTTGGAAAATTTGGCCCATATATTGCTCCATGGCCGCCCATACGATAAGCCTTGTCGTGGCGGTGGAACTTACGTTGACAACTACGATAAAACCTTAGAGCCGAGCGATCGCAAAACTAGTTGCTCCAAAAGGATCGGAAGTTTTACCAAAAGGAACAAACAATATCTTCGGGTTCTTAGCCCTGAGACGAAAAGTTGAAAATAAACGAGATTTTTAACAAAATCAAAATGACGTTAAATTCATGACAAAAATTGAAAATTTGTTTTATTTTTGAAATTTACATTCCGACTGATCTAAATGGATGAACCCGGCCTACGACAACGTGCCGGCTACGACGACGACGATGGCAACGGCAGAAGTGACAATGATGTTGTGCCAATGGACCGAAAATAAATATGGTTGGTTGGTTTCATCCGGATCCGGTTGATAGGATGGGAGATGTTGATTGGTGTTTTCGTTCAGTTATGTAACCTTCATCAGTATTTTTTTTTTTTTTTTTTTTTTTATTTTGGTTTTTGAAAAGTGCTAATTGGGATTAGAATAAAAAGCTACATAAATAAATATTAAATTAGAGTGAATTTCAGTTTGTTATTTATTAGAATAAAAGACATTTAAAACAATTTAAAATACATAACAACGCACTTATTTGTTTTTTTTTTTTTTTTTTTTAACCAAGCGTAAGTATCAAATTATTGACATTTGCCAAGTATCATTTATAATTATTTTTATTAATTTGGGACTTAATTTTAAGAGGAGCTTAGTTTTGCTGATGGATGATTTTGGAATGAATTATTTTTGATTTGGTTGTAGTATTTTGACTTTGAGAGATATGAGTTTGCAAAAAGCAGATGTTTAGGTTTAAATAAAATAGATACTAAATAAAGGTTTTGACCAACCAAATATCACATAGCTGGCAGCTTAAATATACTGTATAAACAATGTGGTGCAAAATTAATCATACAATCAAAGAGGAAGAAAATGAAAAAAAAAATTAACAGGATAAAAAAGATACATATATAAATTAAAAATTTTAAAATGATGAAAAGTCGAAAAATAAAAAAATTTGAAAAATGAGAAAAAAAAAAATAAAAAAAAAGGAAAATGTTTAAAATGACTAAAAAAAGGGAAAAACATAAAAATTTCATCAAAAGGATGAAAAACGGAAAAGATAATTAAAAATGAAAAAATAGCAAATGAAAAAGATGAAAAAGTTGTAAGAAATGGAAAGGCAAAACAAAAGTAACGAAGGTGAAGGGTATGAAAAATATGGAAAAGATGAAAAATATAAAAAAATGGGAGGGAAGAAAGACAAAAACTAAAAAAATTGGAAAGGATGAAGAAATCAAAAAAAAAAGAAAAAAGTTTTGAAAAAGAATAGGAATTGAAAGAGATGCAAAAGATGAACAGTAAAAAATCTAAAAATTTAAAAAATTGAAGAAGATGAAATGACCTGAAATATGTAATAATAAACTAAAAAAGACAAAAAATGAAAAGAAAGTAAGAGATATAAAAAAGAAGAAAAACAAATGTAATGAAATTTTATTTCATATTTAGAATTCATAAACTACTGGCATGAAAATACATTTCCTTAAATTTGCGGTCCTATTTTTGAAAAAATAAAAAAAATTATAGAAAATGTTTTCAGTGTAAAATCCCAATACAACAAATTATCTAAAGTATGGTGGGCGAAAATCGTCAAACTTTTAGAATAAACTCTTGAAATAATATTACTCAATGGAAAAAATCTATTTTTTTTTGTATTTGCGAGTCCAATAATTCTAAAAATTCAATCTCAAAATATTGAATTATTAAACAAGCAATGTCATTAATACTATGTACTAATTCACAAATAGAGTGCCTCAAGCTGAATCGTTATTGTTTCCACATTCATCACCCACGCAAATCATCATATTAAAGTATTTTCATCCCTTTTTAAACCACCCATATTTTCCTACTACATATTTAATGACCCTTAACCAAAAAAAAAAAAAAAAAAAAAACAGAAAATAAATCAAAATTGATTGTACTTGAGGGGTTTCCGCAGCTGCTTTGACATCTATGAACTCTGTCTCTCTCTCAACACCCGAACTCATTTTGGTATATAAAAGGATGTAAATGTCAATCAATCAATGTCATTGTAAAACAAAACGTTGTCATTTGAAAACCACTTTTTTTCGCAAATTTCAAGATCGAGAGGTTATTCCAACCAGCAGTAGTAGCAGCGGCAATAAAAAGAGAACCAAAAAGCATCGACATACAAACATAAAGGAAAAAAAAATGAAGTTTACCATCGTCGTTTCGCTAGCTGTCTACGTGACCCTTGCATTGATCATTCAAGGGCCTCACACAAATTTCGTGGTCGGTCATGTTCTAGACTTGCCTCCGGAATTCCTGCACGATGCCTCATCCAACAACATACTCGAATTGGAAGCAATGGCTGCTATTAGTAAAGGCAGCAGCAGACAGGGCGGCATCGTCAGCAGCGATATGGAACTCGATAGTCCTCGAAAATCGCATCACTGTTCTGTTGAGATGAAAATGCGAATTCCCGGAAAGTGCAAGTACATGGGACGTGCTGGTGTAGCATGTGTGGCTGGTGAATACATGGATCTGGTGAACCAGCAATGTTTGATGATGTAAGAGAGCAAAACAGAAGCCTTGGGGAGAAAAAAATCAACAAATTGGAATCCAATTTTTCGTATGTCGTTGTTTTTTTTTTTTAATTTGTTGGCCAGGAAAGAAAAAAATATTTTCTTTAGTTTCTTTGGTTAAAATAACAGTTTTATTCTATATTTTAAAAACACACAACCTACATATATGTACCTTATTTGTGAATATTGAAATGTATCTATTTGTCTATTATGGAAATCCTGTTTGTCATACAAAGATATTGTGTTTTTTTTTTGTTTAGCTTCGTTGCATATAGAGATGAACATGTCTGGGAGTCAGTGCTGTTGTTAATTTAGTGGAAATAATAAAATAGCATTACCATTAAATTTAAGAGAAAATTGTTATTTTACTATGCGTTAAAATTGAATGAGGATAATTTAATGAATAAACAAATTAAAAAATCAAAAATTCCTTTAATTGGATGCATCAAAAGGTTCTTTAAATAAAAATAATTAAATTACTTGATCAATAACAAAACAGGAATTCCATCAGGAATCTGTTCAAAAATCTCACAGGACTTCAAACGATTAAATCTTAAACTACTCTTATGTTAAAATTTTTCAGTCTTCAATAAATACAATTTTCATTCAACTTTGACTAAATATCGCTCAGAAAAAAAAATAATTAAAAAATTCCTTTCTATAGTCGACTTGGTCAAATATCTTTTTTACTAAACGGTCAGCTTGTGTTTCATATTAAATTAAAATTGAATTGTATATAAACCAAGACACCCAAAAAAAAGGACAAGTTTCAATTTTCAAATAGAAATAACACTCTTCCGCACATTCTTTAACTAATAGAAACTAATGCTTTGTTAACATTAAACTACTACTATACTTGCCAATTTCTTAACCACACTTTCCAAAATCATTACACACAGACCAAACTCTCTCTCTATATTATTTAGCATCGGACCGCTTTTTTAACAAATAGTTTAAGAATCTTTTGTTAACCATAAAACCGTTCCAGTTGAAGAAATTTTAAGGCATCACATAGAGGTATATTTATATACAATACCTACTATGTATATGTGCTGGAAGAGTTTTGTTGTCTTTCGTTTTGTAAATTGGATTTGTCTGTACCGAAAAACGAGTCAATATTGTGTATAGAATGAAACAATGGTCTTTTTGAACCCAAAACATTCTTTTACTATTATAAGAAAAGTTTTCAGTTGACCCAAACAGTTTTTTTTTCTTTCGACAGCAGTTTTAACAACAACAACAAAAACCACTATATAAGAATATAGAAAAGTAAAAAAACAAAAACATCAGCTGGAAAATTATTCTTTCATTTTGAACTGAGTTAGTTTATCCTGTGTTCTCAACAACCTCAAAACAAAGAGGAAGGAAAGTATCAACCGATGGATTTTCTTGTGAAGAATTTCACCAAGAAAAAAAATACACCGACTGCTCAAAAAAAAAAAAAATATCAAGAACCAAAAAGAAGAATTTTCTTTCAAGCTTTTCTAAAAAACAGCATTTTTAAAAACTTTAGCTTTCTACTTTAAAGAAGAACTAAAAGTATAAAACGTTTTGTTCCACGAATTTGTTTTCTAAAAATTTTTGAGTTTGAAAATTTTATTTTCCAAAAACTACTTACTAAAATAACTTTACAGCATAAGCCTTGGTTTTTGGGCACAACTCCAGGCAATTTTTAAAAAATATATTTTAGGTTTTTTTTGAAAATCTTATTTTTCTCAAAAATTATGAAAAAATTTAGTAATTTTTGTCTTCTGATAAAACTTGACCTCTTGACAGAGTTTTTGGTTTTCGATGTTCTTAAAAACGGTTAATTTGATTTCTGTCAACTTAGTTTAATATATCAGCATCTAAGAAATCTTAATATTATCTAACTCCAAAATTAAAAAAAAATGCCTTCTTGGAATTTTTTTTTTTTGAAAATTTAATAATTTCGAATTTTTTTGACATTTGGCAAATGTAAATTTTTTTGAAACAATCTATAATATTCTTGACAAAAACTTTTTTAATCTCATAGAACATTTTAGTTATTAATTTTTAGTATTACTTCAGTGGTTATAATTTTTTATATCCAAAAATTTGAAAAAGTTCATTCAATAATTTTCGAAAATTCGATATTTCGAAAGAAAAATAATTTTATTTTTCTCATTTATTACCAATGAATAATGAATATTTGAATGAACACTTTTGCGTGGTCAAAGTCGAGTGTTGAAAATGAAGGTTTTTCGAATACCATTCAGAAATTTTCAAAAATTTATTTTTTATAAGTTACCTAGTAGCGGTCATTAAGAAAGACATTATAATTTATAAAAACTGGTCATCAGTCAGAAATAACAGTTTTTTGGATTTTCCTTCTTAATGTTGAAGAATTTTAAACAAAATTTATCTTCATTTTATAGATAATGATTTTTCCAAAAAGAGGTAATATGACATTTTTGTTTTGATATGAGGCCCCATTAACAAGATATGTATTGAGACTTAACAAAAAGCATCAAATTTCGAAAATGCATGTTTCGTATTTTTTTCCATATGAAAAAATAAATTCAATTCATAGGAAATTCTCCTCAACAATTGCAACTACACAAGAGATTCGCTTTCATCGTTACATTATCGTCAAGAGATTTATCCAAACTGACCACAGCTTTTCAACCAACCACTCTTTCCTTACTATACTTTCTGTATGTGCCTATAGTTTTATTTTTGTATCTGGACCAACAATAAAAACAAAAAAAAAAACAAAACAAAAAAACTCAACTTCGCCGTCTATTAAATCTCTAGAGAGAAAAAGACTTATTTGAAAATCCACTGAACCAAACAAAAAAAAAAAAAGGATAACAACAAATTTCGGAGAGGTTTATTATGTCCATTTCTGTCCATCATTTAAATCTTTTAATGGAAAAAAATGTTCAGCTTGCAGAATGTAGTGTAGTTGTAAATTTTCAAACACAGGATTTCACCTGGTTGAACCAGAGAGTTCAACCTCAATATAATAAGATCCTTGGAAAAAAAAAGAAAGAAGAGCAGAAGACCTTCTTTTTATTTGCTTGGCTGAATGATGTCTCCTTAAATCAAATGGATGGCTATTGTATTTAGGTGTACTGAAAGGACTATCTATCTATCTTTCTCTCTATAGTATAATAGATATAAGAAAACCGACTTTTCATAGTAGATACCTATCGAACAATTGCCAATGAATTTACTACATACACCGAGCACAAAAACCTAGCAATACAATTTGTTGTCCTTACATCCCTGCTTGGTCCTATAATTGCAAAGAAACCAATGCAATTTGTAATTGGGTTTTCGTACTTGTATGGTTTTTTTTGGCCAATTTTCAATATCGTCTGTTCGTTCGTTTTCAAGGATTCCCTCCCTTAATTTCAAAATAAATTTTGTTAAGACTCAATTTGTGGTCAGATGGTGGCTATGTTTTGTGCAAGGAGGTTATGTTATCCTTGCAACTTGAATTGATGAGATGTACAGAAAAAAGAAGGAAGAAAAACAAACTTTTCCAATCAATAAAACTTGTTGCAACCATCTGCCACCCAATTCGGTGTAATTTCCTTTTTCGAGGACACAGCACACAGAGAAAGAGCAAAAAAGTGAGTCAATGTTGTACACCATAAATATAATGTGTGTGTCGTACCTTTTTTGTTTGCACATGGTAAGTTTATTTTATTTGGATGCCATATCCTGCTGCGTGTGAATATCCCTCTTAATGGACTCGTGATCGATGGAGTTTTAATGGAGGAAACTTCCAACATGACAGGGAATTGTTGTTGTTGGTAGAAGATTGCTGACAGTTTGCGTGTTGTTTGATTTCTGAATGATGGAAAGAACTAAATAATCAAAAAAAAAAAACCCACCTTCAACCAAACAACGAAAATTGTGAATGAAGAAGGACGAACTTTGCAACAAGAAAATGATTTATCGGAGAAACTAATTAATCTTGCCAGGCTTTTGAAGGAGCAAAGGATGTTACGTATCTCTATATATATTTTGAAGTGAGATAGTTTAAGCTATCAGAGAATCGTTACTTGATGATGGTTTGCCTTCTCTTCTCTCATATTTGTTTGTTTTTAATGCTTTCGCAGAGTTTTTCTGGCTGTTTTCCAAAGGATAACAACTTTGAGGCGGGTAAATATCGTTAGCAATATTGAAGTTACTGTTGATTTTTTTTGTCTGCTTCTTCTTCCTTTTCCTTTTCCTCGATTGAGATATAAGGGTTATATGAAAAGTTTGTTTAAATTTCAAAGGAAATGACTACTTCATTTCTGGAGGGTGTTATAAAATTTGATTCGGTGAAAGAGTTTTATTTTGAATTAATTTAGTAGATTTTGAAAGATAACAATTATGGAGGAACAAATTTTGATATAAATTGAAAATTGAAGTATTGGAATTGGAAGCCCGCGGGAATTTATTATAATATTTTCCTTTCATCAGTCAGTGAATTTTAAATAATACGTACAGATTTTTTTTGCATCTTCTTCTTCTGCATTTACCGGGGATAGTCATGATCTTGGATGGATCCGGTATGTGTTGTATATCATTGCCCTTTAAAGTGGGCTCTTAGGACAAGTAGTACTAACTAAGCGATTCCTACTGAAATGAAGTTGTTCAGCACTGCTGCCTTGAACAAGCACTTTTTGATCGTAAGGAAGCCGCTGGCTTACAGTTCAGCGGCCTACGTGATAGATTAGTGGAACCGATTCTCTAACCTTGGATATCAGATATTAGTTTAGACTTGACAAGAATAGTGTCATGTCTTGTTAAAATTCGAATTCGACAGATTGGAATTCTTTATTTTTTCGGGAGAGGATGAACCACTCCTTTGTTTTCCACCGAACCGGACAATATGCATTATTCAGTGCATTGTTAAACATTCTGAGAAAGATGCCGCAGTACAATATTTGATGTACAATTGAGTCCCGCTAACTTCTGTTCTCCAAATGATTCGAAGATGAGTTGAAGCCCCACCTTTGTAAGCAACAGCAAATTGGTAAAATTTCGTTCGGCGGTGATGGTATTTTATGTTCATTTCATTAGTAAAAACCGAGTTTCTTCCATCGCCATTTTGTTATGTCGTTTCGAAGATAGAAGTGCTGGAGCAATGCTCTGTTCTCCAATTCGCGGTTCGGGTGAATGATAGCATTCAATTGTTACACTGGCTGAAAAGCATCCCCAACGGCTTCCACTTTCTCCCGTCTGTATTCAACATTAAAGAGGTCATCATCCAAAATGGCGTGTTCTGGATCTATGCCTCCTGTCAGAAGTACGTCTCTGTTCTCCGTCGTTGCTAGAACTTAAGGCACTGGAGATCTTTTTGATCATTTGTTCTAAAATACTCAAGTCGTTGGAGTTAATGGTACGAATTTTATTATTCCAGTTCAAATTAATGGACAGCCTATAGTTCTTCTTTATCAATTGATTGATATTTTTAATCGATGACATTGTAGTGTCCTAATCTCCAGATCGTTGATCGTTGCTTCTTGCTTATTATCATATCACACTTTTTCAACACTTTTCTGAGAAACATCTTAGTTTCAGTTGCCGTCAATGTCCACTGTGAGACTTATGTAAACACAGTACAGGGGGCATTTCAATCACAGAAGATGACAGATTTTTCACGTTACCTGACCCACCCTACGCTTAATAAATGTTAGATCTAAATTGTATAACGGTAACCAAGCCATTTCTCACCATTCGTTTTAAAAATATAATGTTCCGCCATGAAAAACAGCGGTAAAGTGGACTAGATCCTTAATCGGGGGAAAAAAATAAGCCAACTATTCCCCGACAAAACTTTTTTCAACTTATTTAACTGGCATCAGTATTGTGTTCCTTTAAGTAACATTTTTCCTCGAAGAACCCTCCTGATTATAAAATGAAAATGTTTTGCAATGTAATTCCAACCTTCATTTATAATTCACTCGATATTACTTATACTCTATCTACAAGGACAATTCCTTCGATTTCTTGGAGCATCGTAAATTAAAAGCTTAAGCATCTTTTATTCTGAAAGCAATGAATGATTTTATTTATTAATTCCAAATAAAAAAATAAGCGAAGATATGAACTTTCGTTCATCATGAAGTTATTGCCAAATTTAATGATGTAATAATTATTATCCAAGAGAGAGAGAGATATGAATGAAAAGTCAAGTTAGAGTCCTTTAAATATCTATAGGTATACACTGGTCCACAAGATCTGGAGTCCTTCTGAAGCTTCTTCTTCTGCTTCTTCCATTGTGGTAAATAATGGTGGTAACTACGGTGGATTATTCTGTTGATGCTTACTTCCTTTCTTCACCGGGGGGCTGACAATGGAATGGCACAATGGCCACCATGTCTATATCCATGGATTTTAGTCGTGGATTTTAATTAAAATTTCATCGAATAAATAATTTGATGATTATGAAAGGTCAAAGGACCTGTGAACTGATGGTGCCAGACTATATATACAACAATACTGAAGTGTTTTGTTTTTGTTAAATTTTAATGATGTAATACGATAGTCGTGTGGTTATGAATTATTAATTTAATTTAATTTTTATTATTCTAATAGACTGCGAATTTGATTGTTTATAATTTAAAAATTAATGAGAAAATAACTGGGAAACCAAAAAAAAAAATACGTGAAAGGTTTGTTTTTTGAAAGTTACTAGGTACTACAATAATTAATAAACATCTCATCGACTGTTGTAATGATGTCAAATAAAATCGAATAAGCTGAAGGCTTTTGCAGTATTCCAACTTTACTTCGAAAATGTTTACAATTAATTTTGCTTGATTTAAGAAGAAGAAATATTTTTTCGAGCAAAAGCAAAGCATTCATTTTTACTTTCAAAATTAGTAATAATATTTTTTTAGTTTGTGTTATTTGAGATCTCAGATTTTTTTTCCACAAACGAAAGGGCAATTTTCTGAAATCTCATGAAATATAAATTAATCCAATATTTAATTAAAATAAACTTATAAAATTTTCAAAGAAAAAAATTTAACAAAAATTATGAAAAATTCAGTAAAATAAAAAAGTGCGTATACGCCATAGTGTACCACAGTGTTTTATTATTCTTATTTCGTTGTTCGACTTTATGTATCTTTGCATGAAGTTAATTGCAAATGGGTCTTCTGACATTTAACAGTAAAATGTCGACACATAAAAATATTTTATTTTCAATTTAATTCCAGAAGAAATTGAAAAAAAAATATAAGGGAACGATAAATTTTAATTTTGTTTTCCTTTTTCACTCCTCTTGCGAGATAGTAACAAATACTCTAAGAGTCGGGAGTGAATCAGCTTTGCCACTTTACACAAATTTGTTCGCTATAGATTGGCAAAAAACAGTAGATTGAATATTTTGCATAAGATTTTTTATAAACTTGTAGACACAAAAAATTGATTTACATATTTTGTGTTTTTGTGTAAGCTTAAAAACCGAAAACCCAATTATTTCGGGAAAACCATGTTTAAAATTTTCTGTGAATTGCATACTTTTTGTTTTTTTAAATTTTGTTTTTGCTAAAATCGAGTGCTTCGGATTGTATTATAAAAGTAGAATTGTTAAGAGAAATTCGCAGTAGATTTACTGCAATTCCAGTAAAGTGACAAATTGCAAAATCGAATAAATTATATTTACCGGAATCTGCCGATTTCAAGAAATTATTAATTATGCCAAATAAACTAATGTCTTAAAGAGTACCACCATGTTCTCAGGTTCCTAAAATCTGCTTTCATCAATGCTCTCTTTCTAAACAACAAATGTAAATTTAATATTTCATCCTTTTTTTTTTGCAGAAATCGAATGCAAATATACATATAAATCTACGATTATCTCCGAAGTAATTGAAACTGTACACACTTACATTTAATTAATTCTTACGAACAATAATAGAAGACAAAACTTCCAAGGGACACTTTAACATTGAAGTATTTTAATGAAATTGATATCCTTTACGAACCAACAATCAATTATTCTGACCCAAAGTATAATACTTTTTATACAAAATGTTTGCTCCCAGAAACAAGATTCCTATAGATATATACATATAGAGGAATATTCACCAAGATACTCCTTCTGTGGGTATCATTTTACCATTAAATTTATGTATGCAATGAAGATAGTGAATAGTTATTGCCATTTTATGTCGAAGTTCGATCAGATATGGGATATACGATAGTATTGTAGCTACACCAAGAACGAGCACTCTAAACAAATGTCGAAACAATAAATTTCCCTAACCACCTTTCTACCATTTACCTACATAACACTTGGACTCGGACTGGAAATAGATCCTGTTTGACATAGCCGTAGCTATGATGACATTTTGGGGGGTCAAATTGTAATTGTTATACTATTTGAAAAAATGGACTTACAAAAGGATTCATGAAGACATGATTCATTAGACACTGAATTACATTTGACCCCTTCAAAAGACCCTCCTTGTCATCTACGACCCTGTGCTGTGCATAGGAAACAGAATTTCTATCTCCAACTGCACATCGCACAAACCTAGATGATGGGGTATACAAATATCCTTATCTCCTAGCAACATTGAATTTAATACCGTTAAAGGCCATTAGTTTGGCCACTTGGCTTGATTAACATTCTTGGTCGCCTCTGGGTTCTTCGTCCTTTCCTATACCACCTTCAGCGAGTTCCTCTTGTTTTTGCATTTCTTTACCATTCATATGCAAATTTGCAGAACTTATCATTCCAAAAAGGCGGGTGGTAGCAGAGAGTTGTCTATTTTTCTTTTTGTTCGTTGTATCCTTTCATAGTTTTTCGGGGCACGAAAGATGCTTGAAGTTTTTTTTTTTTTTTTTTTATATATATTAATCTCTTTTCTGTTAGCGGCAGCGTCATCTGTTGGCAATGCAGCTTCACTATGCCGCTGCATAAATGGAAACAAATTAGTTCAACTATAAAACGACGATATAGCAACCAACGACGACGCAACTTGCTTGCCAACCAACTAACGACTGTGAAAAAGGTCCTCGCCGACCGCCACTTCATCTCTCTGAAACGCAATTTTGTTTTAAAATTTATCATTTTATGTTGGCTTTTTCTTCTTTTGTAATAAAAAGAAAAAAAAATAACGAAACTTGAAGAAACGATGAATTGGAAAAGTTTTATATACAAACTAAAGAGTAGTCCTTTTTTTTCTGGCAGTATCTATAGTTGCATGGACACGTTTTTATTTTTGAGTGTGTCTCAAAGCTGATTTATAACGTCGCTTCAGCCTTCATTTTTCTTTTATCGTTCTTTTTTTTTGTTTTGTCTGAAGGGGGAAAAATATTTTAAAAAGTTATTTTTTTTACATAAGAAATTAGTGAAAATGGGGTAAGTTTTTTTTTTATGGTTAGTCTGTCGTAGTGTCGATCTCATTTGAATAAAGTACTCGAGGGTGGCTTTATTTTAAAAGAGGAATTTAGGAGTTTAAGGAGGTTTTTGGATGGTAATCTTAAGATCTTTTAATATTAAGAGGAAATTAATGTAATGAAATCAAAAACTTTTCTCAATAATAACTAATAGGCCAGTCGGCAGAGTCAAGAAAGAATTTTCAAAATAGTTGAGTCCTTAAATAAAATTGGCTTGGCTGTAAAAGTGATGCAAGTTGGTAGCCATTTTGAAAAAGGTATTTGAACCCATATATCGAGAGTAGTTTCATCGTACAGGAATTTTGTAAATTTTACTTTTTCAAAGTTAAAACGCCTAAAAGTATACTTTTTTATTTTGTTTGGTTATATCTCGAAAAAAGTTGTTAATATTCTGAAAAAAATTAAAACAGCGTTGTAGAATATTGAATTTTCGTATAGATTTATTGATAAAGACAATATGGGAAACCTTTACTAAAAAATTTCCCACCATAAACTTAAACTCCTTGGTGGTCAGCAAAACACAAAGTATACTTTTAAGCGACTTTTTTCTAATATCAACCCAATCTACATGCTCTAGCTTTTTGTCACACCTTATGCAATTCATCCGTGGTAACCAAACTTTGTGATACTTAAGTTTTTACCTCACTTAATTTCAAATCAAATCTACGTTTAATTGATGAAAAAAGGAGAGAGTTTTGTTAGTTTTTATAGGATAGTGAGAAGGGTTGGAGGGGGAGCGGTTCTGTAGTTTTTGTTTTCGTGTACTATGGTAAATCGACTTTTTCAAGTTCTATTTGTTCTATTTGATGCATCGCCACAAAACTCATTTCAAACCTTTGATCGTTTTAAAACAGCTTCAAAACCTTCCAAAAATATGCCAAACATAATGTTATTGAGGATTCTTTCAACTAAAGCCAATTAAAAATCCTTGACGTTCTAGTAGGTAAGCAAATTAGAAAATCCACTGATTACATTGCAACCTACCACATGCACTACTGAAGGCTGATGAGAAGCAGACCAGACCAGTGCGCACACTAAAACCTAATTTCCAAATCCTAAAGCACTCACTTAACCATCAGTGCTAGGATTATAAAAGAGAGAGAGGGTGAGAAAGAGGTAGAAGGAGAGAGAACTAATACCTGACCAAAAAGTTAATAACCATCCAATTTTGTGGTTTTGGCTCTACAAAGTTTTCCAGGATATTTGTATGTAAATATTGCTCATATACATATTTCTCACACCATAATCTGAGTTATTTCAGGACTTACGTTATATCTACTGTTCAATTTTATGAGTTTTCTCATCATGAACCTACCGATAGGTAGACCAACTCAGTAAATTGTATAGTTTCGATTAGAGGTTTTACAGCTACTATACAAAGGATATAGTGTACAGATTTGTGCCATGACATGAGTATGAAAATTAATTCCTAGAATTCAAAACCAATCAATCGAATGTGAATTGTAAGTGGAATTTATCTGAACACTATAATGGTTGTTTACTTTTTTTGAGTTTCCCAAGTGGATGAGGGTGTTTTGTTAACATTTGAATGCTTGGTAATTTGTTTTAAGCATATAACCTTTTTTTGGGTTATTTTTGACAGATTTTTTTTGGACAAATAAGTTTTTGACTAATTTTCGATTTAAGAAGGAAATTTCAAAAAAAAAATTTTTAACTTAGATTTTGTATTTAATTCAAAATTTAATTTTCAATTCCAACTTTTTCTAAAATTATTTGCTTAATTAATTAAATTAAACATGACCGTTTTGGTATTCGGTTGTTTCTTTCCCAAAAGTGCTCCAGGAGATTTTTACCATAACCAATAGTTCAAATTCAATTTTTCTACCCCTCATATTTTTGAACTGACTACTTTATTATAATACACACCAACTTCAGATCCAATTCTATTATCATACCAACTTGCTTAAAATAATGCTTGTCAATCCATCTTCTTTCTCTTTTAAGCAAGCAAGCTTTTGAGTTCGAAATAAAGTAAGTCCCCCAAAATATTAACTAGATCCTTTTTGATGCCTGATTATTAACAAAGCCATTTTAATTATCTTCCATTTTTGTTATCCATCGAAGATGTATATAGGTTGGGTAATTTAAGAGGCTTACTTGAAGTTGAAATGCATTTTGCTGTTAACAAAGAACACCCCAAATGAAGCAGCCGAAATCCGTTTTTAGTTAAAGGTAAGCGAAATTAATTTATTACAGCAAAAGTTTTAATCTTATGTTTCACAAAGTTTCATAGAATTTGAATTGGATATGGTTTGTTACATTTCTTGAGTTTAATGAACATTTAAAGTTTAAATAAATTATGCTTGTATTTGAATCTAAATTCTGATAGATGTTTATGAGAAATTTGAGAGTTTTTGAGAACGGATATTTAATAACTTTTGCATAGGATTTATAGTTGATAATGTTTTATTTAAAACTTTTGTATTGTTTTATAATAAATTGTTCAAAAAATATGAAAATTTTTGGTGAAGTTTTTGAGAAATTTAAAATATTTAAAAAGGGTTATTTGTCATTTTTAAAATTGATTTTTGTACAAATTTTTTAAGAAAGAAAGTGCTTTAAAACGTTGTTAACATGTTTTTTTTTTAAATTTAAGTATTGAACGTTTTTTATAAATTTAACATGCTTCTTTCTAAAAATTTTGATCACAATCAGATGAACTGTTTTTGAGTAAATCGATGTTTTTTTTTTAAATCGCTGGGGCCGTTTTTAAGAAAAATCTGATTTTCCGAGAAGGCTAAAATTTACAATATACAGCAGCTACCGTAATTTTTGGTTTTAAAAGAAAGTTTAAAAAAAAAAAATTTACTCTAAAAAAGGCAGGTAGACCCATTTTTTTCGACTTCCCTGCCATAGTAATGTAAAGTTTTGATCAAAATCTGGAGTCTGAATCCACGGATCCAAAAATTGCAAGTAATTTTTTTTTCAAAATTTAGAGTTTGGAAATTTATTTTAAGCAAAACACTTGAGTTCAAAAGCAAATTGAATCTTTTTTTTTTCATTTTAATCCCGAATCTTAACAATTCAATAATATTGCTAAAAACTAATCTGTCCAAAGTATTTTAACACAGAGTGTATAACATAACAAGCATTCATAGAAATTTTGCAAGAAAAAAAAGTGAAAAATTACCTCCACATTAATTACTTAGAAAATGAATATATTTTTATTGTTAAAATTGATGGACTCCAAAACTATTACGTTTTTCCCAAAAAAAACTCATCAGCAACCTTTGTTGATGCAATGAAAAATAGTAAAAAAAAAAACACTTCATCAATTGATTAATGGACATTCCCATATATACCTTTCAAGCAGATACATCTAGAAATAGCACCTGCCAATTTCAATGCTTTCACTTCTAATTGATGATCAGAGATTTAATATCGATAGATACGTAAACAAAAAGCATCAGTGTTAAGTGAATGGTAAACTTTTTTTTTTTTTTTTGTTTAAATCGATTGACAGAAAAAAATCTAATTTGCCAAATCGTCAATTTGTTTGAATTTATTGGTCTAGCAATAATTTCGTTACTTTGGAAACGAATAAGCACAGATTGCAGATTTTTTTTTATGCAGAGATGTGTTTGCTTTTTAAGTAAATGCATAAATTAATTTCAAAATGTAATTTGTCACTGAAAAAAGAAGATCCTTTACAAAAAAATAAAATAATCTATGCATGTCCTTTTTGGAGTAGGTATCGAAATATTGAATATGAAATTCGAAAACGTTAAAGTACATTTATTGTTTCAAAATTAAATTGTTCAATTATGTGGAAAATATAAAAATAACAGTGCAACTAAATTACTTCCACATTTTTAATCATATCTTACACTTGGCTTTTAAAATTTTGACTTGCTCAACTCCTTCCCCTTTAATCTACTTCTTTCCTACAATACCATCAAATAGTGCATGAAACCCAAGTGGATATCATATCCTTTATACAGTTACGTAATTTGAAAATAGAAAAATGAGAGTTTTTCCATCTAATTAAAACAAAGTCGTGCACCGATGCTTTTATTCAACTCTGGAGGAAAATAGTGCCATAATTTAAGCTATTCTCCTTTTTCGTTTACGAGCAGTGTCATTGTGACATTCTAAAAATTTCATTAGGGAGATTAAAAAACATACAAATTTGAAGCGAACATGAATAAAACAAAAATGCTTCCACAATCCTATACAAAACTTTGCCTTTAGGATAGATGAGCACAGGTGCGGATCATAACTAGGAGAGGGTAAGGGGCTATGAAGCACTTTTTTAATTATTTTACAGATTTTGGTTTATGGTTTAAAATTTGTAAATTTGAAATCTTTTTTGTCGTTTGGACAAAATTTTGTTCTTAAATCTTACTTCGCACTAAAAAAAATTAATTTGATTCGATTCGCAATATTTTTTTTTTGGCTAATTTTCTTTTAGGTTTAACGGCCCGAAAAGTGATATTTTTTTAAATGTTCACTTGCGCTTTCTTAAAAGTTTTGCAATTTGTTGTTTTGCTAAATATTATTTAATTGAGTATCAAGTTTCTTTTTGCTATTTTGCAATTGGTGATTTTTGGGGATTTTTGCATGAAAAAATAGTTCAACTGTAAAGCTATCGCACCATTTAAGCTTCAATACTACCTAGCTACATACTTTGCAATATTTTGCAAAATGATTTTTTCTCACGAAAATTGCGAAGTAATAAAAAAATAAAATAGCTGAATGTTGTCTAATAATTGATGAAGAATTGTTATGCCATATTATTAAATGTGAAATACAAAATAAATATTGCGGTCCGAAATTAGCAAACTTTGATTTTGCGAAACCAAACAAATAAATGCGAAATGTTAAAATTGTGAAATAATCAAAAATCAACGAAAAAAAAATGTCCGCCAAAGAGCCCCTGCACATTTTCAAATGTTTTGGCTGACCAAATTTTTCTTTTGCCTTTTTTTTGACTAAATGAATATACTTGTCAAAGTAAAAAAACTGTCAAAACAAATTTGCAAATGAAAAAAAAAACAAAAAAGATTACCTAAAAATTTTATTTTTGACCAATATTTAATTTGTCATTTTTTTTTCAACTAATTTATTTTTTATTATATATATTATATTTATTTTAAGAAATTCCTAGCATATATTAAAATATATCTCGATTTCAAAAAAAATGTTTGCTACTCTTTGACTTTTTGGAACAAAATTTTATTTTTTAAATTTTTAACTATTGCCATTTAATTAAATGCCAGGGTTTTCAAATTTTCTTAAAAATCTGTGAATGGTTTTGACATTAGACTGCTTCAAGTCACTAAAGACTGCATTCACAATTTTCAACTCTGCAGATAACAAACTGAAATCCAAAACTCATGCTGTTTTCAACTTTATTATACCAATGCGTTTCTCTTCTAATTGAAAAACACCTCTTGTGTGAAATCCTAGTTCCGCTCCTGGGTGGACAGCTTATCCGGTGATAGATAAATGTGTTTATATGTGAGAGCAACAGTTAACCGTAGGGAATATTCAAGGACATTTTATTTTTGTTGTAATTGTTTTTGTTGCATAAAATAGAAAAAAAAAAAAAATACCCCAAGAACAATTAGTAAATCGATTTTTTGTTCTCATAAACTCTTCTTTAAGTATACAGTTAATTCCATCCTATGGGAACTGAGTTGATTTGAGTTGAGTTGAGCTAAGTCGGCAGAGGCATTACATCAACAATGACAATTGTAGGTATAACAATTAAAAGAAATGAGATACAAATTGTTCAAGTAAAAAATAAAAATACTATGTTCACTTCAGTCATTTGCTGTGATGTGATCCTTTGTCATTCCTTCAGGGGGCTCTCTCTTGAAATATTCATCAAACAATGTCAGTGATGTAAGAGCATTTGATGCTAGAAAATTAATTTTCTACTGTCAAAGTCAGAGATCATGAATATATCTCGACGATGTATGTTAAAATAAGAAATTAAAATGAAGGACGGATTCATTTTGTTTTTTTTTTTTTTGTTTTGTAGGTTGAAAAATTAGCTACTTAAGAAAATTGATTTTGGGACAATCTTAAATATATCTCTTTAGATTTTTTGACAACTGGCATATACATAAAAATCACTTTGGACACAGATTTCATCGCTGGAAAGCTGAATTTTGCCGAATACCCATCTCCTGGTGTTGTGAAGAAACTGTTAGAAAGCATTGATATGAACACGAATAATAATCGTAGTTAAGAGAGGGGCGTTGGTTAAGGATCCCGGAGATGGGTTTTAACTTTTACTTTTTAATCGATTTATTGGCTTGAACACATGTTTAATAAAATATACATCGAAATATTAATAATAAGAAAATAAATTTAAAAAATCATCCAGTTCCAGCAGGTACTTTTAATAACAGTTTTTTGAAGAATATTTTGACAAAACAATTTTAAAGCTTCTCTAAAAAAATTGTGTTTAAATCATTAAAACCGTTTTCAGATACCATTATTTCCTCTCTCGGGGTGCTCCTTAAAACCTTGTTTATGGTGTTGGTCGAGATAAAAACAGCAGACAACAGACAGACGGAGAGAATTATGGGACCACTTTTTTAGCGTTCTGATTAATATCTCGGGTTTCTTTTTTCATGGAGCCACTGCTTCAACGGGCCTGATGGAGGGATGATTTCTCAAGTGGAAAAAGGGAAGGATCAAACCTTCAAATGGCGTCGTCCTCTCCCCAACCAAATGATTGTGTAGCGATCCTGATTGTGTAACGACAGACATTTCTTCAATAACTAAGAAATACCCTAAGACACTTCGGGCAATAGCTTGCTGAAACTCATCAACAGTCGTTACGTGCGTGACTGTCTTGGGAATTATCATAGGTTTCTTTTCATGGGGGTCTCAATCCCCAGGGTATCACAATAGATCTACATTGATCTAAGTGTGACGGTAACAAGATCAACTGTCAGCCCATAAACCTAACCTAACCTTCTTTTTTCTTATGAATCCAAAACGTGTCTTATAGTTCCCATAGTCGAAAGTCTAAGAATGTTTGAAAAATATGCCATCGTCGTGCGGTTCCTGGAGATGTATTTCAGCCCGCACCTACTCTTCCCCAATACTGCTGATATCCGTTTTGGGTCGCCCCACTGGTCTGTTTGACTGCTTGAGACGGTTCCATTGCAACGCTTGACTCGCAATATACTTATTACCTTTTCCAAGAGTAGGGCCAATTGACTTAAACTTTCGTCTTCGATAGAATCTATAAGTTCCTCAGCTGTTCTCGGATCAAGTTATTGTAGATAGAAATGGGTCAGAAATTTCGCAGATATTTTAATAAAAACTTTTGCAGCTTTCTTGTGACAGCAGACAGCGAATATGGATAGTATGACGAGCTTTATGATGCGGTTAATGAAGAGTTTCAAAAAAATTCTCATGTTCTTCCAGTTTTGCTTTATGAATTTTTTCAACACGCCTCCGCTAAGCCTGCTGCGTGGAACCTGTCTTGCCTTTGAGGGCCCCTACAGGCATGCGTGTGCCCCTTTCGAGAGATATTTTTTTGCTTTATGCTCGGATAACAATTCTGCTATAGTTGACATACTGGTCCCCACCTTGCATGTGAGGACCCCGGAAACGCCATTTCAATGGCCATTCCAACCCTGCTTGTTTTTCCCTTTAAAAAGTGATACATCATGATTTTGATGCAGCATCCCAGAAATTTTTGATTTTAAAGGACACATTGGACGAGTAAATCTCTTTATGGATCCAGTCATTTTAAAATGGTTTTCCCCTTTATTTAAATAAGGAAAAAAACATCCGTATTTTAAAAAACATTAAAGCTATTATCCCTTTAAATAGTCTTACCTAATAAATATTTGATATATTTTTCAGTTTATTTTATATTCATTCATTAATCCAATAAACGCAACGTGACACTTTTCCCTCAGGATATATTTTAATTTTCTAATTACAAAATCATAGATCCTCAACAGTATATACAGCACATTCACAGGTAATTCTATCTCAAAAACACATTGTAACTGTACATATATGTATCTCCTTAGCAATTCTCTACCAAAGCCCCAAAAACAAAACTATCATATAACGTGTCCTTAAAAGCTTCATTGGAGAATCCCTCTAATTTAGCCATGACGCAGACAATTTTCAAATTATCGACCCAAAACTGCAAATACCTTCATATAGGTAAGATAGACATACAAAGCTAGTTATAGCTAGTTAGTGGTTATGGGGTTGGTGGTAAATATGTAGACTCCTTTGAGCAAAGGTATACCTCGTCTTGCTCTAATCCTGCATTCTTGGCACATTTCAACTTTCAACAACAACGGCACGTTTTATATGCTCTTTCCACTTGTTCCCTTACAAAACAAACATCCAGCTGAACCATACCCATGTAAGAGGTATTTGCAGGTATTCCACAAAATCTGTATGCAAAAAAGATACATCATCTCACTCAAAATACCTTCAGAATCAATCCGTAAATAATAATAAAAAAAAAAAAAAAAAATCAAACCGGATGAAATGTTCAAGGCACCAACCAGTACCAGCCAGTACCATCAGTTATACCACTTTAATTCATGAAATTCGAAAATTTGCTCAATGAAATATTTTGCAAGAATTTAAGGAAGGTAGGAAGAAACATCTTGCGGGCAGTTTTTTGAAGCATTAGAACAAGTACAATGGTTTTCCTTGCAAAAACAAAAAAAAAAACAAAAAACCAAGAGTCTCCCCAAGGATAAAGAGATGATGATGATGATGATGATGATGATGTGGTGTAACAGTAAATGGAATTGTGGAAAATTTCCTTTTGAGAATGCTATCGCTGCGGAGAATGCCCTAGGAATCATAATGAAATGGATTGTGTGTCCTGAAAATGAAATAAAAAAAAGATCATTTTTTTTTATTCTGGTTTTCCTCTTCCTTCTGGAATATAGGAATTGTTAGGGACTTATGGTGTTTTGCTGTTGCTTTTGTGGCTTAGTCCTGCAGGGAATTGTCTATTATTTGTTTCTAATTTTTTTTTTCTGTCTCTGTGTTTTTGCTTTTTGAAGGATTGTGCACAAATCCCGGAGGACAATCGTATTTGAAACCGCTAACGACATCAGATTGAAGGGTATTGTGTAAGGATGCATTGCGGAGCTTATACATCAAATGGATGGATAATGGTGGTAAAAGAGTTTTTAGTTGTTGCGTAACTAGTTTACGAAATACTCGTATCTACTGATTTTTTTGTTTTTTTGTTTTTTTATCGTGTTCATTTAAAATGGATTTGTGGGTTGGAATGCGGGTGGTTTTGAGTTTTGATAAGAATCAGTGAAGAAGAAGAAATAAATTTAAGTACTTAATTTACATTTGAAATTATGCTATGGTTTGGGCTATTATGTCTTTTTCTTAAGTTATCCGTTATCAAATTTGACTTTTGAAAATTGCAAAAGCGGTTCCTAACTTGTTTTCCATTTATTTTTGGTTTTAGTATCATTTAGGTTCTTCTAGGTTCAAAGGAGAAACATGATAACCGCTTGAGTCAAAATACAGAGGGAAAATCATAAACTACGTAATTCGTGGCTGCTATTCGCGGCTTTCCAAAGAAACTTTGGCAAAGATCGAAGAAAGGAAACATCACAAAGCACGTATCACAGCTACTCCAACAGCAGGGAAACCACGAGCTAGATTCTACATACCGCATAAAGATGAGAGAAGTTCAAAATAGCGTGCGGCGGCGGGATAAGTGTAATCACATCGAAGTATTGGCTACAGAACCAGAAGATGCTGCAAGCAGGTGTGATAGAAGGACCGTCTACAGAATTACCAATAGGATCAAACGTGTCCACAGTTTAAACAAAACATGCAAAAGGACACAGACGGACCACTGCAAGTTTCAGATGAGGACCATCTCAAAACGGGGAAGGAGAATTTTTAATGTTGTCACGATGTTGTGCCCATTTCTCCATCCGAAATAATAATTTCCTGTAGAAAATTTTCAATACCTTGAGAGTCTCTAGTGATTAACAATCGAGTTAAGAAAACAAAGGCTAGGCTGCCTTTGGAATACTGTAAAATATGGAGAAACAACTCTCTTAACTTAAAGACTCAGCTATGATTGTTCCACCCCAAACATTACAAAAGCCACACCACCTGTTCGAAAAAAACTGCTAACGGTTGTCATTGGATGTCAGCGAAATATCATAAATGTATGTGACCTAGAAGCACTTGGCGAAGAAGAAGAATCAGCACAACTGAGAAAAGTTGGAGAGAACTGAAAACGTACCCGATGGCGAGTAGGAGTTATGGAGTCTTTAGCCTGGCAAATGGAAACTTAAGGACATAATTTAGATCCTTTGACCTAGGTTAGTAACTAAGTAACAGAGAACAGCTCTGGACTCCATTATCAAACGAAAACGAATATATGGCAGTGAATTGGCCATTCTCGGCTGGCCTAGATGCAGTTGGCGAAGAAAAGTCTGAGTTAAAATTGGAGTACTGGAAACCCTATGCTTCCCTATGCTTAAGTGTATGTAAGAAACTTAAAGAAAAATGTTGCTGAAAATTTGAAATAAAAACCTGACTTGATAGAGTCTTTCGAAGACCGTATTTGGATTTGGCATACGAAAAACTTTGCGAAGGTTAGAGTCTGATATCGTTAGAAAATGTTCAATTTATTAGTTTTTTTCGTTTTTGAATTTTGAAAATTTTTTTTCCAAGTAAATGGACACCTGAAGTTTGCAATAACTTTTCAAAAATTAGTTTTGGGAACAAATCAATTAAAAAATGTTTAGAACTGTTTGTTTGCTATCGGGAACTCTAATTTTGTGTTCAATTTTAAACAATTCTTTTGCCAACTTCAGAAGACTCATTTTTTTTTGAATTTCACTATTTTCATTTTGAAGAAAATTTAAATGTTTTTACATTTAAGAAAAATTTGATAGTTACTGACACTTTTGACCCCCCACAAAACTTAAAAATTAAAGAGTCATCACTGAATGTTTTTTCAAATATCAACTTATTTTTTATTATTTAAACAATATTATTTTCCTTTGAGTTTCCTTTAAACAACAATTAATTCGCTCATAGCAAATTGTTAATGTCTCATGCGTTAACTAAATTTGTGCTTTTGGTTTTACACGACTATTTTTTTAAGTTTTAAATTTTTATTCAATTTATTTACATTTTATGTAAATAGCATTCTATAAAAGTTTCAACTCCATTTTGCATTGTTTTTTTTGTTTTTTGTTAGTTAAATTAATTTTTTGTTTTATTTCAATGTACAACTTAAGCTTATGCCTTAAAAATAATTTTAAACATTTATATTTAAGCTGTAAGCATTCTAGATCACCTACCTATAAGATAACATTTTTTTTTTTATTTTACAAAATAACATTATTTTTGCTTTTAAATTTAGTTTTTAAATTTGCGTTATTTTTATTTTATTGCACTGATCCATAAATGTATATACAGTTATTCATATTTATAAACATATAATATTATTTAGTTTTTTAATTTTAATTTACAGGCAAATATTTACAAATTTTAGCATAATGTATTTTTCTGCTAAAAATAATAAAATTTAAGTCCTGCTGAAGATCTCGTAACCAAGTTTGGAGGTTTTTCTTTCTTTTTTTTTTAGTTTGGAACAACAGAGGTCATCGTCACCATGGAAGACATTCGCCATTTGGCCGATTTTACAAAAACACCACAATCTGTGCATAGATCTCAACAGCGACCAGCAGTCCCATCACCAGTCCGTTCAAAATGCACCGATAGCGTTCCAAATGTCAGACAGACGCTATCGAATTACTATCGTATGCCACCAGGAGGGAATCATTCTCCTCACTGCCACTGCCTGCACTCTTTTCGAGCTCATCAATCACCTCCAGACAAGTCTGCCGATGACTGATTTTGTATTTATTGCGTTTTATGAATAAAGTTCGAACGTTATTGTTGTTGCTGTTTGTGTTGTTGTTATTAACAATGCATCCGGGCTTGCGATTTCTTCGTCCTTTCGAACCATCGCGAAGTGTATCATCTCCATGATCTAAGATGCTGCTGTCGCTGTCTTCTTCATCGTAGTAGTCATCGTCGTCATCATCGTCGTCATCGTCAGCACCATAAATGTCATCGTCGTCATCCATGTCGAAGAGAAAGCATCCGGTGGCCAGGGATGTTGTGGTCTTCGCCTGCGAGTAGGAGGAGGAGGAGGATGGATATGTGGTGTGAAAGTGCTCAGAATCACTGGCCTTATATCATAGTTCTATTACCTCTGGGCCTTTCCAAGTGATGCCAGCCCGTACTAGATTATAAAATCGCATGACACCCCACATCGCAAGCACCTGCAACGAAATAAATGAACAAAAATTGAACCCAAAGGGAATTATTTGAAATATAAGGAATTTGGATTTGAATTGAAATAAATTGTGATAAAGAAGACGTTGATAAAATGGATTGGGATTGCGTTTTTTTTTTTACTGCAAAAAATATAAACTGAAAAATGTGTAGGTATTTCAAGCAAAACAAAAGATAAAATATGCATTTTTTCGTTCAGTGTATTTATATATTTTTCTAAAGACTGGTTTGTTCTCAGAATAGATCCGATTGTTTTTTTTTTTCAATTTAGAGATTATTTTAATATGCTCAAGACGCCAAAGACACTCAATACGCTCAATACAATACAGACGCCGAGGACTAACAAGACGCCGAAGTTGCTGCAAATGTCAAACGCACAGTAGACGCCCAAGACGCCGAAGGTACTGAAGACTTATAAGAAAACACCCCAGATGCATCAGTCCCTAAAAATGTAAAATCTTTCCAAGCGTGTAATACGCCAAGGACGCCGAAGACCCCAAGAACACAGAAGACTTTCAATATGCCCGAGTCAAAATCACGCCCGCGAACCCTGAGTACCCTGTAAAAACTAAAGACGTTAAAGATGCTGAATGCCTAAGATTCCTAAGACGCTAAGAACATCGTGACCCCTAAGAATTCAGAATTGCCCAGATCTCCCAAAGCGCTTAAGACTAAAAAGACACCAGGCTGCCAAATCACAATGCCTGTGCCCAGTAGCAGCCTAAAACGCCGAAGATGTCCATGACGCCGAGACGCCCAAGACAACAACACACCGAAGAGATCTAAGTTGCCTAAGACGCCTTAGACACCAAATACGACAACAATGTCAAAGACTCAAATTTCGCCAAAGAAGCTCAAGATGTGGAAGCTTCCGAAAACCCCAAGCTCACCCAAAACGCCGAGGACTCGAAGACGCTCAAGACAATGAAGAAGCCTAATATGGAAAAGATGAAAAATACGCCAAAGACTCCAAGATCACAAATGACGCTCAAGATATCTAAGCCACTGTAATACCGAGTTTATCCAAGCTTCGAAGAAACCGAAGAGTTTAAAGACGCCAAAGACATCGAAGACGCCCAAGAACATACAGACTCTGAAAAAACACAAGATATTCAATGCCCTATGCGCTGAAGAAGACTTAGACTTCGGTTATTCCGATACGGCGAGGACGCTGTACAATCCCAAAACGCTGAAGACAACCACGACGCTAAAAATGCTTAAGCGGCCGATGAAGATGCGGAAGATTCTAAATTACAAAATATTCTCAGGGTTAAGACTGGCTATGGTTAGAACTATATCTTATCTCCTTCCTCAATACGACGCTCTAGCCACAATTGGAAATTTGTCTTTTTTCAAAAACAGAAATGGAAATTACTGTCTGAAAACTACAAACCTCTTTTATTTCGAATGTCTTTAAAGTATTAGAATCAACTTTAATAGTTAAATGAATAATCTTCAGGTGCAATTTTTTTAAACTCATTACTACCGCCTTTTAACAAAACCATTAAATTCAATGGGCCAACTAAATGCCTGATCATCAATCACGAGTCCGAATAAAAAAAAAATAAAAAAAAAAAAACAAACCCTGACAAATGGTTCACGTTTTTAGAACACAAACTTTATCTAAACACAAAGCCCGAAAGCTAAAACAAAGTAGATTATCACGCAATGACCAGACCATGTATTCATTATAAGAGCATAACATGGCGATAAATTTAAGCCAAATATTTACCAGATTCGGATGTCAAATGTCTATACCGTTATAAAACTACACATACATACAATACAATATACTCCAGGGGCTTATATTGGTCTTCCTCCCTTACTACAGATTCATTAATGCCTGTATCCTGGGGGCTTAATGCATTCGCATTGTTCATGTTCACGTTCGTGCCTGCGGATATCCCGCATCAGTTTTTGTCTTATCTCCCCGTCCGATAATCTATGTACACATAGATTTTCACCCAATCCACCATCCACCCTTCTACCGCCATTTCTATGGATGGTTCATGCCTCCCCCTGGGGGGCCGACAGTCCTATTCAATATATGTATATGCTGAAGCTGAAGCCTGAACGGAATCGAATTGTTCACGATAAATCACCCTCACTGGTGTTCACGGTTTACCAAGCCTATATTTTCTACGGTCATGTTTTTGTTCGTTGTTCGGGCCATAAACATTAGACAGGTTGGTATAATAGTCTCTGTAGGCTTTTCAGTATAGAACTCGCCACCAGTCGAGCTAATCGAAATTTATTGCAGTGTAAATTTGGAATGGATATTTATTGGACCTTAACGACATTCAGTACACACGTTCTACCAATTCTCCTACCCCTATTCACTTTAATTTACTAATTTAAGCCTAACAACTCAAATATAATTAAGGCCATATATGTAGCGACAGCGAGGTATAGAGAATAAAGAGGGTTGCATTTGTTTTTTTTTTTTTGTTTCACGTTTAAAATAATTAATTGATTTGCTTGGAAATTTTTGTTTTTGACATGAAAATGATTTGTGTGATGGGGTCACAGGTCACGTGCGTTGACTGCATTCATTATTATAGTTTTATAAAAATTAAATGATAAATAAATGGAAGGGAGGCAATTAAAAGCTTTGTTACAGTAATTGACAACTCGTTAACTTTACCCTCAGAACTTTGTTTAGTTTTAAGTATTTATTAGCATTGTTTATTTAATTGGATCTGTCGTTTAGAGAAATTGGGTGATTTGTGTATTACGAGTATAAAAATCAAAATAGAAATTTGGTGAAAGTTCGACTAGTTATATTATAACGAATAGATATTAAAACGTCACTATCGATTTCACGATGGTAGTGAGAATAAAAAGTTATGCTGGTTCGAGTGTGAAAAAAATCAATTTTACACAAAATAAAGTTTTTTTTTTTTAATTTTCTAACTGGAATATATTATTTGCCTAGCTTCCCGGGCAACTATTTGTCTATCCCCATGTACGTAAGTAGGTTAAAATAACAGGAGCGGAGGGCTTAACTTTCTAGGATAGGTAACGGAAGTTAGTTCTTTTTGAAAAATAATCCTTAATTTCTAAGAGTAACCGTTTAAAAGATATCATTGTTTGAAAAAAAAATTTAAAATCCCACACATGTTGTTAGTTTTTCAGTCTTAAGGCTGAACCACACTACTCTTGTGTCCTGGGTATATGAGTTTTTTGATCTCGTTGAATTATTATTAAACTCACTGAAAAATTGATGTCGACAAACCACAAGAGAGTAGTGATTCAGAACTTAGATAGTGAAATTTTCGACAAATCAATTTGAAAAATTAAATTTTCTCTAACAGAAAGATGATGGACATTTCAAACGCACTGAATTTCAATTTTTTTAGTGCGATAAATTAAAAAAATTGGTTAATATTTATATATTAGTTGGTTCCAAGGTACTAAAGTGCCCGTGTTTTTTTTCAGCGCTTACGCGCTTTTTGGGTGCACTGATCGTCTCACACAATCCCGTAATTTTACTTAGGCTATGTTAAGTCGAAAAAAAGAGTTAAAAGAAAAAAATCAACAAGAAAAAAAATGATTGAAAAAATGCCGAAAAAATTGTCAAGAAATAAATTGTGAATAAAAATTGTCCAAAGAATGTTTGTCCTCAAGAAAATGAAATTCCAAAAAAAAATGTTGTCAAAAAAAAAACTTAAAATGGTTTGTCAAAGAAAATTAAATCTTCAAACAATTATTTTCGGAAACAGTTCTACAAAAAAAAATTGGAAAATAAATAACTAAGTAAGTAGACAAAATGAATAAAAATTGAGGAAAAAAAAAATTCTCCGACAAAAATGATCAAAAACAATTTTTGAATTGAAATAAGAAAATGTATTGAAATCTTTGAGAAAAATTGACTTTGTTTTTTATTTCAATTTTCATAAAAATGTAATAATTATTTTATTGTATTTTAAGATTTTGATCATTCAGCATACAAAAACGATTGAAAAAATCATCACAGACATTTTCTTGGTTTATTTTTCTTGTAACACCTCATACTAGAGTGTTCAATATTTGCAAGTCACAAAAAGATTTCCTAAATTACCCTTTTGATTTTTTTGTAAAGGATTAAAAGAGATTACCAAATTTATAGGAATTCGAGTCAGATTTTCAAAAATGCCATTGAAACATGTCATTGAAGTTTTTGGAAATCCCTGGTATAAACAGTTTGAAAGACAACAAAAATTGGTAAATTAAAACTGCACGAAGCCTCATAAATTAAAGAATAAAATTTAAACATGTGGATTAAAATACATACGCGTTTTATTTTATTTTACTTTATTTAATTTAATTTAATTTTATTTTATTTTATTTTATTTTATTTTATTTTATTTTATTTTATTTTATTTTATTTTATTTTATTTTATTTTATTTTATTTTATTTTATTTTATTTTAATTATGTTGTTGTTGAATGAACAAGATACATTAATTAATGAACTGGTGAACTTAGAAAGAAAGCTTTTTTTACCTGTTAGTTTAATCCATAAACTAAACTAAAAATCTTCCAATTCTGAGATTCGTTTTAATTTTTAATAAGAAAATCTAACCAATTTATTTTTCTTTTACTCAAATATTCAACTGAACTATATTTTCTCTATAATTATTCTTGATAATTCTTTGGAAAACTTAAAATTCTTAAAATTAATATATGTATAACTGGAAGGCATTTGACAAGTTATGCTATGGAAAAGACAGTTCTCTACTTTTCAGAATTGTTCTGTTTAATTCTCTCTGTAAGACTGTTTCATTAGAAACACATTATTGTAATCATATTAAAACGCAGGATATTCAACATAAATAATCACAAAGTAATTTAATTTAAATATTAATTATTATACGTACACTGCATGTTACATGTTAAGTATTCTTAAAATTTATAGCAACCAGGTCTCTTGTGGCAATGCTTTATATGACATTGACACATACTCTGCATAATAAAATGTAATTTATATTTTAAACATTTTATTTGTAATAAAAAGAAGCAGATGTTATTTATTCATTGTTTTTTTTTGCAAATTTTTGTAGATAACGAGATTCACAATTGCTGCCTTCGAGGAATTTATAAGTACCATTAAAAAAATTTATCATGTTCTAGAATCAGTATATTTACAAAAATGAGGACTCACATAATTCCTATTAAAAATATCCTTCCCCCCAGAAAAAAAGAAAATACAACAAAATATGTTTGACAACTAATTTTATGATTTTATAACTCTTTCCGTCATTAAGCTTCTTCCCAAAACTCTCCTGCATCATCATCCAGCCAGCAAACAAATTAAGGACTTTTAATCTTACCAGACAACAAAACCACTTGGCTCTTGTATAAAACTTTCCTAATTAAGACCAACTGTTTGGTGAAAGCAGTTTACATGTGTTTTAAGAGAACTTCATAACTTCCAAAACGTGCCCATCAAAAGATTTTTCATACTACATAGATAGAAGTGGTAGGTACTTACAAAACACACCACACACCACACACAACGCACTAAAAGAAAGTTTATAACTGCGATTAGAAGCCATATTAAATGACCAACTTGTAAATACTCTTTTGTCCTATTATGTATGTATGTATACAGTGAGGTTGAGGAACATAACAAAAAAAAAAAACTCCTCCCATTCAAAACACTCAAGACCAGCTTTAGATAGAATAGATGAAACATCTTTTCTTTATATTGCGCCGCATATTTCCCTTGTCAGGAGAATTATTATTTTTTTGCTTCTTTGGCTTTTGTACAAAGCATACAACTTAATTGTTCTGCATGTAGCCTTTGGGAAGTGCAATTAGGTAATCCCTAATCTCGCCCTAAAAACACAAACCAACGTCACATTTATCCCAATTATCCATTTCTTCTTATACATACTATAGAACTTTCAAGGTGAATTCGTGTTTGTATGGCATCCCAGGACAGCATCACTGACAATTGTAAACCCAACAAAAGGTGAGAAAAAGCTGTCAGTTTGAATAATCAAATTATCCTTGACAAAGAGCTTTTGACAGGCGCTACTTTGCTCCGTTAACCTGGCTTTGGATTCATTTATCGTTAACCATCCCTGTCGGGGTTAATTATGCAAAACGAACAAGAAGAATTCTTGTCCTTTTTTTTATTTTGGTTTGGTTTGGTTTGGTTGGGATTTTCAAGGATATAATTTTTTATAAACATATAACTCAAATCCCTTGTGCTTGATGTGATGCCTCGGGTCCCAGTATATAGTATTTATTTGTTAAGGTTAGGTACGAGTATACGTAAACTCATACTGTCTGTTTTTCAAAATATACAACAAGCACTTAATTTTATTTCTTTCTAAATTTTTTGTCCTGACAAAATGTACAAAATTGAACATTTCGAAGAAAAATTTTGCGGTGGCGATTGCTATCGTCGTCATCGTTACTTCGGTAATAATAATAATTATTGCGGTGTGTATTCGATTTGGCAGTTTTGTTCTTGGAAGCGATGGCAGTCTCTCAAGCAATTAGTCCTTTATCCTGAAAATGTGTCCTTGTGTCGTCCCGAGTGGTTTGCCCTAATCTTTTGGCTGAGTTTGAATTTGAGTTTGGGAGGAATTGTGAGTTTTTTTTTTAATTTTTGATGATGGTGGGTTTTTTATTTTGTTGTTGTTATATAACAGTATTACAGTGCGAGTGAATTTTTGAAAATTTATTATGGAACTTGGATCGATGGAAAAAGGGAACAAAGAAATGAAGAACAATCTGAACTTATTTCTATGCATTTTCGAAGAAATGCAAGACTTATTGGCTCGGCAGTTATGCTTAAAGCTTGGACGGGACTGTTATATGGAATTGTAACCGTGAGTTTAAAGTATTTTTAGTTTGTCCAGTTTATATTAATTTGATGAGATCTCGGAGATTTCAAACAATTTCCCAATTGAGAAATTGTATTCTTAGAAATTTCAAAGGCCATGGTTGTGCACCGAGCCAAATTCTGGCACTACATCTTTTTGAAAGGAACATATTCTGGCAATTTTCGATAACCTTTTTACTTCATTATCAATGAAGTCAGAAACTTCAAATTCAGAATATTTGCATAGCTGATTAAGCAGAGGTGCCTTAAATTAAAAATTCTAACTTTTTGACATAAGTGGTCTTTGAGAAAAACACCCAAACTTTGGAGCACTTTCGACGTAATTTTTTTTTTGAAAATTTTCTCTTGACTGAATATTTTTTTGAATTTTTTTTTGAAGATTTTTTTTTTAAATTTTTTGGTGGAAAATTTTTTTACCAAAATTTGATCGGTATTTTTTTTTGAGTAACATTTTTGTCCACAAAACATTTTTCACACTTTTACTGGCTGTCTCGACAATTTTTTTCGACAAATTTCTTTAAAACATTTTTTTTTCTAGCATTTTTTCACACCTTATGCAAATCACCCTGTTCCTGGTCATCTACTCGTATTTATTCTTTTTATGTATAAATTGTTTTATAACAGAATCCTTTACTTTTCATTTCCAGTAGCTATATGAGGCAAACAATTAAAAAACAAAAAAAAAACTATTTTCCCTCCGAACATAAAAATAATCATGTCCAAAAAATTGTTTGCTCGTTAGATTAAATAAATTCAAAACATTTTTTCCATCAACTGTGGGGTACAGATTTTTAATTTATTTTAACAAAAATACAAAATCCGTTGGATTATTGACAAAAGCTTTTGGTTAAACTATCTACACAAAAGCAAATTTTTTCCACCAATAGAAAAAATGTGTTTTCTCCTAATTGAAATCGGAAATAAAACAAAAAAATAACCCTATTCTAAATCAAGAGGCCTAACCTCTATCACACATTCCAATTACTGCTGCAGACTTGCAGTTTCAAAAAATAAAAAAAAAAACAAAACAACAACAACAAAAAAAAAATCCTAAAAGTCCTTCTACGTTTTTTTTATTTGTATTTACAGGTAACTCCATCTGCAATCTCAACTTGGCTGGCAATTTATTCTGTGACAATTTTTTTGGATTTAATCCTTTGGATTGGCCTAACACTATTCGTTAAAAATAAATTGGATTTCAGAACTTGCTGTAAGCATTTGATGCCCGTGGGTACACTTTTAATGGTTCGTTGCATTCATGGCGTTTTTATTCGAGAAATTGAAAGTTGTGCAAATATTGAAGAACTCAAATTAATGTCTAAATTTACTAAAAAGTGGTGATCAATAAAGCTAGTGTTTATGAAAAAAAAAAAATAAAACAATATTTCTTCGTTTTTATTTTTCTGAGTAATTTTTCAGTCTTAATTGAAAATCTTGACTGGAATAAGAAAAAAAAAATTGAAAAGCATCCTTGGGTGAAATTGATGAACAAATCCTGGAATACAGTTTAATATACTGTGTGTAGATATTGCTGAAGTTTTGTGTTCAGTTAAAGGATAACTTTAATTAAGTTGAAGGATATTTTTTTTCTACAACAGACAAACTACAACGACGACGATGAACGGATGGTGGCGTGTTGCTTTAAAAGGAAGACAGAAGAAAAACAAAAGCGAAGCCAGTGTGAACTTTCACTCCTCTATATTGTCTACAGAAGGATACAAAAAAAAAAAAATGCACACAATGGCCAACGGTTGAGTTCGAAGCACTTTATCGAGTTCCGGAACATCCGTCACCTGTAGGATAAAAAAAAATATACCGTAGAAAGAGAATGGAAAAGAAAAGTATAGAAAGGATATTTTATTTTACTATGTTCGCACGTAGGTAGAATAATTGATGGGATATCCTACGGGCTAGTTTCTCTAAGCCAGTGATCTGGGTTGATACCTATGTAGGTAAATTTTGTAAGAAGTATAGCTACTACTGCTAGATAAGGAGAAGGATGAAATGCAAGGGATATAAATCAGAGATTTGAGGTGAAACTTTAATCACTTCGCCATTTCTAGCTTTAAGGAGGAATGCATGTTAAATTTGTTGTTTAAGATTTTGAAACATTTTTCATGAAAAAAAAGTCCACAGTAAAATTTCAATACTCAAATTCGCTGACAAAGCGAATATTTTCTGCTTGAAATCAAAATTGATATAAAAAAAAAACAAATAGGTATTTAAAAGAATCGCAATTTCTGGGAGATGGAATAAAATATATGTTTTAGTTTTTAAAATATAATTTTTTGATGTAACGCCAATTCTTTTTCTATATTAACTGGACTAAAAATGAATAGTAAAATATAAAATGATTTTTATTATTTTAATAATTTATTTATCATTAACTCACATTGATAAACGCTCGTGCTATAAAAAAGGTCACTTCTGCTTTACACATTGTGTCAAATTGCTGAAAAAGAAAACATTTCTATGAATATATGCACACTGTGTAGGTTAAAAAAAACTTTAGTTGATTATTTTGTATTAAAAAGTGGAAATGCATTTTTTTTTAAATTCAGAGTTGATTCGCTTAAATATGGCTTTCAAACATTGAAAACTTTTAATTTTATAAAAAAAAACTTCAAATAAAGGACTAAGCAATTTTTCTTGCGACAATAGGGATAAGTTTTGAATTCGTAAAAAATCGTTCTCGCCTGTCTGTACTTCGACTTACAGCCTAAACTATTGAATCGATTTTAACTTTAGATTTTTTGATGATTCCCTGGAGGTAAAATCAAAACTTTTTTAGCTCCAAAAATAACAGTAAATATCTCGAAAACGGTTCTTACAATTTGGATTGTGTAAACAACTAATGGTTCCTGTCATAGAACCGGATTTCAAGTTTTCGATTTTTTACAAAATCAATTTTTTTTTCAAAACTAAAAAAAATATTTTTCATAATTTTGAAAACAAAAAAAAATTCTTTTAAAATGTCAATATCTTACGTTTCTTGGACATTTTATTATTAATCACAACTTTTGATTCTTTTTGTCAAATAAATTTTAATGCATCTCAAAACTGAACGACCTAAACTGCATCTGCAATTATTACGAACAACTTGACTTCTCTATTTAACTAAAAAATTTCATTTGAAAATTTTTATTTAATTTGTTTTTTCTGACCCTTAACACTTTTTATAGTAAATTTTAAGTGCCCCTCTGAGTTTATTATGAGAGTTTGTGTTGCAGCCAGATAAAAAACCCTCAGGACTATCCCACCATAATCCAAACAAAGTCTTTCTTTATGGTTCATGAATTATTTACAATGGTTTTTATGCGTTAGCTTGTTCAGTGGTTTGTTTAGCATAACATTTTGAATTTTCTTTTGATTTTCAACAAGAAAAAAAAAATAAAAGACAAAATCATAAACAAAAGAAGTAACGAAGAGAAAGTCCTTGTTCATGCTGATAAAATATAATGGACCACAAGAGGCTCAAAAACCGAATGCAAAGGGCAAGACTTATGTATTTGTATATATTTAAATAATAAAAAAAAAAGAAAAAAAAACAGAAAACGTCTATACTGCTGGTTGGGGATTTTGTTTTTTTTTTGCATTGAATGGAAAATCATTCCATATTTTTTCCGATATTTAAGGGAATTGTTTTGTTCAATTCAGCAAAAATCCTGAAAATCAATATAATAAGATAAAGGAAAATAAAAAATCACGTCTTTGCACAAATAAGTAATAATATCTTTAACTTTTTCGACTGTTTGAATTTCTTGTGTTGGTATTTTGTCAATATTTTTTTGCCAAATAAATTATTATTGATTTTGTGTTTATTCTTTTGTTCGATTTTTTTTTGTTGTTGTTGTGTATGAATGTTTCTGAGTCAATTGGTTTTATTTATGCGGTTTTTTTGAACTTACTTTATTTACATGATCCCGCAGGACATTGGAATATACCATAGCTACAGCTTCTAATGCCATAAAAGTTATAAAGCCAATTATCCAAGGCACAATTAATCCGGGATTTTCCTGAAATCAAAAAAGAAAATTGAAATTGGATAAATCTATGAAGTGTAAAATAATAAATTATTTTAAAATTCATATTGCAGAAGGAATGAAGGATAATATAGAGGAAGCGAAGGAAAATTTTACGAATGAATAGAAATGTTCTCATTACATGTAATAAGATTGCTTTTCAGTTGAAAATTAATATTTGTATTGTTCTCTTCTATATTTATCTACATCACCAAAAAAACTAGATCGTGTTTCATCAAAATGTTTTTATAAATACACTGAGGAAAAAATGTTTTCAATTATTGCAGAAACTTTTATGCATATGACTATTTTTGGGATTACCATATAAGTAAAGTTGTCATGTTATGGTTACATTTTATTTTTTGACTGAAAAGAAACTCACCATCAACTAGTATTAACTAAGTTAAAATACATGTAGTCAGCATAAATAATCACTGCTTAGAATGTGCCCAATACATAGTTATAATTGAATATGTAATGGCTACATACATACATATTAAAAATACGTATCTCTATAAAATAAATACAATAAACTAACACCAAACCTTATTTACTTTTAGTTATAACAACCGATATGTAGTCAGTACACGATCTATTTCAAACCACCATTAATTTGTTCTAATAAAAAGTATCGTTTACTGATTCTATTTTGTACCCCATCAATTAAAGATGATATATAGACAGTACCTTTTATATAGTGAAATCCGTCCAAATAAAAATATTTTCTTATCACATGAAGTTATGTATGTGCTGAGTACAAGTTACGTTCTATTTAATTATTATCACTTAAAATATCTTAAACAAAGAATCCTTCCACATAAAAGCTTGTGATCATTACAATCAAGGGGAACTTAGTTCATAGTGACATGCATTGAATACATACAATTTGTAATCAAGACATTATCTTAAACTTATCGTAAATATTCGGCATAAATAAGTAATGAGTATGCCAAATTATGTATGAGCTACAAAACTGCTAATAATTTTAGGTAGTCAGTACAGATTTCAACATGTAATCATTACAAAAGCTATAATATTAAATATCTATGGGATGAGTTCGTGCATTTAATGTATATATTTTCCCTCAGTGCACAATTTCAGTAGTAGTCACTTCCACCGAAAGCAAAACAAAACAAAAAAAAAAAACACATTACAAGCTTTCATTCAAAAAATAATATCCAAAACACTGCACTCTACGTTGCCTCACACCACTTAACTACAAAATTTTGAAAATGTTCCGTCATGTACACATGGTGTTTCCGTTTGAAAACGTTCTGTGTTTTCCTGACCCCAAAAAAAAAAAAAAGAAATACAAAAAAAAAATCATAAACACACATTATATTTTCTTCCATACATTATGCCTGGTTGACATATCCCTTAGAATGCTCCAAGCTGAGCTTTTAGAAACAATTTTCATAATTATTGTGCACCATGTGTGTATGTAGCAAGCAACAAAAAAAAAAAAAAATATACTCGTCCTACATAGAAAAAGGATATAATATGGAAACTCAAAATTAAGGACACTTCCTCACCGGGTTGGACGGATGTCGTTTCTGTGGCATTGTGGATGGTTTACCCATTTGTTCAGAAAGTACACAAATGAACTTGTAACACTTAAAAAAAAAGTGGTTATGAGTTCCTCTTGTATCCTTGCCACATAAATTCATATAATAAGGACAATGCAAGTGATGCCACAGAGACATGTGTATCCTGTCTTTTATAGCACTTATTATTATAAAACATTTTGGGCTAGACAAATAATGGAATATTTATATATTATTTTGTGTGCCCCAATTAGGATGCGAAATATGCAAATGATTTAGTTTAGTCCTTGTCATCTTTTTTTTGTTGGTTTTTCCCATTTTATGCGACAAAATGAAAGCAAAACAAAAAAGTTTTTTATTCATTTTGTGTCTGTTTTTTTTTTTTTTTTGGTTAATGCCACCAGCAAGGATGCGGCAGGGTATATTTTCTTGTAATTTGTCACACTACAGTGTTGGCAAGAAGACACTGATGCTGCTGCTGTTTGTATACAAATTTACTTGAACTTCATGATAAATATTTAATTTATCTCTGAAATGGGAATGAATAAAGTCTAAGTAAATAATAAACCACCACGAAGACGCAGTCATTATTTATTATAGCTTATTTCGAATAATTAAATTTAAGACACACACTTGGCAGTTTTATATTCGTCCTTTTTTTCTCATCTGTAATAACTTTTTTTCCTAAGATACAGATACATTTTACTTTAGATGAATCCCATAATGAAGATTTTAATATTTGAAGATCATAAATTAATGGTTTTTATGAGAAAAAAAAAGAAACTCCTCCAGTGTCCAGATATACTGTTATTCGGAGAGTGAGGGAGGACATCGAAAAGTCCTTTATTCAAAAATAAATCCAATTGTGGGAAAAAAGGAGGACGTTTAGTGTTTTTTAATAAGTGGCCATTAGAGACGATAATTAAAGCTTTATTGTATTTTAAATGTAGTTTGGTCATTATACTCGGGGGACTTTTATTTTTTATTAGCCAATAATCTTTCTTTTTTTTTTGGAGGAAATACAATTTGGTAGAATAAAAAGTTATTGGGACTATTAAAATGAGAACGTGCTGAAATTTTGTGACTTTAATTTTTTTTGTATAAATTGTAATTTATTCATTAAATTGGTCTGAACCAACTCAAAAATTTTAAGGAAAAAAAAAGAATACGGATGATTTAACTAAATATCTTTATTCATTTATCGAACGTTCATGAGCTTGTGGGGAGCAAACAAATTTTAAATGGTTTTAATATTTAATTGGTAAATATCGGGAATTAAGTTTCTTACCCTGGAAAAATAAGGAAAGGTATACGAGTGGGTATATGTAGTTTGCAGGTACTTTTCGAATATATTTTTTTATTGAATACATAATGTTCTTGTAGTTCGGTTTCAATTTTAATTGCAATTTAAGGGATACCAAAATTTTTTTTTCTTGTATATTTTTGGAACATTATGAACAAATAAATTGCAGCTGTATAGGACTTTAAAGATGTTTAGCTAAATTAAATATTTTTTGTTGTTTTCTAAATCAGTCGGTTATTTCAGCTGTCAATGGCCAAAAATCAATTATTTCAAATCATAAAATATTGAAAGATGGTAAATACTGGCCATTTAAAAAAATGCACATTTTTTTAGGTAAATTTAACATTAAATTAAATTTTGATATTCTTACGAGAATGTTTTGATGTCCTGAACTCTGAATTAAACTCTGAAAAAAATAATAAGGACAGTGAAAGCAAAACGCAAAACCTTAAACCAATTGCAGTTAAGGTGAATGCGTGAAGTTAGAACCCACTTCTTGACCCATTTTCAAAAAACATTAGGTTATTAACTATACCTGTCATATAATCAAATGGCAGATTGCGACACAAAGTTTTTCGAAAGAGGTCCTATGTGTACAATCTTAATTGTATTAGGCATAAACATTTTCGAAAAAAATATATTTTTTGAGAAAAAAAAGTAATTTTATTTATTGAAAACTCAATATTTTGAAAATATAAATAATGAATTTTATTTTTATCTACTGACATTCTTGTTTTTATTGTTTTGTGCAACGCAAGTTTTTCACTTACGTTAAATTTGTCAAAAATCTAACTTCAGGTAAACACTTTGACTACAAATTGTTTAAAATTTTCCGCTAAAAAAATTCAAATAAAAAAAATCAGTATTTTTGAAAATGGGTTTAAGCTTAAAGATTTTTCATCTTAAAATTAACAGACGCTTCTTATCCACAAGAAGGGGAATTTCAAAATTCCCCTTCTAAGCTTAGAGAATTCCACACATAAATCGAACATATTTTGCCCGTTAACTCGAAGTCTTTAAATCTGAAGTACCTCATGATAACAATGTCCAATAAACAATTTCCCAGACTTTATGTTCTCCTTAAAGCTTGACGACTTATCCCCTCTTTTTGTATTTAATGGACTTGTGTGCATATACGTATATGTTGTTCGGTATACAAAAGTTTGCTTTTCCATCACTTTAACTGTGACATGGGAAAGCCCTTAGCAAACAAAGCCAAAAAAACATCTCAATATTCCTATATTTGACTTGTTCAAGAGCGCTCTACACAAATTCTTCTTCGAAAGTCAATAGCCACATCCATTAACTGACATACTCTCTGATGCGCTATAAATATTCTTCGAATAAATCCTAAAATGTTGATGCTATATAAATAGGCTCTGTTTGTTTTTTTTTTTATCCATTTAAAGCCGCTCAAAACCAAAGATCAAAAAACTTCCAATGAACATCATCCTATTAGTATGTACGAGTTTGTATCTCTGATATTAGATTTATGCCCAGTAATAATAATTCGCGAATGCCTCTCGTCTCGAAAATATAGAAAACGGTCTACGCGTTCAGGCAGTCGTATTTTTGTATATGAAGGATGGCGAAGGCATATCCGGCCAAGCAAAAGAAGGCAACAGGACTCAAATAAACCTACACAAATATCAAGGCTTTCATTTCCATCATAAAAGGTCAACACTGTGCGATGCGAGGAAGTCACGTCAAACTCAAATCTCAAAGTTCCTATACTTCCAATTCCAACTCCACAACCAGCTTTTGCATGCCTTCAGATTTATTTTTGTTGCCAACAATAATACATCTGGTCTTTATCCTCAAAAATAACAAAATTGCTATTTGCTGCCAAAATTTGGGTTGGATTGTTGGGCTGGGCGTGTTGTATATGAGTTAAGGGTTAGAATCGAACGAGTATGGGTTGGGTAAAAACCATGCGGTTTACTGGTTTCAGTCTCTTTGGTTAAATATATAATGTTTACACTGCGTATGTTTTTGACATGGGTATTCGATCCTAGGTTAGGTAGCTATATGGGAATATTTGAAAAAGCACACAAACCCACATTATAACTATTTGCATGGATTTTCAATTTTACCTTGTAAATGCCAAACATCAACATAACGCTGAGGAATATCATTGACATCTGAGTCCCGATTATGGCAAAGTAGGCTATTTGAACACCTGCAACGGAAGTCAAATTTAATGGCATTTTTTTAGATTCATACATCAAATAATATAAGCTTCAAAATAACAAAAACATATTTTGGGATATCAAAAATTGTGGCAGGTTTGACTTACCGTAATAGACGTCCTCTAATTCTCCGGATCTTCGAACATTGACACTTATTCGCCATGCGTATATGAGAACGATTAATATTGAAATATTCTGAAATGACAAGATAATTGGGTTTTAGTCGAAGCATAGGCATAATAAGATGAAAAAAAAACTAGAAGCTTGTGAACCTAAATAAAAATTATATACTCAACTACTAGTAGCAAGGGAAAGAGAAAAGTTATGCGTTCCGGCAATAAACGCTTGAATTAGAAAACTTAAGGAGCATTTCTAGAAATATTTTAGCTGTGGATTAGTTTAGCTAAGTTCATGCCAAATCTATCGTTGAACCTTTCTTAATTTTACGAATCTAAGACTAAGACGAAGAATAAAGCAAGACAGACAAGACAAAATGATTATGAGAAATCGTTTCTAATTATTTGCACGCCACTGTATGTACTTTGCATATGAAATCTAAATTTATATAGGTACAATGTAAACTGTGATGTTGTTGCAACGTTTTTTTTTTTCTCATTCCACAAAAAATCTCATGTAGGTAGTGAACACGAAACACAGTACTAATAAAGAAGGTATTACCTTGCGCAGGTTTTCGCAAACAAGAACTGTCAGAAGGAAATGAAATAGTGGTCTGAAGCTTAAGTGACAGTCATTTGTTGTGTTTCTTCCACAGTACACATAAAGAAACGAAAAAAAACGAAAGAAAAAAATGTTTACAAGAACCCCACTGACGCCATTTTTTCTCTGATTTGACAGATGCGCAGAAACGAACGAAAAAAATTTATTCGACCGCTTTTTACCAGGTTTACAAGCAGAATTGAGAGTTGGAGTTGGATAAAGGTCGAATTTTCGACCCAGGTTTTTCGTCATTTGAGTACCCCAGTTAGAGTTTAGTTGAAAATATGTTGAGATAACAGCTGCTGGTGTCTCTCCCACACAAACGTCAGACATTTTGCCAATGCCATACCAACTTCCAACGCAGGTTTTTCAGCACAAATTACGTTTGAAGCTCATTTTAACTTAACACAGGTATACAAAGGGGCGAAGCGAGCTTGAAGTTCGCTTCAATACCTCTTGTAAACATGGCATTTATTGCATTTCATTTTTAATACTCTTCCTACAAGTTTCGATGTTTGCCTTGTTCTTCTTTATATAACAGTAAAAACTAGACATTGAAAAGACAAGGATATCAAAAAAAAAAAAAATCTGTTCGTCTAGGTGCATTTTTTTTTGAAATTCTATATGTCCTTTTCACACAAGGGATTGGGATTTTCTCAACAAATATATTTTAGTAGTTTTTGTTTTCTATATACGAACCATGCGGTAGCATAATTTAATACAAAAATGTGCACAAAAATAGCATTTCTTGCATTACGAAAGCAAGTGAGAACACTTTGAGTGATCATAATCTCAAAATTGCTCCGTTTCGGGGTCAATAGGGACGTACTATAAAGTGAGGTACATTTTATCGTTCATGTAAGACAGTTTTGACTGACGTCAGTCATGCGTCAACAAAAATTATTGGGCACAATTTTGCCTGACAAACCACTGTCATTGAGCACTTGTAATTTAAGCAACTTACACCTTATCGAACATGCATTTCGTTTCATTTGACGTCATTTTTATGTTAACAACAGCAATTGTGAACAAATTTGCAAGACAAATCGTCAAACAGATGGTGCATTCAAGTAGAGCTATCGATCATGAGTGAGAGTGAGATCATGAATGAGAGTCCTCTGTCTGAGCAATTTTTAGTCAGAGAGGGTAAACAATAATTATTATCAGTCACACCATTCAAAGGCTTTTCCAAACCAATATGATTGACTCGTTATTGTTGTTTCATCATTATGTCCGAATGTTTTGCATCGGTTTGGGTAAGCCTTAAAGGGTCAACCAAACCAATGGCAAAACCGGTGCAAAACTGCCGTGATGAAGATACCCGGCAAAATCCTCGATCAAACCCTCCAAGTGGGTGCCGGGCGGACAATGATCCCCACAATTTTTGCCTGTACGATGTCAAGGCGGGGACAGCTAAGGTTAGGTTGGAGTGCTGTGTGGTTCTTACTTCTTATATAGTACAACTCTCAGAAATCCAACTTCACCATAGATCGGGGTTCCTAATTTCAGTGGTGGTGTGAGCTTTTTGAAACCGTGCCGAGGAATGAAAGGCTGGGGGATAAACCAGTCGTTAACGAGCTCTTTCGGATGCTTGGCAAGGTCCGAAATAGACTAGCCTTACCCCGGTACACGGCTCTGCCGGGGCTGACCTTCTCTTTCCGGAGTTACTCGTGGGACTCAAAATGAAAACTTTTAAACAAAAACAAACAAACAAACAAACAAACAAACAAACAAACAAACAAACAGACAAACAAACAAAACAAAACAATAACGGCGGGAGGAAAGACTCGCCGGCCACCGGCTCTGGGTTAGCTGAAAAGCCTACGCAAGTCGGTGAGCCGGTCGTCTTACCAGCTGCCTCTAACAGCAGGACGGATTCAAATCCGACTGCTATTGGAAGACACCATCTTTCGGGCAAGGCGTCTCTGCTGCCACCGGTTTGTGGCGAGGTAGTGAATAACGACCTCATTACCTCAAACCAAGGTGACGGGGCGTCCCACCCGAAAGGACTTGAAAGCAAGGGAATTGACACCCAGGGAGTGGGATCCCTGCTGCCACCGGTCCGTGATGCCACAGGCCTAGGTGACGGGGCCTCCACTTCTAGCGCCCGTATTTTGACCAATGAAGCGGGGAGGAATATCTTGGTGGGGGGGGTTAGTGGACCGAACAGGGAAACTACCACTACTGGCCAGGATAAGTCCGCCTCGACTTCAGCTGCTCAATCCCATGGTGGAGCTGCAGTTCTGAACAAGAACTCCAACTCGGCCAAGAGAACGAGCAAATCAAGGTCGAAACCGTCCAACGAGCGTCGTCGTGCAAGGCGGATCATCGAACTCGCAGCTGGAAAAGCGCTATTAGAATGGGCGTGTTTTCCAACGATTTCTGCAGGAGTTGCATGGACGAAGAAGAAGAGGAAACTGTTCAACATCTCCTTTGCACCTGCCCTGCTCTCTCTGTCAGAAGAAAACTCCATTTAGGAGAATTCTTCTATGAGGACACTAGTGACTTAGTGAAAACGGACGTTAAAAGTCTATTCCTATTCATTAGAAGCTCCGAGTGGTTCAACTAGTAAGTTGCAAACTTACTACAATCTTTCTATCTTTCCTTATGGCATCACAACGGACCCATTAGGGTCTAAGTGTGTCGGCTATTTTTCTAGCCGACAGCCATTTAAACCTAACCTAACCTAAGACTAAGACTAAGACTAAGACTAAGACTAAGACTAAGACTAAGACTAAGACTAAGACTAAGACTAAGACTAAGACTAAGACTAAGACTAAGACTAAGACTAAGACTAAGACTAAGACTAAGACTAAGACTAAGACTAAGACTAAGACTAAGACTAAGACTAAGACTAAGACTAAGACTAAGACTAAGACTAAGACTAAGACTAAGACTAAGACTAAGACTAAGACTAAGACTAAGACTAAGACTAAGACTAAGACTAAGACTAAGACTAAGACTAAGACTAAGACTAAGACTAAGACTAAGACTAAGACTAAGACTAAGACTAAGACTAAGACTAAGACTAAGACTAAGACTAAGACTAAGACTAAGACTAAGACTAAGACTAAGACTAAGACTAAGACTAAGACTAAGACTAAGACTAAGACTAAGACTAAGACTAAGACTAAGACTAAGACTAAGACTAAGACTAAGACTAAGACTAAGACTAAGACTAAGACTAAGACTAAGACTAAGACTAAGACTAAGACTAAGACTAAGACTAAGACTAAGACTAAGACTAAGACTAAGACTAAGACTAAGACTAAGACTAAGACTAAGACTAAGACTAAGACTAAGACTAAGACTAAGACTAAGACTAAGACTAAGACTAAGACTAAGACTAAGACTAAGACTAAGACTAAGACTAAGACTAAGACTAAGACTAAGACTAAGACTAAGACTAAGACTAAGACTAAGACTAAGACTAAGACTAAGACTAAGACTAAGACTAAGACTAAGACTAAGACTAAGACTAAGACTAAGACTAAGACTAAGACTAAGACTAAGACTAAGACTAAGACTAAGACTAAGACTAAGACTAAGACTAAGACTAAGACTAAGACTAAGACTAAGACTAAGACTAAGACTAAGACTAAGACTAAGACTAAGACTAAGACTAAGACTAAGACTAAGACTAAGACTAAGACTAAGACTAAGACTAAGACTAAGACTAAGACTAAGACTAAGACTAAGACTAAGACTAAGACTAAGACTAAGACTAAGACTAAGACTAAGACTAAGACTAAGACTAAGACTAAGACTAAGACTAAGACTAAGACTAAGACTAAGACTAAGACTAAGACTAAGACTAAGACTAAGACTAAGACTAAGACTAAGACTAAGACTAAGACTAAGACTAAGACTAAGACTAAGACTAAGACTAAGACTAAGACTAAGACTAAGACTAAGACTAAGACTAAGACTAAGACTAAGACTAAGACTAAGACTAAGACTAAGACTAAGACTAAGACTAAGACTAAGACTAAGACTAAGACTAAGACTAAGACTAAGACTAAGACTAAGACTAAGACTAAGACTAAGACTAAGATTTAAAAGTGAAATGCGCGTGTGTTTTGAATCTCAATCTCTATTTTGTCCTAAGAAAACCTTGTTATAAAATTCCTTTAGGAACTGCAAATTCCATTATTGTTCAACCGTAACTCAACCGTAACTTAACCCATTTTAATCTTCACTATATACCAAAGTTTTTCCAACTTTTTCAGGTGCACTTTAAACTATCCTTTTTAGAACTTGTGCATTTTTCTTAAATGCTCAGTTTATCACTCAACATTACATTAAACGCATAAATAGAGTGCTTCAAAGTTTTAAACCATTTTATAAAAAAAAAAACTCTACCTACCTACATAATTAACTCTTGTAGCACTCAATCCCCATTAAAACCATTTTCATGGCAATTATTCTTAACTGCAATTCAAAATGCTTGTGGTGCAAATATTTTTAACCATTTATTCCTTTTTATTCCATGGCTATAAATCAACACTTTTAATTTTAAACTTTTCTTTTTATTTTCGTTTTCACTTAGAGAGCGGGGAAATTTTTTTATTCACACATGCCTTGCTCCTCACAAGAATACTTAGAAACTATTGTCGTAAAGTTTAATGCAGAGTCAGTCCCTGGAGAATATTATGCATTTTACATACTAAGAATGTACGTATAGAACTGAAGAAGATGAAAAAACTTGGTCCTTTGAAGTCAACCTACATATATAATTGACCTCAAGTTGTAGATGATGGGATTGTGTGAATAGGTCGATTAAAAATCTCTGTGATGAGTTTAAATTCTTAAGATGATGGAGCCTTACGAAATCTTTTGTGTGTTAATTTTCTTTGTTTAATTTGCATTTATGAAAATTAAAATGCTTAAAATTTTACAGCTTTGAAAAGGTTTATGGCATGAAATTAATTTATGTAGGCAGATACTCGTGTACCCATATAGAAATAGAAGAAAGTGAATTTTTGTTTTTATTTATTTTTAGCACTGTTGGACATAGTTGCTGTTATTTTGGACTTAAGCTATAGTAAAGTATTTTTTTTTAAATGAATAAAAACAATAAAATTAAAACTATATTTTGTTATTTTCTTTTTATTTAATTTTATTAAGTCAAATTATTGTCACAACTTTTATTTATTTAATGATTAGCTAATAGTTCCAATAATAAAATTTGATTACGTCAGGGAATGAAAATATTACTCATATTCAATTAGCTTTTCTCTATTAATTCAATGAGATTTCTCTATAGAATTATTTGGAACATTGAATTATTTTGTTGCTTTTTATGAGGTTTCATAACAAAATAACTCAATAAGTGAGTCTCATAAATTTTATTCCCTGTACCGCAGTATGTTATAAAAGCAATAATTAACTAGCGCATATTAAAAATGTTCTTAATGGGAAATTTAAATTTATGATTTTTTAAGACACCCAGAAGCATGGTTAATGGTTAAGTTTAAAATGTACTCCACTAAAGCACACTTACAAAATAGTAAAAAAAAAATAAAAACATCATTTATTTCCATTAGAGCTGAAGCCACCAGAGAATATTAAATTTTCCAACAGAAGGCTATTTCCCTTCCTTTAATTATGCCTTTAACTAACATCACGGTTTTACCATTACGTCTCCCCCTCCCTTTGCCATCTATGCCTGTTTTCCATGAGTGACATTCAACAAAAAAAAAAAAAAAACTATAACTATAACACAACAATACTAAAACCTAACTGCTTGCAAAATTGTAATTCACTATGGCGTATGAGTAACATATTTTTCCAACCAACTTACCAATGTGTATATGGCACTGGTCACTGCCAAATGTTTCGCATGTAACATCCGACAGCATCCTGTGCCCGTTAACGGACCATAGGGATACAAAATTGCGGATTTCATTTTCTCACTGGCTGCTATCGCAAAGGGTTTCGTTTTCATTTTGTCATAGCCTCGAGACACTTAAGTTTGTCCCTTTTTTGTTTTGTTTTGTTGTTGTTGTTGATGTTGTTCTTTTTTGTATGCGTGAGTTTGTTTTTACTGTCTATCGGTCCTTTGCTGACATTTTGTGGTTGATTTTGTTGTTTTTTTTTTGTGTTCTATGGTGCCCCACTGTGTGTTGTCTGAAATCGAGATAGAAAATGGAAAATGTAAAGGATTAATTAAAGTTGTACACAAGCAACAAAAAAAAAAAAAGGATTGAGAAAGTAAAGTTAATTTTATAAATGAATTTAGTTGTTTATGTTGTTGTTTTAGAAAATTGAAAATTAGCTCAAGATAAAAATTTCATTTGGACATTGTTTATCATGGTAAAGGATAAAATTAAATAATAGATGTGGTCAGGAATAGATTTCAAGGGAATACAATAATCAATGGCCTTAAAGGGATAGTTTTTAGAGAGTGCGAGTTTTGTTTTTTCCCCCTTGATTTTGAAGTTGTTTTTACTCAAAAACTTAAAGGAATATTTATTTTAGAAAAAGTAATTTCCTATTTGCATTTGTATTGCATTTCTTTTAAGCACCGGTGTTCTTCTAGTACTCTCCGAATACTGAAGTGCTCTTTGGAAAATCATCATTTATCATTTTCCAACCATCAAGCAAATTGAAACATCTCTGATGAAACGAATGACCTCGAGGCATTATATTGCAAACATCTGATTCAGAAAAGGTAGTTTTTCAGACAAAAAGCGCCACTTAAGTTTGAGAGCTTTTAAATGGATTCAAAGATATTTTATTTAAGGTATATGCTATTTAAACATACAAATGTGGATGTGGAGATGATGATGGGAAACCTGAAACTTTCCTTGGAGACCACATGTGCTTGACTATGATATGATGCTAGTATTTGTTAATCGATTTATTTTTTGTATACCTATATATATTTTTTTTAAATACGTCCCTATCTTAAGAATGAATTTAAAGCTTTTAAAAACATTTAATGATGTTTTATATAATTTTTTTTTGTTGTTTAAGAGTATTATTTGAGGATTGGATGTGAAAATGTTTAAAAGTGATTGATTGAATGCCATTTTCGATTACAATACCAATACCCACTCGTAGAACTCAAGGATTTTAATTTTAATTCAAATACCTGCCCACATTTATTTTTGAAGGTTTTTGTGCTTATTGAAAATTTAAGAAGGTTTTTACTTAAATTTAGAATATTTCAATTTCAGAAATCAGATCATAAATTTTATTTCATCAAAAATATAAGTGATTATACCTTAGCAATTTTAAACTTGAACTGCTAACTTTTGTGTGGGTTAGAGCCCCAATCTAGGCAATTCTTTATTTGCTATAACAGTTAAAATTTTTAATTTAATATTAATTTCTGTCTTTTCAAAAGCAGTACAACAAATAATAATTTTTGCAAAGACTTCTAGATATAAATCGGATTGAAATTTAATAAGATTTTCATATTATTTTAAGATGAATTATTGGTACTTAAAAAATACATTACTAATACGAAGCGCTTATTTTTGTTTAAAAATTTAACTAAAATTCAATCCTTAACAATGCAATTTCAAAGTTCAGGCACAGGCATAAAAATGTTTCTTTTGTATGTGGTTTAAGGTGGTATACTTTTAAAATCGTAACATTTTTTGGAATTTGGCATAGAAGAAGAGTGCTCAGATGGTAAAAAAACGTAGAGACCACTCGCAAAAAAGTCAAATTAAGATATTAAAAAAAGCTTTTGTTGGTGACCAATTTTAACAATCAATAAGATTTTCTCCAATGTTTTAATATGTTATTCTTCTAAAATGAAAACCATATAGAAATCTGATTGTTTTTTTCTATTTCTATTTTTTTCTCGCAAACATACACTTTGAAAAAACTACCTGCATTCGCTGTTTTCTCGTTTTATTTCTTAACCGTAATAATACAAATGTAGTTAATATGAGAAGTAAAATTCACAATTTTTCTCCGGAATACTGTTAATACCAAATGTTAAAAATAATTAAGCAAACTTTTTTTTTTTAATTCACTTTAAAAATTTTAAATGCTTTTATCAAATCAATTTAAAATTAAGCCCAAATAACAACCTAACTTTAATGATTAAAGTTATTTTTTAATGTTTCATCTTAAATTTCAACACGAGCCTTAAACAAATATTTCAATTTCATATCTGTATTATTTGACGTAAGAAAAAAAAATGTATTTTAAATATTCAGGCACATTAACCCCCATTAACCAATTACTCACATTGTTTTTTTGTTTTGTTTCACAAAAAAAAAAAAACCGAAATTAAAAATTCAAACCCAAAAGTTGGTGTTGAAATTATTCACTATCATCTCTCTTCTTTGACAAATTGAAAGGCAGCATTAAACAAAAGAAGGGATAAAAAGGTCACAATCAATTATGCAGTAACACAAATTACCCAAATATGTAAAAAACAAAAGTGATTTCGGGATGAAAAATGTAAAATAATTTTTTGTACATATTTGATTGGTTTTGATTAATTTCAATGACAGTTAGGATTTCAAAATTTTAAATTTTCAATCTTGTCAAAAAAAAAAAAATTATACGAGTACCTTCAAGAAAATTGGACATATATTTAATAACTAGACATAATTTATTATGAAAGAATTGCGACGTAAAATTTTAGAAATAGTTTTTGTATAAAAAAAAAAATTTTAATGAAAACTTTTCTTTTTAATTTTTGGTAACAAAGTGTGTAACATATGTTTGGTAAAAATATGATAGCTTCAAAAAAGAAATAAGTTTTTCTGCCATTCAACCGGCAAAAATTCTCGTTTCAAACCCTCCTAGTGGTTTCACAAGTATAGGCAGTGCTCGTCATAGCAGTCCTGTGCTTTCTAAACCGAATAAAAATCCGAAACCCTCGAGTAGCAGTGCAAGTCGGGGAAGCCGTCAGAAGGCATTTTTCTCAAGAACCGCTTCAAAACGGCCAAGATTGCCAGGAATGAAGAGACCGGAGTTATTCATGAGAGGGACGCCCAAAATAAAATAAAGTACCAGAAGGTTGTTGATGAATACAACAAGTTTCTGGCCAGCCGAGAAAAGGCCGTTAAGCGAAATAGGTCTCAGGAAGAGACCTTTCCTTCCCAGAAAAAGAGTAAGCTTGACGGCTGGGTAAAGTCGGGAAAAACACCATCTTTTGGAGCAGCGCAAATGCGTACTCTTAGTGAGGTTGTCAGAGATGAACTCCAAGTATCAGTTGTGGATGAGCTCTGCAAAAACAGCAAAGGTCTGCTGAGTGTGTGGAACTCTATAACTACCTACCTGAGACATTTTGCTCCAACGAATGAGAAAAAAATAATACGTTCGATTTCACTGTTATGAACCATATTCATATCCATATTTTTTTTTTTTCTTAAATATCATGAAAACACACGATTTTATATGAGGTTGAAAAAATTATAAATTTAAAGTGAACAAATGAAAAAAGTTTAGAGCAATGTTTCAACACGTGTACTCAAATAAAATAAAAAGTTTTCCTCTTACTGCTGCTCAACTTGTCACATAATTTTCAATGAATTGGGTTTGTTTAAAAATCTAGGCGTAGGTATTTTAAGAAAAAAAAAAAACCTATTAATTGTTGACACATCCCCTGTTGGCATACAAGGCGTATGTGGAACTTTTTTTTTTTCTTTTTATTCACAGTTAGCAACATGTGTCAGACATCAGAGGCGACTCTCTTTAATCCTCATTTCCCGTGATATTGCAAGTGTGTTCGAAAATTATTTCTGATTTTTTCAACTCCTGTTTTTTTTGTCCGCATCATTTAATTCGATTATTTGTTTGTTTGATCCTCGACACGCAATTATTTTCCTTCATTTTGTATTATTATAAAGAAAATCTGTGGATTTAATGTGAAATCGCCATGGGGACCTTGCTACTATACTGCTGGATGCTTATTGGCTTAAAATTGCCAAAAGTAAAGTTAAACAAACGCAGAAAGAAAAAAATTAAATTTTAATACGTTTCATGACGATATGTAAAAATTTGCTGTTTTTTTTGTCTGCTCATTTTATGAGGATTTCAAACAGTGAGGGTGGTGAGTGCCTTCTTGTTGTCATGACAGCAAGCGTAAACAGAAGAATGAATACAAAAACAACTTCATAAGTTTGAAATTTGTAAAATGTAAATTCGTTGAACTCGGCTTTATTTTAATAGAATTTTAGGAAGACACAAGAAGTCTTCTGCCATGTCACGGATGTTTCCATAAATAACCATAAAGCAAACAAGTATAAAAAAACAAAATACCAAAATAAAAAATAAACATGATAATGGGATGAGATTGTAATATAATTTAAACGCTAAGGAGAGGGAAACAAAAACACAAGCACGAACACCATGTCACTCTGTGGGGAATAATGTCTATGTTTACAACTCACACAAATGGTAAAACAATATGGCTGGTGGTTTACGGTGTTTTTGTTTTTTTTTTATTTCCATGATGGTTTTGCGGTTATAATTTACATCCGCGATCTGACATTTGATATGGGGAAGGATTGTTGAAAGACGTTTATGCACAGGGTGGTGGGTTGAATATGTAGGTACTTACATTAGGGTGGGACAGATTAAACCAACTTTGAGCTTCTTGATTGTTCTTTAAATATTGAAAAATAGAATCTTTAATATTGGATCTACAATAATTCACTCTTTGGTGAAAATAGGAAAAACACATTCATATATATTTTTTTTTAAACTTGAATGAAAAAAAAACTTTTAATAATTTTCATGACAAAAATGGGATTTTTGGAAAATAGTTATTCCTTACATATTTGCCATTTTTTAAAACATTTTTATTTATATAAAGTTGACTTGAGACAGTGTTTTTATTTTATTAGAGTTGATGCAGTTTTAGTCAGAATTTCAAAATAAATTCATTTTTTTGAACCACTGTAGAAGGCACATTTATTTTTATTTTAATCCTTTTTCAGAATCAGTTCTTAAAGAAAATGAAGAGTCACGTGAATTTTTTTAAAATAAATTATTTATATTTTCGAACTACCCTATTGTAGAAATCAACAACTTTCTGTAGAAGACATTTAAAAAGTTTTTAAGGGCATTCACTTTACTAGGAAAAAAAAAAATGAAATATAAAGGAAAACAAAGGCAATCCTTTAAATTTACTGTTGTTAACTTTGTGTGTAAAAATGTTTATTTTTTTGTTGTTTTGTTTTTTTTTTACTGTGCAAATGAAAGACACATGTCAAATAAAATTTAGTCTTAAAATGATATTGTTGTTTTGTCTAAAACAGAAAACACTTGGTTGTCTCGAATTTGCTTTTTTTTTTGTTTAGCTGTTGAATTTTGAAGAGTTTTCTGAACCCTATGCTATTATACATTTATGTAAATGTATTTAAATAGACATTTGTGAAGTATATTGTGTTTCAAAAGGAAAATTTAAGAATTTAAAATTAAAGAGAATTAATTTAATCTGTTTTTTTTTTAATGCACAAAGTATGTAGGTAATTAAAACAGATTCCTTTTTTGTTATTAATTTATTCTACGAGGGAAGTCCCAAAAGCACCCGATCTGACATAAATATTCTGGTTGCTTTTGAAAAATGTCAGGCATTGCAAAAAGTGGTGTATAGCTATTGGCCTTAGACTGATAACTTAAAATTGTAGAGGAAGTTTCGAGGAAATGAAACGGAATTCATGTTATAGAATAAACATCAGCCCAACAGACTGGAAAGGGAGAATAGGCTTCGAAAAAGTCGAAACAGTTCCATATACAGTAAAGATCATGGCGTCCGATTTACGATATGAGTGGTCTTTTGGATTATTTTCAAAAACGAACTAGCTACTTGTTGCTGCGGTTGGGTGAAGAATTTTAGAAAAAAATTTCTTAGGAAGAAGAAGTTTTGCTACATTAAGGCAACATAGATTTAGCTAATTCAATTGAGTGAGATGAGTCACTTTTTATTGAAAATCAAATCACCAAGTACATCTGAGCGAATGTTAATCTCCTTAGTTGTTATGTTTTCGTTTCCTTCATTTTTGTTTTTTCTGCCTTACTAATATCTTTCCAGTGTTCGGACATAAATTCGAACTTTTTCATATCACTGAATAGCTGCTAAATCACCTTTGCGAGTAAAGTGAGATGAGTCGGCGAGTATGTCAAATCATATCATTTTAATCGCCAAAAAGCTGTTTTGGCGATTAAAATGATATGATTTGACATACTCGCCGAGTATGATTGCTCGAAACTATTCACATCTGTGTTATCGCGATAGCAAAAATGGATTAATTTTTGAATTACTTCCTCCTTTGTATATGAAAACTATAGTACTATCATGGCGAGTTTTTTTTAGGGTTGCAGAGGTCCTGGTGGTGGCGCTGCAAAATGTGAGGTGTAAAATTCGATTAGGGTAGTCTTTAAGCGTCGAAAATTGGTGTTAGGGGCAAGAGTAGACTATTTTTTGGATTATTTCATCCAAAAAATATCAATAAATATCATTTAAAACCTCCATAAGCTCTCCGCAAAAAAAAAAAGAGTGAGGGTTGCATAGGTAAATTAGATGTCGCCCCATTCGACTTCCACCATGATAGTACTATAGTTTTCATATACAAAGCTTCCTCATGTAAAATCAGAAAGTAAGAAGAAGATAATATTCGAATTTCGATACTAAGCTGCCATTTTGAAAAAAACTAAGGCTGGCTACGAGTTTTTTGAAGTCTCGTCTCGGTCTCGTCAAAATTTTTAAAATATCAATCTCGTCTCGGTCTTGTCCTACTTCCAACTCAGAATTTCTCCAATTTAGTCTTTAAGTTCCTCCAATACTTCTACGTGCCATCGTGTACGGTTCTTGGAGATTTATTTCAGCTCTCTCCAATTCTTTCCCAGTTGTACTCCTCTTCAACCGTTCCTCTTCACGTTCTTCTAGGTCTCACTACAACTAACATATTTGTATGATGAAATCAATAGGCTATTGGCATGTTCTCATATAAATTCCATCAAAGGTGACAAGGTTAGAACAGAAAATTTTCAACATGTTTCACAGCTTTCTTGGAACAGCAGAAAGAAGCAAGGGTTCAAAATTAGATTTGAACATTCGTAGCTTGATCTTTAAGCTTATGAAGTAGTTTCCGAATGCAGCCATTGCTTACCCCATTTTACTGTTAATGTCTACTTTAGTCCCAAAGTATTAAATATGTTCAAATTGGAGAAACTGACACTTTAAGGACCTTCGTTCCAATCGCCGGAAAGTATCCTGATATTCCAAAAACAAATCATTTTCCGGGTACAATACCAAAAAGTCGTACACGTTCTTTTGTTTTTTATCCAAGGCGTAGTACTAGTTTCAGTAGAGGTCAAACTTTCTTATACGAGTACGAACCAAAATGTGGTTGGTCCAGATTACTCACAATATAAAACAACAAAACTACACTTTACCTATCTGAAGTAATCATAACTAATGTACTGAAATCAATTCAAAACAATTTTTGTTTTAAATGTCTTCAATTCCTTCAAATTCTTCAAGCAATAAAACATTCATACTCAACAAGTGCGTTAGTAATGACAACTCCCACCCAATTCTTTCACTCAAAATGTGAATATGTAAGTAGGTATGTCTCAATATCTGTTTTTCTATCTCAAAATATCAAAATGAACATTTATACAACAACAACAACACAAAGAATGAAAATAAACTACTACGAGTATAATGTAGGTTCATTTGAAAAGTCATTAACACCATGTCATGCCCTATCACAGACATTATAAAACCATCCTTGATGTTGTTTTTTTTTTTCTTGTTTGCTAGTTGAGTTCAAATTGGTGTCCTTTAACTTCTACTCAATGATTTATTACCACTCGGTGTCCTGTCCTGATTCTTATTACAATTAACTTCTCTGTCTTGTCCTGTGTCGTGTTTTTTTTTTCTATATTCTCTCTCTCTCTTTATCTAATTTTCAATTTTAATTTGACCTTCTGAAGTCGCGTGTCCTTTGCTAGGCGACAGACTCTATAGTCGGCTTACTCATTTTCCCTTTATTTTTTGCTCTTAAAAAAAATCAACACATTTATTATTATGTCCTGCAATTAATTGAAGGCCAATTGGTTGTCTTATTGACAAAAAAAAAAGAAATAAAATACTGAGGTCGTGTGTCCTGTCGAAATCATTTTCTCGAAGGACTAATTTGTGAGTTTTTTTTTTTTTTTGGTTGTGTTTTGTTTTTATTATTTATGAAAGCTTAGGGTCGTCTGAAAAAACAAATCAATGTTCTTGACAGGGTATTCTCATATAATTATTTTTTTTTTGTTTATTTGTGTATTTATGGGATTTTCTTTTTTTTTGGCCTACCATGATGTGTTTGGTATTTATTCAGAGTTTAAGAAATATCCATAATCCCATAAGCTACTCCCCATTAAAAACAATTGCTTAGAAAAAAAGGAACACAAACGTGCATGAAAATAAGTCTTCATCAAATTAAATGGACGATTTGGTTGCATGTTCTTGCTGCCAAAATGACACATGACTTTTAAGGACCTTTTTCTTCTAAAAATTGAATTAGTGAGATTTTCTGGAATGTCCTCTTTATTAAAAAAAAAATATTTTACGAAACCGATACCTTCATGAAAAAAAAACAGAAGAAAATTTACGAATACTACACAAAGAAGTATCCAAAATTCTGAGAATTTTTTGATGAAGTTCACATGAATGTCGGTGTTTTTTTTTTTTGTTATTTTGTTGAGTGCCTTAAGGTATATGTAGATAGATACAAAACAGAAGCAGAGAACACACGTTTTTAATTTTCCCAATTAGGTAAGGCACGCAAAAGATGTTAAATAGGATTTTCCATCTTTTTATCCTGAAATGTTCAAAGGTATAAGGTATAAGTACATGTGTATGGTATTATCAGATTATTATGCGATGCCTTTAAAAGTCTAAACAGAGGCGTAGGTACTTCTTATATAGGAAGTTATATTCTTAAAAGAAAATTGATGGGAGTTGCTGCCTTTCGTAATAATTTGTTGCGTCTTTTTTATGATGGCAATAAAACTGATAAACGAGGTGTAATCAAATTATGGGTTAGGGTGCCATTCCTCTGTTTTGAAATGATAAAATTTATTTATTGTTTTTTTGTTGTAAGGCACCTAATCTGTATAGAGTTGTATATCTTCTATTTTTTTTTTTGTGAGGCTATTAACAAAAAATGAAAAGGGTTGAGATAAATGGTTGATGGTGATTGTGGTGTTAGATAGAATCATGTTTACTCTTATTTTTGTTTTATTGCAATTTTTTTTTTGATAAAATTTATTTATGTAAAATAAAATTACATTTTTGAGGTTTGTTGTGTGTTTCAATCCACTTATTTGTTGGTTGGAAGAATAATTGGAAATGATTTATTGTGTGTAATTAAAAAGGGTTACAGAAGGAACATGTAAGCCATAATGAGAGTAAGAAATTATCTTAATTCAGTAAATATTCGGGATAAATATATTATTCATATGAAGATGATTGCAATCAAGTTTCAACTCGTAGTAGTATATTATGAGGGCGCCTGGAAGCAAAATCGACGAACAGACAAGAACCATCAAATTGACTATTTCACTACGACTCGGCGAAACAGTCTTCAGGACATCCAAACCAGATAATATTTAAAGATGGGATTGGCTCGGTACGACCGTCTGATGGTTGCCACCGTGAGATTGCTTAAAGGTGCATTTCATAGATCAGAAGAGAAGAAAATTGGGCAAGGATCGAAGACAGGAAACACCTCAAAGCTCGCATTAAAGTTCCTTCATTTGCAGGAAGAAATGAGCGGATCATCATTAAACAGTGGGTTGAAAATCGGTTACCACTTCAACTCCTATTCATCGACTTGGAAGAAGCGTTCTATGTACTTTGTCAATAGAAATTTATCTGGACTGCTTTAAGCAGGAGGGTTGCTATTAATAAAATTCTATACGATGGGTCAAAGTGTCACGTTCTTTATAACGGGAAATTGTCAGGGAATTTTAAAATAAAAGTGGAGAGAAAATCTGAAATCGTTGGACCAAATATCAATTAGGCAAAATCAAGCCTTGCAACGTTCCGATCTGATAAAGTATATTTTCTGGGCAGTCAGTAGAGATGGTACAAAATTTTCAATATCTTGGAAGCATTAACTCTATTGAAGGCGGGACCCAACTAGATTCTTCGTTCGGTATGCTATTCAAAATAAGAAACAAACGTTCCTCAAGATGTTTGCAATGGAAGCCCAATGCTACGTTGCCTTGCAAGGAAAAGCTGTCGGTCTTAAAGGGTCCGAGGCCATAGGATAGTAAAATTGTCACATGTATCAATGCGAGATACTTTTTTGCAATATCTTCAAAACTATGGTATGGTAATATATGGTAATATAAAAAGCACAGCAAAGGGGAATTATGTTTAAAAATTTAAAGATATTAAAAGCAAAGTCAAACCTTTTTATCAAAATCGAATTTGAATGTTCTATTACCCAAATTGAATAATTGAGTGAAAAGTTTTTCCCTTCATAAAGCGGTTAGGTCTGGATTGTGGATAGGTACAAGTTTATTTTAGGAAACAAATATATTCAATGACAACTGTCAAAAACATCTGAGAGGTTTTCCATGTAAGTATTTTGACTTTAGTTTGGTTTTACCAAAAAAAAAAACAAACTTATTCATACCGGTCTGAATCGAACATCACAACAAAAGAGTTTCTAAAACCAAAAAATAAACAATAAACTGAATTAATCCATTTGCATTTTTGTTTCAAATTCTATAGACGTGGAAATTGAAAATAATAAAATAAATATATATATATCTGTTCTACGTAAGAATATAACTCGAAATGCATTTCAGATTTATTGAGAAACTTTACACAACAGGAAATTCAATTAGTCGAAGTGCAATTCAATTTTTTTTTTTTTTTTTTTATAATATGCGCGCGCTCAAGGGGATTTTTTGGTTTACCCTTTATATGCATCAACACAGCGCGGGCGTGGCAATCCTTTTTGGTTAGCCATTTTTTAGAATGGGAAAACAAATTTTAAAATAAATAAAATTGCTTAAATAGATAATGTCCATTTGAGTTTTTTTTTTAGTTAATTCTCAAAAATTTGCTGATTATGTTGTCTCGAATATGAAAATTTTTGTTTGTTTGCAATTTAAATTAAATAGAATACTAGATTTTTGTGTTTGGGAAAATTCAATTTGGGAGATTTTGTACCCAACCTAGTAATTACAAAGTATAAGCAATTGTTCTAGTTGCCATTTTTAGTAAAGTTTTCAAAAAATATTTTTTTTATAATTTTTAGAATTTGAAATTTTTTTTTCTTTTGTGTATCAAAATTAGGAACAAGAATCAAAATAAATCTTAGTTTTCCTTTCAAGCTAAAAATTATTTGAGGATTAGGACGCTCAGGAAGAAATATTTAACTTTTCCAAATTTTGTTTGTTTTAGAAAAAAGAGTAAAATTAAAAGTTTTGGGCCCGTTACCATAGTTTATTGATCTTCTACGTCGTTCTTAATTAAGGCTCATCTTCGGCATTTTTGCTTGAGTGGGCATCAATAAATCTTGCTATTTATCTGATTTTTTCTTTTTCTCTCTACAAGTTCAATAATCTACTTGAGGATTCTTTCAAAACTTTCCTTTATCGTGTCTATATAACTATTACAATCACCCATCACTCCCCACCCACAAACCATTGTGTGTTACTTGAACAAATCATAAACTTATTCAATCTAAAACATCAGAACCGTCTTACCTTGAACTTCAAAGACAAAAGCACAATGTAGCGGAAATTTCTCAAATATCCGGAAAAAAAACGCCTCTTGCCTACTGCCGACATTTTGTTTAGAAAATAAAAATAAAATAAAGTTTTTTTTTTTTTGTTTTCTTTTTATTGCCTCTTTGCCGTGTGACACTTGAGAAACTTTCCACCCCATCACCTTTGCTTTTGCTCCTACTACCGTTAATTTCCTGCCAGCAACAGTGGTGTCGCCAGCGGTAGTGACGGTGTTTTCTACGTTTTTGTTTTTTGTTTTGCATTTATTTTCGTCTTATTTTGCTTAAAACACACCTACTTAGAAGAGTTGGTATCGCAGGATAGCAAAAAATAAGGACGTGTAATGTGTGCGAATAGGATACAATTTTCACACTGCAAGATAAGAGATGTCAACTCGTGACGTGATTCACCAGGATGCCGGGTTCCTATTTCCTTCCTTTCAAATAACAACAAAAAAAAAAGATTGAAATTCAATAAATTCTGTTTGTCTCGTTGTTGGAAAAAGATTGAAATTTATATTCAAAGTTGTCTATTCCGTTGTGTTTTCGCTGGCTTCAAAACAAGTCCCTTAATTTGGTCATTAAGGAGCGGAAGGATCTACTTATGTTCATTTGAAATTCTTGAATAGATATGGAATTAAATTTTCCTATGCTTGGTTGTCGCTGTTATATGAAAAAATGTGTGTGTCGGTCACCCTCGAGGGCAGATATCCCATTTTTTGAAGGAAATGTTTTAAAAATCACATCTAACTTTTTGATATTTTTGCCTGAAGATGTCCTTTATTCAGAATTTATTCTCCTGCTTTTATTTAAGTTTGACTTTGCCTGTAGCGATAATCGTTAGGTTTATCTGAGAGAAACGACAAAAAGGGTTTCAATTTTTTTTTTGTTTTAAACAAAAAAGAAAGAGGGGGTAGGTGGTAAAATGAGTTTTGGGCTATAAATCACTAGAAAATTAAATTTATTTAAAATTAAATGGAAACGTGTTTTTTACCTACCAAATTAAATTTTAAACATAATCCAAAAATTTAAGACTGAAATCACCATAATTGCTGGAGTATTAATTTTTTTTACACCTTTTTAACTATTTTACAATCAGCTGGTTGGCTACCGTCCAATTAATAAATTACTGTGTCCGTTGATATGCGATTAAATGGATTTTTAATATTTATTTTTTGCTGTCAGTACACGTTCGACCTCAATCAATAAAATTTATAATGTCTACGTAAATGATATAAAAATGTAATTGCATGGTTGTTAAATTTTAAATGAAAGCTATAAACTTTTAGTATATATTATTTTGAATGTAGGGATTTAAAGCAGACGGTTGTAAAAAAATAAATATCAACTATACAAATATTTTAATCGAGAGATGACACTTCAAAAATGTGTCTCGTGTTTTAACATGAATTATGATTATTATTATGGCGTGTAAAACGCTGATGTTTTTTTTTTTTTTTTAATTTGAAAATGGATTGATTTTTTTTTTAGTGGAAATAAAGTTAATATTCACAGGTATTAGTCTGTGCATGTTTATCAATTTTTTTTATATTTCGACATTATTTTGTTGACATTTTTTTTTTTTTATTAATTTAGAATGCGTTTATTTTTCATGACATGCGATTTTCAGTTTACACTTTAATTTAATTTAAGGATTAAATATGAGTTATATTTATTATTAATTCCTGTAAATAGACACATAATGAGAAACCAATTTGTTGGAAAAATTAAACCTGTCATGATTCATAATTTCAAAAAAGGTCTTGCTGTCTCTGAAATTTTGTAATAAAAATGATTGAAATTGTTTGGTAAGAAAGTATAACTCTTTGACACTTTTATTTTTAAAGACCAAACTAAAATTCAAAATATGTGTGGTAACCCATGGCACTGAACATTAGTACGTACAACTGTCATGCGAATGGTCTGGGTTTGACTCCCAACCTCGTTTATCTAAAAACACAAATGTTTTTTCACGGGATGCTGCCTCTTGTGATGAATTGATAATTTCTTAAAAAGTATGCATACTTGTTTGGAACAGAGCAGTTGCAGAATTACATTAACGTAACAGGTAAATAAAGTTTAGAATTTTGCCTATTATAAAATAATGTTGAACCATTTTATATGAGATGCCTTTTTGAAAGTTCAAAACTCGCTTAAAATGTAAAAGCATTTGAATCAAAAATAAATATTTCCAATTATGTATTTCGTTTTCATATCTGATTGAACTGTTTTTTTTTCAGTATAGTGTTGTTGAAATCATCATCATAACGGGGCTTGAACCTAAATCAAGCTTACCTCATAACCTTATGCACTACGCATTGCGGTACCGATATCACGTAAAATATTTTTTCCCAGATTAGGTTTATATTGTTTTTTTTTTTTCAATTCTTTTTATAAAGGTTTCCTCTAATTTCCCAAAATAAAAATAACCACTATGTGAAATTTCAAGTTTCTAAAATAATAGACATGTTTTGAAAAAAAGTTTTCTATTCTATAACAGAGAAGATTTGTTTTTAAAAAGTACGTATTCGTCACAGTTAACCCAATTTGCATACAAAATAAATATTCATGCCAAACTTTGGTAATTTGAACTTAATTCCTCTATATATTGGATACGAAACAATGTTTCAAAAGCAAATTAATTAAAACTGTTTGAATAAAAAACAAAAAAAAGTTAGCCATGTCACGATGTCACATCCTAGTAGTTATATTTGTCAATAATGGATATAATGATATATTGTCAATTTACGAACATGTTACACCAAACAAAAAGTCATGTCTCTTAGTTCATTACAACCAATTTACAAATTATTTATGCTGAGGACATAAATTATAATCAATTCTGTTGTAGTTTTAGACTAAATACTTCCGTTATGTCTATGTGAATAGTTTATTGATGAAGAAATAATGAGAAAGTAGACATAGGAAATTATATACTCGTTAACATATTTTTTCCGTAATTGATGGTGAAGCGTGACCGACATTTTCTTGTCATCAGCTGTGACCTATCCACCTGTCTTATGTTGATTTCTTATTGAATATATAAATATTATAATTTCTATGAAATTTCAGTTTATTTTTGCCAATCTGGTTTTGAATAAAATTATTTTAGGTTATAATTTTTGAAAAACTGATGCTTTTTTTCAAGGAATTTTCTTTTAAAATCAAAGTCTAACTGAAACTGAGCAGGTAAAACATTTTTATATTTCGTATCTTTTATAGCAAATACAGCTTAGAGTTCTGTTTTTAATTTTATTTTTAATTTCTTTAAATTTATGGAAAATTGTTTATAAAACAGCAATATTAGAGTATTCAACGTCCTTAATACTAGTTTCATAGCATGAGTTTTATCGATATCTGCACAAAATTCTCCAAATTCTTTCATTTAATTTTAGAATAGTTTAATGTCTTGCTTTTGAATTGATGTTGTTTAAATTAAAAAAACCTAAAATTCCTTGTCTACTGCATTTTCAATAAAACTGAGAAAAAAAGAAAAATTAAAAACAAACAAAAAACACATCTATCTCTATTTTTAAATTAAATTCCCATCACAGTTTAACAGAATAGTGAAATTTGAATTCTGCTGAAAACATAGAATTAAAAAAAAAATGCAACAATAGCAACAACAAAAAAAAAAGAAAAGAAAATCTCGTAAAATATTTCTGTCAGACTTCATTGGTGGTGGCAGGCGTGAAGTAAAATTCCAAAACCAAAGAACCTCAATGATGAACACGGATTCCAGATAGGATATGACACGTTTTTTTTTTTTGTGTCTCTAATTTTCTTTTCGTCCTTTTGAATCCTATACGAATTCAAATAACAAGGATTTTATTACAGGCTACGACAGCACCGCGCCGGATATGCTCACTGAAAGGTAATAGAATTTAGTCACCTGGAATAGCGTGATCTGGCTGAATAGTGACAGTTTTTGAAAAGGTGATGCATTTGGTGCTGTGGAGGTATTTTATTTGAATTTTTAAAATTGTTAGAGTAGCCATGTGTATATGTATGTGGGATTGTGGTACATCTACTTCTACATCTCTATACATGGGTATTCAAAAAGCGATGCTCTTTTTTGGCTCTTATTTAATTATTTTGTTGGTGAAAAGGCTCTTGGAGTTTGAAAAATGGATTTTCTATTAGTCACTAAAGGATTTTCCCAAAGGAAAAAATATTGGATTCACTTAAATTGATTAATTGAAATGTATGACATTTTTGTTTGTTGTAATTTAAGAGGTTTAAGATTATGAGACGAAATTTTTGAATCGTCTCGTTCTTGTTAAAATTGACAAAAACCAGTCTCGTCTTGGCCTCATAAAACTGTTGGCACAAATATTTATAAAACATACGGCCACATGTAAATTTTCTTGTTTCTATCACTTTTTACAATCCCTCAATTGAAAATTTAAAATGGATTTTTTTAGAAAAACATTAAGTGTATTTTGGATACTGAAAAATCTAGGTGAAAAGAAAGTTTGAATAAAAAAATTAAATTGCGATGTTGGTATTGGGAATATTTGAACTTACAAAAATTCAAAATTGGTTAGAGCAGTTTAAAAAACAAACCGTTTTTTATAATTAATAAAGATAAAATATCTTTTTTTACAAAATTTTGATTTACAGAATTTTGAAATACAGTATTTTGAACAAAAAGAATTTTGCTATACAGAATTTTGACATGCAGTATTTTGCTCATGCAGTATTTTGCAAATACAGAATTTTGACCTACAGTATTTTGGCGTACAGTATTTTGACATGCAGTATTTTGTCACATGCAGTATTTCGACCCCAACACTTTTTAATTTGAGATACCCTATTACTAAATCATCAAACCAAAATCCACAAAAAAAAAAAACAAAATGTTCAAGTCAGTAATCACAAATTTGTAGATTATGTAAGATTTGGTTTGTTTATTTTGGTTTGGCCATTTTTGATTTGTGGCTTGGGTACCTAACCCTACACTATACGCCTGGCTACTTACTTACACTGCTCTGCGCTTTTGTGCGCTCTGATGAATATGAAATTCAAGTCAATACTGAGAGCGAGAAGAGACGTTTTGTATGCAAATGCCCTAAATCACAAAGTTGATTATGATTTGTATTGTATATGAAATTTCCTATAAAATTAATGACTGTTTTCAAGTTAATCTTTTGGTATTTTACCAAAGACGTTGCCAACAAAACTTTATTTGCAAACCAAAATCATAAAATCCTTCAAAAGTTTAATTTCCAAAAGACCAATATTCTTGTTAGGTTTTACCTAAGAGTTGGCGGTAACTATTTCCCATCATCCAATTAAATAACTTAAAGCCAAAGAGACATATGTTGTACCTTGTACAATTATCTAAGGTATAACAATAGTAATACCCAGAACAAATACATTATTCTCATACAAAAGTCTACATCTAATGTAAGTCAGATGTTATCTTCAATTTTATGGAAATTCCCTTTAAATTGGATATTGTGAATTATATTCTATAGATACACAGGAGTAGCTACAGTTAAATCCAGCATGTTATCCTTATGCATTCAATTCAAAAATCCACCACACAGGCTTTACTTGTTGACATGTGATGAAAGTCTCTTTCTGTAGCTATATCCTTCCTCTTTTGTAAAGGATGTTAAAGATGCACCTACATTTTCTACATACACACAAAAGGGACACAAAACTTATTTCAATACAATTCATGTTGACTGCCAAGTTTCTCAGTACCACAGTCAGTACATCTATACCTACCTGCATATTATGCATTGTGCAACTATAGAACTGTATTTTGGAATTGGTAATTTTGTATAATAAATTCTCAATGTTTTGAAAATGTTAAAGTTTACGTAGGAATAAGTTTTTAGAATTTTTGTTAAGCTTTTCTTTGCAAAAAAAAAAACAGCTGAACTAATTTCAGATATCTTTTCTTTGTGCAAAAACTTCTCAATTTTTTTAACAGTACTGAAATTTTGTAAATTAATAGGAGTACCTTTTTAAGGAGTTATGCTCTTTACCGTGTAGTCAGTTGAAAAGTTGTAAACGTAAAAACAATTGAGTATTGAAATTAAAAATTCCACGTTGTTTGACAACTTTTTTTTAAATCGAAAATCTGAGTTGGAGAAAAATAATTTCAAAAGCGCGGATACATAAAAAAAAGAAATTTGGTTTCGCGGCATTCCATGAAAAACCAGACCCTAAGTAACTTACAACTACTCTCAACTATTCCTGTGTGCGTGTTATAGCAGGAATGGAGGGGAGATGAAACTAACAATTTTATGTGCAATCCAAGCGTCTAGGATGAATGTCTAGGAAGCCACAACAAACATTTTGAATTTTTTGTTATGGGATTTTAAAAAATACGAACAAATTTTGACTTTTTTTTCAATTTCATGTTTTCACTCAACTGGGAAAAAATTCTCTTAGTTTGCCCTCTCCTGGTATACCTGGGCGCTAATGTGAGAAGTTTTTTATCAGGCTTGGAACTTCCTTATCTGCTCAATTAAATATTTCTATACAAACAACTGAGATGGTGGAAAAATTTCAATATCTTTGGAGTACTGTCTGAACAGATGGAGATATCAACATTTAAATCGGAAAAGAAAATACTGTCCAAAATATGAAAAAATATTTCTAAAATCTTAAAGACCAACCTAGAATTTTCGGCAACACAAAGTTCTTAAGCTTTCGAACAAGATTAACTTGAATACAAGCTCATAGTATCAGGTGGAGTTTTTGAGTTATACCTACCAGTTTTGACAATTTAATAACAAGCATTATTAAATATTATATGACTCAGTGCAATGTGTGGTGCGTAGGACTGCCATGCCGTAGGTCAGGGTACGATTCCTAGCCTCGTTCATATAAAAACCGAAATGTTTTTTCTAGCCATTCAGATTCGGCATAAAATTATAGTACCAACACTAGTTTTTTAATCAAAAGTTCACTGAAACTGAAAGTTCTATTAATTGTTATAGTTTTATAAAAAAAAATGTATCGAAAAATGTAAGCATTAATAAATCAATGTTTAAAAAATAACCTGCATATATTCAATTTATGTAAATGCTCTAAAGTGAAAATATCCATAATCATCCTTAATCCAGCAAGAGCTCATTACAACGCAAGTTAAATCGATGGAAATTAATTCATGTTAAACGTCAGTACTGCTTCCATAATTATTGTGAACGTAATTTTTTAAAAATTACAACGACGACGTAAATTCTTCCATCATTAATTATTTTTTAAGTTAAACACTATTTATTTTTAATGAAATTTTCTGATAGTGTTGAAAATCTTTCGTTTTACTTTAGAAGCAGTGCCAACTTTTATCGCAGTAATTATATCACCTTGATGTAACTGTAGATATAACAATGAACAACTATATTTACTTAACAAAGAACACCAAGAATCAACAACACTCAGCCCTCTGTCTTTTCGTTTTTGTTTATTTATTTATTTTTTTTTTCTTTCTAAAAATTTGTAATCGTACAGTTTCTCTTGGCTCTTATACAATATTTTACCCAAATTTGCTTTCACGAAGAAGAACAAAAAACTCATTTTCTACTTTTTTGTTGGAGTTGTTGTTGTTTTTTTTTATTTAAGAAAAACGTTTTCTTTTAGTTTATTTTCCTGTATATCTCAGTTTCGGTGCTTGAGCTCGTTATGAAGTGACAATGGATTCACTTTAGAGTTCTGAAGGACGAAAAATAGAAGAAGAAAAAAAAAAACATGAAATTCCTGTCGTTTATTTTTCACTAAATTAAATGTAAACTTTAAGGGTTGTGTGGTTTGAAGGGTTGGGATGGGGGAGGAAGAAAATTTTTAGTTTGTGCGGTAACTGGTAAGTAGAAGTAGAAGTAGAGGTCTTGGCAATATGGTTGTGGCGGCGATGTCGGTACTGATGGAGGTTTTCTATTTTTGTGCTTAACCATGCAGGAATTTTTGCTGTTATGCCATTAGAGAGAGAGAGGGAAAATAAAGACATCACGATGTGTTCATGGATGAGAGATCCTTTGCGAGCTGAAAAATAAATTTACTTTTTTTTTACATAGCGCACTTGTATTTCCCCTTATTTCAGCAATGAACTTCTTTTTTTTTTGTATTTTTTGTTTGCTATTTTTTTTTTTCAATATTCTTGAAGAAAATATTGTTTACGCTAGAAAGATTATTTTCTTCAAATATGTAACTTACTTTTTTTTTTTTTTATTTTAGCAGAAAAATAATCCTTGAAAGATGTAAGTCTCAATTTAATGCTTTTGTGAACAGTAAAGAGGAATTATTTTGTATCAAAAAAAGCATTTTGAAATATATGGAATATTGAATATTGAGAGGAGTATAGAATATAAAAATACTCACAAAGCTATTAAGCCAATTAAAGGGACATTTGGGAGAGTACATTTTTTTTTAATACCATATTATATTTATAAAAAAATTAAATGAAGGTATTTGGAAATCACTTGAAGAATTTTGGAGTATTTAGGTACATAGTATTAGGAAAGATGTTTAAGTTATATAAATATAAAATATTGTAGGGCTCTTTTTCTTAAAATTAATATTAGAATTGCTTTACATACGAGTATATCAAAATTAAAAAAAAAAATATTTTTCTGGATCTATAAAAAAATTAACTTTTTTTTTTTGAACTCAATATTTTGAAAACGGTTAAATAATTTACTTTTGAAATTTTAAAGTTAATCATATAAACGATTAAGTTCTAAAAACTGGCATACAATTTTTTTTTGTCATAAAAATACTTTTTGAAATTTATTTTAAAAAATTCTTTTTTTATGACAAAATTTATGAAAAATAATATGGATACCTGAGATACCACAAAAACTTGACATCAAAATTTATCTGTCTCGAAAACTTAGAAATTAGTGCGTGTTAATGAACCTACTGAGCGGAAACAAAATCAAAAACTTTTTTAACAATTACCAAAGAACTGTATTTTTGATTTTATCATTAACGGTTTCACAGATTTCAATCAAAATGTTTAAGGTTGAATTTTCAGTATTTTTAAATACAGCAAAAATTTGCAAAATACGGAATTTTCGATGCAGATATAGAATTTTGGAATACAGAAAATCAATGCTCGTTGCCGAATATTTTTTTTGTTATTTTATTAAAAAATGGGATGAAAAATACTAAAACGAATATTTTAAGATTTGAAGTTCTAGATACGAATTGCATAAACTATACCAAAAAAATTATGCTGATCTGGTCTAACACCTAGCAATATTGGAGCTAAAAAATTGCATTTATTCAAAATGTTGAATTTTAAAGCAGTGGTATTTTATATGAAGGAAAATCCGAATAATTAAAAATTTTGAATAAATTTTAATCTCCGAAAAATAAGCCAATATTTGGGAACAGCTATTCAGTTGAAAATCACAAAAATACAGTATAATAAATGTTTTTTGAAAACCTTATTTTATATTGTTGGCTAAGAGTTATTAAATTAACCTTAAATTTACATTATAAATATTTTAAAAAATCATTATATTGCTGATTTTTCAATTTTTCAAGGGAAATAGGGTTAATGTCAAATGTGGAAATTATATCCTGTAGGATCCTCAAAATGATTCCCACAAAGTTTAAAAAATCAAAATTATTGAAAAATGATTTTTTTTGTTGACGTCTTCATGTCATAGTCATAGTCTAAGGTAAAACTTAAATAAATGTATCAAATGCAAATACATAGCTGAGAAATTAGGAAACTAAAACAAAACAATTAATTAAAGTCTTTATGTGAAAAGCTTTTCAAAAGAAATCCTTTATAACATTAAAATAGGTATTCTCAAAAACCAGATCCCTTAACTGATTCCAAAGCTATCATTTGGCAATAACATTCCTTTCTTAGCCAATCTAATGTCTTATATAAGATCCACATTCTTCAATGGAATTTTCTTAGAATTACAGAAATGTCTTCTTCGTCGTAAGACAAATATTTCTTGGTTATTTAAAGAATGAAATTCTATAATTCCTTTATACTTGAATACGTGAAGTAGAAAAGTAGAATGTTAAAAAAATCACACAACCTTTGCTGAATGAAAAAAAAAATTCTTGAAACCACCTGTTTTGAATTTTAAATGAAATTTTATTTTTTGTTAAACAAAAATTTGCTATTGAATCTTAAATCAATTCATGGTTAAAATAAAAAATCAAGGATTAAATAAATTTTAAATTTAATGAAAATGTTTTTATTTTACGGAACACTCGGACTACGGCCTCGAAATTGGGTTTATATCCAAATGAGCGTAAGCTCAGAATGGTAAAAATATAATATTTCATAATTGACCATCCGGGCATGATTGCACGGGGAAACAAACAAACAATAAAAAAAAACTCACATTGAAATCCAATATACTTAATGGATATTAAATCGTAATAAGCTTTTTGTTTACGGATGGTGTGGCGTGTCCTTCATTTTACAAACGATTTAACAATTGCTCCTGGCAATAGTGTTTATGAATTTTTTTTCATTTTTTTTGTTGTTGTTGTTGATTCAGTTATTCCATTTAATAAAATATTTTTAGGAAAAGTAAAATTATAACAAAATGACTTACCGGATTTTAACTATCCTTTTTGTTTCTAACTGATGATGCGGGAACTTGATTTATGACGCAAGGAAAAGCTGAATTATATAAATATAATGTGATAAAATAGAGACTCGATTATCCCCAGCACTATAATGCAAACTTCCACAATAACAAAAAGGACATTCGCCGACGCCGCGCCGTGTATATCCTTCAATTTTTTCCTTTTTATTTTATTCTGATAAAAATTTCTCTGCACTACTAGGAAATCAGGGAAAACTCTATAACACTCTGTTTTTTGCACTTTCACGAAAAATTCCTACGAAAGGGATTTTTATTTTTTCATTAATACTGAATATTCTCCCGCTGTATGAGCACAGGCAACTCGGGCGTATACGTGATTTTTAATGAACAGCATAGAAACAACTGACTTCTTTCATATATTTGAAAGGAGTTAAAAGACATTCGTGTTAAATATTTCATTTGGTGGAAAAAAAAGCTTTTCTCATTTTGAATTGGTTTAAAAATTCTAAGAGAATCCTGCTGCGCAGGTCCTTGATTTTTGTGTTTTGTAAATTCTAAGAAGGAGAGAATCAAAACAAAGTAAAGAAATGATTTTTTTTTAGAACTACTCACGTGTTTTCTTCGTTTTTTTTTCTTCTGTATGCAACAACAAAAATGTAAACAAATATATTTTAATATTTTTTTTTGAATGTTTGTTTCTCTTTTAATATTTTTTCATTATAGGTTTTATGATGTTTCAAGTCATGTTATTATTTGAAGGCAGCTGAAAATAGAGAAACTTATGTTTATAGAATTTGAAATCTATTTATATCTATTGATGATGTTTTGGGTTGTTGTTTGATAAAAAGGGGCGGAAATAATAACAAGAGGATATCTTTGAAAATAAAATAAAAACATCCTTTCCTAGAAGGATTTGTTTTGAAAAGAAAGCAATATTTTAGGGTTATCTTATATGGCTCGATTGAAAATTAAATTCTTTTTTTTATTTTTATTTTTTTTCAGGGAAACTTTTTTTTTAGATTTTACGAATCACAAAGAAAGTTTGTTTACTTTTTGGCTTAAAGTATTTTTTTTTCTTTTTATTTCTAAATTTAGAATTTTATCAGATTTTATTTGATTCTTATTTTAAGAAAAATCCTAAAATAATTTAAAAAAAACATTTTTTTCCTAGAAAATGTATTTTTCCTGATACAATGTACCTATACATATTTTTTCGATTATTACGTAGCATAAAGATAAGAGTGGCCTAGAAGAAAAAACCATGGGCGTCTGTTTTGCTATTTTATTTTATTTTATTTTATTTTATTTTATTTTATTTTATTTTATTTTATTTTATTTTATTTTATTTTATTTTATTTTATTTTATTTTATTTTATTTTATTTTATTTTATTTTATTTTATTTTATTTTATTTTATTTTATTTTATTTTATTTTATTTTATTTTATTTTATTTTATTTTATTTTATTTTATTTTATTTTATTTTATTTTATTTTATTTTATTTTATTTTATTTTATTTTATTTTATTTTATTTTTTTTTATTTTATTTTATTTTATTTTATTTTATTTTATTTTATTTTATTTTATTTTATTTTATTTTATTTTATTTTATTTTATTTTATTTTATTTTATTTTATTTTATTTTTTTTTATTTTATTTTATTTTATTTTATTTTATTTTATTTTATTTTATTTTATTTTATTTTATTTTATTTTATTTTATTTTATTTTATTTTATTTTATTTTATTTTATTTTATTTTATTTTATTTTATTTTATTTTATTTATATTATTTTATATTATTTTTAGGTTAAGTGATATGTAGATTAAAGCTAGTACCCGCATAATATAGAAATTCTTGAAAGCGTTTTCAAGAATTTTATTATTTGTTTTAACCGCTTTTTAACATTTAAAACGTTATTTTTATACTAAAATTTTTATTTGTTCAAAATATTTAAGACAGTGTAAAAAAACACGTAAAACACTTAATATCAAAAAAATCAACCAAACTGTCCTCGAAATATAAAATTTTTAAACCATTTTTAAAAAATTTATTTCTAACTTCTAAAATGCTCTATATTCTTTAAAAAAATCTGTGTTCATATAATATTAATTTTCTTGAAATAATTGCATTGAGAGTTTTTGTTAAGAATAGGTTAACAATTTTTTTAATTATCAAACATGATGACAAAAGTATATCGACGAATCATTGAGAATCAGAATCAAACACAATAAATATAAGCTAACTACATTATTGACTGTTATTTTTTCTTACAACTTAGAGGAAATCATTTTGATGATTAATTTAATTAGTTGTTAAAAATCACATCAATCAATCGTATCAATTTTTAACCAATTCTCTCGTACCTAGTGGATTATGTCGAGGCATACAAATGCACAAAAAAAAAAAAATAATAAAATAAAATAAATAATTAAAAAATCAAGCTGAATATTTTCACTCACACATCCACACCTGTTGTCTGTTTCTGACTTATAAGACTGGATATATCTGTCTGAAAATTCCAATTAAACTCTTGCTCATGCACCACAGCTGGATGTCTTTATAAACATAAACAATATACCCATCAATTTTTTTTTTTCGTATCTTCTCTGGAAAGGTGAATTTATTATGAACGATGCAAGAAGCAACAACAAAAACAGCCTTAAATTAATACCTGTAACACTATGAGAAAAAAAAACACACCCACAACCTCTTCGGGATCCTTTAAACACTTTCAATTCAACAAACCCAAAACCCACAAATGAACCCATCACACCCGCTGCCGTTCTGGAGTATTTTAATTTTATGAATAATGTTTGGAGATTTTTTGTTGTTTTTTTTATTTTTTGCTGTTTCTGTGTCAGAAACTTTATCCGCAGAAGGATAAAGTTTTATAATAAAAAAATATTTGTTGGTTGTCGTATATTTTCAGTAAAAAAAAATGTATATGGAAGGATTTTGCTAAAAAAATATGCAATCTTTACTTTTCATTTTAAAATATATATGAATCCAAAGTTCATATCAGTTTCGAACTACTTCAAAAGTGCATTTGACTGTTTGAGGACTTGGGACACAAAAACTGATTTTCACAGAGTTTTCTTTCTTTAAGAAGATAAGCAGAAAAAAAGGGATAAATTTATGAACTTTAGAACAAACAAAAAAATACAAAAACAAGAATGGTATTAGGGAAAAAAATAAAAAAAAAAATTACATTTAGTTAAATGCATTAACATTGCTCAAACAAGCTTAACAAGAATTTTTGAAATTTCATTTCTCAGAAAACAATTTTTAAAACTTTTATTTTATTTAATTATTAAATAAGTTTTTCAAAACATACATTTTAATTTTAATTAATTTAAAATGTATATTGTAAGAAATATTCTTAGTAATTAAATAAAAGAAATTATTTTCTAAAATCAAGAGATTTAACATTTTTTTTTGGTATTCTTATTTCTTTTTAAATATACATAGGTATCCTCACAACAAGAAGACTGCGCTACAAAATCTTACTAAAAAGTTTGAGCTCAAAACTGAAAATGCCATCTGATGTATTATAGAAATACGAATTTTCAAAAACACTTTTACGGTTTATTTCAAAAAATATTTTTTTATATACATAATAGTTTTTTAAGTTGTTAAAGAAAAATAAATATTGTGCCAGTTTGTAATATATGTATAATAAAATGCAAAAACATAATTTTAAAAAATTACTAAACAAAAATCGAAGAAAATGTTTTTTAGATTTTGATATGCAGTAACACTAAGATTATATAGGACCCTTTTAAAAAAAAACTGTATTACTATTCGTCTAACCAAAAAATCGAAAACCTAAAATCCAGTATCGATAATAACGATTTTTTGAAAAATAATTTCCAATTAAAGAGTTTTAATTATTTAGAAAACCCGTTTTCTTTCTATTTTTACGAATCCCAAAAAATAGTCGCAAGTAAGAAAGTGGCTTCTTGAATTAAAATTTCCCTTGAAATTAAAATTACATTTGCAATTCAGAACATATTAATCACAAATCACTTGTCAGCTGTCAGCTGTCAAATTTATTGTAATTTGAAACAGTGTTGATAATTTAAGAAACCAAATCCCAATATAAAACATTTTTCTTCACCGTTATTTAAATGTTTCTTTCTTAATTTATGCATTTTTTTGTACGAATTCATTAATCAAACATTTAAAACTACCTTCATGGGTTTTTCATCAAGTCTTTAAGGTAGATATGGTAAGACGCTTATAACGTTTATTCAAAAAAAAAGGGAAAATAAATCCCCTAAAGGTTTAAAAATATCTCCAGTAATCAATCGCCTTGTCACAACAATGTATTTCATTATCCGTAAATAAAAACATTCACAATGGAAATCTCCTTTTTCACTTCAGGGTCGCCAATAAAAATGATGATACAACAAAAAAAGAAGAAAAGAGTAAGGATATAATCGAAACTGAAACTTTATTGAATTAGTTGAAATCCCAGATGATGCCATGGCTTTTTTTTTATTGCGGACATATAATCCTGCGTGAGTTGGTTGAAGTATCCTTATTCGGTTTTTATCCTTTAAGCCTTTATTATGTATGTATGTGTTCTGAAAACTCTATAGATATGTTTTTTTTTTTTGAGGAGTCTTATACAACGTCAATCGTTTGAACTGACCATTGGCCTTTTCCAGAGGAATTGATTTAGGATTCTTTCTAAACGACCGACACCTTGTGCAACAAGTGGTGCGCACCAATAAAAGAAAAAAACCCTAACATTTTTTTTTTTTCAATTTTATTTTCATTTTGCTGAGAGAAAATATTATTTTTTTGGGAGATGGATTTTATATAAATCCAGACAGTGAATTATCAACTCATAGTGTGATGATTCGACTCAATTTATTTTTATTGTATTTGGCAAGGATCTGGGGTATAAGAATTTTATGGACTACGAATACGGTTTGAAATATGCTGGATTTAACAACAACTATAGAGGTAACTCATAAAATAACAAATAAAAAGAAGATTTTTCAAAATCAAATATTTCTGTTGTTTTTTTTTTTTGTGAAACATGTGTCCTTTACACGGTAGGGGAGTAAGGTTTTTTTTTGTTTTGGTCCTTTTTTAATAAAATAATATCATCCTCCAAAGAAAAAGAAAGAAGCAAATATTTTGGAATTATTGATTCAATATTTTTTTAATAAATCCTTTTTGTTCATTTATCATATTCTTGAAAAATAGTTTTTTCCTTTTTAAGGGGGTATTTTATGAGAAATTCTGAGAGAGTAATAATTTAAATTGGGAAGGGAGGTACCAGGTGCACGAACTATATTTTTTATCTTGTAGATAGACTATCTACAGTACATATAGAATCAGATAGATAGATGGACATTAGCAAATAGTTGCGTCAAGTTTTAGAGGATATTTTTGGTATTTTTATTTTAATCAAAAAAAAAATAAAAATTGTATGAAGGCCAATTTTACAATTTTTTTTATATCTAAGGAGAAATAAGAATTTTTAATTTTTTACAAAAAACTCATGACAAACCAAAAAATAATAATTATGGCCCCTATTCTAGTTCAATGATGATAAAATGAAATGATAATTTATTTTGTTGATTTTCGTTGCACACAAAATTTGTTATGATAATTACCATTCTGTCTGATATCTGATTCTGACAGAAGTTTCCACATTTACAAAGAACTAGAATCGCAAAATTAAGACTTATCATTGAACAAAACTTTTCATCGCATTTATCATAGAACCGGAATAGCTACAAAACAGAACTTTTAGTTTTTCATCTTAATTTTTTCTTCTTGCAGAGTTCTCGAAAACCATTTGTTTTTTTTTTTTTGTTGGAAGAAACATCAATATATGTAATAATTGGAGTTTGGAAAATCTACACATGTTTTCTAAAATAGGTTATACTCATCCTCCATACATATGTACTTCAATATTCCCTGTTTGCCAATTAGGTAACATAAGTGATTGGAAATTCCGACAAGCATTTCATTACCACTTAATTAGCACTGATGCATGTCAACTGATAGACAGAGTATAGTTAGGTTTGATGATAATTGACATGCAAAGTGCCACTGAATTTGCAACAGTGATTGAATTAATTAGTTACATAACCATAGAAGCAATGTATAGAGATCATCAATGAAGTGTGCGGTTAACAGTGACATTGTACATACTATAGAAGCTGTTAATTTGATATAATATGCGCTCAATCTAACGGACACATATGAGATTTTTATTTTTTTTTTAATGACTTTAAAGAGTTTACATTTGATATTAATTAATTAACCTTGATATTGTTTGGTGTATAGTATAAATATGAAAACTCCATTTTGCATTTTTTAAGTAAATTAATTTTATTTTCTATGAATCTATTATTTTAAACTCAATGGGGCATATTCTTAGTCATCTGACAAGTTGTTTCTTTGTCTCTTCTAAGCTAACCTGGGAGTTTATGTTATTCATAGACAATTAAGACCCGGGTCCAAAAGATAAACTGGAGTTCAATCCTTAAAAACGGTTGACTCTTTGACTAAGTTGTTTTTTTCTATCTGTCAAAAAATGGATTGGATTTCAATGGTTTGACAGGCAATAGTACTAAAATTGTAGTAGAACTCTGTTTTTAGCTATACAGAGCTGCCAAATTCCTTATCAATAGCAGCTGTTTCTAACCTAGTGTTAACCTTAGACTCGAAGCCAGTTGGACTCGGTTCTAAAGTTTGACTATGAATATACCCCAATGCATTTGTGCAACAAATTTGAATTAAATCGGTCTAACCGCTTATTCAGTATTCGAAAGTGACCAAGTCAATAAAATAGCAAATCGCACTATCAAAAGTTTTGAAAATGTGGTGTTCAACAAATTGTGTATTGATAATATTTAAATTTGATTTTTGTTTGTAGTAAATTTTCCAAAATATTTACGACATCAAATTTCATTCCCTTGAGTTCCAATGAATTTAATTTTTTCCCTCAAGTTTTTTTTTTTTTTTGAATTTTTATAATCCATTTTGTCCATAGTTTGAAAAACAAATTTCAAATACGTTTTCAATAATTTTGCTTTATTATTAAGCACACCAAATTGTATTCCATTCTGAGTTTGATTTTCTTAACATAAAATGAAAATTTAAAATTTAATTATTGACACAATTGGTGAAAATATGGATCGAAAATGGTGTAGGTACCTATAAGTGGTTAATGCACATTCTGGAATAATGTTAAGGTCCTCTACGTTATTCCACTAAATTTGAAGTTAAAAAAATCAGGATCAACTTCCAAAAACAACAAACACAAAAATTCCCCCTCACAAGTATTTTTTGTCAACAGAGCCCTCTACTGGTTTTCATACCTCATCAATTTAGCAAAGCCTTAAAAATGGCATGCCGCATGCCCTCAAATCTTTACAGCAAATCAATTGTGCCACTTTGCCAAAGCTCGAATTAGGTATGCTTTTGATCACATCACGAGTCATTTAACGACAACCAAAGGAAATTCTTTTCCATCGAGGAGCCGAACTTTTTTATTAATACTGCCAACTTTGCCATATTATTTCGGCAGCGCGTTGAGTTCATTAAGTTTTTTTTTTCTTCCCACTTAAAAGCCTATTTTGTTTTTGCTCCCATTGGCATTAACACCTCTGCGTCCGCATTCCCAGTGGAAGACAATTCGAATTCATGGAAGAAAAAAAAAATTGATTTTCAATGAACTCACTTTGACGCAGAGCTGATGCTTCTAAGCTTGGTGTTAATGGGTACTTAGAGATACTTATAATTTCCCATGAGTGCGTGAAATATGGAAAACTTTGTTCGATTGGGTAGAAAATTAATATAAGGTAGGTACGTTACGTATCCATTTGATTCTATTTTACGTAAATACCAGCTATAGAAATGTTTTCCTAAAAAAGCCTCTTTTGTTCGAAGTGGATGGCTTTCAAGAGTATACCGGATGTTGATTTTATCTCCCATATATGTACGAAGGTAGAAAGCCATGCCAAGACTATGACAATAAGGGATAATGCAACCATTTCGATATAACTGATCTAACAGAGATAAAGATTAAATAAAATAATCCCAAAGTTAACTAAAATGGTTTCTAGGAAATTCGAGATTCAAACTTTGCATTTGAGTATTTTACAAAAAAAAAAAAACGAAGGACGAATCATTATAGAAAGGTAAGAATGATTTTCTTTTTTTTTGTTAAGATATTATAATACTTAAGATATATGGATGAATAAGGATTTATTCTGAAAGGATATACATTTTTATAGGGAAAAGTATTGGTTTCGAGTGCAATAAATCAAAAAATAAGGACGAAATTTCCAACGAATAAAAAAAAGGTAAAGGTAAAACGTATTTGTCCTATGTTGGATCACATCTTTAGTTTAAGAAAAAACAATAAATTTTATTAATACATAACATAATACTGTTAGTTAAATTTCAAACACACCGTTTTTGAGAAAATTGAAAATAAAAAAAAAAATTTTCTATGAGAGTGCTTGCAGCTCCCTCTATTGGAGGAAAAAACATTCTAACAAAAGACAGTAAATATTGATGAATTAGTGATGAATTTTGTTTTAATTTGCGAAGTCATTTTTGAAAAGAAAAAAAAACATTTTAAAAATAAAATGAAATCGACGACTGGATCGCACGAACTTGCTCCATTCATTAAAAATACGAAACAAATTCGTTGCAGTAGTTTTTCAAAAAATCATTTTGAATATAAAACTTTCAGTATTATAGTACTTAAATTTTTTTTGTTTTTTTGATGTTTATTATTTAATTTTATAAAGAACGTTTTTTGTAGAAAAAAATTCGTCATATCGCTTATGAGAAAATCCGTACGTCTACTATTTCTGACCTAGTTTAATAAATCCAAGTTGGATTAAATGTAAAAATATATGAAAATGACTAGAAACAATCTACAAATAAAAAGAAGTTATCACAGTTTTAAACTCTAATCTGGCGAAACTTAAAAAAAATGTTTACTCTACTAGTTGCATGTGAAATAACCAAAGAACCAATTTATACGCCTCAGTTGAACCCTTTATATTTTTTTCATTTTTTTTATAAAAAAAATAGGTTTCGATTTTCGTCTCTATTTATTTTAGGATTTTTGGCTGTCATGTTCTGATATCGACCGGGATAGCTACAATGACTGCAAATTTGCTGTCATTAAGATGTTTGCTTAGGATAAGACCAACTACTTGTGAGATATTTATATAAAATCAGCAAATGGGCATCAGAAGCTGGCACTTATTTTTTTTATATCTGTAAGAATTCTTTAAACAATCTATCAAACTTGAAATGTTGAAGGGGTTCAAGTTTTTCTGATATGGATAAAGAATAAATAAAACCTTAAAAGGGTATTTTTTTACCCCAAATTAAATGAAATGACCAAATGTTTGTTTAATATTTTTTTATTTGTCTAGGCTAAGCATTAAAAAGATATTCTAAAATGTTAGCACTTAGTCGAATGGATGTGAAATATTTAAGTCGGCGAGGAGGTCAAGTCATCTCATTTCACTGGTCAAAAAATAAAAACGAAACCTCGAAAATAATGCGTAAGAGCTCAAGAACTGTTGTTAATGATAAGTTTAGTTTTTTTTTAGATTTGAATTTGAAATAAAATACCTTTGAATTTTCTTTCTTAAATCCAATTTTGTTTTTAATTTATTAAAATTAAATAAACTGTTTTTGAGGAAATTAAAAAATATCACTCAAAAATCATAACATTTTTTAATGTACAGACCTTATCTATTTATTAGAAATTTAAAAAGAAAAAAATAGGTCCTTAATAACGATTTTTTAAAAATATTTCTTAAGAAATTATTCGAATCGTTACTAACATTTTTGAGATACATAACGATATGACAAAAGATGTAACATTATTTTTGGAACATAAAAACCTTGCGTCCAAAGTTTTGAAAAAATATTGAATGTTGTGTTTTAAAACTGACAATTTTTGAATGGTTTTCATTTTACTGGAAAGACCACCAAGAGTCTTTAATTTTGAAATTTTTGAATTGTAAAAATGTACAAAACATTTATAAAAAGAATAAATCCATTTTTTGAATTGCATTGAATTGACTCTCGTTAATTTTCGGCTCAAGGTTGCTGGAAACTCCATGGTGCGTTATGGACTATCAACTTCCTGATTTTGAATCATATTACTTTACCACAATCTTAATTGAATGAGATATTGCAATCTCCTCAATTCAAATGCAACCTGAAATTTAACTATCATCTTTTAACAAACTTAAATTTACTGATTTCCCTCAAGCAATTTTCAAATTTTTATAACTTTAACACGAAACACTTGGAGCACAAACATCTCAGGGAAACCATCCAACAAATTTTAGGAAATTGATAAATTTTCCCCATAAGAATTTCACCCTTTCCTTGAACATGCATGTAGGTATGATCTCGCCTAGATGTATGTATGGTGAAGGATACCCTTACCCATTCTCTTATCCTACCTATGCATCAGCATTGACTAATTAATGGTCGTATCAAAAGTTAATTTACCATCCTGTCTGGCTCCTCGATATCCTTGTTCGCAAATGTCATAAATATCAGCCATTTTGTCTGACATTCGCACAATGCTCCACTCATGCTCCACCACACCGACTCCACGTAACATGTGTGCAAAATAAATTTTGGTCTTCTGGGCACTCCTCGGTGAATTGGTTGGAAGTTGTGTGAGTTATTAAAAAAGTTCCAGTACACCGCATTTCACAACACAATACAGGACAGTACAATATTCCATTATATGTATGTCCTACAGGAAGGTTGCAGGGGAGGGCTGACTTTTGAAATATTCACCAAGCCAAATTCCCAATAGTTACACGTCATACCATGAATCAAACGTATGTATGATGTATGCTCCTGCTGGTACGGCTGTATCCTCCGAATTGGCTGAAATTTTCCAATTGTAGGCTTTTGTTGTCTTCTATTCAGTATTTGCTGAGTTGGCATGTCTGTTGTTCAAAAATTCGTACCTCCATAGTGGTCAATGGACACTGCCCTGTTTTAAAGTAGATAACAAACTTTTGTCCTTGAGCCTTGAGTGCATATAGATTCATATTCATTGGGACTCCAGGGGGTTATTTTTTTTTTTGTTAAAATTGAAAATCGAACCTTTTGTTTGAATCAATTAGGGACGCAAACTTTTTTTTTGTTTATAGACAGACATTTTTTAAGGACTCACTTCTGTTAGCAGGGGAATTGTATATATCGTCTACCTTTTTAATCGAATTTGAAAACTGAGAATGCACCTACAGAATAATTCTTTGTTCGATCCCAAAATATATGTATGTCCAAAGTGTACCTATATCCAGGGCCAGTGCCAAGGACAAAAATGCCAGAAAAACGTGCTCTTCTTGAAATAAGAAAGTTATTTATGAACTATATGAACCATGAACACGAAGAAACGATTCCATTTTCAAAAGACGTGTTTTTTTTTTTGTTCGTTCTATAATTTGAATGAAACACCAAGTTTATTTTTCCCAAGAATTTTTACATATATTCAAGAAAAAGTTTACATCAAGTCACTTCATTACAATTAGGAGTGGTTGGAGGTAGAGAGGAGGCATTTTCTTTTATGGTTCAATGTGATGATGAATATTAATGGAATATGGTAAATAATTGGTATTTTTATGTCTATACAGTTACTGCGTTTTTGAATCCAATGTGCAAGAAAGTTTACCCAATAATTAGGTAAATTTTCTAGAAAAAAAATTGAAGAAATAAAAACAAATTAAACAGAAACTTTATTTCAAAAGTTTTATTTACATATATTATTTGAATTTAAGATTTCCTCCATCAACTCATCTGGAAATATGTTGACTTTTTAATGTTGGTTTATTATTTCTGTAAAACATACTATAAAAACAATCTTTCTGCCGCCCCTCATTAAAGAAAAACTTAATAATCAAAAATCAAATATACGGCCTTAAGAACAGGGGACAGACAGATGATCAAACAGAATTCCGGAATCCAATTTTTATCAACTTTCACACCATCATACCAGTACTACACCAGTCCACACTAGACCAACCCAGTTCATACCGAAGGACAACTCATAGCAAGTGATAGTTTGCAAAATGCACCCAACTTTACACCTAGGGGGGTTGCTGGGTGAGCATGGACCTCATGAAGTTTGACTCAGTGGTACCTAGGTACATTATAATTTTTGAAAATTTTCATTAAGCTACCAATTTTCTTAAATAGAAGTTCAGAACTTCCTACCCCTTTCTACATGGTTGTCAACACTTCTCAAAATCTAAATTTTTAGCAAAACTTATTTGTCAGATTCTTTTTTTTTTAATTCGTCATATTTTTTCAACTATTTTATTTTAGGTAGAATTGATTTTGTTTTTGTTTTTTTCATTTTTTTTCACCTTTTTATTTCGGTTTATTTAACAAATTCATTAAAATTAAAATAATTACAGAAAAAATATACGTGGGTACAAAATAAATGTTAATAATTGTCTATTGTGAACTCAATTGTTTGACAACGAAAAGAGAGGTAGAGGTGGGTTAAAAAGTTGATAAAATGGTTAGGTAGTTCACGCTAGTGCTACTAGACCATTAGGTGGTGCCAAATTCATCCTGCATGAAAAATACATAACTTCATCCATAAGAACATTAAGAATATAAAAAATCTCAACTATTCCTGTATGCGTGCTATCACAGGAATGGAGGAGAACTACAATTTCATGCCGAATCCGAACGAAAAGTTATACTCTTGCAAAATTTGTCTTATCCATTGAAAAAAATTGGGACATATTCATAGTCATCTGACAAGTTGTTTCTTTGTCTCTTTTAAATTAACCTGGAGTTTATGTTATTCATAGACAATTTAAACCCAGGTTCAAAAGCTAAACTGGAGCTCAATCCTTAAGAACGGTTGACTATTTGACTAATTTGTTTTTTTTTTTCTATCTGTCAAAAAATGGATTGGATCTCAATGGATTGACAAGCAATAGTACTAAAATTGTAGTGGAATTCTGTTTTTTACTAAACAGAGCTGCCAAATTCTTTCTAACCTGAGTATTAACCTTAGACTCGAGGCCAGTTGGACTCAGTTCTAAAGTTTGACTATGAATATGCCCCATTGTTTTTAGATACAAGAGGCTAATAAAATCAAACCCAGGCCACCGGCTACTATAAGGAATACAGGGATGTGAAATATTTTTAACTATTAATTTTATTTTCTATTTCTCAGCATACTATTTTCCTTTAATTACCTATATACTGTCGTTCCATTAATATCAATCAAAATTAATTTGACTCTTTAAATGTGCAAATTATTATATACTCCCTCTTAAAATCAATAAAACCCGCATTTGAGAGTGTCAATCCACTCAATCTATATTTACTCAAACCATTTTGTATGTCATTTCAGTTCGTTTAAAGTCTCAAATCACAAAGTGTTAGTAGATACGTTCTATATTCTAACACTCTTATGTCTATCAATAAAAGTATGTTTTTTTCTCTCTCTTTCTTAGACTTCGTCTTGGTCTTGTTTTTTTTTTTTTTTTTTTGTTTCTTGTACATGAAAACAAATAAATGTGACATGGTAGTGCCATTACCCAACACACTCATGGGAAACGTTTTATCTGTAATTGAATTTCAACTTCTTTCAAGAAATAAAAAAAAAAAAGGAGGTAGGTATAGGATGAAAGACGAAAGACTAAACAAGGACGAGAGTAGACTGTTGTAGGTATGTGCTATGCTCGTAGAATTGAAATTACGTGAGCAAACACTACATTTATTTTATACATGAAGTTTTTTTTTTCGTTCTGTTTATTTATTGCCACCAATTACACACCAACTTCTTGTTGCACTCTTATTGATGCTGGCTATCCATTTAACCGGAAAGCTCAACGTTTCTTATAACAACCGACCAACCGGAATATACAACACACCACAGGAACTATACGCTGAGGTATGTACGAGCATACCTAGGGAACGGGAGTCCTGCAGAAAGCTCGGGAGTGCAAATTGTGTTTTATTTTTTATTTTTATTCCTTCGGCATTCCCGAAGTGAGAACATAAAATCCAATTATAAAAAAATTATAACTTTATTTGTGTCTGATTTGTCGACTTTTTAAAGAGAAACTCTTACAAGGTCCTGATGTAAGGTTAAAGAGAAGTAATTTAAAAAACAAATAACTACACGAGTTTTGTGCGATATCATTTTATGATGTCAATTGAATACAGATATAGAAAATAAATTTAAACAGTTTAAAGATACAAATTTTCAAAGTCCTCTTCTTTCATCTACAAATATTTGCAGACAAAAAAAAAAACTTCAATTTTAATCTCTCTGTCTCTAAAAGAGATATAGAACTCACGAAACTTTGAAAGCAAACAAAAATCAATATACCTAGCTGCTTTCTACTTTTTGGCTAACTTCAACAAGAAAAGTCAACAAAAACCCATTTTTTTTTTGTTTTTCCTTTAAACTTTTGGTTCTCACTTAAACTAGATCAACCATCATGATGTTGACTTTTCGACCGGTTTTCAGTTTTCCAAAACCCAGCTGCAACTTATATTACTGTTTCCCATCATCATAGTTTTCTTGTATAGCGTGTTCTATACTTGGAATAAAGTTTTAAAGTAATTAAATTATAAAAGTCTATCTAACTCTTTCGAGGTATCTGCGAAGTTTCATTTATTAATTTGAATAACAAACAGCCTTAGGATGAGACATGAAAATATATATCTTCTATATACATAGAAAATCGTATTCTATCCTAGAAACTCCTTTTTTGAGTTTATCCAACTATTAGTCGTCTATGATGGGGAGCTGTTAAGAAAAGATATTATTTCGAGACATAAATTAAATTCTATTGATTTAGTTTCAGTACTTATTTCAAAACATTAAATCTCTACAGTTAAATGTTGTCCTTGAAAATAAAAAACAATTGGGATTTAATTCTTTGAATAGAATAAAATAAAATCTCTAGATTTTAATTAAATTTGACAAACCGAAAATGGTATTGCAAGGACGATGAAAGTGAATTCTTTAAATCTGTCTAGCTGTTGTCTAAGAAGCGTTTGTAAATTTTAAACTTCTTGGTCTTGCAAGTTGTTATTATTATTATTTACTGTTACTATTTGAAGATTAGGGGACTAGGGAACTAGGTAAATCTTGTTCAAATAAAGGGTGTTTTGTTAGAGCTATAGGTATTTGCAATGGCAACCATTTTAACAGCTGTTAAGTGATTTGTATTTAGTTTAGTTTGGTAGGTAGGTAGTTAGAAATGGCGATCTCGAGGCAACCTGTGATCGAGGCAACCTGTGATCCAAATAGCGCAGCAGTCCGCCGTTTTGATACCATAACTCATTTGACCTATGATAGAAAGTGAATGATTTACAGAGAAGCTTCACAGCGGAGTATGTTGGAGCCATTTTGTCGCAGAAAAAAGATCAGATCTCTGAACTTCGTCTCAGCTAGCTCGTCGAGTTCGTGAAAGAATGCTTTACCAAAGGATTGCTTTGCCAAATCAGGACAATTGCAGAGGAATTACCGTTTCCCTTTCGCGTTGGTCACTATACAACTACGACAAAACGTATTGTGAGAAATGCCTAACTTCTTTGCATGAACTCCTAAAGGCCAATGTCCGGTACATACCGCAACAACCCTGGCTATGTCTTGCTTGGGCCTGCATAGAAGATCGTTTGTAGGGGTTTTATTATAGGTGGGCCATATCTTCCTAGATATAATGCAATTGGGGAAATCGCTCCACCTTCGATTTGATTCAGTTTGATAGATAGAAAAGATTTTCCCCTTCATAGCATCACCAAGAGGAATGTTGACCATTTCCACAAGTGAGCTATGAAGGGCTGATTCCTGCCTGGCTAGCTCGTCACCCCGTTCATTTCCCTCGATAGCACTATGGCCTGGAACCCAGATCAGGGTGACAACGAGGTTAATGTTGAGGCTCGCAAGCTCACACAAGCGACATTGCTGGACCAATTTAGATGACGATGTGGCCGAATTAATGGCTTTGACAGCTGCCTGAATGTCTGTGAAGATAGCCGCATTTCGGTTTTGGTTTAGGCTTTGATTAAGTATCTTACATGCCTCCCTTATTGCTAGCAGTTCAGCCTGAAAAACGCTAGCAAAGTCAGGAAGCCTAAAGGATTTAGTTACTTTTAGGGACTCAGAAAAGATCCCAGAACCAACACCACACTCCATCTTTGAGCCGTCCGTAAAGATGGATAGTTTGGTATTTCAACATGAATACACTGACGCCTGAACAACGCTTCCAAGTTCTGCAAATTTATCCCGATAGAGAATTTTGCTTAGCGGCGAAGCTCACTTTTGATTAAATGGTGGTGAATAACGATGCTCGCCAGTCAATCTTAACCTCTATGGAGCTATAATAACTGACTTCGTCGTTCTTCAATTGAACAGTTGTGGTTTCAGCAAGATGGCGCCATATGTCATTAAACTATTGAAGGAAACGTTTCGGAACCAAGAATAAATTTTGAAAGGTAGATATGGGTTTATAGGCATCACTGTCGTTAATTGATCGGGTTTTCGGAGGACAATGTGACTATGACTATGAATATAAGAAAGCGCTTTCTTATATTCATATCACTGTCGTTGCTTCACCTTTTCCCTCCAAATAAAAACTGCATTTACCACTTAAGTTACTTTTCTATTATTTTAATTTTTCATTTCGAGTGTTTCCAAAATGTAGCTTACATTAAATTATGTTAATGCTAGCTGTGTAAAAGCCAACAATGATACTGTATAAATTTTTATTTGGATTGTTAGCTTTTTCCATATAAAAGTTAATTAAGAAATGAAGTAGTTTTCCCTTATGGCCACTTTCCACCAGCTAAACATTAAAGTCAAACGAAGCGTAAAATAACCACTTGAAAAACCAACAAGTATTATACCTTTTAACCTGCATCATTATAAAGTCTAGCTAACTCGACCATAAACTTCCCAACCTAAAATTAGATTTGAAATGATAATTTCTACGGACAAAAACGACACCCAGAACAATAAAGACACAATTAAAATCCCTGAAACCGAAAGTGTGCAAAAAAAAAAAAAACTTCAGTGCATGATGCATTACCAACTAGAAATTTACGTTTTTGTTCAACTACTCTCTTGATGGGAAAACTTAATTTTTTTTTTGTGGTTGTAAAGCAAATGTTGGCTTAAACGTTTTGTTGGAAATTTTTTCAAACTTGCTTGCCACAACACAAGTCATTATAAAAAGACTTGGTCCCTGCATAAGGACACTTTTAATTTTTTTTTGTTTTCTATTCATATTCATAATTTTTACTTTTTTTTTATTTCCTGGAAAAATATGTTTTGTTGGTAAGGATGTTGGGTTAGGATGAAGACAAAATGACCATCGGAGCAAATTGGCTTGCTTTCATGCTTCTATTCTATAGTTCAACACTTTCTGATGGGGGTAATTAATTTCTATTCATGTTAAAGTTGAGAGTTGATTTTTTTTTTAAATTTTATTTTGTAATGTTTGTAAATTACTACCAGAAAGATGTGAAAGTTTTGAGATTTTAATACAATTTACGAACAGGTAAGTTTGTGAATACCTAAATACAAACTTTTGTGTTTTTAATGACTACTCTTATATCTTTTGCAAAAGAAAAACAGGAAATAAGACAGTTTAAATTTGTTGTAAATAAAAATACATTGTTGAAGGTTTCTTAGGATGGAGTAAGTGACCAGGATATAAAAATTTCCTTTACGAAGAAAAATAACAAACTCTTATAAAATTCAATTTTTTTAAATGTAGGTTAAGGCAAAAAATCATGAAAGCCCAACAGTTAGCATAGGCGTGACTTATTTTGCACAGATATGTAAGAAGCGTGATGAAAAAATTCAAAACATACACAAAAAACGTTTTTGAGACAATGGTCACACTGGTTACTTCTTTATATTTTTGGTATACCTCGAAAATTAAGTCAAATTTGAGAAACCAAAGACTTTTTGTTGAGAACTAATTTTTCTATCAAAAAAAAAAAGAATTTCAACAAATACTAATACAACATCAACAAAAATTTCAAAATGTATAATTTTTGACTTTTGCCCTGATTTTTGGAAATTTTATTTGCCTAAGTATTTTTGTTAAATTTTGATAGAAAAACCAATTCTCTATAAAAAGTCTCCGAAGTTAAATTCAAAAATTATTAAAAAGTGACCGGTGTGACCATTCTATTAGGAACTCACTCAAAATAGTAAAAAAAAACTCTTGCAAGATTTTTTTCTCTTCCAAAATGTTTTGCACAACATATGTATTAATTTTTTTTAGATCGATTGAAGATTTTCCTAGACTAAAAATGTATATGACTCCACAATTAACTTTTTTTTTGGCTAAGATTTACTTAGACAGTATTTTAATTCAATCCCGACGCAGTACTTCATTTTCATGGGTCATTATCTTTTTTTTTCATTTTATTTTTGAGGTAAAAATAAATTACAAGCACCTATAAACACAAGAACTTAGCTTCTTTACTAAAACAACAACTTTTCTAATTAATGACAAGAACTAACAACTTTGACTTTCTGTAGATTTATTCCAATTGGTGTGAGTTTGGAATAAATAAAATACAGTCGATCCTGGATATCTGGTAATCTAGGCGAAAAAAAAAATAGGTGAAGAAAGCAAGTTCTTTATGATTAATATTTTTGTGTGGGACTAAAGATGCTTAGAAACCAAAATTCGGGGAGTATTTCATTTTTCAAGTTTTCTTATATTGAGCACAGTTAAAAAAAAAATAAAAATGATGACTTTTAGTTCGGTGCAGCTGTGAGCCTTACAGTTCTGAGAATCCATTCCAATTAATTCAGGAAGAAAACGAACAATTTCCATATGTTGATTTTCCTATAAGTGTGTTCCACTGTACAATAAATAGACACAGGTATACATTAAACAAAGACCTTTAATTGCATATACTATTCCCAATCCCAATCCCAATCCCAACTATACGGATTCTGAATAGTTAAAGCATGGCTACAGAACTATATATGTACTTTGTATAAACTTATTCGTACATGGGAATAATTGCAATCATCACTTTGCTCAATAGCTTCGTGTGTATCTTTTGATTCCTAAATCAAAAAGTTACATCAGGTCTGTATTCTTTCTAGCTCTGCACAGAGGTTTATGAAGGTTTACAGAGAATAGAAATAAATTTAACCACTATGGGGATTCTGCAATGTACGAGTATATAGAAAAAAAGGAATATTGGATTAATCTTAATGGGATTTCATGTGGTTTACAAAGAGAGAACGTTGACTAATTGATGTTTTTTTTTGTTTTCTACTGGAAGCATTACATTTATGTGAGAGATTTGTCTTTAAACATTCGTTTCGTAAATCTGATGGTTACTTGGGCTTTTCCAGGATTTCAGATTTTAAAGTTGTCTGCTTTTTGGTGTTTTATTTTCTGAATATAATGGTCTCTTATTTGCTGGACTTCCTGTTATTTCAACGATTTCCGTCAAAAAGGTGACGTATTTTTCAAATGTGACGTAATTTTTTTGAAGCAAAATATTACTTTTTGGATTTTTTCGAGGATTAGAACCAAAAAAAGTTTATGATTTTTTACAATTTGGGACAGCATTTTTTTGTTCAAACTCTACTTTTAGGTGATGTGAATAAAACATACTGTTGGCAAAACTTTGTCGAAAATTAGAAAGAACTTTTTTGTCTACTCCGATTTTGGCTCTAAAAAAAATTAAAAAAACGAACAAATTCTTTTTTATTTTTTGGGGGTTATGTAGAACAATTATCGAAATAAAAGTTGTATAGGTCTTACGAGTATGTTCAATTTTTTCTAGTTTCCTAAAATATGGATTTTTTGATTCGTCGTCAAGGTTTGTCTCTCCCCTTTTTGAAAGCTTTTACATTTTTAAAAACAAAAGGACAAAGCAAGTGAAAATTAAACAAATATAATAATTTCTAATTTCCCAAATGGATTATGAAAATAACATTTTTAACTATTCCCAATGTAGCTAAAAAATTCTAAGTTTGATCGATATTTATTTATCATATAGATACCGATAAGGAAGACAAAAATTGTCAAAAACTAAAATTCGTCAACCAAAAAAAGTTTTGTAGAAAAAATTGTATAACTACAAAAATTAATGTTTTCAAGAAAAATTTAAAAAAATACTGGAATAATATTGGTTTCCAAAAATCGAAAACAAACTGTCAAAAAAGAAAAATCGCCGAAAAAATTTAATATCTAAAATCAAAAAAAAAATCTTCAATGAAATGAGTTGAAATTTTTCTGAACCCCCTAGAGATTAAATTATTCAATAATTCTATCGTTCAATAAATAAGTCAGTGTTGTGAGTATTCAAACTTATTATGTACTATGGCTGAATTTAGGAAATATGAAGTTGTTTTTTATATTCCACATTGCGAGGACCCTGTCCATCGGTCTGAATGGATAAACAAATTATCCTAGTTTTCTAATTATTTATTTCTTCGTTATTCTTTATAAAACTAAGTTCAAAATATACCTATCGAACTGTTGTTATTATTTCTTGAAAATAATTAAGTCTGCATTTTTTGCTTATTGATTTGTGACCATATCTAGGTTAAATCAAGATAAAAAAATTATATTTCCTATTTGCTTTGTTTAATAAAAAAAAATATTATGTTGGTGTAAAGTTTTGCATTTGGTTTAATTTTATCCGATTATATCATATCGATAAAATAATCTCACCAAAAAATCTTAAAAACAAAAAAGAAACGAAAAGAAAAGGAAAAACTTTTCCTTCAAGACCTCATCGTTGAAAGCAGATTTAAATCCTAATATTCCTACTTTCTCTCTGTGTAACTTAAGAGATCAGGAAAATCAATTAAATACTAACCAGAAAACAACAAAATCAAACTTTTCAATCTTCTTAAAGTATCTTGTTAAAGAAAAAAAAAATAAGATAAAACAACACAAAGTGAAATAGTCACAAGGTTAACATTCTTAATTACTTTGTTTCTCTTTGTCGTCCTATAGTTTTATTTCTTTCTTTTTCTTATTTCCCTGAAAAGATTAAAAAGCAACTTTAAAAGTATAGTCCTTTAAGTTTACTGAACTTTATCTTGTTTACCTTTTTCGTTATTTTCTTATTCTTATTTGATTTTGAAAAGAGACAAGGAAGCTATTTTCTCTTACTGCCTACCTATATACTTTATAAGTTTTCACCCTTCTATAGAACTAGATTTAATAATGACTATGACTGTGAGATTTTTGCAGAGAATTTTCTTTAAACAAATTAAATTTTAACTCAAAAGAAATGATAGAAGAACAAAAATTTATTGCAATCCAATTAAGATATAAGATCATGGAAGGAAAAAAAATTGACTTTGACTTTTAATTTGATTTGTTTTTGATCCCTTGTTAAAATAATTGTAGAAAAAAATGCTTGGCCATTGAGATGAGAATATTTAATTCAAAGACATTCAACATGATGAATTCACGCAGTAAATTAAGTGTTTTATTTATTTTTGCTAAAAGATAATGGCTTAAATATTTGGTCCATCAATTTTATGTTGAATTTTGGAAAAAACAAATATATAATCAAAATTTTTTGTCCAATTTTGATTGTATGTCCAAATTTTTGAAAGTTAACACTGTGTTAAAAAATTTAAATAAATTAATTTAATAGTAACAAAGAAGATGTTTGATTCAAGCTTGATTTGATCATTGTGAAGATTGGAATCGAGATAAATTTGCAAAATTTGGAAGCGTTGTCCAGTCGTCAGTCTATTTATGTTGAAATGCCCAACAAAACTACATACAAATAATTTAAGAGGTGTTAAAATGACCGCCAACTAAAAGTTCTATGCCTTTGAAAAAATACTCTTAATCCATTTTTAATTAACTCATCCTGTACCCTTGCTAAGTCAAAAAATAATCTTTTCAATTAACAAGGTTAAATATAAATAATATTCTTATTTACACAAACTGTAATAATAATTTTAACATAAAATATCATTATGAGTTATTAAATTTATATTTTAAGGACAATATTATGAAAATAAATAATACTTGAGTTAAAATCGAAATATTTAAATGAAAATAATTATTTAAACAGATTGCATATATGTATTAATATCCTATAATAATTAAAATAGTCAGCTCCATCAAGCACCATCATATTTATATATTTATTTACATATTTACTTGTCCACATTGCCTACTCGAACACATATGGTACCTACCTACTTTTGTTATTTGCATTTTTTTGTTTACAATTTATTTCACTTGCAATTAATAAACCAATATGTACATATTTTTGATCATTCAATTTTATTTCAATGTCACCTTTTAAAGAATAAACAGCCGTTTTGCTCTGCAAAAAATTTAATTAATTGAAATTTATCGTTGAGAATTTTCAACCAACAGAACAATTATTTCCGTTATTTATTGGAGTCAGTTAAAACATGGACGAAGGAAGACCACTGGCGATTTGTTGATTTCATAAATTATGTACCTACCTACAAAAAATTCATGTATGTATATCTTTGTAAGCACTGTGTCCTATGTAATATGTATGTACATAATTATGTATATTAGCATAAGATAAAAGTATAAAATCCATATACATTTACCATTAGGTGCGTTTTTTTCCTAGGAAATGGACATGTTAAAAAAGAAACAAAGTAACCTTAGAAAAGAAATTGAGTTTCCATACAAACTATCGATAACAGAGTTGTTAAAGAGTGCAATACTTTAGCATTGCATTCTTTTAGGACCTAATGATTCCAATAAAATTCTTTTTTGAAATATTTTTACTTCAAGTATTTAATTCAATATCGATTTGAAGTCCTTAGTAATGCAATCTTTTCAAAGCAGCGAAAAGCTTGCAAAAAAATGATTGATCAATAATTGATTGTCATCTCTTTAAACTCTTTGAATCCATTCAAAGTATTGCAATCTTGAAGTCTTTATGGACTGGTCTTTTTACAATTTTAAACATAGAATCAAATGAAACTATGTAGTATATACAACACAAATTTTTGAGTATCAACATTTTTGCCGTCAGGGTGGTGGAAAATTTTGAATTTTTTAGCTACCATTTTTTTATAACTGTTTTAGCTATATAGCGTATACGAATAATTTTTTGAAAACAAAGAAGGTCAATTTTGTTTCAAATACTTTTCTTTCAAATACTTAAATGAATTTTATTTTTAATATTCCATTTAAAAAGAAGATTTTAATGCAATAATTTATTTTGATGCCCCTTTAACGAGCGTTGCCAAAACGCAACGTGAATTCATTGCAAAACCAAGGAGCTTCCCTTAAAATAATAATCTTCCTCTTATTACAAAATAATCAGACAGTATGTAAAATTTCCATTTTCTTAGTAAACTAGAACTGGAAGCGACCAGAAGAAATGGATCGGATCAATAAAACTTCATTATAATAGGCAAATACATACATACACATACATACATACATGATACAGTTTCCTTCACAATTTCTTTTTACTATTTTTGTTTAGTTTGCAAAATATTCGACTTACCTAAATTTAAATATAAATTTCATACTTGTAGATATATTTCATTTATGTTGTTGCGGAAAATAAACGGACACATAACCTTTTATTTAATTGAAAGTTCTGGCATTTTATCGATTTTATCCATTTTATACGTTTAAAAAAGAATATTAAAGATTTCACTTTTGAAAGCCAGCATGTTTGAGAAGTAGTATAGTGTATTTTTTTTTTTGTTTTCAACTACATAAGTTCTTAGTAGAAATACATATAGGAAGGTACAACATTCTATATCCAATGGGTTTACCTATTTCTAAGAAGAAATTCTGCAAATTCTGAAAACAACCTCCGACGTCCGACATCCTTCGAAACAGGAAATGTTCCTGTCGGGGTGATTAAACTTGTCGAAAGTTTAAATGTTCCTCTACTAAAATAAAGCAAAAGCAATAGGTAGGGCTGGAAGGTACAGAAATAGTTATTCTACAAGAAGAAGAGAAACAACATTTTCTCAACCAATTTAATATCCTAAGGTGTTGTTAAAGTAGAAGAATATTGAAGTTGGTGCAGTGGAAAACTTTAAGAAGTTTAATTGAAATTAAAAATAATTGACAGCTGGACTTTAACTCATGGAAATAAAAAAAAATGCAAGAGTTTAACAAAATCCTTTTAATGACAGACTTTTGTTTTCTCTTGAACATTTTTATTCGACTTTTGTCCGATTTCATGAAAGCCTTTTAAATATTTATTTAGCAATCAAGCCCAAAAATAAACTTTTATTTTGATTTCACCAAATGCTTTTCAATTTAAAATTATTTTAAAACTCTGTCCAAACACTGGCACATTTTTGCCTCATTACATTTTGAAAGATGGTTTTATCAAATATTATATAAGATATTGAACGAAGTTTGAAGCTCGATTCAAGCCATTTGTAAACGGATATCGAGTTGTGAAATGAGCTTCGTTGAATAGAAATTTTGCTATTTCCCTCTTTAAAATTTAACAGTTGTTGTATTCAAATTTTTTCTTGTCATGTCAGTCGAAAAAAGAACGCAACATAAAGTTTCCACCATCTTGTCTTCACTTCTTGACATTTGTAAAGTAATACTTTCTCACTCTTTCTCATACACCTAAGCCAGAGGGAAAAAATTAAATTTTGGTATCCAGGGATGTGAGGTAAACTCAATTTAAAATGGTGAAACACAAAATGCACAAGGAGCTGATAAAATTTAGAGGCAATTTTGATAAAAGCGATTTTAAGGAATGTTCCATAAATAAAATTGTTAATTTTTTTCATTCAAAACCTTCAATGCAGATTTTAAATAAAACTTTCAGATTTGTCGACAAATCTACAAATAGGTTGGATGCGCACATAAAATGGTTGAGAATGAAAGTCCAATTCTGATTTCTTATTCAAATCAAAAATTCCATTTAAAGTATAAAACCGAAATTCAAAGCCATCGCTAAAAATGTTCGCATTTCAATTGCAATAAGTCGGTAGAATCTTTCAAAACATATTTTTTACTAAAAGAAAATCCTCTACAAATTTCCTACCTGGTTTTATTTGCACACTTACAATTTCCTCTGTGAAATATTACTATCAAAGGAATGAAACCTACTTAATAAGTTTTATTTGCTGCCACAATTTATTCTTTTGAACTGCCACCAACCAGCCATTAAATAAAAAGCTTGTTGGCTACAAAAGTCTCTTTTCACCTTTTTGTATGGCGCGCAAAAACATCTGGTATGCATTTTGTTAAGGGTAAACCCAACTACTATAATATCTACTGCACGAAAATAGTATACACTGGAAATAAAAGGAAAATGAAAGAAAATACAAAAAAAAGAAAAAGATCAAAACTAAAAAAAAGACTCATTTCTCTACTTAATCTACCATCGGGTTTCTAAAAGTTGAGGTTAAATCGAATTAAACAGATGACAGAGCGGAAGAGCGAATATGGAATTATCCACGTGGAAATTTTCTGACGATTGATGTATGTATCTACAGAAATATAGAATATAGCGTAAACCTTACTTTTATGTGCTATAAAACGCTCCGCAGAGAGTAGTTGTAGTTCTATAGTTGTTGTATAAGACTTGTATAAGGAAAACTTAAAATACCTGAATATTTCCATGGCTTTTATTTTCTATATTCGTTGTTTTTTTTTTATTATGAGTTCTGTTTGGTTTTATTGAAATAATCCATTTTGTGGTTACCGCATCAAGTTGAGAAAACCATTAAAAACAGGCGAAGAAATGATGAAGAAATCGTAGAGAAACTTCTTGTGGTTATTATAGTTGTTTGTAAGGATGAAAGGAGGAAGGATAAGGAGAAGTGTTTTTTTTTGTTTCTGGGATGGTTTTGTGCTCGATTTGTTTTGATTGCGTTTTCTTTTGTTAAAGGAAGTAAATTTCGAAAGAATGTCTTAAATCCTTGTCAGATGGTTCTTCAAGTCCGTGAGGTGGTATTGCGAGTGAAGAAATAATTTTACCCAACGGTTAACATATCTCTGTCTGCAATCGATGCATTTAGTTGGTTATTGAAAGTATCTTAGTTTTGTTTTCATTCATTATTCATTTCATTAGAGGTAAAATTAAAAAAAAGCTGTATAATTTTAATAAAATACAGTAGGTACAAATAAAGTTTTATAAATTTTTTTTTGAATTTATTATTTTAATATTTTTATTTTCAAAAGTCGTTTTTTCTTTAAAATAGATCGCTATTAAAAAGTGGGTTCCAAAACTGTGCCTATATATCTTTTGGTATGTCTGCCTGTCTGTCGAACTACAGCCTTAACTACTGAAGCTTTTTTCTTTAAACACATAAATTTTAATATTCTTAGATATTTCCTTATGCGGCAAATTTTAAACTTTTTCAGTTCCAAAATAACGGTACCTGGTCTTAAATTTTTCTAAAATTATATAAGTACGTATGTTACATGCTTAAAAAATTAATTTTTGAAAAAACGTATCGCATCTTTATTTTGAGCTCAAACTTCTTTTTTGGCTTATTTTTGCAATTCAAGTAATAAGTTGTGTGCTTTTTCTAGGGCTGGCCGCGAGATAGTCTCGTCAAAATTGAAAAATATCAATTTTGGTCTCGTTGTTTTGAACGAGTTTCCTTATTAGAAACACCACCGGCGAGACTTTCGGTAATTCTCGGTTGAAAAATTAAAGTCAAACCTCTTCTTTCGTGATTTTTTAGAATTGATTGATTTTAGATTGAGAAGTTTGAAAAACAGAATTTTGACCCCAACCCGAATTATGTTTGCTTTATTTTTTAGTTAAAATAATGAAGTTTTAAGTTTTTTTTTTTAATTCGTAGAACATAATTGCCTGGCTTTGAAAAGCTAATTATAAATCCAACTATTCACCCAAAAATGGTGTTTTTGAAACTCGTATAAGAAATTAGAAACGGAACAATGTACATGTTCGGTGACATGGAGTTTAATAATAAAATATTTTAAAGACTGTCTCTTTTCGTGATTTAATCGAATAATTTAACGATTTATTGCAAGACGTTTTTCGTTTAATTCTTTTCCCTCAAATTCCTTTTTTTAATAATTGTGTTGATAAATTTAAGTTAGCTAGTACCTAAATGACTTCGTAATTTAATTTTAAAATAATGAACCATATTAAAATAATTGTACGTAATCAAGTCATGGTAAGCTTTAAATCGTTTTTTTTTTTTCAAATAAAACATAAAAATGTTCTACTAATAAATTAAATTACATAAAACCAAACCGACCCAAACGAAGTTTCCATCAGAATTTCCTTCCACGGATGAGAGGACGTTTCCATTGTCATTTGTGTTTTCTTGAGATGCACCTTCAGTTTTTATTTTTCAGTATTTTCGTCCTTGACTGTGTGATGTTCGTCCATTCTCATCCATCTTGAGATAAGTTTCCTTTAGTAGTTATGGTGTTTTCTCTTTATATACACATTTACCACATCTATGCGCTTCAATTTTTTTTTCGTATCCACTTTTCTTAATTAAAAACGTACACCAGGCATTATTTTTTCCTTGCTAAGTAAGATTTATTCGTGTATTTAGATATCCTTTTCCATAAATCAACCAACCAATGCCCACGCGCAGCAATAGGTATAGACTTTCTGAAAATAAAAGAAAAAAAAAATAATAATAAATAAAGAATATCCTTGTTGTATAATTATTGCCTTATCGTTCGTCAAACCCCTCTCGTACAATTCTCTGACACTTTGGGTTAAATGGGAAATAAAATGACTACCCACAACTTGGTGGTCGTAAAAACCAACCCCGTCTAGAAAACACGACTTTGGATACATAGATGTTGTTGCTGTTGTTGTTGTTTTAGGTACATAACTCACTTACCCGATTATATCTGGGTCAAGACGGTTTCTCGATGGATCCTTTTCGCTGAGCCAGGCACACACAATAGAGCACTTTTTCGAGACCGACTCGACTGACTGTGGTAGTATAGTCTGCTATACACACTTTCGCTCTCTGTCTCTATGATATAGAGCATCCTTATTTTTATTCGATGGTCCTTCCGGACTTCTCATCTGAGGAAGTTGATGGTTATTTATGATAGTTAGGTACACTTGATGAATGGGGATATCATCATTTTGTATTAATTGCAGTTCATTGTTTGTGTGTCATATCCTATGGATCCTTATTCCTTCAAAAAAGGATCTGGAATGGTGTTTTTATTGCTTTGACTTTCTGTAGAAGGCTATGATTTATAAAGTTTTACCCCAAGTATGCTTATGAATTCAAAAGTGATGGGACTTGGGTTTTGATTTTCTTCTTCCTCTTTTTTTTTTTGTGTATTGTCGTTTTTTCTTTTGTATTTTTTTTTTTTTATCCTTAATAAAGATTCTTGAGAAGAACGTGCTTTGGGATCTAAAAAGCTACTGGAAAGTGTTTATAACTTTGTAGCTTCAGTTTGTTGAAAAAAAAGGATACGTATATAAAATGTCTACAATCTTCATTCATAATACTTAATTTGGAATCCCCAGACAGGCACCGTTAAAAATTTTTCGAGCGTAAAGTATTTGTATTAAAAAAATCTTCTTTATGTCATAATTATATATGGAATGTGGGTTAAATTAAAAAAAAAAGAATTTTGTTAATTACTTTTCTTGAATTTAATTTGAATTTTTTTTTTATTTTGACATTGTTAAAGTACTGTATAGAAGGTTTAAATTGTATTCTATATTGTTCTTCTTTTCTATTAATATAAATTACAAAATTCTATAAGCCCTGATTAAAAATGCTTCCGTTGCAATTTTGTCCAGTTTAAGTGTAATTTGTTCGTACCTGCCGTAGTCTAGCAATACAATATTCTATATTTTAAAGTTCTGTAAATCCAAACTTCTACATTTAAACTATAATAATTTACAATTAATAAAAATGCGATATTAATTTTCAGTGAATATATAAGATTTGTTGTTTTATTTCTAAGAATATGTAGATTTTCTAAAACAATATAAATACATATATGTAGGTACATGGTTTTTGTAAAATCATTTTAAAATTTTGAAACCGACCGAAAATACCGTTCTTTTCATTATAAAAAAAATTGGTTTCAATTAATAAACAAAAATTGAAATACAGAATTTTAAATTACAGAACTGTAAAACTACAGAATTTCGAAACACATTTTGGCACTCACTGAATTTTGAAGTTAAAGAATTTTGAAATATAAAATTATGGCCCAAGTCTTAATTTATTGAATAAATATTTATTTGTAATAATTGTTTCAGTTATTTTTGAAAAAATCATTAAGTTTTAAAAAAATGCATATGTTTATATATGTACTGGGTTAAAAAAATTTCATTATTCTCCTCCGTTAACCTTAAAAAAATTTAAGTATAATAAGTTGCCTAAATTATGACTTTGAAAATTCATTATTAAAAACTGACTACTCGATTTCGAAAAACATACTACGGAATGGGATAATTTTTATATTGAAGAATGGTATAGCTTATCATTGTGCTTTCATTGTTTTTTTTTAAATAGTATTTTCTCTTATTAAAGCACTTATTTATTTAGGAAATCAGCTTTCAGGCTTAAACCACGCATCCAATTCTATATAAAAAAGAAGTTCAGTCATAATTATAAAAAATGTTCTCTAAATGTGAGCCCGGGGCCTGAGAAATTTTACGGACACCATGTTCCTTTCCACAAATGTCTTCCGTAAGCCGAAAAAACCGACATAACGACACGATTTTACTGTCCTCAGAGATCATACATATTGAAATTTGATTAATGTTAAAGTCATGAAGCCTTGGGAGAAATTATTATTTTCATAACATGGGTTTACCATTTTATGTTTTTTTTAATTAAGCAATTTATTTTTTGAACCATGCGTCTTTTCTCAATTAACCCTCCCATTACATTTAAAAAAATACTGAACGTACATAATTCTAACAATAATTAACATCGAAAGATAAACCAAAACGTAAATTTTATTTTTCATATGGAGGAAGAACTTATCAGTCTGTCTACCAATTAAGTAAACCACCAACGTTCAATTCCACATCGGAGCAAAAATATGTTTTCAAATAAGTTCCTCTCTCTTCAGAGTTTAATAAATCATTAGTCTGATTCCATTACATACGTTATTTAAAAAAAAAAGTTAAAAATCTTCTTAATAATTCACTTAATCAAGTAATTTTTTTTTTTTAAATACACATTACAACCATTTGTCCATTTCTTATATGCAATAAAATTAAAATGCTCTTATCTTGTTGCTCATACTATTTGAGGATATTTATTTAACGCACATTACGTGCGACATGAACATAATGGCTGTTTCAGGAAGCTTTCAGTTTAACATCTTTATTTTTGCATATGGGTAGGTACGAACGCACGAGAAAACAAAAACATTATATAAAGATAAATTGGCCTACAGATAAAACCAAGCCATTAAATAATAAATAATAATGGTTTTGTGATGTGTGTGTTTCGTCTTTAACATTGCCATGGAAAATTAGTGTTTGATTTACTGGAAAATTTTGAATAAAATTGATACATGCGTAAGTCTTCTTTTACTTCTTTCTTTTCAAGAAAACTCAGTGATTTGGAAAATCTCACGTTTTTCAAATCACCTCTGCCTTCATTTCATGATTTTATAAGATTTCTAATGTCTTCATTCATTATACTCAATAACTGGATTTCCGATTAAGAAATAATATTTGAATGCTTTTTTGGTTTACTCAAAAACAGCAACTTCTTCTACCTCTACTTGTAACGACGCGTGGTCATGGTTCAGAGCTCACTTCACGGCTTCTCACTTTGGCTCCACTTGTGAATTTCACTGGGTTGAAATTAGAAAACTTGGACCGAACGGCCTCCCGGTGTTTGTTGTGTTCCTTGTCTGAGGCCAACCAATTGCAGGTGTCGTTGAATTTGTTTGATGCAGAAGTTCTAGCACCTGCCGTTCTTCCACAATATTGTCAGAAAGTCGTATGCCATCTTGAACTGTATTTTCAGGGCATCTTTTTGTTTACCGTGATAGTACCAGTTAGGTTGGTTATGCTGTATTTTGTCGAAGATGGTTTTTTGACCTGAAGTGTTCCTCGAATTTTCACTGCTGCTTACTCTCATACTTCTTGTACAGTGTACAACACTTAGAACCGAATATAAGTGCTGGATGAATAAGAACTGCCAAGTAGAGTTTTCCTTTTAGCTTAGGCGGCATTTTTCGATCACAGACAATGACAGAGTTTTCCCGTCACTTCATCCACAGTACACTTACACTTTGGCATTTGTGAAGCACAGTTCGATTAAAATAGATGTTTGGTAAATGCCCGTGTGTATGAAAACGGACAGTCTCTAACCCGGTATACATATTTCCCCATACATCAATTCCGAAACTCTTTGTTGCCTAAGTAAAACCCAGACAGATCTTGTCTGTCGAATGCTTTTTCTAAATCTATTCTTAATACAACATGCAAATCTCTTGAGGAATATTTTGAGGATATTTTTCCATTCTGATTTTTATGGATTGTTTCTGTCGTTGATTTACCCGAAACTTACCGTAGCTGGCCGTTCCGATGTCTCCCATCTTCTGAAGGGCACCTGATCTTACCCAATCGATTTTCCCTTTTTCCAGTTTTTTTTTGCCACAGCACTAACTTCTTCAACTATGATGTTGATGACTTCTTCGTTATTAGGTGCAGCTATTGGAAAGTATACTCAAAGACTTAAAAATAAATCAACAAGATAATAATTATCATCAATCTCATTGCGTGTTTCTTTCTTCAAAAAGATATAAAATGCTATAGATACAAGTTATCCAAATACAAAATGAAAACTTATTTTCAAGTTTGTTTAAGAGTCGACATGAAAGTAATTCAGTTAAGCTTATTTCTAATCCAACTTAATCCACTTTATTTTATTTTTGTTTTTATTTTCTTTCGATCAACTTGAAACTTTCAATGTTTTTCTAATTATTATTTGTTAACAAAAGTCTAAGGTATATTATATCTACTTTGGTTTATAGTTGAAAATATCATTAAATTGGATTTGATCATTAAATTGGATTTGTAAAATCAACAACAAGGTCGTGATGGCAATAGTAAAGTTTTTTTTGTTTTTATGAGATGGATAAGGACACCAACCACGTGGACGAAATTGAAGATTTGGTAAATAAACATCGGATAGAGATACTTAGTAATTTGAGTTTTACTCAAAGAATGAATTATTTTAGTCTTAGCATTTTATAATGACAGAGACTATTAGATTTTAGAATGTTTTCTTCAGCGCATAGGAAATTAGGGCATTTAAAAAAAGAAGGAAATGGACGTCAATGTTTTGGTAATTTGAACGTAAGTCAGGTATTTTTGTTACATCATTAAAATTAAATAAAAGACAAATTTTAAAGCAAAACATGTTTTTGTTTCATCTAATTTGAACGTATAACTTAACTTAAGTTTCTTTGTAACATGACAATTTTAAACTACATACATACGAGTACATACAATAAAAAAAAAAAACAAGAGAAACAAAGTACTCACCAGATATACAAAGTCTGCTATTTCTTCTATGTAAATCTTTGTTTAAGAACATTAATTTTTTTAAACAGTTTCAGGCCAGAAAATCTTAAGTAAATTTTGTCTCCAAAAATGTACACCATAATTATCTTGAGTTGTAATTTTAAAAAGTCAAATGCTTTATTTCAAAAATAAAAAATTCAAAAACATAGAACGAAAACAACTACACATAAATGCTGCGGTATTTCATTAATGCAGCGTCCAATTTCCTCTTTTAAGGCTTGAGTCGTAGTCGGTTTATTCGCATAAACCATCGACTTCAAAAAACCCCAAAGAAAAAAATCCAATGGTGTTAAATCGCACGATCTAGTTGGCCAATTCTGGTCTCCAAAACGCGAAGCTGTATGAGATGTGGCGCCATCTTGTTGAACCTACATCCCCTCCACATTATTTCTTCAATTCTAGGCACGAAAAAATTGGTTTTCATTTCACGATACCGAACACCATTGACTGTTTGCTGAGCTCGGTGTCGAATTGAGGTGGATGGAGTTTGAGCGACATCATCACGTACTTCTGCGAAGGAGCGTTGTTGTCTTTACATCAGTGACAGACCCAGTTTCAGCAAATTTTTCCTCTTGACTCTTTTAGAGCATTATTGTAACCGCAAATTGATCGCAATTTGCGAACTGTAGCCGCAAAACTTTCACCATTTTATACCTTCTACTAACCAAAAATAATAATTGTTCAAATGTCAAACAATGACACTTCGAATGGCGCCAAATTTAAAACTTGCGTTCTTGTTGGGACACCCTTTAATTGTCCCTTTTGTGAGAACAAGTTTCAGATTTTAAATAAATTTTTAACAAAAAATAAGGCTTTTTTTCTTGATGCGGACTTACCATAAACTTGTTTTTTATTTGGTCTAATGTATATTTTCGTGACTGAGTGTATATTTTATATACAAGAAATGTAGTATTCATGTTTTATTTGTTTTTATAAAAATGAAAGAAATTGTCGATTTATTCAAAAATTTTATTTTTATTCAATAGTATATATGTATGTATCTGATGCCAGGTGTTTATATTTCATGTTCTTTAAAAAAAATTAATTAAAAATCTAAATCTAATCTAATTTAAAAATCTAAAATTCTTGTTTTTTGTTTTCTTATAATTTTCTTTATGAAAAAAAGCATTCAAAATTATAAAGTGAAGACCCAATAAAAAATTTCTGTTTTCATGGTAAATTAATGAATTTTGTTATAACATCCAAACCATTCAAAAGCTAAATGAATATTTGCAGCTACTTATATATAACATTTGTTAATTAGGTCTTTTTAGCATTATTATTTTTCTTTTTATAAACTATCTTACCACTCAAGTCAGTATTGAAAAAAATTGTTTTCTTATCTTTATTCGCAACATTAATAAAAAACCCAATTTGTGGTGCGAAAACTGGTAGGAATTCTGGATCCAAAGTCATCTTTTCCAATCGATAATGGAAATCCTAAAAAAAATTTAAATTTTAATGTAATACATAAAATAACTGATTTTTTTTATCTACAGAAACTATTTAAATAGTAGACATTTTTTTTTATAAAATATATTTACAAGAATCGTTTCCTTACCAATGCAACTGGACAACTTTTTGGTACTAAATTATCAGGTTGTAATAAAATTTTCTTAAACATTGCAATCATTGGTATTGAAATGTTCCGAAACAAGAAGTTACAAGCATCTATGTCGACAGCTTTGAAAAGCGTACTTTTATCCCTGTCATTTTTATTGAGATACACCGCAAAGTCAAGTTTATAATCTTTGATTTCTTTTTTCATATAAAAATCCACATTTGTTGTTGGAATTTCTGTTGATTTATCAATTGTACATGAAAAATTCGCCAAATAATTTGCATTTGATGAACATTTAATGCTGGTTAGAATGAGATTATAATTTCGCTGTAGTAAAAATTTGCACAAAAGTTAATTTATTGGTTGGAAAATGTTTTTTAAATGGAAAACAAAATTACCTTTGCAATTGAAAAATTTAAATAAATTAAATAAAAAACCAAACAAATGCAAGACAAATGCTTGTTCAGGATCATTTTTTGGTTGCAGGTTGCTTAGGTCGGGCGCAAGGTAAATATTGTATTAGTTTTTTTTTTTGTAATGGGTTCTGTGATTGCATGCAATCATTTGCATGAAGAATTATGTTTAATTGGGCATGTAAAGGTGACACGGAATTGTGAAATTGTACAACAAAAGCTAATTAATTACACAAATCGAAAGAATAATCTTTATATTATCTGTTTTGTATGAAATTTGTATTACTTGTGTACAAAATTACAAATGTACATACCTACATACGAGTATATGTGAATTAAAGATCTAACTATAGCTCACGAATTTTGTGCGAAATTTCTACAGGTACAGGTGGGGAATATGGCGGGTTAGTAGAACTAGTTGAAAATAGTATTGAACAAGAGTTTCAGCCTCTAACTGTTAAAGAAACCCTCCAAATAAAAAAAATTAAGGTACTAGTATAAAAGTAAAAAATATAACAGTATTAAAATATTTCAACTAATGCAAAATTAAATAAGAACCTGGATTGCTGTGCTGTAAAATTTCTAATATACTTATTTTAAAGTTGAAATAGTGAATTTCATTTAATTTATTTACTGTTTAAATGGCCTATTTATTGTAATCTTAAGAATATCAAAATTTGTTTTTTTTTGTCATTAAATTATGCGTCATTTGAAATGTGATTCAAATTCCTCTTTTACACCTATCTGTGGAAATATTAATTTTTTTCAAACAAAAATCGCTAGCAAAAAAGTAAGTTTATAAAAAAAAATATATGTGTGCAAATTTAGCATTCAGTTTTTAAGTCAAACCAATTCTTTGTCGTTTGATACATTTTCCAAATTTCTTCTGAGCCTCAGAATTTTACAGTTGAACGAAATACTTGTGAAAAGCACATTATACAAACTGTCAACAGGATTAAAATCACAAACTTTTGAATGCTTCTTTTAAAAAAAAAGTATAACTTCAAATAATGAATAATGAAGTATTAAACTGTGTACTATGTTTTGTTAATATATTTTTACAGAGTCGATAAAATTTGCAAATAAACAATGAGAAAGCTAATTTTTTTAAATTTTCTACAATTTAAACCGCTAAAACTTAGTACTCAAATAGAATTTAATTTTTAAAAATTGTATGCATTGAATTTAGACTCAAAGATTTTCAAATTTGTGCTTGAAGTTTAAAAATTAAAATATTTAAAAAATATCTAAAGTTCTGACTAAGTTGAAAATCTAACGATTTCCCTTTTTTCTAACCTACCTTTCTGCGAGTTTAATATTTTTTTAATAGAGTATCAGTTTATTTTTTTCTTGGTGTAGCCCGTAGCATAATAATAATGCCTGAGGTGTTTGGGTTCGATTCCCAACCTCGTCTATTTAAAAAAAGAATACAAATATATTTTCCACGGGCTGCTGTCTCTTGCGACAAATCGATAAATACTCCAAGAGCATCACTTTTTAAGAATAGAGTGATTCTCATCCTAGACGTTTAGATCAGCATAATAATGTAATATTGCAATAACACTCTCACAGGAATGGTTGGGTAAGTCACTTAGGCCTTGGTTTTTCAGGCACTGTCATGTCAGCAAATTATTTTTTTTTATTTTGCAATTATTATATATGATTTGAACGAAACTACAATTCCTTATGACGGGTAAATAAATAAATAATCTTATTATTATGAATTTTTTAAAACTTTTTGATGTTTTTGCTTAGGTCTCTATTTTACTTGATATTCATCGGTACAATATTGGAAATACAAAATGATTTTGAAAACGCTTCAGTTGTGACAAAACGTAATCTTTTTTTATTTCTAATATTATTGTTAACGGCCTTAGTGATTTTAGTAATACTAATTCAGTTTATTTTTTAACATTCAAAAATATTTTTTTATGTTATATTTAAATAATAGACAGAAGCTTTTTTTATAATAATTAAAGTAGAAAAAAATAATTCTTTACTGTCCCAACAAAAATAGTTTGCATTTATTTTATTTTTTTGTTTTATTTTTATTTTGCTTAAACTACTAACTTAACAAAAACTAATACATTTATATAATTTTATATACAAAACAACACAGATATTTTTATAATAATATTTAAAAAAATTAATTCTAATTTTCTTTTTAATTAAAAAGATTGAAAATTAAAACAACAAATATTGCAGATTATTGATTTCGAATAGAAACAAGATTATATTATCCTTTATTAGATTTGTTGATATAATTTACTTTACCAATTAGTTCTACATCGAAAATCATTGTTTTCTTATCTTTAGTCACAATACCAATTATAAATACAACTTCTGGTATAACAGCAGGAAGGTACTCCTGATCCAAAACAATATTGAATAATTTGTAGTGGTAATCCTTAAAAAAAAAAAAAAAATTATTTGATGTTTTTAACAGTATCTGTATTGCAATACTCAATTATTAAAAAAAGCACACCCCTTCCCCTCAAATAACTTACCACTGGAACTGGACAGGTATGCGGCACCGAGTTATTAGGTTCCAATAAAACTTTTTTCAACATTTGAATAACTGGCATTGATATTTCACGATCCATGAAATCACAGGCATCTATGTTAGGAGCCTGGAATATACTACTTTTTGCCATACCTGTCCTTTTGACATAAACAAAAAAATCCATTCGAAATTCTTTGATTACTTTTCTCATTTGGAATTCAAGATTTCCTTTAGGAAATTTCGCAGATTTATCCACTGTACAAGAATATTTTGCCACATAGGCCAAATTTGATTTGCATTTGATGTCAGATATCGGAAGATTATAGTTTCGCTGCATTGAATAAATAAGAAGGTATTTTAATTTTTCAAATTGTTTTTGAAATAAAATATAAAATACCTTGGAAATCACACAGTTGAAATTAATGAAAAAATTAAATAATAAAATTCTACAGAATAACTGTTTGCTTAATGGATTCATTTTGTATACCAAACTTCTATGGGGCACGAATTATTAAATTGATATAAATTGATGGTTTAAGCTAATCTATTTTATGAGTTCTTTGGTAAAGTGTTATTTAATGGGGCATGTAAAAACTACACAATAACGCCGAAAGTATAATATAGCATTTAAATATACAGAATCATATACGTAATTGATTTTAAATCAAGTGAAGAATGGGTGTTTTTTTAAGTGGTACGGATGTATTTGGTTTAATGATAATTATTGCCATATTTTATAAACAATTTGTAAAGCTTGAGATGAAGCTTATTTTGCGTTTTAGTCTCGTTTTTAATTTTGTATTAATAGTCCAATCATAAAGACATTTGATTCCGGAAAAATTGCTGGAAAAATGTTTTTCGTATATGTACATATATTATAAATTATACTTCAAACTTATTTCAAAAATTAAGTTCGAATTTTTCATAATTGCTCTTTAAAGGTTATATTTATATTTTAAAAAAATCAATTTTTTTTTGAAATTTGAGTGTTTTTGAAAAAAAAAAAACTAAACTGGAATTTGTTCGCGTTATTTCGAATGCAAAAAGTAAAAATATTATGAATGAAGAACTTAAGCATAATGGATTTCTGACCAACCTAACACCACCGCAACCAATGAGTCAGAAGTCCATAATCCATCACAATTTGGTCTTAAGAACCACTCATTAGATTAAAAAAAAAATGAACTGTGTAAATTTGACCTTGGGCATAAAAATATGTTTTTGTTGTTTTTAAGTATATGATTTTCAAATATTAATCACAATTTGACCCACTATTTTTTATATTGGCGATCAAAGACAAAGCGGTGTTTTTTTTCAGATCAAAAATCACCTACCAAAATGAAATGCGGCTCCTCACTTGTTTATTTTTTTTTCAAAATTTTTCCTTACTACTATTTGAATTTCAAAACTAAAAACATGCGTGCTTAAAATAATTTTTGTTTCAGTTTAAAATCTGTTTAAGTTTGGTTAGTGAAAATAAATAAACTAATTTTTGAGTCATTATCTTGTTTTTCAATAATTATTGTAATTATGTTCATTTAAATAGACGAAAAACGATTCTCTGTGCGTGTTACATTTACATGGCCAATTAAACACTTCTTTTTTTGTACCATCATCTAACTAACAATCATATTCTAATGCTTTGCGCAGTCAAATACAATATGAAGTTTCGTTCACTTTTAGTGAAATTTTTCGTAATTTTTATTAATCTAAATATATTTATTCCAAATGCAGCGGTAGTTTAAAAAAAAAATTCTACAGATAACAAAATAAATAATAATGTTTTTGTTTTTCAGCAAATTTACAATTTACTATTCACTGATTTCAAATGCATTGTCAACAATGATTTCGTAGCAAATTTCACATGTTTCCTTAATAAATCCAAACCGAATCCAACAGTAAATATGGAAATTCAGATGAAAAAAGAAGTAACAGACTTTCGATTGGACATTTTTGTTTATATTGAAAAATCTAAAAAAGAAAGCGTTTTGCTGTTCAAAGTCAATGGCTTAGATGCTTGTGCATTTTTCAAAAATGATTTCTCAACACCAGTTCTTCAAGCTTACAAAAGTATTGTATTCCAGCCTTCCAATGTAATACCTGAAGGCTGCCCTATTCCATGGGTAAGTAATTAAATAATTTAGTGAAGGATTATACTCATATTTCTTTTTTTTTTATTTAAAGGATTTTCACTATAAGTTATACAATATTACCGTGGGCTCCGAGTTGCTTCCCGTATATCTGCCAGAAACTGCATTTAAAATAATTATCATTAACAAGGAAAATAAAACCATGTTTTGGCAACCAACAGTATTGGGTAAAGTAATTCGCCGAAAATTCAATCGAAGTCATAAAAAATCATAAAACTAAGATTCACTATATTTCGGTTTAAAATTGTTTGAAGGTCCACTTTCACCAGTGAATTTTTTAATTAATTTAAATTTTTAAATAAATGCTTCTTTCTTGAAGATAAAGTCTATTGCAGTAATTTTTATGAAGTCTCTAGAAAACCAATTAGGTTTTCCCTGCAATAAAAAAAAACACACCATGACAAATATCCTTCTATTTATTTCAATCTTCAAAGTGAACTCTTCCTTCTAACATTAATGCTTTCAACCTGTGAGAAACAGCCACATTACAATTATTTCTAACCAAAAAAAAACATATATATCCCACGTACTCTGGATATCATTGTAAGAAGTACTCCAAATTAAATGGAGTAGAAAAGATCCTTATATGTTCTACACTAAATAAAATACCCAAAGCCAAAGAGCACAAAAAATACCATATCATACCAGAAAATGTAAGTATGAGCGGCACAGCACACATGTTGCGAAAAATAATAAAATAAATGTTCCACATACGCCACGTGTACCAATGTGTCCCATGTGGAGAATTTTAATATTTTACCATCGCAGTGTCGCTCGTCGTCGTCGTCGTCGTCGCGTCACAGCCTGAAAATGTAAAACCTTTGCGTTTGGAATAATTGAGATGGAAAATTTAGAGAGTTTGTGATAATAAAAGATTTCAATTAAGCTTTAGTCCTTATCCTTAGTTGGTATATAGATGCAGTATAGGTTAGGTAGGTCTATGGGTGGCTTTGTGTGATGATTGTAGATTATTTTAAGTACAATGATGCGGAGCGCAACATTAGCGATAAGATTTGTGTCGCTTTGACATGAAAAATAATTGACTTGTCTAAATTGTGGATAAGAAATGTCGTTGATCTGGTTCTTGGGGCTTTATATCTCTTTACAGTAGGAAGGGAAAACGTCTGGATTCTATTCAACTTAAAAGTGTGTCATGTGACTGTGGAACTTAGGTAATGCTGGTCACGAAAGCCGTTTCAGTCTCGAAAAACAAGACGACACGAGACTGGCTTCTAGTCATCCGAGATGGACTGCGATTTACCAAGAAGTCTCGGTGGTGTTTCCAGTAAACTTAAAATTGAATATTTCAATTTAAATACTAGACAGTCTCTGATCAATTGGTCGATTCTAATTTTTAAACAAAAAAAGGCTGAATCGAAAAAATTTTGGGTTGGCAGCAGGATGAGACCGATTGGTGACTTAGTCATTCGAGACCGCGACGAGACTGACATGTTTCATTTTTGTCTGGTGGCCAACCTTAAGCTTACAGCGGAACAAAAAGCTCTTATCTTTTGAGATCGGATGGATATCGAAAATAATACTAATTGAATAAATATTTCACAAGTCAAATAAAAATATTTAAAAATAGAGGCCAAGAAAGAAAAAAAAATGCGTTTGAAAAAAAAATGTGTACACATAAAATCCTAGTATTAAAAAAAAATTATTATGAACAAAAACCTGATTTGCAATAAAAATATATTTATGTATAAAAAAAATTGATGTAAAAACGATAGATTTTTACCATTCTAGAATTTGATTTTTCAAATGAAGTTGTTTCGGAGTGTATAGTTAATAAAAAATTAATTTTCAGCCTCAACACGAATATTTTTGTTCAAACTGACATTTTTCAGAATCTTACGTAATTAAAAAAAAAAAAAAAGAACCAAGAATGTCATTACGAAAAAAATTAATTTTTTTTTCAAAACTCATTATAGCGGTTCGTTCAAAAAAAATATTTTTAAGGAGAGTTATAAATACTAAATTATAAATATTATCTATTTGGATCTAAGTCGAAATACAAAGAGAGAGATTGACAGATAGACGACCAACAAAAACAGACGCATTCTCCACCACCGCAATGTAATTTCTGATTAAAAAATATATCGAGTTTGATTATTTTTTAACGAATTCAAAATATGCACTATAATAATTTTAGTCGCAAATAAAAAAAAATATTAATTTAATGAAAAAATAAACTTCAAAAATCCTTACAGATGTTTTTCATTAAATTTTAAACATTAAAAAGTAATATTTAACAAGGGCAAACACCTTTTAAGTAATTTGTAAGAAAACACTTAAAAACTAATTTTCAAAGATATTTAACATTCGTTTTTCATGAATAGAATAAAAAAAAAAATTCAAAATTTAGTTTAGAAAATTTTGCCAGGCAATTGCCTTTGACATAATTTTTATCACAATCTGTAGAACCGTTAATACGAAAATCGAAAATCAAAAAAAAGTTTCTATAATGACAGGTACTTATAAAATAAATTTAATCAAAATCATACAAACCATTTTTAAGATAAGTTACTTTTGTATTTCAATTTTAATTTCCCCTGAACACAAAATTTTGAACAAAAACTAAAAAAGCAATCCGCTTTAATCTTAATGCCTAGATTCGTATTCCGGAAATCACCGACTTCCATAAGACAAGTGAATCATATCAATAAATTAAAATGAATCCAACAAATTTATTCGAAATAATTCTATTTTCCAAAGAAGACACCCATAATTTCCATGCTGAGAGTATACATTAACAATATTTAATATCCGCTTTTTCATTTTTGACATTTCAACTTCATCATAACATTCAACCTGAGCATATCATTCTTTGCACATTATCTACACACAAAATCAAATTTCCTTTCAGATCAATGTTTCAATTTTTGCACCCGCCATTTTCCAGGAAAACTCAATTTATTCTATTGAATTTCTAATAATGAATGAATGAGCCAGTACACCAAATTAAGTATTCAAATTCAATTCAAAAAGAAAAAAAATAACATAAATAAATAAATACTAATGATTTATCATCAAGGGATATATATTCTGTGTTTACGTTTTAGCTAGATATGAAATCAATAAAGTAATTGATTGTAATATAATACTGAAGAATATAACAATTTATAATTTCTTATCCCGAGGATTTTCTCCTTTTCCCTGTCTTTAAGATAAAATTTATATTTTATTCCTAGAATTTTTCCTCAGAAAAATATATATGTACATTTAATAAAATAAAAACAAACAATGAGTACCTTTTTTTACCTTTCGTATAAAGTTGAAAGAAAAACCCTCATTAAGTCAATATTTTGTTATTTTTTTTAAATTGACTTTTTTTTTGTTGTTTACATCTTGTGGCAGCATTGAGTGGTTAGATTATGTATATATGTATGAAAGTAGATACATTTTAATACGCATTCTTCAGACGTCAGGCTTTATTAAGTATACACAAAATTGGTTTCCGGTTTCATCATATTTTGCATAAAGATGAGTTAATTCATTAAATTTCGTTTGGCTTTTATAATCTGCAGGATGTTTTCAAGGACGAAACTGATTTTTGTAAGGGAATACAAAAACAAATAAATCTCAAGGTTTCATCGGAGTTTACTGACAAGTAAGCTGTTTTTTTTTTTCGTTAATCTTACTTTGCCAACTGGGTTGGGTGTAGGGAGCGATTTCATAGTGAGAAACTTGGAAACAAGGTGGCGCTTTAAACGGAAACGATTTGAATAAGGGGACATGAATGTTTTGATTTCTGGATCATAGAGTACTTGTGATTCAATATGTTGTAGCCAAAAAATTACTAAATCCCATTTGCCGGTCCTCAAAGTCCATATGTGCAAAATTTAAATCTGCACACTTTGTAACAATACTTTTATTGTTGAGTAAGAAAATCAACCCAGATTTCCGAAAGTCCAACAGAATTAAATAAGAAAAAAAAGATATTTATTAGAAATTCACACAAATCTGTTAATAACTTTTTAACAAGTAAATTAAGGTAAAAAGTTAAAGAGAGTTCAAATTTCAATACAGATATTTGTTTTATATTTTTTTTTTGTTTTGTTCTTTTCTCAAATTTTTCCGTCCATAGTTTAGTATAATGTAAAACTTTTTCATTCTGTTCAATTCACAAACAATGACTTTCGTGTTTCAACTTTTTGCAACCAGAAGTTTAGTTTTTTTTTATTTTTCTTCTCCGTTTTGTTTGATATTCCGTGAACCTAGGAAATTTTCCATCTTTATGACTACATCAGTGGGAGAGCAGCTCAAGAAACAAAAAAAGAACTATTCAAGGAGATGATGGTAGTTTTAAAACTATAAAGAAAAAAAGAAAAGAAAAAAACAAAAAAATTGAAAATAAATTGCACTTCAAACAAATCTTCAACAATGCATCATTTTCCATGAAGGATTTTCCCAATGTGGCATCTTATGTAATTCACAAGTCGTTTGCAATTTACGCGGTGTGAATTTTCTTACACAGAACATAAGTTAGTAAAAGTATTTGAGCATAAGCTTTGAAGGTTCTTTTAGTAAATTTTGTTGAAAAGGTGATTTTGTTTCAAGGTGTAGAGTGTGGTCCATGCGTTAGGTTAGGTGTAATGTGGTGATGGTGATGGTGATAACAATTTATTGATTGATTGAAGGTTGAAATAAGAAGTTAAGAAAAGTTGAGAAAGTTCCTTTAAGTTTGTTATTCTTTTTCTATCCAGACCAAATTGTGTATTCTGCCGATATGTTTGGTGTTAATGAATTGCTCGTAAAATTACTAACGTGGTAGGGGCTGCTTGGCAGAATTTTTTGGCCTTTTTTTCATTTCGCAACAATTACTATGTAAATTTTAGCTTTGCAACTTTACCATTCGCATTATATTGTTTGGTAATTTTAGGTAAGCAAGATTTTATTTTGTTATGTTATGGTTTCGCAAATTCATAATTTTGCAAATCTCACATCGCATTTTTGTCTCGAATTTCACCAATTTACATTTCATACATAATTTGGCATAGCAAGACTTCTTTGCGAAAGGAATAAAATTTGTTTTAAAAACTGCGGTTTAAGATTTGTGGAAAAAAAAGGCCAATCGACCAACATCTTAATTAAGCAAAATAGTCTAAAAGCTTAATTATTTTGTGCAAAATTATGAAATGCGAAATAATATAAGGCTAAAGATGCAAAGTGATGATTTTGCAAAATTATAACAAATTAAAAAACTTCCCAAACAATGAAATGTGAATTAAATTGCGAAACGAGAAATTGCGAAATAGTAGTTGCGAAATGAAAAAAAACCCTCTTGCGAAATTCTGCGAGGGTAGGTAAAGTAATGTTTATTTTTTTTCCAAAGATTAGTTTTGCGTTTTTTACCACAAGTTTAATTTGGGTGTGTTCGCTTTGGATGTGCGATTCAAATAACGAATGTTGCTTTTCTGTGAATAATCAAAACTCAGAACCCTGATAAGCGATTTGAACAACAATTCAATTTGAACAACAATTCACGTACTTGCTTCTGCATTGGAACCGGAGTTGTTGTTCAAGGGTAAGGCGACAAATGTGGTCTCTGATAGAACGAAAGCAGGAAAACAGGCGTTTTTCACAAAAGTATAAGTGGTCAAAAATTGAAAATACTTTGAAAACTTGGTATGCCAGAAGGGCACCCGTTTTTGAAATACCAAACTTTTTTATGTTGTTTTGACATTTTTTTAAATGATTTTTTAAATGAGAATATTGCGAATTTGGTTCGTTCACTTACAAAAAAAAAAACAATATAATCGTATACACAAAAAAAATGTTATTAAATATTATTTATAACGGTTTAAATATTGTTTTCAAAAAAACCCATAAATTTTCTTTGGAAATTTTCAAATGCTCGGTGGCACGTGTTAACGTCGACCGATCTCAATAAAATTTGGCACAGATATTTTTTATCAATCATGCTTATTACTTCCAGAAGGAGGAGGACAAAAGACTTTGCACATTTTTCAAAATTAGCCGCAGTCTACGTGCAATCCAGTCGTTCACATTATTTCTCATTCAATTGGTATTAAAAACACAAATTTGGATATTCTCTAGTCAAAGTAAAAGTAAAAAAAGTAAAAATCGTTAATTTGCATGTATCTCTTTAACTTTCAAATCATTTCATGGAAAAGAATAATTATATTGACTTCAACCCTTACTACAAAACACCAAAAGCATAAAAAAACACTTTATATTCTTGAATTTTATTGTAATTGAATAAAAGTGTTTAAATTTGCATCTTTTATAAAATTTTTCAATAAAAAATATTTTTATTTTACGCAATCACAATAACCAACAAAAAAAAACTTAAGAGTTTTTTTTTAATATTGTTCTATATTTTTGTTTTGTTTTACTTGAATCAATTTAATTTAATGACTTAACCATTAGCATTGTTACACATTAAACAATCAACAGTCTGGTGGAAATTAAAACAAAAAAACTCACAGTATAGTCATTTCCTGAATGAGAACAAAAGCTTTTCTTTTAATTCAAGTTCTTGGTTCTAGTAAATAAATTCAGCGGCATTCTGATATATTTTTTTTTAATAATGTAAATTCAAGATATAGTCGCAAGTAATTGCTGTGAATTTTGATTTTTAAAACACCATTCAAGATGCTAAAAAAAAAAAATTTCCAAATTAAGGGCTTTGAAACAAAAAAAAAAATTAGAAATTTATCTTTTCATGGCACTTTCTTCAAAATATGAAAAACCACTTTTATTACAAATTTTTTTCGCAAAACCAATGTTTGTCTCTTTCGCCGTAGGTACCTGATAAAAAACAAAAAAAATAATGACTGAACAATTATTCCACGCAAACAATAAACCTCCTTAATAAACAATAAAAAGATGTTGCGGGTTGTGGCGGTAGCCATTATAACAATTCTAATAAAAGTAGAATATCATGAATAAATGCTTTATAATGAATAAAACGGAATTCACTGTATTTGTATAGGTACGGGAATGTCTGTGAAAGCTCTTTAGGGAATTACGAAAGTACTGGCATTCCTATTATATGTAGTTTCATAGAGTTTTGAACGTCAGAGGAATTATTGCTCCCAAATATATAGTTTTCACAATTGAAACAAACTTATAATAATATATGGAATTGAGTTAAAATTTCCTGGGAAGTACCTATTATATTCGTTTTTTAATGGAAAATTCTAGGGAAATTTTCAATATGAATATATTTTGTTGACGGCACTGATTACAATGATTTCGTAGCTAACCTAATCAAAGAATATCTGAGGTTTCATTGTGATTTCCAAGATTGAATCCATCACCGCATGAGGTTACCAGCTGTATATTCTGGTTAAAATAATCCGAAATCAAATCTTATTGGTATTGTATTTATTTAAAATTGTTTGCTTAGTGAAATAAACCGTTGATGTTAAATGTCTGCCATTTTGAAATTAGGGAAACCTTTCGCATTTGAACCGATTGCAAACAATAAAGTGCTCCTTTTATACTTGATTAGGTATAAATACTCCACTTTAAAGAATGTTTGCAAGTTTTCATATGATTTATTAAAGCAACAATGATAAGATCGGTAACTATAGTAAATAATAAATATTGTATGTAACTTTATTGAATAAAATCTTAGAATCAACTGTCGGTTGTTAAAACTCCTTTAATTTACTATAATCCAATTTTCATATGAAAAAGCTTTAATTTTCTAATTGGTATAAAACTGAAGAGAAAATTTATTTCAGAGAGATTAACTTGAAAGCTTTATTTTCTCTCTCGTCATACTCTTAACATAATGTAAATCTGCGGTCTTTAGAAATGTACTCATAAAAGAAGTTTTAACACATCAATTTAACGTGGATGTACACGTCGTCCTTGAAAGTTTCGGAATCATTATTCTAGGTAAAAATCCAAAGATCTACAAAAGAAAGCCTCTGAAGTTCATACATGACAAGCTAAATTTTCAAACAATAAATAACTATATTGAACTATTTTATTCATAATATTAATAATTCAGTTTGAGCTAATTTGTAGAACTTCAGAGTCGTTTAATAGCCTCTTCACACCAAACTCAAAACGCGGTTTTCAGCTAAAAGTTTTTGAAAACACGAAGTGCGTTCACACTGCATATTACGTGTTTTCGTTTGACATTTCAATTTTTTGACAACACTACTGTCAAATTTTGTATTGAAAAATTAAAAACTTATTTGTGTTTACATATTTGCAACAATAAATGAATGCTAAACAAATTAAACTAATTTATATACACAAAAAGAAAATTGAAGAAAACATGAATATTTTGTTAAACTTCTTTTTCTTATCTGAAAACTCTTACATGAGAATCAGAAGAAAGAAATTACTTATCACAAAAAGTTTATCAACAAAACAAATTAAAAACTCAAATAATATGACAGTCAGCTGTTTTTAATTTCTTTTGAAAGCATTCCATCAATTTCTTTCTTGTCAATTTTTGGGCGCTGAACATTCCATAGGTGTGTTTGATTTAGTTCATCTATGAGTTTCCACACGTTTTCGACCGGTTTTATATAAAACATGTCGTTTATGAAAACCTGAAGCTACAAAAAATGTATGCGAAAACTTGTGTTTTCGATTAGGTTTTCATCGAAAACCGATGTTTTCACGAAAACCGTGTTTTCGGCTTGGTGTGAATACCGTATAAGGAAAAAATAAAATACTGTATTTTGTTGTATAAATTAAAACAAAAAAAACATGAAAACAAATTTTTTAAAAAATTAAAATTCAAAAAAAATGTTAAAAATTTTTTCCTCAATATTTTAACTTGCTATATTGTTCTATAGTAAATTCGAACTCAAGATTTGAATCAATCTTAGCATAACCATGACATAGATAACAAAAACAGTCAGTCTGTATATTTAGCTAGAGTATTATTTAAAGCCAAATATAACACAACCTGCAATACAAATTTTTGGGTTATTGTTTTTAGAAAATATAATCTATCTCCAAAATTTGGAATTTAAAAAAGTCAACATTTGTTTTGAAAATCTTCTTTTTTGACCTCTTGACATTGCACGTGTGAAAATCAAATATATGTTAAAAAACTTTTAAAATATATCCTAAATTTCAAAGACGGTTTTTCTCAGAACACAGTTTGTTTAAAACTATCAAAGGGCAATGATTTTGACAAGTTTTAGCCATCTTGTCCTACTGTAATTGTCTGCAAACAAATCAATTTTGATACTCAATAAAGTGCCGTTGTGATAAAATAACCTACGTCTGCCGCCCCTGAGATCTTAGTCTATCAAGTTCAACACTTATCCATTGATTTATGAGTAAACTTCTCAGTATTGAGTATGCTTGAAAATCTAACTTAATCCAAACCTACCACAATCGAACACCATAAACTGAAATCCTTATTATTGTTGTCGTTTTATTTGTTGGACCGTAAATATGACACAACTTAATCGAAAAAGTCATATTCCTACCGTATTTCATATTGCACTTCGATATATTGTCATCTCATCATTTAAGTTTATCCTAATTCCTGATCCTCATCAACTTTATTATCAACATATCGTTACTATTATTGTTCTTCTACCCCCATCAATATGCTGCCACCACAAGATATCCTTGTAAGCGAGCCGAGCACATCATGTCTTCGTCGTCATTGTCTTTTATATTGATGAGTTATACGTGGATCCAATATTCTGGCTCAAGTCCCAAAATATCTTTACAAAGAGGACATGTTCAACATCTATAGCCCTGAGTTTATATATGGAGCTGATGGGAGCTCCTTCTGATTTACTGAATGAGATTTTCGAACTTAACACTAATAACAAGGGTCGGAAGGGAATATATTATACTCGTACATATGTATAATGGCATTTTGACGTTTTGTCGTGACATTAGATTGTGCTGATATGCTCCCTGTTGGTTCTATGGAACAGCCACTCGAGGTAGATATATGTATGATGGGGTATGTGTCGTCCTCCCTAAATATGGTAATGGCAATGTTATCCCGTAATTAGTTGTCAAGAAGACTCATTAAGAAAGGAAATGTCGTTAGATGATGGTATGCTGTAGTTGTATAGTTTTATAGTTGACATCCTTGGCGGCATAAAGGGAGCGGTAGTAGTAGAGAGAAGAACAATTATGCCATCCGGTCTTTTTTGGGAAGGAAATGATGATACTATAAAGGAAAGGATGTGTTTTCTACTGAGAACGTCCTTGTAGCAGGATATTTTCTAAGAAGGTGTATAGTTTTGTCTTTCTATTTTGTGTAATTTCAAGAGTGAAGTGAAAAACAAAATTGGTGGTTAATTTCAAGAAGTTCTGGGAATCATTAACACTAAGTGATAATACTAAGGGATTTTCTGCTCGTATTTTATTTAAACAACCTTCGTTTGATACCCCTACGCAAAGTTCTATAATGAAATTCATTTATTAAGAGATTTTCAACAGGTTTCTGTTTCAAGGATACAAGAACAATTTGAAATAATAAATTGAATACATTAATTAATAGATAATATTGGTGGAAGGGTTCATTTACTTATAGAATGGCTTTCCATATCTGAAAAACGAGAGAAATTTTTTAACACAGTTTCTAATAGCTCGAATCCAAACTCAGAACTGATCTTTCACTGCTTGTTTTTCAGATATTACGGATAATACATTTTTAAAAAAATTTGACTTTATATTACAATACGAGGTAATTTTTGACAGTTACCTCTTTAATATCGATTTAAAGAAAATTGAAGTTAAACATTAAGCGGAGAATTTCTTGGAAAATAAAAAGACATTCGAAAGATTTAGCAGATTTTTGAAGAAGATTAGTTTCTATTTTTTAAAGAAACATTGAAAATTTTGTTGAATAAAAACTTTCCCAGGTGGCGGCAAAGCTTCGAAAATAGCAATTTTATTTTTATTTACAAATTGGCATTGTGATTTAAATAAAAAAACGCGAACAGGAACTTTTTATCGGTCTCCTCAATATTGAAAAATTTCAATCTAGCCTTTCTATCGGTCTCAACATCTTTTCAGCCTCGTATACTTTTGGAGGGAAAATAAGTTAGCGTTCAGAACTCGCTTCGCAATGCAGAATTGGCTTTATTAAGTTTCTACAAATAAGTTTTGTTGGAAAAACTTTTTTGGTCTACACTCAGAGAAAAAATCATTTAAAACAAACAAAATGGTACCAATTTCAACGTTATTGTTCTTCAAAAAAAAGAATTCAATGTAATGGAAAATAAATACAAGATCTGAATTCTACAGGGTGGTTTTTTTTGAAAATTTACCTGAAGTTTTTCTCTGAGTACAAAATTACGTGTTTCCAAATACAATTTAGTAAAAAAAAGACTAATTTGAAAAATACACAGTCGAAATAGAACAATTTACATAAATAAATATAAAAATAAATTAACAAAAATTGGAAACAAAATTTTTCAATAAAAATCTTCTATTGGAAAAAATGTCGTAAGAAATAAAAAAAGGTAAACAAAACCTAAAAAAATTATCGGCAAAAAATTTCGTCGGTTAAACAAAATCAAATGGAAAAAATTAAAACATACAATCAATGAGCGAATTATGCACGTATTTTTTTTATTTTTCTCTCCGCTGCGCTGATTAGATGATCTTTTTTGAGAAACTGCAGTTCTGAACTGTTCCATGTCTCCTGGCTTGAAACTCTTCAATCACTGCTTTAACTAAGTGTAGCAGAATTCTTTTTATGAAGCTTATCTAGAAGCGTTTTTGATTAAGATGTTGCTAAATCAAGACTTCTTTATTTTAATAATTTGTGAAGGCGTAGTACCGACTCAAGCTATATTTCGTGCACACTTAATTAATCTTCGCTTTATTTGAAAGTAAATCCGATTGTCCTATCTTCTAACTTCAACCTGAAGGTTTTTTTTAATAAGATTATTATGAAAGTCAAATTTATAACACGAACGTTTCTTTTGTTATAAACAAATTTTTCACGAAGTCATTAAATTATTTACCAAAAAAATAAATCAATATGGAATGAATACTTACGTAACTTCACTCAATCGTATCATAAAATCAATTAAAACGAACAATAATGGCTGAAGTGCTGACATCTTTGAGTGTAATGTATGTTTTTTTTTTTGTTGGAGTTTCTATTTACCATAACCATACTTCTTTGCTAAACCACATTTCAGTCATTCCCGAACAATGTCTGTCCATTTCCCCCAAATGGATATAGAATAAGCTTTAGAAGGTAACTTAATAGTATTATTGATCAACCTAAGGACCATCAGCACGTGACTTGCTTTAATGACTATCTGTGTGTCCTTATAGACAATTTTCGGTCTTCTAAAACGGTCTGGTTCGGTCCAGTCGATCGATTCGGATAGAAATTTCAATCGAACCATGACAAAGCCTTTAAAAACCTCCCTTAACACCTAACACCTCGTTCCACTTAATTGTGTCTATTGCGTATATTTCTAACTACCCCCCCCCCCTCCTTACCCTCCGAAAACACTTTTATTGACTCTTGTTTTAAGTGCTCGAGAATTGATGATAATCCTGATCCATTTGTTTTGATTGGTTTTCATCAGTTGTGTTTGTGTGAAGAAAAAAAGGACCAGGACCAAGCCAAACAGACAGACAGACAGACAATACCATCAGACAATTTAGGGATTGACTTCACATTTGTGGCGCATAAAGCACACGTTTTTAAGTGGGCATTTTCATTTTGGTTTTTATTTCGATAGGTGCTGTATTGTATTTTGGCCAATATAGCTTCAATGTAAGTCTATTTTTATTACCAATGTTTTGTTGTTTCCTTTGTTTTCTTTGTTTCATATTGTTTTGGGTTTTTATTGGAGATAAAGTATTTTATTACAAAAATATTATTATATGAAATAAGATGCCCAGCATATGGTCAAGACAAGGCAATTATGTGAATTTAAGGTAAGTGGCGGACCTCTTTAGTCTTTGGTGTTATGTGGTAAACATTATTTTAATTGAAATAATAAATGAAGCAGCTAACATCAGTTAAGTGGAATAAAATTAATTAACGAAAAGGACGTGGGATTATATTGATACATAGATTTGATTTGCTATAATGTCCGTGACCAAAAAAAAAAATGTTTTGTTTTTTATATTCACTTGGGGGAATATTAAATGGACCATAGGGGCTAATAAAATTAATTCTTTTCAATCAATGTTAGGATTTAGCTCGTCATTACGAAAATATTTGTGTTTGTATACATATTATCTCGAATGAAATTTTTATATCTTCCTTTATTTTCAACTAAATGTTTTACTTTTGCATGAATTTATGATTTGAGTTTGAGGCCTACTAAAAATAATTTAAAAATTTGCTACTTAAATTATATGTATTTTAAAACGGTACTATAGATGTCAATACCAGGACACATTCGGTTGATTTTTTTCTTTCCAAAATCTTCTAAATAAATAAAAAAGTTTTGCCTTTTAAGAAAATTGAAGTTAATAGTAGTATTTTGCTAAGGTCCAGTCAAAATATTCATTCCAGAATTTAATAAATATCGAAAAAAAAGGTCCGATAGTCTTAGCTATTTTTTAAATTAAAAAAAAAACTTCTGAACTTTTTTTAAATTTCCATCCCTCTCAAAAAAATACAAAAAAACTATGATTGAAGTTTGACAGGTCCGCGCTGGTGCTTCCCGAAACTGTAAGAAAGTAGATACTAGCGCACCCTATCTGTGCTTCTGGCGTTACAATGTATTTGATATGGGAACAAGCACTCCATATTATATATACTCTAAGGTCTCAACTCACACACGCCTCATCAGAACAAGATTACGTCGAAAATTCTAAACTAAGAGCTCTTATATACTTTTAATAAATTCCTCACAAGCTGTCACTTTTGTCATTCTTGTATCGTTGGGAGGGTTTATTTCCCCACGCTTAAGTTGGAAAGGCATTTTTCTAAAAAAAAAATCATTTAAAACAGAATAAAATGTACTTTTTAATTTTCTCAGCACTTTCAACATAAGAACATCTGGTTTTAAAAAATCAAAGGACTCTTTTAAAAATAATCTGAATTTAAAAAAAAATTAATTATTTTTTCAAAATTTTGAATTTATTGTTTATAGTCTATATTTCTTATAACAACTTTATTTAAAACTTTTTAACGAAACTGATTTTTTTCAGTCCATTTTCCAAAATTGCCCATCCCTGGAGAAATAGCCCCCCCGCATACGAGTTATTTTTTCCTTTCTTACTATGACTTACACGTACTAGACTTTTCTCATACGTACTGTAAATAACCCATTCAATTTTTATTGCTTTTGAAATTTTAATTATAATCCCTTTTTTTTCATCATGAATATTTTTGTCCTTCATAAATCGATTTAAGCTTTAAATTTACTTTCCATCAATGTAAACATCTATAGAAAATTAACCCACAATTAAGTTTCACTTTATTTCCATCCCTATATATAGTAAAAAGTTACTGGAAACAATTTTAACCCTGACCTTTTTTTTTTTTTGGAGACAAAAGCAAAATCTAACCTTTAACTTTTAAGTATTAATTAAATACAATATTATTAAACAAGTCTTAACAAATTGTGAACAAGGCCATAAAATTAAATTGAATGTAATTTGACTCTCGTTTTGAGGTTAATTTTATCGGGTATATTTACAAAATATATACCTTAATAAAGATAAGGTGGTGAAAGTTTGTGCGACTAAAGCTTTATAGGTAACAAACAAAAGAGAATGAAAAAACACTTATCCTAATTATCGCCTATTATTTTCGAACAAGGCTAAAGACCACCAAAGGCCCAACCCCCAAAATCTTAACTTCACAAAATTGTTTTGTTGGGTTTCGTATTTTTTCAAGCAGTAACTTCAAAGCAATTCACTAATTACAGTAAAAACCTTTTGCGAAAAAAAAATATGGAATAACAATTAACATAAAGTATCGAGTAATAATAATTATTATTTTGTAAAAAATAAAATTCATTAAAAGTAAATCATAACCTCGTTAAATTTATTTTCATTAAACTGTAACTGTTCTATAGGTAAAGGTAGGTATATCATTTTTATAGAAAATAAAAATAGATGATAGAACAATGTTCCAAACACTTTCCCTTTCATTTCAAAATGTACTTCATTTTCCCTTGGAATATTTGTATTTAAATGTCAAAGAACTAAGAGTATACATTATTCATAGAAATCCATTGACAAAACTGTTGTCAACAATTTCTAAAATCATTGTCTTTCCCTTGGCAAACAAAAACGCGTACATTTACAATGTTCTGATAAAAATAATTCTTCAGTTTCCCTGGCCTTTTAAAGGTTTAGGTGTTCAAATATGCTGAACTTGCATCTCTGTTAGACGAGTCTATATAAGTCTCAAATTGACTTTCAGCGAAGCAAATTCTAACAAGAGGTTTTTTTTAAGGTTTTTAGCCCTTTCAGATACAATCTTCGTGAAAAGAAGAGTTTAAAAATTTCACATTTTTGGACATACACATTTTTTTTGTTGATATGTGTTGTTGCAGAAAATGTGCCCTAAACATTAGAAAAACTGGGGCTTACTATTTTAATGTATGTATTTTCGAGGAAGATTGAATACTCCAGCACTGAAATTTTTGGGTAACACGGTAAACTTTTAGAAGCCAAGAATAAATTCCATTTAAAAAAATGTCCAATATATTTTTCCACTGTAAACAAAATATATTTGCAGAAAAGTCGCATCACTGAAAACTTTTTTTTTTTGAGAACATTGAATTAATATTTGAGTTTCACGTGTAGATTTTAGGCTTGAGGAAGTAATCCGGTTTTCTGGAAAAAAAAAACGTGAACAAATTTTCAAATATGTATTTTGGGAACAGTGGCAACACTGAAAGGTATTTTTATATAGGAGCATAGTCTATACATATCGTTTGTCCGTCCTGAGTCACGTGCTTAGCTTCTACGAACTTGTCGTGTATTTAGAAAAAAAAAACTCTTATACCAATTTCCACTGCAAAAAAAACATATATACATAGTACCTATTTTTAGCAAAGTGGCAATACTAAAATTTATTTGGGCCTGATTGAGACCTGCAACTCTTTTTTGTTCTTCATGCTTGACAGCTAAACGAGATGCCCAAAACTAACAATATATGTCAAAATATAGTTGATTTTGAAAGTTGGCGGCCATTTTGAAAAAAAGTGACTTACATATGTTAGTCCGATTTTAAAAAAATTTAGAAGAAGAAATAAAAATTTTCAAAAAACCATTTGGAAAAATTCGTCACCTAAAATTCTTGTATTGACTCGTCTATAAGTACTCTTTTGAAGAAATGTTGTCACCTCGGCGGTTTTGAGGAATTAACCTTAAATATAGACTTTTGTGGGTAGAACAAAAGCAAAAAGGGTCTTAAAAGCTTTTTTACATAAAAATTTGTTGTAGATCCTTGAATTTGTCTTTGTGGGTTGTATACCTAAGACTGATTGTCTTAAAAGATTTTTTTTTTATACCAATATTAATTATTTCATTCAAAAGATCTCATTTGTCTCACAGAATATTTTTTGTTTTTGGTGGAATTTTTTTTTGTTCTATGGTGTGAAAATTAATTACCCTGAAGTGTTGTGTGGGTTGCTGGCAAACTAAGATGATAAAGTTGATGCTCTAAGGGAAAATATTATTTCAAAGGATGATAGAGAAACTGACAAAGGATTTCCATGTGATGAGTGTGCAAGTACCCTCGCATACAAAAGGTTTCATAACACTCTTGACACTCTATCTCTCTAGATATAGACTATAATATGTGACACCATCAGCGCGACGTCATGTGACAAATTAAGTCATGATGATGAGGTGTCATTTGGAGACATGTCGAAGGGAATGATATTAGCTGGGTGTATAATGTATAGGTATTATATTGGATGGAATGGAATTTATAGATGATGGATCATGGCGAAGACATGTAGCTGATTAAAATATGTCATCTTATAAGAATGAGGGTATAAATAAGTTTGAAGGACTATATGAAGATATAATTATCATGATTTAAACATGATGAAAGAAAAACAAAACTGTTCAAGGAAAGATTGCTTCCTATGAGCCGTATAAAATTATATTTTCTTCTTCGTGAAAATCTATTAAAAGAAAAATTATTAATATATGTAAGCTTTTTACTTGCGTTGAAAAAAACTACATGAGTTGATTAATGAATAGAATATTTTTAGAACTTCGATTTTCAGGGAAATTTAATTTCAACGTTGACAAAATATTATTGAAAAATAGCAATAGCTTTTTTGGATAACACGTTAAACTTCTAGAAGACAAGAATAAATCACGTTTTTATAAGAAAAATCGTCAAAAACGTCCAATGTTGTTTTTTCACAGCAAAAAAGACATATTTCCATACAATTTGAACCTCTGAAAACTATTTCGAAATCAAGCCAAGCATATAACCCCTCTTTGAAACATTGAATGACTTGAATGACAGCTGAAGAGGTCGTACGAAATGAAGCGAATACGAGGAATTTATATGACGCGGCCATAATTGCGATTTTGTGTCTTTCGTTAGGCTTCGTTAACTTTCGCTATCGTTAGCAAGAACGCTCATCGACCGCTCTTGCGAAAGTGAATTGACAGATAGATACAAACATCAAAATGGTGGAAGCACATAAAATGGCTGACTTCACCATTTGAGTGTTCGGAAAGCTAATTTTCGTTCGGTTTTGACATTAGCTTCCTACCACGTCAGACAATTAAGTTACACCTTAAAAATTATAAAACAAAGTCAAAGAGTGATGAAGTGTTCGGAAAAGAATAAATTAAACCATTTCCCGATTTGTATAATTATTTTGAATTTTATTTTATATTTTATGGTCTTACCAGCCTAGTTTTCTAATCCCTTGGAGATCTTTTTTTAGATCTAAAAATAAAATACTTTACAGCTTGGTTATAAAAGAAGAATTAATCTAGACACCATTAGGTATGTTAAACGTCTTAAACTGAACAATTGAAAAAAGACCATGTATGTATCTATGTGCACAGTTTTCAAAATGAAAATAATTTCAAAAAGCAATCAAAAACCTTTGAGAACCACATAAATGAAATCAAAATACCACACCAATAAAAATGAGATAGGTATCTTTTAAGCCACAAAAAAAAAAAAACTTTAATAAAATTGTAAACACATACTCTTCCAACATCATCTAACCAATTTACGGATACAAAATTCTAAATTCACAAGTCGACACTAACTTTTAATTAAATGGTCCCAATATTAATCTTTTTCCTACCACGACCATATGGCAAGGAGAATGGCAGCTAGTCCAAGAAAAAGAGTAACTTGTTCCAGTACAGTTTGTGAGTGGTCCTTACCAAATGGTACCTACATCTATCTATCTACGTGGTGTAAATGAGAATTTATGAGATCAAAACTTTATCCTATATATGTATAAGTATCATATCCTTACATAATATAAATATAGAACTGTAAAGTTTTCACTTTATATGAGGTTTCAGAGGAGCTTTTGGACAATTTGCATTACTGACAAGTTATGATTGCCAGACAGACGGTATTATATCCTGTACTGTACCTATCCCTACATATGTATAGGATGGAGACAGTGCAGAGATAGTGTAAAGTGAATGTGAAGGGAAGTTTTTATTTTTTTGTCTAGTTTTCATTCGTTCATGATTATATGATGGGATAAAGTCGAAAACTTGTCCCTAATTTAAAGTCTATACCAGAAGTGAAAAATGAGAACGATGTTTTTTTTATATAAAGCCAAATATAATCATGTAGTTCACAACGAATTTAAGAGTTTAAAGAAATGCAGTTTAACATTCGACAACGCGTTTTATGAATTCTTTATGATATTCGTGATTTTGATGGAGACATAAACAAGGGAAGGTGGGAAGTCTCACAATTCTGTCTGTCTGTGTTTCTGTCTGTTGAGCTACAGCCTGAATGGGTGAGCAAATTTCCTTGAGACATGTTTATAGTGTTTATTAATTTACTTTTTTGATTTTTTTAAGACCAAAAATAACGGTACACTCTACTTACTTTTTTTTTGACTTTATAGAAAATCCGATTTTTGTTAACTATTTTTTTTTTCAAAACTCCTTAAATGTAAATAGATATTGACACGTTTTAGATTTTAAAAAAATCCAAAATCCGGCAGTTAGCGTTGCCTCCATAGAATGATTTTTAAACTTCTCAAAAACGGTTCAAAATTTTTATGCAAAATACTTGAATTTTCGAAAAAAAAAAATTCGATTTATAAAAAATAACTGTAATTATTTTTTGAAAATTAAATATTTCAAAAATGTCTTCATTTACATTTTTGAATTTTAATGCAAAACTTTTCTCGAAAAATTCTAGGTCAAAAGTTTTTTCCTTTTTTTTAATGTTCGCGCAGTTTAAAAAAATTTACGAATCATTTTTTTTAAATTTTTTCATGACCAATATCTTCTTTGTCAATTTATTTTTTAGATTTTTTTTTGCGAAAAGGAGATGCACCACTTTTGGGCCCAGTGCGTTCACTAATGAAAGTGGTATCAAATGAAAGGTGAAATCTAGCACGTTATGTGGGTGCAATATTTCCAAAATTGTCAATGGGGTTTTCGAGATATTCGCTTTTGAAATTGGTTAACTCAGAAAAAGAATTTCACTCCTTTTTTTTCAATAATTGCTTATATCGTGCGATATAAGGCACGTAGGAAAATGATATCAAATGAAACATATTTTTTCTATCTTTTTAATGAAATCAAAACTATTTTCCTACCAACAATATTTTTTCAAATATTTAGTATAAACTTCTTAAAAATTATGTTTTTTTTACTTATCTTTTGAACACAGATATCTTAAAAAAATCAGTAATGACATCTATTTTTTTGCATTATTTTAAAGCTCTATATCTCACCTTTAATTTAATATATAATTAAGTACTCATTCTCAAAAAAATACTTACTTTTTAACAAACTTACTCTAAAAAACACCTTAACATGCTATCGGCTGCTATAAACTTGCCCGTTTAGCGCTTTTTAATAATTCTTATACCCAATTATTTTTTTTTATAATTCTGTCTGATTAATAATATTTATATTGTTGGAGGTATGTTATTATATTCCTGATGACGACCAAATTCAAAATACTCAAAATGTTGATGCAAAAACCAAAAGTTCTTATACAACTTTTGCTTTGATGCGATGTTCTTCAACAAAGTATGCCTACTTCTCACTATAGAAATGTAACCAATCAAGAGAATTCCATAAAAAAGCGCATTAAAATGTTTTAGATCTCCCAAATCCTTATATCCCCTGCCATCTTTTTGTTTAATTATAATTTAAGATATCTGATTCTGACTCGATATGTTGTGATTGCTTTCGGATTTTGGAAAGAATCAATTCAACAAATAACCCAATAAGGAAGATGTGATAAGATGTTTTAGTTAAAACCTTTTTGTACTTAATTTAATATTGAAAACAATAAAGATGAAAAAAATGATTTAAACATAATATGTGCCTTGATAAACTTCTTCTAAACGCTAAGCTTTTGATATATGCACTATGGTTTAGAAGTAACATGTGCATATTTTTTTTCGAAAAAAACAGCAGTTTCTTATTAATTACAATTACAGGCTCCATAGAAAAATGGCGCATCTCCTTTATTTTAAGAAAAAAATTTAAGCTGAAATGAGTCACGTCATACGGTTGTTTAATTATTTATAGATACTTTCAAAATTCTTAAGTTTTTTTCTGAAGGAAAATAAAAGTGTCATATTGAAGGACAAATAGCGGCACATATCGAAAATGTTCATTTGGAGAGACATATGTTCTCAACGTTTTTAAATATCAAATATACAAATTGTTCCCTTTTCGTTTAGTGAATTTACTGTTAGATTGACAGCTTTCATAATCTCCATAACAATATTTAAATATATAGTATGTAATACCCTCTGGCTATTAAAGTATAGATAATTAATAAAATCACTCTATTTAATTAAAAAGGTGAAGGTTATTTTGCATTCCAATCTTCTATCAATCAATCAATCAACAGTGTGATGATAATTAATGTTAATTATTGAATGGTATTCGATTTATCACCTGGGTTAATTTACCTAGAAAAGTAAAACAAAAAATTTACAAAGAATTTCATGAATTTCTTTGGACAGAAATGAATTTGAGAGGAATTTTTTTTAAGAGCACTAAATATGTGGCGACAAAAGTGGGAGTGCAATAATCTGAAACAGGGATACCATTGGCATGGAATTGACTATTTTTTTTAAATATGTTTAAAAATTCTAGAAGATAGTAGTTGACTCAACAATTCGAAAAAAGAAGATCCTTTTGAATTACTCAGAAAACTTATTTAATTGTCATAGTAAAGTTAAGTCCGATGAATATTATTTTCTTATTCAAATCTACTTTACTTACCAACTGAGTCCAAATTTAAATTACCTTTATCACAATGTAATTGCTAATACCAATATTTCATTAATTAATGAGAAATAAAATTTATGTACAGCTAACTTAATAAATAGAAGACGGTTTTCCCATCTCATTTCATCATTTTCAAAGAGAAATGTAAAAGCGAAAAAAAACTACTTTCACTTTATCTGTTATTCATTGCTTTTGGCAAATTAATTAATATTAGCGTGAATATAAAATTTAACCTCATCACAACGCTGAACTCTCAGGTGATGAGAAAGTTGAAAATTTATTACTTTAATGTTTTGTTTTATTTGTTGGGGCGAAATTTGTGTTAAAAGTTTTATGAGGCCTTTGTTGATTTATAACCAACATTTTCCCCTTCCTGTAATTTTCCAATTATACAAGCATTTGCAACAAGAAAGGCTACAGAGTGTTTTTTTGTTTAAAATGCTATACCAGCTGAAATTTTTTTTAAAATCCTTCTTCAAAACCAGAGATATATCATTTTAATTCAGCTAAAGTTCATTAAAAGTTTCTTAAATTAGGTATAGTAGGTATAGAGGGAATGAGAGATAAGAGGAATAGGGGTATAGGAGTTACAGAAGGTAAAAGAAGTTTATAAAATATAGCCATTATAGGATGTATAAGAAGAAGAAGAGGTAAAGGAGGTATATGAGGTACAGGGCAACAAGACTTGTAGAGCTAAAAGAAGTATAGTTAGCATAGAAGCCTTTGGATATATGAAAAGTATAAGAGTTATAGGTGATATGGGAGATACAGCTGATACAAAGTCACAGGAGGTATAGGGGGCATAGGAGATATATACGAGATATAGGAATTAAGGAAGTATACGAGCTAATTCAAAGAAGGAAAAAGATGTACCAAAGTTATGGGGGGGGGTATATGTAGATGAAATGGGACTTTTAAGAGATATACAAGGTATAGCAGTGAAATGAGGTAAAAACGTGCAGAAATAGGAGTTATTGGAAATATTGGAGTAAAGAGAGGTATATAAGGTATAGGACGTAGAGGAGGAATAAGGTATAGGGGTAATAGAGTTAAAAGTGAAATAAGTAGGAGGTTTCATATAAGATTAACTATGGTAAAAAAAGTACTGGATATATAGGAGGTATTGAAAGTATTTGAGGTATAGGTAGTGGTATATGAGGTGCATAGGAGGTATAAGCTGTTAGGGTGTAAGGGAGATAAAAGGGACATAGTAAACATTGGAGGTGAAAGAGATATTAAGTATAAGATTAACAGTGAAGATACAGCTTAAGAGGAATAACTGGAAGGAATAAGAAGTATTGTTAAACTATTTGAAGAATGTCCGACGGATTCTCATGTCAAAAACAATCCGTGTCAGATTATCTGTGTGTTTTAACATAGCTGTAGACACTGTTTGTTGCCTTATTAAAAGTGTGATCATTATATAACTTTGAATTGAGCAAGGGTTACAAAGAATATAAAAAGTTTTATATTTGCATCAAGTAAATATCGAATAACACAAGTGATACAAAATTCTACAGTCCTTAAACTTTAACTACACAAATACACATGGCTCAAATCATATATTTATATCTACATCATGTACGAGTATATAATTTGCTCTTAAATATGGTAAGTTCTCTATATAAATTCACTAATTTAAAATTCATATCCAGCACCTCCATCACAAACAACTCCCAATTCCAAACTACTTTAAAATATTCCCCACTATGCCTAATCGATAATTGCAAATCAAAATTAATGGATGATTTAAATAATAATTGATTCAATCATTCATCAATTTCTAGTTAGGAACTCAAAACCAAAGAAATTGATTTAATTAGTCAAAACACCTCGGGAGTTAATTATGGTGTAATATGAATTGACAGATTTGTGGTTAGTAAATCAAAAAGGGAAACAAGAATTATTTTGTGTTAACATGGTTTAAGGCAAAAGCATAAATTTTTGATTATTTAATTGACCTTAAATTCATTCATGATTTGATGACTGTAAATCCTTTTTTTTTTTTAATTGACAAGAAGATATTTATGAATAGTTATTTCCCTATTTTTTCAAAAGAATTAAGGATTTAAGGACAAACGATTGCTGAAGATACCTTCCTATGATTTATCTTAAAAAGATTTTCTTAGCTTAATCGTTCATCTCGACAAAACGATTGTCAAATTTATTCTCACCAAGAGGGATATTATTAAAAATCGATATAGAGAAGAGCATATGTATATTTGCGATTCAACAAAAAAAAATGTTCAATCGTATTATTAATGATTTTATTTATATCAGAGCCAAAAATATCTCAAATAAATTCATGCCATTTTCTTATTATGACATATTTTTGTCCTTTTTTACGATTGATTTTGGTCCTTTTACTATTATTATCATATTATATTTGGTAGATAGATTTTTTTTTCTGGAATTCAATGAATTTTTTATTTCAAAATTATTTCAGCATTCCATTGTCTCGTCGTCGTCTTTTATAGTACAGCTACCAACTCCTCCAAACTCGTACATATATGTATGTACATATGTATGTATGTATTTTATACTAGTTTTGCGTTGTCAATTTATTTCTTAAGTTATTTTCCCTTTGAGTTTTGAATGAATGTCTTCTTATGGGCAAAAAAAAGGAGACAGATGCAAATATTTTTTCTTTAAGGACGATGATGCAAAAGCAATAAATATTTTTTAAAAGTAAAGAAGACATATTTCAAAAGAGAAAAACAGCTAAACTTCAGAAAGTAAATTCAGTATTTTTATATTTCTTCAAGCTAATAAAATGTTTTAACATTGTTTGGAATAAGTGCATATCAAAGAAAATGGAAGTCATATATGTACATAAAGGACAAATACTTCCATGTTCCATAACAAAATGAACAAAAAAAAAAAGTGATCACAATGTGATTTTATTAAGGGAACTCACTTTGAAGACATCTGCATTTCAGTTGACAGAGGATTTTTTTCTCTTGAAATAATATATATTCGTCGAAAAAAGGTAATAGACTTGCCTTAAACCGGAAGAGTTTACTTTTTTATTTTAAGGTTTTAAGGGATTGTGTATCATTTTCCAAAAATGCTACCGAGCATCTGGAACTATAGGGAATTTAAGGCAAAAACAAATATTTTTCAACGCAATATCTTCCTTAAAAAATCTATAAGCTTTGAAAGATGAGGTAATTTCAACCAAAATTGCACGAAATTATTTCAAAAATTAGATGAACGCATTTAGCAAAACATAAATTCAATTGTGAATTAGTCTTCTAAATTTGAAATTTCTGTACGAGACAGAAAGAGAAAACAACAATGAGCTGTCGTATGAAATCATCTCATTTGTATTGTGGATGTTTTTTCTTAATTTTCAAAATTACCTCTAATGAGAACGTAGTATTAAGATTTTTAATTTTTAGCTTTTAAAGAATTGTTTTGCTTTCCGATATCTAATAGACATGTTAGTGAATTTCGCGTGAATTTATTTACATAAAATTGGAGACAATACAGCGAGCAGATAATAAAACGACGATAAGATGGCGTCATAGTAAAGTGACTAGATCACGAGCAGCCATTGTTTCAATATCATGCCGTTTCTGATATTGAAACAATGAAATAACAAAATGGGAAATTAAAAGTAAGCTAGACAAATACACAATATAAGAATGCGCAAAACAACTTTTTCGATACGGCGCGCGGCCGCAGCAGCTATACGATTTAATTCAGAAACCAAAATAATATTGTTTGTAAAACAAGTTTCAATTTTATTTTGATAATTGTCGATTTTAATTTGCGAAAAAATCTAATCCGAAGGGCTGCAAGTACGAAAAAATTTTGAATTTATTGATGTCGAGTGATAAAAAGGCGTTAGCCTTATTTTTAATGCCAAAGCAAAAATTGTATAATTGTATCAGTGGTTTTTTATTATGGCATTAAATCTGACCAGCAGTTTGTTCCATTCCCCATTTTTTTTCATTAGAAAGAGTATGTCCGCCATCTTTGATTTTTGTTCTTATCAAATATCTCAGTTCCTGTTAATGCCATACACAATTTTTTTCGAACATATGTACATATAATGTTAAGAATTAAAATTCCTTAAATTTTGAAAAAGTATTTCAAAAACTTTCGTACTTTTTTAATCAATTTTTTTTTACAAAATGTTAAAGAAAAGTAAGTTTTTCAAAATAAAAGTAAAATAAATAAATATAAATACAATTTTCATTGTGTTTTCATGCTTTTTTCCCTGAAAATGATTTCAAAAAAATAAATTTAATTTCGTATTAAAACTCATGAATTTTGAAAACAAATTAAAGTAGCCTACTCTTCAAATAATAACATTTCAATGACACAAACCATCAACAAGAAAACACAGGCAACAAATTAGAACAAAAATAACATTAGACTTTTCATTGAGAACACAAAAAAAAAATAAGTACGTAGAAGTACATTTTGGATAAAACGTTTTGCTGCTTACCTTAATTCACGTTTTGTGTCACCCTCCATCAGTAATCATCGCACCTGGTGTTTATTTAACTTACAAATCATCAATGATCAAAGGATGACGACGACGCCGAAGACGCGACTAAGGTACTTAAAAATGTTTCTTTTTTTTCCCACCGAATAAACCTTTCTTCATGTAGAATGTAGGCGGTGATGGCAATGTTAAACAAGCTGTATTAAGGATTATTCTTCGTTTTTTTTTTATATGTGCTTCACTTACTCTGGCTTCAAAGAATTCAAATATAATAAATTCGATTATATGTTTTCTATTGGACCATGAAATCGAAAAAAAAACGACCACTATTTACACGGGGGAATATCACTGTCGCTTTACATTCTTCACGCAAAAAAAAAAAAAATTGAAAAAAAAAATATACGTTTATTGATTTATTTTTCTTTCAACTTTTACACCTCTTTTAACTGGAGCATTGAAGACATGAAAATAAATATACCTTTCGTCTGCAAGATAAATTGAAGTGAGCATTATACAAAATAATACATCACCAGAGTTAAGTTCTTCCGAAGAAGAGCATCTTCAAACCGGATGTAGATTTTAATGGAGTCTCATAGGCAAACCAATCGGCACATTCAAACCGTAAGATGTTGGGTTTCTTTCGAAAACAGAATTTATACTTGTGGAAGATTTAGGTAGCGTGAGATAATTTCACACCTTTCTATTTCTATACACGTTTATTATGAAATAAGGATGAATAATAAAAAGGAAGATGGAACGTCATATCCTTTTATAATATTATGCTCCAACCCTGCCAGTGACAAAAAAATAACGTTTGTTGCATGATTTCAAAGTATCTTGTAAATAAATCTCAGAATCTGATGTATGTGTTTAGATTATAAAATATACATGTACACTAAGGCCTTTGTATCTAAAGAAGACGACCAAGGTTAAATTATTTTAAGACGAATAAAGAAAAAGAAAACTCAGTGTACTAATGTGTCGCACGTACTTACTTACCTCTCAGGGTTTTTGAAACTGTCAAAGTTTTCAAACTTATAGATCGCTACATTGAAGTTTTGGGTTTGAATAGAGCATATTGCACAATACATTTTCGGGAGTACGAATTGAGCACATTCCATCTTGTCTGCTTTCAGAGAATAAGAGTTGTTTCTCCAATAGACAGTACCTCTGAAACATCCTAGATGGAATATGTTAAATGCTCGATTTTAACCCAAAATTCCGGTGATTGCAATCTTTTGTAAATTCATTCATTCTTTGCATTCATTCAATTTTTAGATCCTTTTTGCAATCTTTTGCATACATTTTGGATACATCTACTTATTAAATATCCGATCGATTGTAGGATAGAGGCAAGGTTCAGCTGCCATCTTGAATAATTTAAAAATTTCAGTTCGAGTAAGGGAAAGGCTGCCATCTTGAAAAACATCGAAATTTGGATACTCTTGAATAACTCCTAAGGAGTGTTTTTTTCACAAAATGTTGCAGGTATAACTTGTAGCTGAGACAGTCCTGATCTTCAGTCCTCATTTCGGTGTAGTGTGGCATACAGAATAGCCGTCATCTTAAAAAATATGGAAATTTGAATTTTTTTAAGAAGTTTGTTCTTAGAACATTAAGTGAAAAAACAAACTCCTCGGGAGTTATTCAGCAGTATCCAAATTCTAATAATTTTCAAGATGGCGGCTTTTCCCTGCACCACACCAAACCAAAAACTTGATTTAAAATGAGAAGATGTACACACGTGGACACTATTCCACTGGACTACTATACCAGCTTTAATGAAAGCGTAATTTTTAATTACAAAAGTGTTACATGACCTTAACACTACACAACACCATAACCACATTAAAAATAGAAAAAAAAGAAGTGTTAAGCTCTGTTTCTGCATTTATACTTTATTTTCTTCTTATTCTTTGGTTAAATCTTCTTTCATTCATGATGTGTGTAAAATTTCTATTAAGCACCTTCATCGGTCCTATGAAAATTGTTTTTTTTTTTTAATTCGGTCTTTTCACATGAAGATTTGCAGAAGAAAAAGAGCTTTAGGAAATGGTGTGAATCGATTTTTAATGCAAAAAGGATTTGTTACCTACCTGACTTATTGTGATGTTGAATTTTTTTTTTGTCATTAAAAATGAAAGGAAATCGCATTAAAAAAATAAGAAAACAAAATGATAATGAGATACCTTGAATTATTTTCCATCTTGTTTTTTTTTTCATAAATTTCAGAAAAAAAAGATGGATAGGTATGGCCTTGGGAAAAATAAAAAGGTAAGCATTTGGTTTGGGGAGAAAATAATGTGACAACTATTTGTGATAAAATATCTTAACCCCGTTTGACCTTGATAAACCATTTTTTTTGTCTAAATGTATTAATTTGTAAGGTGTTTGCATTCCTGATGGTCAAGACAAAAGGATAATTTGTTTTTGAAAGTGTACAATGAATATCAATAGAGTTTTGTCCTACATTATAATATAAACCAAACACGCAGAACCTTGGACGTGAATGGACAATGACTCTTAGAACTAAATGACCTTGGAAGAACTTTGTGTTGAATGTTAAGTAATATTTATTTGTGCAATGTAGACAAAAAGTATATTTATGTTAACACAGAAAAAGATAATAAAATCAATAATAATGTGAGGTCTGCATAAGCATATGTTTCTGACAGAGGACTTTGAAAACTTTATGGTCCAAGATAGAAGCCCACAATTCCGTTGGAAAATCCATTGCAAAATTAAACTACAGCAAGAAGACTGAGACGCGAAATTCGATCAAAAGCAATTACAATTGTTCCTGATATGATGAGAATGAGTTAAAATGAATCGTCAAAAAAAAATTTCAGGGAACTACCAAATGAAAACCTGTTTTGGAATGGTGAGAATAAAAATTGTTCAAAAATTTATAAAAATTGCGAAAAAAAAGTTTTGACAAAAGAATAGTTCGTTCTCCGAATAAAACTGGTTATCCAAAAAAAATTCATAGGAAATCAGTGAATTCAGTTCCAAAACTAGGATCTGCAGTAGTTTTAAATCTAAATTTCTGCAGCCGTTATTTTTTCACAAATAAAATCATCCCTGAAAAAAAAGTTATCAAGGATCGTCATTGTCAAATGACGATTTGGATAAAACTAACTGCATCAAATACAACAAATAATTGCTCCATATTTGGATACAACTCCTATTGTTCATCTGATCTGAAGATTACATAAAATAAATTTGAAAAGCTGAATGTACGAAATCGCATCGAATAATAGGCAGAATTTTTACTATTTAGATTTATGCTTAAATTACCTACATTACATAATGTTAAACAAAAATTGAGTTGAAATAATAAAACTAGTTATTAAAAAAAAATATCTGCAGTTCTTAAATTTCACTAAAGAATTTTTATTTATTTAGTATCTATTACATAGTATACTCGTATAATATTTTATACTTTTAAATCAATTCGAAAATATATAAATTAAAGAAAATAATTTATTTGTCATCAGACAATAATATCAAAATCAATAAAAAAAATTTAACAAAAGGCATCGGAAATAAAATGTAATATCACACATCATCAAATACAAAACTGTTGAACACAAAAGAAATATTTCAAGCTGCTGTTCTACAAACAACAAATAAAAAAAAATCAGCAAATATTTTTCTTTGAGTTTTGATTTTTTTTTTTTTATAGAAAGAAATATTGCGTATACGCCCCAGTGCACTGACATATATACGGGAAACTGTATTTATTCCCTCATATTCTTCTTCACGCAATAACTTCAACTATGTCCTTGTTAAATATACTTTGACAAGTCATTTCCTTTATTTTATTTCGCTTCTGCCATTATGTACCGTTATATGTATGCCATGTCGCGCAGAATGGGACTAGTAAAAAAAAAAACTTACAAAGTGATAACAACATCACTAGACAGTCGTTATATTATATTCTTTATGTGATGTGTTGGTCTTTGGGACGATATCTCTCATTTCTTTATTAACATTGTTATCACGAAATGAAACTCACGTCACTTGATAGACATCATTTCTAACTTCAATGGACACACCAATAATAATTCGTTACAAAGACGCAATGACAGAACAAGATTTTCATTCCTCTCTTGATTCTACACTCCATCAGCCGCGCCGCGCCGCGCCGTCCTCCCTCGTTATATGTAAGTCATGTTGCTTGGGCAAATTAAAATCTATTTTTCCTCCAATGAGTAGGAGTTTTTACTTTTCACTAGTCACATCACGTTCGAATAGCACATTACCTTGACTTGGTTCTCTTGCCATTTTTTTTTTTGCCCTCGTAATTACGAAACAGCAAAAAGTTCTTGTATTTTTTTTTTTGGCAAAGGAAATATGTTTTAAAGACAAATGAACACCTTTTTGAATTGTAACTCCAGCATGTTGAAAAAAAAGGATAACTCATTTTAAACTGTTTTTTTTTTTTTGTTAAACAAATTTAACAGCTACGGGCCTGTTGTCTTATCCTGTATCAATTTAAATTGCTTTGAAATAAAAGATTCGAACTTTTTTTTCATCCCTTTTTTGTGCTTTCCTTTTTTTTTCTGGTGATTTATGATTTGGCACAAAAGAAAAATAAAACAAAAGGGGTGAAGGACTAAGTCTATGAAAATTGTACTGTTACCTTTCGTAGGGGTTTTCATTTCTTTTTTTTTTTGTTAAAGAGACGTGTTGTAAATTTAAAAGCTTTTCCATCCTGGTTATTTATCTTAACTTGTTTGTAATTAGAGACCAAAAAGATAACGGAAGTCACGTATATAAAAATGCTGTAGAGATGGATGATCTGAGAGAAAAAATTTACAAAAAAAAATAAAGTAACAAAAGTAAGGTAAGTGTAATCCTCACTTTAAATCCTAAAAAAACTTTAGCCCCAATTTCAAGCCAAGTCTTGTGGATCTTGTAATTGAGATTTAAAATTTACTTCACTTTCGTAAAGTATGTGGGTTTTGGATTCATAATTTTTGTTTTTAAAGATTTAGTCTGATAAAGCGAAATCCAGGAAAACCTAAAAGTTTAGAAAATCAAAAAAAAAATTTTACTGAAAATCTTGGAAGTCCATGATCAATTCCCTGAATCCAGTAAACTCAAAATCCTCAAAGCTTTAAACCCCTTAAATGTAGTACCCTAGCCATCAAATCAAAATCCACTAAACTGAATCCACAAGCCATAATCCTCGAAACCATAGATTCACTAGAAAAAACACAAATCTATACGAACCAAAAAAATTCCAAAATCACTAAAAACTTTGCGCAGCTTCGAAATGAAATTTTTAGAATTTTTTTTAAATTGTTATAAATTTGCACAATTTTTGGAGTTAGCGATATTGGATTTTCTGGATTCAGTTTTTTTTTTTTTTTTTGTAGTGGAATTTTGAACTTAAGCCCAAATCCACATTGAATATAAATCATAAATATTTCTGGTCATCAATATTTTTTTGATTTTTTTCAGGAAAAACATCATTCTAAGCACCAATGACAACATTTTCACCGATTTATATAGATTTCCAAGAATCTATCTAAACACAACCTCACCATCCTCACCAATTGCATCAATCCAACCTTTCATGTGTCATGTCATGTCGATTCTGCAACCACTAAAACTTTACACTTCTAGAAGCCCCAACACTATGCCACAACTATATGGCGTGGAATTCAACAAAATGCTGCAAAGGATTCAAGTCACGTATTTTATTTTTCTACCATTTTGCCTTGAACCAGAATACCCCTATCCACACAATATAAACTTATGTGAAGGAGAATATAAGAATTTTTGCTGAGGCCTTGAGTTTTTTTTTTTTTACTATACTCGTCTCTTCAAAGTCGTTCGGAAATAAATAAATGTGTTCGAATACTTTGAAGTATAGGTTAAGGAAATACAATTTATAGACAAATAGTTAAAAGAAAATGAGAGAACAAGAAAAATCCAACAAGGACGAGTCTAAGTAGATCTTTTTAGAAAAACGGGTATACATTTTCCTGCCCCAAGTGGCAAAATAATAATAAAAAAAGGAATACAAATAAAAAATAATAAAACTCTTATGTTATGAGAACTTATACATCTTTTCTTCATTTTTCTCTTCAAACACATAAAATCCTTTAAAAAATTGAAGTTTCTTTCTTTTGCTTATCTATGTGTGAAGAGTGGATATCGATGTGATGCAAAAAGGATATTATTATTTTGTATCTTATATTTTGGCCTACTTCAATATCTAATACTCGAGTGAATCCTTTGAGCTTCATAATGTGAAGGATTCAATTGATTTTTTTTTTTTAACTAAAACAATCCAGACAGACAGGCAAGCAGACAAGACATATACTTCTATATGCTGCATATTTGAATAACTTCAAAACAATAACAATCAAATTAAATTTTGATTTGTGATTTCTTTGAGCATGTTATGTACAAGGGAGGGAACACAAGATGTAAAATTTCTTACTTTACAGTTAGGTTCTGTGGCTGGAGCTTCTCGCACAAGGAGTTTCAAATTGATATATCAAATTATTATTATTATTTTATATCTTAAGTTAACAAGGATACGAATTGCAATTTTATTGAAATTGAGGTTTATTAATTTCATATGCGTTGTTATTTTAGAAAGGGAAATTTGTAAGATAAATATGTAAGAATTTTCATTTGTTTAAATTGTAATAAAAGTATAAAACGAATTGGAAATAGGAAGTGTACTAAGAAATGTTATTAATATTGATCTTACTTTATTTTATTATATTTTATTTTATTTTATTTTATTTTATTTTATTTTATTTTATTTTATTTTATTTTATTTTATTTTATTTTATTTTATTTTATTTTATTTTATTTTATTTTATTTTATTTTATTTTATTTTATTTTATTTTATTTTATTTTATTTTATTTTATTTTATTTTATTTTATTTTATTTTATTTTATTTTATTTTATTTTATTTTATTTTATTTTATTTTATTTTATCAGCTTTAATTTTTTTTAGAATCGAAATATTGGTTTTTGCATTTTTTTTTTCAAAGTTTTTAAAATTTTAAAATTTCTTCGTCAAGCTTTTTGGCTGAAAATTTGATTCACATTTGAAAACAATCGACTAATTTTCAACCAAAAAAGTTTACGAAAAAGGGTTGTTGATAATAGTGCAAAACATTGAATGAAAATTATTGATATGTTATTTTTGTATTCCCAAAAGTTTTACCTCAGAATTGTTTTTTTTTTTTAATTTGTTTTGAATTTTTCTATTTAATTTCATTTAATTTCAAAGCGAATGAAGATTGAAAATATTTTTTGAAACTTTTTCCAAAAAAGATTTTCTACTGCCAAACGTTGCAGTTGTAGTACATAAGAAATCCAAGAAGAAAAACAATAACGAGAAAAGTAGTTTATTCACTGGTGCACTGATGGTTTATGAAAATAAACAACTAACACCTACTTCACTTTGCAATTCTGTAGGAAACACTAATTGGCGGGTGCTTCCATGAAGGATATCTATAAAATAGGGACTGGATAACAACGAAACACGCAAGAGAAACATTATTTAGCATTTTTCTCCAATTAAGTGAAAAACAAGTAGCAAAGTTTTTTTTGTTTCACTGGAAAAAAAAAATTTATGATTGTCCTTAAATTGGATGACGTCTGCATCACTTTTCGTAATAATTACTAAATAATTGATACAATTAAATCAATTTCAAGCACTTGCACTTGATTGTACACTCCCATTGCATTTTTCCTTACAATATCAATTTTAATTAAGAGAAGCACAGCAGCTATCCCAGGACGATAGAGATTCCTCTTTTCACCAATCCCTTAGATCCCATCCGGCCACTCAGCTCACTATATAGATATCAAAATTAAATAAAAAAAAAAATCAACCCAGATGAAAAGCGTTGGAAAAATTCTTTAAACACCATCAGCAGCACCAGCTATGCCGTCAGCATCGCTGTCGTTATCATTGTTCGTTGGAGGCAAATGGAGTAAAGTAGATGGATGGTCCTGGCTGGTGAGAGGACAGGTACAGGTGGAAAATTGCGTACATCTCAATTGAAATCCAATTACTTATTTTTTGTAGGTGAAGCCATTTAAAAGTGTTCCACGGCTGAGAATGTTCTCTGCTGGAACACAGTTTTTTAAGTAAGTTGTACTTTTTTTATTGAGTAGGTATGAACTCCCCTTTCCGTCGTACAGTACGTCCTGTCAGAGGATATACACGGAAGAAACCATCATCTCCCCACTGCCAAGTGGGATTAATGACAGCATAATACCTTATATCTTCATTCCACATTATACAACACACTCGATTACGAAAAAAAGCAGAAAGAAGAGGACTCCCAGTGCTCCAGGTTAATGGGAATTTGGTGTACAATTTTCGGGAGTGCAAATAGCTTTCATTACCGAAAAGAGTCCTCTGTAGTTAACACACTTCTGGCAGCACCATGATGGCACTATTGCGAGCGAGCGTGGGGACATCAAATAATTTTTAATTACTACCTTTTCATGTTGCTTCCACAACAAGCGAGTAAACAGGAGCGAGTAACGTGTGCTGGGTATGTGTTTCATGGTTGAAGGTGTTGTGCTGGTTACTGGTTGGTATGATGGTAGATTATAGATTGTCTGGTAATTGTAGTAAAAGATCGGCGACGATGAAATATATGGCATGATAAAACAGCAGGTATAGTGTGCGGCTTAAGTGACATACGGCTCTGATATAATTTGCAAAACTGTTGACATCCATGTGAGTGACACTCTTGGGAAAGTATACATATAGTGTGAATGGTTCTTACTGTGCGATATGATGGGATGAAAGGATTTCAGTGGTGGGCAATCGTCAGATAAAAATGTGTCATTAATTAGAAAAGAGAATAGAAAAGAGCTATTGGTTTAAAATGTTGGTTAAAACAGGTTGGGTATCGCATTTATATGTTGACACGTTGTTAAGGACAATCATCGTGGTAAATCCTAAAATAAAAAAAGGTATTATTTTGCACACAATGTCATTCATTCGAAACGGGTTCGTGTTGTTAGGCCAATTGGTGCTGTAGGGCACTTAGGTATAGGTAAGGTTACAGTGGCGGTCAGCATGGGACATAGGCCCACTTAGGCCAATAAGATTGGTCCCTTGTCATACCACAAGTCAATAGTCAAAAGTCAATAGTCAATAATCAATAGTCAATAGTCAATAGTCAATATTCAATAATCAATAGTCAATAGTCAATATTCAATAGTCAATAGTTAATAGTCAATAACAATTTAAAATTACGTCAAAATAATTTACTTATCTATTTTTAATGGAAAGCCAGCCACTCTGGCTTTCAATTAACTACGAAATTTGTTCAGTAAAGTTAATCAATATTGATATAGTTCCTCCATGCAAATGAGTTGACTCGTTCAACTTAAAAATTCAGTATCCAAATGCCAACGAACCATGTGTTGATGGTAAGACCATTAAATTTTTCTTTTCAAGAATAAATAAAAAATAAATTACAGTACTGTGCACACTATTTTTGATATACTTTTTTGATTTGGAACATTTTAGAAACATAAAGAACTACATTTTTTTCTCACACGTCCATAGTTTAAGAGCAACATTGCATGTTGACTATAAAATTTTGAAGTTTCGAAACTTCATAAAAAAAAATCCAGCTCGAATGACCTGATTATGTAATTCTATTAATCTTTGTTTTAGAAGCTATCAACATTAACTGTTTGTATTTTAATTTAATAAACAATGGCATTATTTTTTAAATATTGGAAAATATAATCAGATATTTGTTAAAACTTTGTTCCTCGATGTTGAATGTCCTTCCAGTTAAACCTTAACACCGTGCTTAACTTTTTTCCCATCCCTCGGAGACAATTCTTATTAAAATGTGAATTCCTTGAACACACACATAATATATTTATGTATATGCTCTCATGGATTTATCCTTGAGAACGTTTTTACTCTAATTGAATGTCAAGCAGTCACCTCTCTATACATCTTATATTGAATTTCGTATAGTTGCGTGAAATGTTTTGAGTGCATTGCATTGATGGTATAGTGGTACGACGACGACGACGACCAAAGGCAAAGTCAGAGCCGACGAGAACCAACGATGACGGCTACGTGAGCAAACAAACTAATGCACATCAGGAACAGCGTCGTATATCCTTGTTGTCGTATAATCCTTTTATTCAACATTCAAAACGTACAATATAGTCTTTACTTGCATTCGTCAAACACGTTTTAGATGGGTTATTTGGTTAAGCCTTCTATTCTATAAAATATGCTTCAACGTCCGTTTCCCATCACTAATGCTAAAGCATACAGCATTGTATGTAATTCACAATACGTGAATTCAATTGGGTGTAATATTTAATTGAAAAATTGAAAAAATGTAATAGAAGTTATGTTTAATGATTTAGGGAATTTAGTTGATTGCATTTGTTGATTCACTAAACTGATTAAAATAATATTTTTTTGTTTTATTTCAGACCAGGGAAGATACGAAAAAATTTGTTCTGATTATTTTTTTTTATTTTGAGATACATGAAAGATAACAAAATGACATTTAGGTTGACAGCAGGTTGACAGCAGGTTGCGGTTTGACATTGGTTTGGAATACTAATAGTATGCTTCTAACATAACCAGTCATAAATATAATCATATTATGAACTAGAAAAATCGGTAATATCGATCACTGCTGCTTACGCGAAAAAAGTGATTCCCACAATTCTGTCTGTCTGTCTGTTGGTTTAAAATAAAAGAACTTGCATGACTAACTGTCAAAAGAAATGATTGCATCTAGCTACTCGTCTTTAAACATAAATGAACTCAAACCATAAACATAACAACTAGAATGTTTGACAATACCTAACCTATACATTAGGTGTCATTTCACTTCTTATTCCCTGGCTAATTTTTCCTAAACAACAAACCAATTTATCGCTAAAAGATATCGTGACAGGGTGTTATTATAATTTTTCGCTTCAGTTACTACAATAGGAGTTAAATTGATTATGCGTGGTAGGATGAAATTGTGATAAACTTTTATGTTTATTTTCTATTAAGACTATCAACTGGAGTACTTTCCCAACACGACCGATGCGACGCCCTTGGGAGAAAATTGTTTTCGTGTAAATAGAAGTTTCTCCCGCCCAGGTTATAAGATGGTCATTGTGTGCGGTTGGTGTTAGAATGAATGTTGTTGTCATGAAACGAATAAATAAACTAGGTGTTTGATAAATGATATCTACCTACATAAATTTGAACGTTTAAGAATATTCACAAGGTTAAAGGTAGGATTAATGTTGGTTGTTTTTGTTATTTATAAAAAAAGATATTTTGAGTGCTTTTGATCTTTGAAAAAAAAACACTTCAATTACAGTTTTTTTTTTATATCAATTCAAATATTTTTCAAATTGTCCATTGAGGTAGAAAAATGTAAGAAATTTAGCCTTGTCTACCATTTTTTTTTTGTTTCATGAAAATTTTATTTGAAATTTCATCTTCATGGACAGATAAATTATAAATCTAATGAAACGGAAATAAAGAAAAACTTCGATATTCTGCTTCGACGAAGCTCTTGAGTTTTCAATGATAAATAATAATAGAACAAAACAAAAGGAAAGGAAATATCTCTTTATACTTATTTACGTATATATGTATATATTGCTTCAAAAAGTGTCATCATCTGCTGTTTCCTCCTTTGAAGTATAAGTAACTCTTACAGCACTTGAAATTGTTTTTCCAAATTCTTACGAAATTGTACACGAAAAAGCACTTCGTCTGTACTCTTTGTTTTGTATTAATTTTTGAATTACCTACATGTAGCTACATCTGAGCCAGGCATCATGATGATTCCGCATTTTAATTTAAACAGTGCAAAAATGTTTAATCTATCTGTTTTATACTGGAAGAAGAATGCCAGGATGGAAAACATTGATTTCAAGGAGGGAAATGCAAAGAGTTTGTAACTTTCTCTGTCATCACAAAATTTTGTAAGAATTTCCATGAGATAGTTTTTGATGTAGATTTTTTTTTATATTGTTTAATGCAAACGATAAATTTGACTTGAAGCCATTGAAAAAAGTTCAAAAATCGAAAAATACTTTTGCTGTGGTTTCAACATAAGACGGCATAACATGTCACACAGGACACAGCTTTGGCCATAATTTATTTATTAATGAAATGTTTGATAAACGCATAGTTTCACGTTGTGGAGACATGAATTGGTCATAAAGACCGTGTGATTTAACGCCGCTAGACTTTTTTCTGTGGGGGTACGGGAATTTGCTGTTCTACGTTTATGAGCCCGAAACGATTGACCATTTGGAGGACAACATTCGCCGCACTATTGCTGATATACAGCCACAAATGTTGGAAACTTAAATATTTAAGTTATGGGTTTATGTAACAGGGGATTTAAAATCGTTATTTTAGACCCCCTCTAACTTCTGCACCAATGAACTCAGAAACTTCAAATTCGAAATACTTGATAAGCTGTGTAGACAGAGGAAAGGCGATCCGCCGAATTTTAACTTTTTCTCATTTTTGCAAAAACCGTAACTGACTGACTGACAGATCATCAAAATTATTGAACACTTCTCGACATCATAAAACCTGTAATTTTGCACATTTTCAATCAATATGCGCTTGGGGCTTTAGAATCCCAAAAACTAATTATTTTGGAGTAGGTGCAGTAGGTTCAAGGCTACCGCATCTTCAATATGTATAAACTTAAACGAATAGGTTTCGTAGGGATTGCGATAGTAAATCAACAATTTAAATTCTTAAACCTGTTTAAAGTAATCACAATGCCCCGTGAATCCCTAATAAGATACATTAACCAGACCTGTCAATTTGTTTGAAGATTCATATTAAATTTGAAATTTTATTCACTCAATCATTCGATTTTCAACACACATTCAGACAAAAAAAAACTCAATTTAAATTCTCTATTTTCTTAAAGTGAAGCATAAATTAAAGTGGAAAATCCTTTTTTTTCCTTGGCTAGCCATCATCAGCTCATCACACATAGTCTATACCTTATACGATTCAATTCAAATTCACCTCATCACAGGTAGAGAGTTCTCATCGTCAATATAATAAAACGACCTAAATCGAAGTCAATATCTGAGTCTATTTGATTTCTTTTAATCAATCAATGCCACACTCCTCCAACCATCCTTCTAATCTCTACTTCATCATAGAAAGGTACAAAAAAAAACAGAAAGGAATCTTTCGATCTCACAGCTCATTCTTTTGGATATAAGGTTAGGAATTCCTAACAATCCTTACACCATCATCACACCTCACGTTGTTTTACAAATAAAAAGCTTAGTCCAATCCACACATCACCTTTCCAGCTCTCTCTATATATGTATGTAGACTATCGACCCGTCGCGTCATGGTGATTGATTGTCTTGCATACATGGTGTTGAGTTGCAATTTTTATCCTTAAGTAAGGATACTTTTTTTGTTTTTCATTTCTATTTTGATGAGATGAAAAGTGCAAGCAGCAGGAGAAATGATTTTGCTCCTCTTAAATAAAAAAAAAAAAAAAAAGAATATTGATGACTTTTCATTTTATTCTCGGGAAGCATCTAGAAACTAGGAAGGTATAAATATGTTTGGTAAATCATCACTTGAAAAACAACACGACGCGACGACGAGCACGAGGACTACGATGATGAGAATATGATAAATTTCTAGAATTTATGAAGACTAATGATGGTTTGAGGGGCTGTTTTCAATTCAGGAGCAAAGTTCTTAAGGACCCCCAGCAAAGCTCCCAAGCACTTAAATAAATTACCCAAAAATTAGCCACAAATATGCCGCCAGCCATCGTTTAGACCCGTTTACCCAAATTACTCCTGGAAATAAATTTGAAATGCAAATTTAGTCATCGCAATTCGCAACGTTATAATATTGTGGTACTGTGATGTGGGATTTTAGAATATGGAAAAGCAGAGGAGTTAGGAGTTTTGTGTTTATTGCTAGAAGTTATTTTTGCTTTCGGCTGTTATAAAATAAACAAATTATAGCTACGAGTATAATATATGTATTTAGAAAGAGTGTTATATTATTATTTGTGTACTTTCATTTCTGATAGACAATTGAGTTTATTGTTTTAGTAAGAAGCACTCAATAATTGATCAGTTTTAGAGAAATTCATAAATTCTCAGGATCAAGGTAGTTTTGATTTGGAGTTTGTCGTCCGAAGAATATGTCTAGAAAAAAAAGTTTATCTTTTGAACCTGGGTGCCTGGGTCTAAATTGTCTATGAATAACATAAACTCCAGATTAGCTTAGAAGAGACAAAAAAAAATAATTTGTTAGACGACTATGAACATGCCCCTTTATTTTTAAGTTTTTGGTTAAGAATTAATAATAACAATGAATTCTAAAAAAATAAAAACATTAATAATTTTGTCAAAATATGAGTTAAAAATTCACTTTTGAAAAACTATGCACATGTTTCGCTTTTGATCTAAGAGCGCACCAGTAGAACAGCGTTAGGTTTTAATTTTAAATAATATTTTTTTTTCATTTAAGTTTTTTTTTTGTTAAAATGCCTTTTTTTGTACTTAGCTTCAATTTTCAAATTATGGAGATGCATTGTTTTCAGATGCCAAATTTTAACAACCATAACGGCTATTTCAGACCAACCCCAAGAAATAATTTTTGGTTTAAAAGAGGTTTATAAAACGATTAAATTATTACCTCGTTAATTTGGCTACTGAGGTTACAGATTGTTGCTTGGGATGATATTCAGTCATGGCGACGACGCAAAAAACAAATCGTATTGTTTTTTTTTCTTTAGTTTTAGAACAAAACACAGCTATTTTTTTAATGGTAAACGCGACAAAATCGCGTCGGTTTTGGAGAGCATCTATTTTTATTGAAAACCCTATTACAATTTTTTAACAAATGCAAAGATACCTCACAAACATCTCTGTGCAAATGAGCTTTTCTGTTCGGTTGACATGTTAAGTCAAAGTGACAGTTCCGGTTGTCAAAGCTTTCTCTTTGACCGGAAAATCTTATCACACCCTTCAAAATTGATTTCAAAATTTAAAAAGTCCAAAAAGAATGTCCTTATCCCAAGTGAATCTGCAACAATTACATTCTGACATAATTGAATACCTTACCAAACGTAGTCGCATAATGTCTTGCCAGAAACTACACATCTGGAATGAATTTACTGAGCTTAACAACTTTCAATACGCCGATTTCAGTCGAGAAGACCTACAACGTGAATTTCTCCAAACGATACTTCCCAAAGTTTTTACATACAACCTGAACCAAATCCAACGTAGAAAAATAGAAATCTTCGCCACTCACAATGGTTTCACGAGCACTGAAAATGGTTTCAAGGAACTACCATACATGATTCATCTGCCAACCGAAGGAATTCATTATTCAACCAACAAAGAAGACGCTAAGGTAAATCGGAGCCGTAACGTATTTTTTGAAATTGATAACATATCTTGAGAATCTCACAAAGGCACACAGATTGTCTTGCATTATTGGAGAACCAAAACGAATACCTTATGCTGATCAGAAAATAAAAGCCTGGGTATCCGCAGTTAACTCCACAGATGAAGAATTAGCTTTCAACCGCCTTCTATCGGACGAGGAAATTATATCAAGACTAAGCCAATCGCAAGAAACCTTCAAAACAACGGGAATTCTTCCTCCAAATCTAACTACCGGGATAAGCACGAAAATCATCGCTTACAGAAATCAATCTCACCGACTATCATCCCGAATTGTACCTTGATTATAGAAAGTCTAAGCAATAAAGTAAATCCAAATTTTATTTTTAACTTTTTCTTTTAAGTGGGTATATCAAGTTGCTTGACAACTCCTGCAAGGATTTCGGGTGTCTTGAAGCACCAATTCTTTATGTGCTTGCTTATAGCACACCATGCCTCTCCGTGTTTCGGTTCTGCAGCTACACAACGCTCTTGCACTTCTTTTTGCTGCTCCTCGGTTCCATGAATCAATTCGAACTTGTAGAAATATGCCCAGGCGTCTCCAAAATCGGGATCAATTTTAACCTATAAAGAAAATGTTGCAATAAGCTAGGAATCTGTTACTTTATTGATTTACCGTTCTATTGAACCAATCCCTGCACTTTGAGAACTTGTGTTCTGACCAAAACAACTTTGATACTGCCAACAATACATGGGGGTCATGTTCGCACTTCTTGAGGGCGTCTACCGACTTCGTCTTTCGCTGCGGCTTTGATTCCATAAATATTGCTTCAGCCCAGAGTTCTCCAGCTGTGGGGCACTCCTGCAATGCTCGAGCCATCATAGTCGATGCGATTTCTTTCAATCCGGCCCGAAGTTCCACACGAATCGCCTCTAACCAGAGTTGGGAGGTCTTTGGGTTCTTCAAACGTCCCCGTTCGAGAATCGAACGAGCTTTGGTCAAAGTTCCTTTGCATTCTTCCAGGGATGATGATAGAATCCACAAAGGGATCGATGTTGGACATTTTTTCAAACCCTGGGTGTAAGTGTTGGCAGCCTCGTCCAATCTCTTCTCTTGTTCCTCAATTTGTCCTTTCATCATCCACAATTTGGGAAAGTCGGGGAAAACCTTCACCGCTTCGTCGAGCAGACGGAGAGCATCGTCCATTCGATCAAGAGCCCATTCAAGTCGGGCGGACTTCATCATTACTCGCGGAGTAGGTGCTGATGCTCTGGCTTTGGCCAGAAGACGCCGAGCTCGTTCGTACTCTGAGTTCTCACTCTCTAACTTCACAGCAGCCAACCAGATATCCTCGGAGTTTGGATTGGCTTGGAAAGCCAACGACAGAATACCACGGGCAGCTGGAACATCATCGGCCAACCACTTGGACTTGGCACCCATCAGCCATAGGACCTCTGATTTGGGACAATGAGCCACTGCACGCTGAAGCAGAGCTTCCAAACTCTCGCGGGTGCCGTGGTTCTTTTCGAAATAAGCAGCACGCAGCCATATGCTCTTCTTGGATGGAAATACCTGCAAGGCATATGCGTAGACTGCTCTGGCGCACTCAAAAGCGTTTTCCTTGGCACACTGAAAGACAAAGAAGATTTAAGGGTAATTGCAGAGAACTCCGATAAACAAAATACTTACAAATTCTGCATCATCAATCCAAGTCTGCTTTCTGTCTTCCTCCTCGACAGCAATTCCAATCACGGCCTTCACAATAGCTTGACAGCAATGCACTGCTCCTGATTTCTCTGCCTCGATTGCCTCCTGGAACCATTGTTCTCGATTTATCTCCACTCCATTGGCACTCAAGGAGGTCAGGGATCTGTCGATGATCTTTTCCACCATGTGAATGTTACCATTGGCTTCCTCCAGCTTGGCAGCTGTGGTCCAAATCTGTCTATCGGTGGGAATGTTCTCACGAGCTTTGTTGAGAACTTTTCTGGCATTCTCGTAGGTTTCCAGACGAGCCAGGGCCAGCCAGAGTTCCACACTTGTATTGCAACACTCAACAGCACGGGAGAGAAGGATACGAGCGTCGTCGGGATTTTCCAACTCGACAGCGGCCTTCCACAAACGCACTGAATTGGGAATGTGTTCGAGAGCCTTTCGGAATACACGGCGTTTGGCTTTAGTTTCCGTTTCCAAATCGGCTGCCTTAATCCAGATCCTCACTGAGGTGGGGATGTGACGAGCAGCTTGGGCAATCACAGCCTTGGCTGTGTCCGGTGGCTGCAAACGAGCTGCCTCTAGCCAAAGGTCCTCACTCTGTGGATTAATCTCACAACCTCGCATGATGAGATTTCTGGCCATTTGAACTTTGCCAGTGACTTCCTCGAGACGAGCTGAGGCTATCCAAGCCGGAGGATGGTTGGGATTTGTTTCCCTGACACTCTTTAGCAAGAGGCGAGCTTTTTTGATGTCATTGATGTCGCCCCCATAAGTAGGAATCATACTCTGGAGGTCAGTCAAGTATCCCTTCGGATCGACGACAGTCTGTCCTTCAACCGAGTCCGACACTTGAGAAAGTTTAACATTCATCAGCGTATTTCTGGCCTGGCCGATTTTTCTCAGATCCAGATCGCCAGTTGGAGTCAACATTCCCGGTGTGGTGACACCAGGAACCATCGACGATAAGCCAGAGCGAGGGTCGATTGTTGATGACGCTTCGCCACCCAAATTCCTCGATATGACACTATCGGGAAGTGGAGTAAACTTCTCTGCCCTTGGATTTCTTTGCTTTCGATTCCGGCTATCGCCGACTTCTGGAATTGTCGACCATTCCTCGGCTGTAACTGTGGCCAGACTTCGTTTTAGATCAGAGAACTGCTGCTGAATTTTTGGACGTTCTTGACGGTACTTCTCCAAGTCCTCCTTCATTCTGCGATCTCTGTACTCCTTGCGTTTTTCATCCATTCTTTTGTCTATGGATTCGTAGATGGCATCTGCTTCTTCATCGTCTTTGTCATAGGGATCCTTCGAGAACAATGAACCACTGTATCCACTAAATTCGTCATAGTTCGAGTCGTTCAAATCCTCGTCGTCTTCTTCTTCTTCCTCTTTTTTCTTGCGCTTTGCTGCTGGCGGGGCATGACGGTCATCGGAAACGTCGTTGGCATCACGTGCAGGACCGATATCAGATCGTGTTGTAAATCCTGTGGCACTAAGATGATAGGAAGATTGAGTTGATTTATTATTTTTTTTTCCTTTTAAATTGTATATTTCTGTCCAAACTTACCCTCGACCAACACCGGCTACATAACCGAGTGGTGCTGGAACTCCAAGAAAATGTTTCTTATTACGATTTGCTATTACTGCTGCTGTTATATTCGACATTGTTTTTTTTAGTAAAACCACTATTTTGATTTTAAATTAATAATTTTTATTTATATTTTGTTGATACGTTTAAAAAATAGAATTTTTTGTCTGCATTGTTGGCTGTCAAATTTTTGAAACCCAAATGTCAAAACCAAAAATGACAGCCCATGTTGTGGTGCATTCACAATGAGGTCTTAAACGCAGACGTCAGATTAAAAAAAATGTTGACGGCTTTCTTGTTGGAAGCTTACTAAAAACCAAGAGGCGCAAATATATTGAAAAAGTTATGAATTAATATAATAAATTAATAATGAAATTAGAACATTTAATGTAAAATCAATCAAAATAAAAAATTTAAACAGTGGATATAAAGAAAAAAAAATATTACAACATATTAATGAAAAAAACAACCAAATAAAGTAAAAAAAAACCAAAATAAATTGTTGAACAATGTTCACATTTGTTAAATTTCTAATTTAACAGCACGTAAAACTATTATTTTTTTTTTCAACAGAAAAAAGATTTTAATTACCTCCAACAACGTTCACTTTTAGTTGTTTCTCTATCTGGTTTTTACTGTTAAATAAAGAAGAACAAGACAAACGTCAAAACTTTTTGGAAGACATTGGGCGTTTTTCTTTATTAGTTCCGAGCTGACCCGGAACTGTGAAAAAAAAAGAAAGAAGTACCCATGTTGGGACATCGTTTTGAGAGAATAAAGAAAAACGCCCATTATGGGTGTTGACTGTTGAGTGACACTAAAGAAAAAAACGATCCTAACTATTGAATTTGAAGAAAACTGGGGTGGAATCGTGTAAGGTGATTTGTGATAGGTGACAGTCACAATCAACAAATTCGGTGATAGTCACCGGTGACAATTACGATTTGGCGACTTTTTCTGGTGACAACTAAAGAGCTGTCACCAGAAAAAGTCGCCAAATCGTGATTGTCACCGGTGACTATCACCGAATTTGTTGATTGTGACTGTCACCTATCACAAATCACCTTACACGATTCCACCCCTGGTGTTTAATTTTGCCTACAATGCATTATTAGCTCGCGTCTCTGTTTTCAAATATCCAGATAATGCATTAGCTAGCACTCTGTTGAAGTTAGCTAGTTATTGTCTACATAAATTATTAAGCTTACGTTCATGAAGTGATTTTTTTCTTATCTTAAATTAATGTTTTGGCATAATTATTTATGTATTAAGATGATATGAATATAAAATTGTTGATTTACGAGGTCCTTATCATGTTTAGCAAACAAATGTAGAACAGTAAAAACAAGCTTTTTTTACTATAGGTTAAATACCTACTTTTTTATAATTATGTCAATTGCAGTTCTATCATAAGTCACGACTAGGAGTGGCAGGATTGGAGGCTAGTTCTGGCTTACCTTTTTTGGAAACCAGTATGTGACACGAGCCACAAGATTTTGAAGACAATTGAGTAGCTAATAATTTAATTAAAAACCCCAAAGCGAATAATTTATTGAAAAGCAGCTGCTATCAATAAAATGCATTTATTTTTTTATAAAAGACAACTGAATACCTCAAATATCAATCAGTTTTGCATTGGCATTTTAACATTAAGTTCATAGCACAACTTATCAATATTTAAAACAATGTGTCTCTCAAAGCTTTAACTCTTCCTCATGCTGGCTTGAGATATATGTAGATTCTAATAAATAAAATAAATAAAATTATAAAATTTTTTTATACTAAGTGATAATTTATGTAGATTAAAAATGTAGAGTTAAATTTGAAAAATAAAAAGTTATTTTTGTACAAAAGCTTTATTTTTAATCAAACCAACTAATTAAGATATTAATTTGACACTATACAGAAAATGACAATTTTTTTTCGCACTCCTGAAGTGTTCTTCAATTATGGCAAAACCACTAGCTTACGCACGATTTTTTTTCCGAAGGGTGAATCTTCCCCCTCTAACTATCGGTCGAATGCACTAAAGTTGTTCCAAGTCATGGAAACGCTGATTTCTTTCCAGCTCAAAAAATATCTAAAGCAACGAAAGATTCTGAATGACCGACTGGTGATTTGATGATAGTGGAACCAATCTTCACATCGTTTTAGAGAAAGCAAGATTATTATTGCAATTGATATATTTCAGAGGCATTTAGTAGAGATTGTCGTTAAGATCTCTAATCGAAAACGTGTGCATTTGGTTTCGATGAATCTCTTCTTCGTTGCATATTTTCTAATCTGATTAATTACCACTTAATTTACCACTACTTCTGTGTTCCAATGAAATAGATACTTGCATTCCTCCGCCACTGTCAAGTACAGAAATTATTTTTTTAGCTGCACAACACGAATGTGGAATGATTAATCTGACTCTATTTTTCCTTTTAATTATGGTATGCAGAAATTCAAAACCAAACCGCGTTCGTTTCTCCTTATAAACTCTTTCCGACATCCGATTTCGTACCCTTACATCAAATTCTATATAACCAAAAACAATTGTAAGAACACTAAACAAAATTGCGAAAGCATGATAAAAAAAGTAACCTAAACCTAAGTAATCCTCGTAAACGTGGTATTCAAGCTGCAAAAGACCCATTTGAGATAAGAAAAAAAAATTGTTTTACAATAAATATTTTTTATTTTTCAATTTTAAAATTTAATCTCTACATTTTTACTTTAATTTAAATTATCTCTTATGCCAAAGTCTTAAAATTTTATAAGATGAAGCGAATAGTTTACAGCAATTATTTTTTCTAACTCTAACATTTCAATTAGAATCTGTATCTCAAGCCAGCATGAGCACTGTTGTCATTGTATCTGAAGTTCCTCGATGCTCCTCCGTAAACATCCAAGTTTTTGCTGAGTTGACGATTGTAATCAATGGTTGCACTTGAACCATCTCGACGGCTGTGTTCAAAGGTACCACTCATTGATCCCTGAGGTGATCTTGCTTTTCTCACAAGGACGACATCTTCAGCTACTGGAACTACATCTCCATAGACCTATGAAATAAAAATATCCAAATAGTAAATAAAATATCAATATTTCTCAATGTAAAAAAAACTCATACCCAATCCGATTCAGCAGCGAACGGCGAATTTTCTTCAGGAAGAGTAAATCCCAGAGCTACGGCCAAAAGTCCAAAAAAGATTAAAGTTTTGAGAGACATATTGTTTCAAATATTGATAAGTTGTGCTATGAACTTAATGTTAAAATGCCAATGCAAAACTGATTGATATTTGAGGTATTCAGTTGTCTTTTATAGAAAAATAAAAATATACTTTATTGATAACAGATGCTTTTCTTTAAATTATTGGCTTGGGGGTTTTTGTTCTCGATGTGATTTTTTTCTTATCTAAAATTAATTTACTGGCTGATCTTTTTAGATTTTTTTTTAATTACGGGGGAATTTTTTAAATCAAATCTTCTTTTCCTCTAATGAAACATAATTTATGCGAAAAGATGATAAGATAAAGATTGTTAAATCATTGATATTCGATGTTCACTTTCGAAGCTTTTTTTTTGTTTGAAAAAAAAAATTAAATCCTACTAATAAACTAATAAAAATACGAATTTTAAGCCTTCTTGGATAGTAAATCTCTGTGTTTTGCTTTATGTAAAAATGACCACTTGAAATAGGTACTAATAAATTGATTTGTATAGTTCCTATATTTAAAGCATTGATAGATCTTTTTGCCTCGAAACTTTATTTTCAGAACTAATCTTGCTGGGAATTATATCTCTCTTATAAAGGTTATGATAGTATAAAAATAATTTAAAAAATACATAGATAAATTGTCAAAACATCATATCGACATCAAAAACCTTTCCGTTTAAAGGGGAATCCCTTTCTGAAAAAAATAAAATAAAATAAGTCCACCGAAGAAATAAAAAACAACATATAGCTAGATAGTAGCAGAAAATTAACTATCGATATAATAAAGAATGCGCTTCTGCTTCTTCGAAATTGTGCTTTTCAAAATTCAATTTTTAAAAGTTCTGCCTGTCAAAATTGAAAATAAAAATAACCAATTTTTAAAAAAAAATAAAAGAAAAGCCTTTGTATATGAAAAACATAATACTATCATGGTGGAAGTCGAATGGGGCGACATCTAAGAAGTGGGAGCAACCTTTTCTCAAATTTTTTGCGGACAGCTTGTGGAGGCTTTAATTGATATTTATTGATATATTTTGGTTGCAATAATACAAATATTAGTCTCCTCTTGCTCGTACTACCGATTTCCGATGCTTAAAAACTACCCAAATCAAATTCTTAACCTAAAATTTTACAGTGCCACCACAAGGGTCGGGCAGCATTAAAAATTCTCGCCGTGATAGTACTATGTTTTTCATATACAAAGGAAAAGCTTTTTTTTTAATTATTATTTCAAAGTAAATGGAGAAAAAAAATTTTCTTTTCAAAATTAACAAGTATTAAAGTCTTTAAAATGCCTATACCATTATATAGATAGTAACTTTGCTTTTATTCAATGAAAATGTCTCTATTTTGTATTTATTTTATTAAAAAATTGGAAAAAAATGTTGTCTTAAAAGTTTAACAGGAGTGACAAAAAAATGTCTGAAAGAAAAATAAATACTTTTGGACTACCAGCTGAGATTGTAGAAAAGTTTTCAATACCTTGGCAGTATTGTGCCTACTTTCGAGGAACCGAACTAGATATCACCAGTTAATTCGGGAAAGCAACCTTCTTCTACCTTCGGGATGAAGATTTTTTAATTCTAGGAGTTGCCTCATATTACTTTAATGAAACAACACCAAAACTTTCAGTACGTCTCGTTCCAAAAAATAAACTCTTGTCTTGTTAGAATCGTCTCAGTCCCATCGCTAGCCCTCAATTCCAAGCCCAAGTCTCCAGCCATTTCACTTTCGTTTGACCACTTATTTGTTTAAGTAATTTTTTTTCCAGTAATGTATTCATTATTATATATATATACTTCCACAAAAACATTTGTTTAACAATAAATAACTTTTTATTTTCCAATTTTAAATCTTTAAATGTACAATTTTACTAGATGTTTAAATATCTTTTAGGCCAGAATTTTAACAAAATAAAAATAAACACATATATTTTACAATAACTTGGTTCTTTTACACTCAAAATTTTTAGAAATTGTATCTCAAGCCAACATGACCACTATTGTCATTGTATCTGAAATTCCTTGATGCTCCTCCATAAACATCCAAGTTCTTGCTTAGTTGACGGCTGTATTCAATGGATGCACTTGAACCATCTCGATGGCTGTGTTCGAAGGCAGATGTCAAAGAGCCCTGCGGTGATCTTGCTTTTCTTACAAGGACAACATCTTCAGCCACTGGAACTACATCTCCATAGACCTATAAAATACAAATTTCAAAATTAATATTAGAAGAGCAATAAAACAAAAAACGTACCCAATCAGATTCAGCAGCGAACGGCGAATTTTCTTCAGGAAGAGTAAATCCCAGAGCTACGGCCAAGAGTCCGAAAAAGATTAAAGTTTTGAAAGACATGATATTTCAAATGTTAATAAATTCAGCTATGAACTCAATATTTAAATGCCAGTGCAGAACTGATTGATGTTTAGGGTATTCAGTTGTCTTTTATAGAAAAATAAATGCGCTTTATTGATAACAGATGCTTTAAATTATTCTTTAAATTATTCTCCTGCGATTTTTTGTTTAAACTTTCGTTCCGAAGGTGATTTACCGCGTTTTTTCTAATCTAATTTACTCTCTGATCTATTGAGTCTTTCTTTTTGGCATCGGCGGGGAATTTATAAGTTTGGAGTTTGATCTTTTTTTCTTAAATTAAAGCATAATTAATGGAAAGATGATAAATATAAAATCTTTGAAGCTTATTCTTCCTATATCAAATTAAAGGGGTTTCCCCAAAACCAAATCATTAATTGAATTGCGAAAATAAACCAAAAATGATATTTGAACTCAAAACTGCAGTGGCCATCTTATGCATCATAAAAATAAGAATTTTTGAAAAAAAAATCAAAAATCGTTAGAGCTGCTTTTTTAATTAAGTATTTACAAATTTAGTATTTAAGTTTTTACCATATCTATACATGCAATCTAAAATAAAATTTCAAAAAAAAAAATTTACTCGTTTTCAAAATATTGAGTTTTCAAATTCAAATTGTTTTTTTTACAACATTTTTTCCCCCTATACATACAATTATTATCTCTAAACCTTTCATGATAAACCAAAAACCCAAAATTCGGTTCAATGGAGGGTGGTTTTTTGAAATATATTTTTTGACTTGATAAGAATTAATTCCTGATATTTTTATGTTTTTGTTTTACCTACTTCTTTTTGGGAATTATAATTCTTTTTATTTATTTTAATGGGGAATCACTTTCCGAACAAAAAAAAAATAAATTCACACCACAGATAACTCACCAGCATACACGTTAGTAGGAAATCATCTCTTATCTTAAATCGTAGAGATTGGAGCTTCTGCTTCTTTATGAGTTTTTGTATAAATATCGAGGCATCTTCTAGCAAATTATTCAATCTTTCATAAGCACTCTTAAGGCTAGAAGCACCATATAAAATAATATATAATCCAATCAAAAAAAATATGTCTCTCAAAACATTGATCTTTTTTGGACTTTTGGCTGTCGCCTTAGGATTCACTCTTCCTGAAGAAAATGCAATCAATGCAGAGCCAGAATGGGTAAGTTAGGATTTATTTTTTTAGTGAAAACTTTAGAACTAATTTAAATTTTTTCATTTGTAATTAAAGGTCTATGGAGATGTTGTACCAGTGGCAGAGGATTTGGTTCTTGTGCGAAAAGCCAGATCACCTCAACGCTCTGTGACCGGCGCCTTCGAACACAGTCGTCAAATGGGTTCAAGTGCAACAATTGATTACAACCACCCGCTTAGCAAGAATTTGGATTTTTATGCTGGAGCTTCCAGGAATTTCAAATTCAACGACAACAGCGGACATGCTGGTTTAAGATATAGGTTCTAAGAGTGATTGATAAAATTATAAGATTATAAATATTTATTTCCATGTACTAAATACAAACAATTAACCTGCAAAAATTAATTTTTTTTTATTTTAAATCTGTCTGAGAAATTCCATTCCTCGAATTTGGTTCAAGTTAAATGATTTTTATAGAAGAATGTAATAGGTTTTAAAAATATAGGTGCAGGTAGAATGAACTTAAAAAAACAGATAACAAAATTCAGACAAATTTGACAGGCATTCTGCATTCAGGCAAAAACTTCTTTTCGTGAATTTTGGTGCGAATGGTTATGGCTAAAATTTATCTAAGCTTATAATTTATTTTTAGGAAAGTCACTGACATGCACTGCAGAAAATGTATTGTTGCATTTTGGATGAGAAAAATAAATAAATGAGTAAATAGGAAACTGAAACAATATTTTTTAGTTGAAGCAGCTTTATTGTATTTTTTTGAGTGATTACATAAATGTAAGGTTAGTCCTCATTAAAACAAAAAAAAGTTTCATTTTAATGCAACACAAATTTGTATGGATGTTTTGAAATTTTTTCTAGCAGTCAGATAGTTCAGTATAAAATTGAAAAAAAAAGAGAATCACGCTATGTTTTCATTTATGAAAAATGTTTATCTTTCGTAGCATTTGTGAGGAGTAAATTTCAACAAGTAAACTTTTTAAAACAAGCTGATTTCGTATTATTGATGTAAATTTTAAACTTTATTCTTCTTAAAATGTTTTGTTACTTTTAGTAAGATTTAATGGCACAATATTCAATATGTAAATCTTAGATATTGCTTTTTAAATAGTTTTTTCTCTGTGTAACAGAGGATGTTGCAGCTAAAAACAATTTACAATTTTTGAACAGCACAAGATTGTGAAAAGAAGATAGAAAAACGACTTCAAGTACAAAAATGTTTTAGTTCTAATTTAATTTATGAGTTTTGTATGTCATGAATGGGATCATTGGAGTCAATGAAAAAATCCTACGAATAAAACTCTTGGTTTATCCCTGTCCACTACCATAATTTGAACTGATTTGAACTGGTACATCCATAAAAAACTCTAATGGTTGATTTTACACATTTTACAATAAAATTATGCCACTCTAATTAAACTTTAAAAGAAAGTCCCAAGTTCTAGTAAAGGTTTGCATTTTTTGTGTTTAGAGATCCGCAAAAGTAAAATCATACAACTTTGATAGAAACAAACAAAAAATACTTGTTTTACAATAAATACCTTTTTATTTTTCAATTTTAAACGCTTAACTATACAAGAGTTTTACTCAAGCAAAATATTATACAATCTTATGATTTTTGATACACACGATATTGAATAAGTATTTTTTACAATAAAATATTATCATTTACACAAAAATTTTCTTAGAATCTATATCTCAATCCAACATGGCCACTGTTGTCATTGTATTTAAAGTTCCTGGAAGCTCCTCCGTAGACGTCCAAGTTTTTGCTGAGTTGACGATTGTAATCAATGGTTGCACTTGAACCATCCCGACGGCTGTGTTCAAAGGTTCCACTCATAGATCCCTGAGGTGATCTTGCTTTTCTTACAAGGACGACATCGTCAGCTACTGGAACTACATCTCCATAGACCTATGAAATACATATTTCAAAATTAATATTAGAAGAGCAATATATTTCAATAAAACAAAAAACGTACCCAATCCGATTCAGCAGCGAACGGTGAATTTTCTTCGGGAAGGGTGAATCCCAAAGTTACTGCCAAAAGTCCGAAAAAGATTAAAGTTTTGAGAGACATATTTTTTAAAATAATGATTAGCTGAGCTATGTATGTATTTGATTGCAAAAAGCTAATTGAAAGACTGATTACTTTTTGAGGAATTCATTTGTCTTTTATAGACAAATGAATGCGTCTTATTGATAACAGATAACAGATGTTTTTCCTATTTTTGCTTTTTATATGATTGGGGGTTTTACTCAAGCTTTTGTTCTCGGGGTGATTTCCACAGTGTTTTTCTATGTGTATTGAATAAATTATTATTATTGTTTTTTTTTTTTTTTGTTGTAATGTTTGGGGAATTTTTATGTTTAACTTTATATAAATATATAGAAACATGATTTATATATTTAGATGATAGCATGCAATATCATTATTTTAGATGCACATATTATGTAGGTGCTGCTTTATTGTTTTTACTTATTTTAAAATGCGATACAAATTACAATTTCACATCTTCTCAAGTAGGTATACCCTTTTGTGGATTCAAAAGATCAAAATAAAAGCATAGAGACAGATGTGTCTATGCGGGAAATCACCTCAAAAATAAAGAAAAACCCCGAAAATATCTGTTTTCAATAAAACGCATTTTTTTTTTTCTATAAAAGACAACTGAATACCTCAAACAGCAATCAGTCTTGCAGTTTGCGTTTATTCATTTAATACACAGCTCTTCTTATCAATTTACGAAACAATAATGTCTCTCAAAACTTTAATCTTTTTCGGACTTTTGGCAGTAACTCTGGGATTTACTCTTCCTGAAGAATCGGATTGGGTATGAGTTTTTTTTTTACATTGAGAAATATTGATATTTTATTTACTATTTGGATATTTTTATTTCATAGGTCTATGGAGATGTAGTACCAGTGGCTGAAGATGTTGTTCTTGTAAGAAAAGCAAGATCACCTCAGGGATCTATGAGTGGTACCTTTGAACACAGCCGCCGGGATGGTTCAAGTGCATCCATTGATTACAATCGTCAACTCAGCAAAAACTTGGATGTTTACGGAGGAGCTTCCAGGAACTTTAAATACAATGACAACAGTGGACATGTTGGCGTGAGATATAGATTCTAAGAAAATTTGGATGTAAAACAAAATATTTATTTTAAAACATACTTCTTTAACAATGTATCAATAATAATATGATTGTATATTTTGGCATAAGCGACAATTTAAACAGATAAACATTTAAAATTGAAAATAAAAAGTTATTTATTGTAAAAAAAAGTGATTTTGTTTTGTTATTTTCTATCATAGTTGTATAATGTTACTTTTGCGGTTCTTAAAAAGGAAAAAGCAAATAATTATATTGAAAAATGTGTTGTTGAAGGATTTGTGCAAAGTGGTTTATGTAGGAACCAGTTCAAATCAAGGCAGTGGACGCTGCATTTTATCAAGCAGTGAAGTTTAATTGTAGGCTTTTTAAATTTGACACCAATGATTATATTCAATGGTGTAAAATAATCGACGTTCAAATAATTATGAGGTAGTAATTATAATAATCTTCTTAAATTTGAATTGAAATTCTTTTGAACTTGAAGTCTATTTTGTATTGAAAAGTTTCACAATCTGGTGCCGTTCTAATCTTTTTCACTAAAATAAATTCTGTTACAATGATAAAAAAAAAACTATACAATATAAAAGCAATAAAACAAATATTTTATTATTTTATTTTATTTTATTTTATTTTATTTTATTTTATTTTATTTTATTTTATTTTATTTTATTTTATTTTATTTTATTTTATTTTATTTTATTTTATTTTATTTTATTTTATTTTATTTTATTTTATTTTATTTTATTTTATTTTATTTTATTTTATTTTATTTTATTTTATTTTATTTTATTTTATTTTATTTTATTTTATTTTATTTTATTTTATTTTATTTTATTTTATTTTATTTTATTTTATTTTATTTTATTTTATTTTATTTTATTTTATTTTATTTTATTTTATTTTATTTGATTCTATTTCATTTCATTTTTGAAATAGAAATTAAACGAAGGATGTACACAATAATATTAATTAAAATAGTTTTATTAGGATTTTTGATCTCCTCCAAATTGCATTCAAAAATTAGTTTATTGGTTAGTTAAATTGTATGTTTTAGCCACTTTTTAGAGACAATAACACTTCGTGACCCCAACCGCCCAGGGTCCATAAGTTCCGTTCCGTTTTATTTTATAATTTGAAATGTGTTTTCGTTTTGTTTATTTTAAATTATTTATTATTTTAGTTAAAATTTTTGTCAATGCTTATTTATCAAAAATTGTACCTTCACAAATTTTAAGTGAAATTGACTTTCTTTTGATTTGCTTTAGTCTGAAGGTGCTCCTAAATCCATAAGTAATATTGCATTTAATTAAAATATCTTTTTAACTCGACATTTCCTTTTTTAATCGTTCCATGAAGAAAACTCAATTTTTTCAATAAATAACTTTTTATTTCTCAATTTTAGATATTTAAATAAATAAAAAATAAAAATTTAACTTAACACATTTTGAATTCATATTTATGCAAAATATATGTATTATCTCTTATGCCAAAATCTAACGACTTATTTATATTTTATAAAAAAAAAACTAATAGTTTACAATATTTCTTATTTAGAATCTATATCTCACGCCAACATGACCACTATTGTCATTGTATTTAAAGTTCCTGGAAGCTCCTCCGTAAACATCAAAATTCTTGCTGACTTGACGGTTGTAGTCAATGCTTGCTCTTGAGCCATCCTGACGGCTGTGTTCAAAGGTACCACTCATAGAGCCCTGGGGTGATCTTGCTTTTCTCACAAGGACAACATCTTCAGCCACTGGCACCACATCTCCATACACCTTTGAAAATAATATTCCAAAATAAGTTTAAAAAGAGCAATTTAATTTGAAAAAAAAGTATTTTTACCCAATCCGAATCGGCGACCAATGGTGAATTTTCTTCAGGAAGTGTGAATCCCAGAGCAACGGCCAAAAGCCCGAAAAAGATTAAAGTTTTGATAGACATATTATTTTAAATCTTGGTGAACTGAGCTTTGTATTTAATGAACAAATAGTAATTGCAAGACTGATTGCTATTTGAGGTATTCACTTGTCTTTTATAGAAAAATAATTGTGTCTCATTGATAACAGATATTTATTTTTTCTTCTGTGCTTTGTTATTATCTGTTCGGGGTTTTAAGCGTTCTTGAGGTGGTTTCCCGAGTATAGCAAAAGTTCACATGTGTCTCTGTTTGAAATAAATCAAATGATTGATGATAATTTCTTGAAAAAGAATCATAATTTATGCATGCAAATGTTTGAAAAATAGGGTTAATGATATTAGTTTCTTTTTAAATTAAGTTTTAAAAAACTATTATGATGTCGATTACAGTTTTGTTAAGAAAAGAAATTACAACACTTTGAATCACTGCGGATCGAGTTTTGGGGTTTACGTTAGAATGTAGAATAAAGAAAAAAATAACGAAGAATACGAATTTTAAAAATTGTTAAAAAAATAACTTTTTACATTGAAATTTTGAAGCATTTTTAGAAATAAAAAAGTTTTTTGTATTTAAATATATTTGCCCATGTGTTTGGGTGATGGATCATAAGTTATGGATTTAATATATAATGTTTGTTTGATTGGGCTTTAATGATCAATATTCTTGATGCAATTAATAAAAAAACGTTTTCAAATATTGGGTTTAAAAAAAAAAATTTAAATTGAAATAAAGGATCTCTTTCATAAAAATTATTGATCACAATTCGTCAAACCGTTTATGAGTGACTCGAAAACTATCCGGTTTTATTTAGGTACCAAGGTACCAATAATAACGATTTTTTATGAACGGTTTTGGAACCTTCAGTTCCAGGTTTGATGCAAATCACTAATGAAATTATTTGGGCTGAATGTGGAGGTACAGACAGACAGGCTGACAAACAAAAAACCGAATCATTTTTCAAGAATGCAAACTTGACCTAGTACCTTTGCACCTATAAAAATAACCTGAAAAAAATTGACTGAAAACAAAAAAAAAATATACAATACGTATTAGTCTTTTATCGCACCGCATACAAATCACCCTGTAATCAAATTGCAGCATAGAATCTAACTAAAGTACATTTTTTATGGGATTTTTCTTTTGTGATGTATTTTTCGTACAAATCAACAAAATATTACAAGTACATCAAATAAAAGGTACTTAGTTGAATCATCATCGAAAATCACCTTCAGCAATTTTAATTCACGGGGAATCACAACGAAAAAAAAACAAAACCAAATCTGCTCTCACAGACGGCTCGCTAAATTGATTAAGAACATCTCTTATCAAAAAAAGTGTGTCTGTTTTATTTTCCAGTTGCTATAAAAACAAGTACAAATTATTTAAAAAGCATTCAGTCTTACAAACGCATTCATTCTTTATACACAAAGAAAAATTATAATCTATTTAACAAAAAATGTCTTTCAAAATTTGTATCTTCTTTGGACTTTTGGCTGTCAGTTTGGGATTCACACTTCCTGATGAAAACACCCCTGCCGTTGAATCTCAGTGGGTAAGTTTGCCGAAATATTCTCGTATTTGAAGAAATCGCTAAAGAAATACATATAGGTCTATGGCGATGTGGCACCAGTAGCTGATGATGTTGTTCTTGTCAGAAAAGCAAGATCACCACAAGGATCTGTAAGCGGTACCTTCGAACATAGTCGTCCAATGGGATCTAGTGCAACATTTGATTACAATCATCAGCTTAGTAAAAATTTGGATGTTTATGCTGGAGCTTCGAGGAATTTCAAATTCAACGATAACAGCGCTCATGCTGGTTTAAGATATAGATTTTAAAATAGAATTTAAAAATTTTAATAAAATTAAAAATAAATTATTATAGAAAATTATTTTTAATATTTTTATTATTAAAATAACAAATTATGAGGAAAAGGTACGATTTACTTTTTACTAAATCTATTGGGATTTTGAAATGTCATTTTATTAAATAATATTCTATGAGAAGAACTGGAGGTGAACCCTGGGACCCATTGCTGCCTATGCGACTGGCTTCGATCAAGTTTTCGGCAATCAACCCTTTGCAAGATGGCCATATCTCTTGATATATAAATTTGTATAACATTCACAATTTTGCATACATTTAAATTTTAAATGAACGCTCTTCCTGACAGACCCATTAGAAAAGATTTTCTAGAAACAAATTCTTAAACCTCAATAAAATGCAATGAAAAATCTTATTTTATTCAAACCCATAATAATTCTAGAATATAAAAAGTGAAAGTGCACTCAATTTGAAGTTAAGTTATCTTAATCCATTTCTAAGTCCCTTCTCAAGGTTTCGGTTTTCTTTTGTAAAAGCTCTTTCATCTCAGGTTCAAATTTCAATATTTCAACAGCTTCTTTTAACATATCCATTGCTTCTTGTAGTTTTTCCTAAACGAATGAAATAATTTAATTTCGATGTTTCACCATTTTCATTTTTTAATGTCCTACCTGAGTTCCAGAAATTGTAAGCAAGTCTTTGGTATAGTCTCTTTTTGCTTGAATAACCATAACTTCTTGCAAATCAAGCAATAAATTTCCCCGGAAAATACTCCAACCCGGATCGAAAATATCGGCAATTTCTAAAAGCTCTTGGCAGAGTTCCAATTTTCGTTTGACTGCTGCATCAGTTAATTCTGTTTTTGAAAAATAAGTTATAAGATTAGAAGTTAATATATTAACAGCCAGAAAACCTACCGTTCAAATAAAATCCTGGAACATTTCCATAGAGTTGAGTGAGAGCGTACTTAACTTGCAACACATGGGTATTTTTTTCATGCAACGTCTCCCGATAGCGATAGATAAATTCTTCAAACTGCTTTGGTGATGTCTTATCCAGTGATTCAATTTCCTTCAACATGGCATTATTTCCCCAAATGATTTGTTTGGCTGTAATTTCATGAGGACAAAGCAAACATCTCCAAACGGCTTCATTGTCCATTGGATTCGTAGAAACAATCTAGGAATCAAAAGGGTTCCATGAGCTTTTCGTTTTTTTTTTTTTTTTTAATAAATTCTTACCTTGCCAACTTTACATTTCGAACAATAGATTGCTCCCGCAAAAGTATCCATCTCCCATGGATCAACACATCTTCGACACGAACAATCAAAACACTTAGCCTGTCTCAAATGTAGCCTCCTCAATATGGTACTTTTCAAGGGTTGTGTATATGATGTGGCTATGATGTCTCCCTTTTTTATGGGAGTTTTGGCCAAGAACATTATCTGCATGTTATCATCAAAAGCATGCCGAGCATTCGAGATGCAATCGTGTGATATCATTGCAGCTTTTGGATAAAGCCCTCGAACTTTTACCTGCCTGGAAGGTTGTCGAATTTCAAACGAATTCGTATCCAAAGTTGCAGCAATACGAAGAATTTCGTTCTCATCCAACTCCTTAAAACCAAGAATTGTCTTAATGAATGTCACCAGATTAGCCTTGAGAACATTGTAATATGGGGTTTCTAGCCGCTCATTGAGATGATCTTCCAATTCCATGAGTCGTTTGTATGCATCGGGTTTCTTCAATTTCATCAAAATACACCTTAAGGGCAGAATAACGCAGTAAGCTGATTCCTTTTTCGGCTCTTTGCTGTAATCAATCTTACAACCGAACTTCTTTTCAGCCATCAGTTGGCATTCCTCGACGTGATGGGGTGATTTTTCACATTGTTTTCCGCACAATGGCCAAGAACATTGACTGCATTTGTAGAAGTTACGCTCGCCTGGGGGTGGGGCAGAAAGTTTTTGATGGCAACCAAGGCAAATTGGGTGGCATGCAACTTTGGGGCCATAGATGAAAGGTTGTTCACGTAGTATTATTTCACCTTGTTTGATGTCACGTGTTGCTATCAAATGTCGACCAAGTATATCGTTTGTTGCCACCTTTGGATGAAAAAGAAAGTGCATTATGAATCTTTCATTACGAACTTTAATCGATTTTGGTTTTCCTTCAGTCCCGGAATTATAACATGAACAGTATGTAGGTACCGAGATTTTTATATGGGTTTACTGAGTAGGTACTTTATGGGTAAGGTAATGTTTGTGCTCAACTTCTACTGCTATGTAGCGTAAATATTTTTCAAAACTTTGTAAATATGCAGAAATTTTATTCGTGAAACTTGCAAATTTGCAAAGATTTAAAAAATGTTCCAAAATGGCGGTACTAACTTCACGAACTTAACAAAAGTTCAATTTTTTTTAGAAAATTATTAATTAATAGAAAATGACCCGTAAAATTAAATCAGTTTTTAATCTTCAAAATTGCAAATATTTTAATTTTCCTTTTTTTCCCTTTGATTTATATAGTTTTTTTTTTAGAAGAACAGCAAAAACAAGAGTTTTTGAAAATTCGCTAATTTGAAAAAAAAATTTAACCGTAAAATTTGCAAATTGAATAAATAAATGCACAACTAGACGATTATCACATTATCGAATAGTGTGTTAAATATCGATCACCACTTCAGGTGCTTTCGAGTTGGAAAGGGAATTTATCTTGCTTTCTTTGCTGAGGAGGGGCATCCCATATAAATTGATCGCAATCGTCAAGGCTACGATGGGTCTAATGTCATATTCTGCATAGCGGAAGGTTGACAGAGGAGTTTGAAATCCAAAGTGGGATTAGGCCCATTTCGAAAACGAGAAAATTAATATTTTGAAATATGTACCTATTGACCTATACAGCGATACCTTTTTTGGCCACACTTTACGAATGTGGATTTGACCAAAAAGTATTTTTCTCCACTCCGTTGTCTCCACTGACGTATACTGAAGTATAGTCAAAACCCGGCATTTCTTTACGAATGATTTGTTTAAAGCTGAGCTTACAATTTCCGATAACAATCTTTTTGATTGTCATGTCAATATTAAAACAAAACAATCTTAAAATATGCTAAAAACATTTACGAATGAAAAGCAAGAGAAGATAAAACCACTTTGCGCTCAAGTTGAAATGACATAAAATTATTACTCTTTTTGTTTATTCCTTTCATTCAAACATTCTCTTTTTATCTATTTAAAGCTTAAGGGCAATCACCTTACACCAAAGCACGTGCCATTGCATAAAAATAGCCAAACACACTATGCCAAAAATAAATTGCACTTTAGATACGTTGCACATAAACTTGAAGTAAATTCCTTTCAAGAATCACTCGTAGGTATTGAACTTTATAATGAAGAATCGATTGATTTATCGACTCATTATCGATTATTGGAAGCTGACTAAGAACTTGACAGTTTACATTAACAAAGCTTCCGTTTTTTACACAATTAGCATTCCACAAAACAAAAATTAGTTTTAATAACTACTAATAAGTTATCACCTCGTAACATTTGCATTCGGCCTTGTGACCTTTTTTCCAATGAATTTTCTGATGCTCCTTGCCACAATAAACGACATTTTTACAACCAGCACACTTAAGTGTTGCGGCTGTCCTACAAATTGGACAATGAGTTGGATTTGTCATAATTTTAAATTAATATTTTGCAGAAGAAAAAAAAAATAAAACTTTATTTTGTTCGTCAAACAAACTTTTGCGTAATCACAAAAACACCGACGACACGACGGCTAGCGATAGAGAAAATTATATTTTTAAACTTTCGACGACAATGAGATGAGAAGAACTACTGTAAGACATTTCTAAATCATTGAGTTAACAAGACTTTACAATAGAAAACCCCAAAACGATTAAAATTAGAATAGCTCAAGCGAAATTGATTTCATTTCTCTTTTTCCTGTCTTTAAACTAAAAATACACTCGAAAATGCACTTCAGAATGAGGAAAACCATAAATTTAAGAGTAAATTAGCTCTGCTAAATTACTTGAAATTTGTATTGTAGTTTTTTATTTTTGAATTAAATTAACCTAAATAAGTATAAAATTTGTGTTATTATTTAAGAAGCAAGTTATAAGTATGTAAATAAAATTTTTTAACTATAGTTACAATTGGTATTTTGCTGTTGGACGATTCCAAAATGGATTAAATATGGGTATTTGATACAAACTAAAGCTAGTTAAGGCAGTTTGTACTTTAGATTTTCTTATGTTCCAGCATTTTGACCACTCAAAAATTTTTTGAATGCCCGAAAATTAAATTTTGTGATCAATGATTCTTCATTCAATAAATAATTTTTCAATAAATTATAGGTTTTTTTTTAGGTTTCAGAAACATGAGTTAAGTCTAAAATTCTCTATATCTAAATTCTAGAAATCCAAAAGTCTGTAGTAGAACACTGTATTTACAAATTCTGTATTTCAAAATTTTGTAAAAACTATTTGATAGAGTTTTAGTTTAATATAGAAAAAATCGGGATTAAATAAAAGATTTTTGAAACTTTTCAGAATCTGGCAGTAAAAAGATGTTTCGATATGCAAAATTTAGGAAAACAGAATTATAGTTTTTAAATTCAAATATAGAAAAAAATAAATACTCCACGGGAATAAGGTTTTCACTTTAATATGCGGATTCAAAACCACAAGCTGCAGTGCAAAAGTATTGGCGTCTTCAATTTTCAAAACAGGGAAACATTCCGGAAAAAATATGTTTAGCACAGCCCTGAATATTTTTTTGCGCTATTTTCGTTGAGTGAATATTTTTTGCATTTATGTATGTACATTGTAGATCTTTTGCAAAAACTGTGATTACTTAACTTAGAAGAATAAACCAGACTAGGTATATGGTCTTTAAATGTTCGCATTTCGAAACAAACATCATGTTCAATTAAAACGCTTTATTTTGCAAAAATCCATCAACACCTATGAAAGATAAATATAACTACCTAAATAATTTCATCTACCCGTTTATCCAAGTAGCATTCATGCTACATTTTCATAAAACCGCGAAAATAAAAACAAACATTTTTTTCATATTGGTAAATTGGAAATCAGTCTTTTATTTAAACACAAAATTATTAATTAACTATTTCAGATTTATGTATATAGCAAGATGTAATCAAGTTTTGTATTTTCTTCATTTCGTTTAAAGATAAAAAAAGAAAACAAACAAAAAAGAATTAAATAAAAAACTGCAGTTAAAATATAGAGATACAATTGTTAAAAAAAATTTGATTGTTTAAAAAAAAAGTATTAACATTATTGTCTTATTATAAGAAGAAGAAAAGAATGAATTAATTTAGTTTTCGTATTTTGTAATGAAATAAAATTTTCTACCATATAATAATGTACATTAAATATCTATTCATATATATAAACTTCTTATTCACAACATATTTTCATATTTATTTTGTTTTTTTTTTTCAATTTTTATTTTTTTCTATATTTAACATTTTATATTTTTTTTATGTAAATAATTTAAATTTTTTCCTGCATTAAGTTGGCACAATTTATACCAATAGTCTAGGAAAATGTTTTTTAAGTTTATATTTTTTGTTGTTTGTTTTCAAAGTTATAATACTTGTGTTTCAATTTTCCTGTGTTGTAAGACGATAAGTTATACAATAAACGTACAGAAGCAGAAGTAAAGTTTATTTTTTTTTTAATATTTTTGGTCCTTCTTATCTTTACAATGGTGTTTTTGTCTTAAAAGTATAAATTTGAGTCGCCTTCAATCAACACAGGAGTGGTTTGCATTGTGTTTTGTTGTCGTTTTTTTATATATATATATTGTGGGTTTTTTTTGGCCAATCACTTAGATATGCATTCATATAAATATTTTTATAGAAGTATTTAAATATTAAGAAAAATTTATATTAATTTTTATTAGTTTTTTTTCTTGCATTGTACACATTGTTTTATTTTGTAGTTGGTATAAAAGAGCATATACATTATACTTAAAAAAGATCGAAAGAGTATTATACGTTAATTTCGAAAAAAATCAATAGATATTTTAAAAAATAAAGTAATTTAAGTTTAAATAAAAAACAAAAGTATAAAAAAGGACTAAAAGCTATTTGTCATTATAAAAAAATATTTAAATATATATAAATAAATTATTTAATTAGTTTGTTCCTTAAAATTTAATATACAGCAAACTGTCATTATAAGCACTTGCGTTTCTATCTTGTAGTAAAGTTTTTTTTTGCCTTTGGTGGTAAGTTCTATTCTGACATGTGACAGTTTTTTAACATTGAAAATGTTTTCATATGATGGTTTTCCAAAAATTGTGGGTTTTCTTTACCGAATAGCGCTTTAAAAAAAATGCAATATATCTATCTCTATCTCTTAAATTAACCAAGCTCTGATTGTGCAAAAGTAAATGCTTTGAAGTTTAGGATTTGCTTATTGCGAATCATAAAATGAAAGAGATTTTTAAAAATTAATGATTTGTTTATTGTGTGTTATTAAATGTCTTGATATCGAGCATTTCGTAGCTTACATTATGCAGAAGTGAATCGTGCATTTTAAAAAGAGACAGGGTTAAATATGTATATCTCTTTTTTAAAAATTCGCATGACAGCCACGCAATGCTTGCTATTAAGACATTTAATGATTCACAATAAACAAATTATGTATAAACGTCAAAATCCTTACTTTCATAATCTTGTATATAATGATCTATTAAAAGAAGGGAGTTAAGGCTTTCCAAAACCAATGCGAAACATTCGGTTACGACTGTTCGCATTAATTTGGAAAAGCCTCTAGATCCGAAATTTTTCTGAATACAAATTATTGCGACACATTTTGAACAAAAACAATCATACTAAAAACATCAAATTTTTAAAAATATAAATAGAAAAAAGGTACATTTTGCTCAACGCAAAATTTACTGTATGAGTCAAATCTGCAATTGTTTTCCTTAGACAAAACCATTTTAAAAAGGTGTCTGTATAACTTTATGAAGTAAAATTTTTTGTAAACCGTCATTATCTGACACAATACAAATCTGACACTTGTCAGCAAACTTTACCACAAAATGACATAAAAAAAAAACTTTTAGCCACTTTACAATAAGCACATTCACATTCACAATACAAAAAGCATACAAATACCCGTTTATTTCCATTACCCACACCCACCTGCTACGTAGCTGTAACTATGTATAACAACCGCAACAGCAACTACTCTGTGTCAAACTTAACTTTCTAAACTGTCAAAATAAATAGTTCTCTCCAACTTTCGCAACGCAATCTATTACCTACTCCTCCTTATCTTCAAAGTGATGATAATGATGGTGAATGTGTTCATGCACGTATCTGTGTATTAACGATGAAGAGCTACTGGTACTTCGACCCTCATCAACACCACCACTAATAGCAGCATTTGCAGGAGCTGGAGGTGGAGGTGGAGATGGTGTACGTGGCACCGTGGTAGATTCCTCATCTGACGTGAGATGAAGTAAATTTTCACATTCTATAGGATCCCCATTGATTGGAATCAACGTCACATACTTGCTGCTGCTGTTGAGTAACTTCTCCGTGCTACTGCCACTACTTCCGGAGAATGGTTGTGCCGCAGATGGCGCTACAATCGCTGACAATTGACTACGACGATGATGATGCATTTTCAGGTTTTGATTTTGGGAATTATGCATCCGGCGGATGTTCTCTTTGTTGCCACCATTACGACTATTTGAAGATTCTTGTTGTTGCTGTTGTTGTTGAAGTTTTTCTGTTAGTTTGGCAAACAGCAAATTATCATAGTTCTTAACATCCTTTTTGCATTTCTCATCGACTCCTCCAGCTGCGTTTTTTAACAATTTACGATCACGTTCTGATAGCCATTTTTCTACATGCTCAATTGTTTGATGGAATCTTTCTTGACTTGATAGATTCGGACTCATGGAATTCAATAGTGAAATATTGAGTTTTGCAGCGCTTTGGCTACCCGACGGCAATCGATGGTAACCATGAAACTGTGGTGAGTTTTGTTGACTGCTGCTATGGTGACCTCCATTACTACGGTGAATTTTACTAGTTTTAATTTGATTGTTGGCATCGATTTTTGGCAAACTTGTCATAATTGGTTGAACTGTTGCTACAGGCTGTTGAGAATAACCGGTTGTTGTGCCTGGAGCTTGGGTTGATGGTGGCGGTGGTGGTGAATGGCCAGTACCACCACTACATATTGTTGCATGTAAAAAAGAATCATAGCCACAAAGGTTCATTTTACTGTGAACGATGCCATTTTGAGCCGCCAGAACAGCTGGATTAATAGCCATTTGTTGATGGTAAATAGGAATGTGCGGTTGAAGATGATGGTGATTGTGGTTGTTTACTTCTTGCTGTTGGTGCTGCTGTTGCAGTGGTTGATGATGATGATGCGTGATGGCCGTAGGATCGGTAGTGGTGCTGTTGTTGTTGTTGATAGGAGTATTGTTGGTGTTGTTGTTCGAATTTGTGAGCATTTTCGATACCGTATTTGAACGATGCCGGTGGCGGATGGGGCTCACATTTGCTTGGGGTTTTCTAGAATGAAAATTAAAAAAAAAGAAATTAATTGGTTGGTGAAAGATGTTACATGTTTTTAATTTTTTTTTAGAGAGGAACACACAAAGAACAGTTAACAAGAAAATTGATGGATTAAATAAAAAGAAAATAAATATAGCGAAATAAGGTTGTAGTTCAATTTTTTTGGCACACAGTAATTTTGAACCTAACCTCTAATTCTCAACAGATTTATCAAATTTTAAAGAAATGATGTATTGAACTACGGTTCAACCCTGAACCCTAATATTCTCTTCTTTAAAGCACAAGACTCAAAAATCAATATGTAAATTATATCATTTCCCATATAAATTCATATTTCCTGTAAAAAATGGAAACAAAAGAAAACGCTCTCGTTAAAGCGTTATAAATTCGTGTATTACTAGGGTTCACGATTTTACAACGTGAATTTCAAATATTAAAATTGAATACGAATTTTTTCAAAAATTTGGAAACTATCTTTTATTTCGGCTTTGATATTTTATAATCAATTGCTGTCAAATTAAATTTTTAAGAAAGCAATTAAACTATTGTCACTTTTGATGTTGGCAATCTGTTAAAGTTCCTTATTAACTATATTTATTTAGTGTTTGACGAATGCAAAGTAAAGGAAAGATGAATTTCAGGTTTGAAGTCTTTTTATTCAATAAAAAGATTAAAAAGACCATTATTCCTCTGCAGTAAGAAAATTGATTAAATACTCGTACATAGAAAAAAAAACATCAATAGACACAAATTTATCTGTGAATTCAATTCAAGCAGACTAAATTCAGCAAAATAATTATAAATGAACAAAACAAAAAATAAGCAAAAGACCATATAAATAGAAAATACTATACAAAGTAGAATAAGAGAAAATAATTAAATAAACAAATAAACAAAGAAAGAATAGGAAAAAAAAAGAAAAAAAAAATCGAAGACAAAAAAAACGGGGATATCGCTTTCATCATCGACATTATCCTTACCTATTCGATTGAAAACACAGTCGATTTTTCTCCATACTCTCTCGAATGATATCAATCAAATCGTTACGATTCAATGCATTATTCCAGCAATCTGCTGTTGTTGATGCTGCGTTTGATGTGTTATTAACCTGAGCCTGAGTATTATGACCACCATTGCTGATGCCACTACAACCTTCAACCAATACCCCAATGCTATCAACTACATCCTGGCTCGGATGATGCTCCTGATGATGCTGCTGCTGCTGTTGCTGCTGCTGATCATCAGGACTACTTGTTTGTGTATTGTTGTCTGTTTGATGTTGTTGGTGTGAGCTATGTTCATGTTGATGCTGTTGATGATGATTATGATGATGATGATGATGAGGATTTTGGTGTGACAGTGTTTTTAAAGAATTATTCGCTCGAATTTTCCAACACGATTCATTTCCAACAGAAAGGCTTCTTTGACGGGATTCATGACAATGGTCCTGGTACTAAATAACATAAAATGTAAATAAAATAAAACATAAATAAAAAATACAAAATAAAAGTAAAAAACAAAAAATCAAAGTAAAAACAAGAGTACCTAACAAAAAATCTCCACAAAAAACATCAACACAACAACTAAGCATTTTTTTTTAAGATTAAATCACAATAACGTTTTATCAAAGGCGCGTTAGCGTTGTTTTGACATAATGTGTGAGTGTGAGTAATTGGCATTTTGTGCACAAAAACATGGATTCTCTCAAAAGAGGCTTTTAAGGTTTTGCTTAAATCTTTGGTAATTGTTATTGTGACCTAACCTATATTAAACCACCTAAATCGCTATTCTCTCACCTTTTGTTTTCGAGCCTTGCGCAACATCTTCACTCGCGTCGATGCTTGCTTTAAGTACAACTCAGACTTTTGCTGTTGCGTTAGGCATCCCTTGCATTCCTCTTTGAGATTCGACATATTTTCATAGATATTTTCATGTCCACCACCATTACCACAATTGACATCTAAATTACTTTCAACTTCTGCAAGTGGTTGTTGTGGCTGTGATGATGGCTGTTGCTGTTGCTGTTGCTGACAGCACTTGGCTTTGCTAGAACTATAGGATTTTTTGACCGCTTCCTTTTCACTTGTACTATCATCATCTTCGTCATCAGTTTTGACCAATTTCCTTGGTCTATAACGATGCTGACGTCTCGAATGGCCACCACCACCACCCCCATGTGTAGTTTGCTGACTACCATCCCTAGTTGAATGGCCGACTGCTTTCTTGTACTTTGTTCCTGCTGAGGCAGCAGCTGCGGCAGCGGCAGCGGCAGCAGCAGCAGCCGCAGCTGCCTTTGATTTACCCTCTGGTGAGACAGTAAGACGAACATTTATTGTTTTACTGCCACAATGTGGCACCACAACCGACTTGCCAATGGATTCGTATATCGTATAGACAATGCCAACGATGTCGTCCTTGGTAATTTTCCCATGATGCCCATCTAAGTCGTAAAAGGTAAAGGAAAACTGCAGAGGTTGTGTTGATTTGCCACCCTCGACGGAGACATCACATGTGAATTCCTGAAAATAAAAAACAACAAAAAAAAAATGTTACATTTTTATTGAGGTCAAAAACAGGAAGTAGTTAAGAAATGAAATTGGCTTTCAAAAGAGAACCATCAAAATGTCAGTGGGTCTATATACATTATACAACAGTGAGTAGGAATATATATGATGGGAAAGCAAACAAATTTTAATGACGTATTTAGTTTGCTTGAAGTTTCAATTTATTACCCTGATGGTATTATATTCCTACATAGTTATGACGAACTCGGAAGGTTATTTTTTTGTTATTCAAAGAAGAACTTAATTATAAATTCTATGCTGTGAACCAAAGACATAATGAGATTTGTTATTCCAGGAAAACAGGATGCCATGAATAGTTAATGATGCCGGAATTAAGGCCTCGAAAAGAAAAAAAAAATATGCATACAACTGTCAGATAGCTTTCTTTTAAAAATGTATTACTTTATAAAAATGGCGCCCAACGTTCTTTGCGAATATACACAACAGAGAATTTTTATAAATTTTTGTTGGCAATTTTTTTGAAAGCGTTTTTCTACTGTAATTTAATAAAGTTTTAATTTAAACATAAAATTCTAAAAACTGTTAAAACAGATATTAAATTTCTCGAAAATGCGATCACTTTTAAATTAAGACGTTTTGGAAGAATCTTACTCTCATAGATTGCTGACCGACCAGGTCATAAAAGACTTGTAATCCATAGTTTTATAAAACTGAATTTAAGTCAAAAACTTCCCCCACCCCCCCCTAAATTTACTTTTCATGAGCTAATGAGGGAGGATATTTCGATTAAAGAGTCCCTTAAACTTAATTGCGATTGGTGAATACCAGCCTCAAAGGCAACTACTGCTAGGTCCTCTCCATTCCTGCAATAACACGCACACAGAAATGGTTGAGAGCTGTAAATCTGGTTCTTCATGGACTGTTAAGCCACCAAATTTGTTTGTTTAATTTATTTTAGTCCACTATTTTAAAATTATTGTCAGTAAGAAAATTCATTACATCTATATCTTGAAATGAACAAAAATTGACTTATGAACCGTTATAGAACTTTTGTTTTAATTTTAACCGCTCAAAGAAAAAAAAATCAATGCCAAATCATCAATTTCCAAATATTTATGAAACCTAACATAACCTCTAAATTCTTCACATTTTTATGTTGAAAATACAAAAGAAAAAAAAAATTAAAAATATGCATAAACAATCTGTTTGTTCTTTTTTTTTCTCCTGGCCGCAATATAGCCCAAACCAAGGTAAATACCAAGAGAAACAAAAATACAAAAGAAAAATATTTCTCCAGGCTGTTTAATACACAAAAAAAAAGTTTTAAAACTAAGTAAACAATATAAAACCACAGGATAGCACACACAAAACACTAAACAACGCATAGTCCTCTCTCAATTAACCATCAGCCGAAACTATTTTGTGTGAGATGAAAACAAAACAAGACAAAAAAAAAACCAAAAGCAAACACAAACCACGGCCAAGATAAACACAAAACAAGGTTAAATAAATAAAACAACGTCAAAGATTCGTCGTTTTATTGGTTTTCAAAAACTTTTACCACAATTTTTTGTGTTGAAAATGGTCAGGCAATATCCCGCAAAAAAATTCAATCCGTAGAAGAACATTAGTTGAATAAAAGTGGATTTTTTTTATTCAAGGAGTTGTTGATTCAATTTCAATTCCTCTACTGTGAATTTTTATGGGGGTTATCGCAGCACCGCACTGTGCCTCATCGCCTACCTTACCTGCCAGAATGGCAAGGTGGAAGTATCAATCTCTCTCAATAACTCCCAAAGGTGACAGCGGGTGGGTTTTCTTTTAAATGGCACACAGAGCAAGATGAGTGTAACGAAACATAAAGGCGCTTAAAAAACACCAGAATAAATTATTATATTCACCTTGGCAGTTTGGCAAGTGGGTGGTATCCGCTATCTGCTGGTATAGCACCTCCTTACAGATTGAGATGGGACGGGAGCATAGAATTTATTGCTGCACCACACCGCGGGAAAATAAAATGCTCCATTAAGCATTGAAAATCCCCCAGGGAGTTTAGCATTTTCCAATCCTAGATAGTAGTACTATACTTTTAAGAGATATTTCTTAGAAGGTGGCCTCGTTCTGGCATACCTGGCATCCAAGCATCCATAAAAAAAACGTCTTCTAATTTCGTGTCGTATCCTCAAGTTAAATATATGTCTTCTTCTTGTTCAATGCTTTGTCAAGGGGTAAAAGGATTCTCCGATAAACAAGAGAGAGTGTAGGTTTAGAGTCACAACGACACGACACGACGACGACGACGTCGAAAACAAAAAGACAACAAATAAAAAAACGGTTGACATTTTCCTTTTTCATAGCATATTTTTAGGCTCTGGTGCTAATTTAGAAGATTTTCATCTTAATATTGCGAAACATCATGCAGATAGAGTGTGAGAAACAGAGGAGGTGTAACGAACATTTAAGGATATATCTACCAAATCCCTATTCAAGGGGGTGAATTTTACAATTCCAAAACATCAGGAAAAGATAAAGATTCACGCGGATTTGTTTGACAGTATAATAAAAATGAAAATCATAATAATAATAATGAACATTCGAGCGAAACAAATTTTGGTAAATTGGAATTAGTCCTTTTTGTAATATAAACGAAATGAATATGATGATGAGGAGAAAAGATTATTTCAAGCTGTTTGTGACAGTTTAAATTGTCTACTTTTGTAATGTGCTATTATGAGAAAGGATGATTTCACAATTCATTCAAATTTTTTTTGTAATTAAAAATTAGTATTAATTGGAACTTAAATATACAAGTAAAATTTTGAGATGAGAAAAGAGTGTTAATTTGTACGAGATGAAGTGGAATGACTTTTCATTAAATTTTATTTTATTTAAATGACAGATGTCTTGCTGGATATTAAAAAATAAAAACAAAAAAAATCACCATGATTTCTCACAAAAATAAGTGAAAAGGATGAGAAGACTTTTAATGGGGTTTTGTTTTTGTAGAAAATAAATATAATGACATTAGCAGCAGCTGGTACACGGTTAAAAAACAAAACAGAACTGTTTTAAGAAGACAAAATCATTATTTATTTTAATTAAGAAATATTTGCATTAATACACCTGAAGACTCTAGCGATCCCATTGGTTTGAGCGATAGATAAATAAGGTGATATAAGGTCAGTTCAAGTTTTCATAAAAAATATTTGAAGTAACCAAACATATTTCATATTTTAATAGAGGGTGATTATACGTCAAAAATGACTGTCAATAGGGATCTTCATCTAGCTGTCATTGGGTCAGAGTGACTTTGACGTTTGCTTTTGCTGATTGTTAATTTTTAAAAAGCTGATCGTCAAAAAAAACTATAGGGGATACTCAAAACCACCTGCAGAAATCTTGGGCAAATTGAAAGCTAGCAGTAAAAATGACCTTGAAACACTGTCGCACTGCCAAATCCAAACTGAACTAATTTTCCAGTTGAAATAAAGTTGGGGTTTCACTATGTATTTGTACTGTACAGAATAGATAAAAATAAATTTCATCTAACCTTTAATTGCCTACAAGAAAAATTGAAATTCCCATAATCAATTAATTTTAATTTACCTCCAAATGTATCCGTTCATCTTTTCCTTGTTCAACCGGTGCATCGCCACTGCCACCGCTGCCATTTTGTGTTGTCATGCCATTTAAATTCACCGATTTCCCATTGACATTACAACTTTGCTGCTGCTGATGAGTTTTACTGCTACCGTTTTTTGAATTTTTACTAAGAACATCTTTTGGTGTGCTGTGATGGTGCTGCTGCTGCTGCTGCTGCTGTGATGATGGAGGATGATGATTTTGTGAATGATGATGCTGCTGGTGTTTGTGATGTTGTGACGCAGATCCGGCAGGTGATGTTGCCGAAATTATATTAACTACTGGTGATTTTAATGGTATATTATTTTCTCTATCGCTAACCAATAATAAGTCTGGTGGTGCACTGCATGATGATGGTGCTCGAACTTGATGATACATCAGTTCTTCGGAGTCTGTAGTACATTCTTGAACTGAAAATAAAAAAAAAGAGAATTAAACATTAATATAAGTAATGTGATTTTTAATTATATTTAATATCCGTCAAGGCATTTTGATGACGAAATACGTCAAAGATATAATAAATGAAAATCAATTATTTTGTTTTATACGTTTTTTCGGTTTAATATTGTAAAAAGCTTTATGACAAAATCGAACCCTTAAAATGACCGTTTAATGATTCCAGCTTATAAACAAAATTTAATTTATTTCTTCTTTTTCTTTTCCCGTTTTATTTTTTGAGAAAGGAAATCGAATAACATTTTTTGTTCCGTCCCTCTCAAATTGTAGGTATGTAACATCCATTTCGTTTGCAATAAAAATCCACTTAGGCTAATATAAACGAAGGCGCGGTTATACAGCTTTCAAGTGGTCTGTCATTTACAACACCCCCTATCTCATTCTCTGGATTAAAATTCGTATAATAAAATAGAAAAAAAAAACAAAAAAAAAACACAAAACCGAGAAACGAATGAGAAAAAAAGTAGATATATAAAACCTATAACTTCGTAATGCGACGAACGAGTATCGAATGAAAAATGCTTTTTCCGCAACGTCAATGGAATATAAATTTTGAATGCAACCTAAATGAATGACAATCGGAGCGCCCCCTTTCCCCCACCATTATACTAACTTATACTTATTGGATATTGGACGATTATTTAATCAAATATAGTTAATTGAATTGTAATTTAATGCGTAGTTTTTCTTTTTCTATTTTCTTTTTTTTTATTTCAAGATACTACCTTTTTGCTCTTTGCCGTTCATTTATCATTTAAATCAGTTGTTTCGGTAAATGTTGGATACGCGATTGAGCTGCATGCCAACCAAGCGGGAAAGATTAATTTTTTTATGTTGAAAAACCAAATAGTTAATAACGGAAAAAGAATTTAAGTCTTAGTTATCAAGCAGTATGAATTACTGGGATCAAAATTTAAATATCGTTAAGTGAGAGAAAGAATGTATACACTTAAAAAAAAAAACAGATCATAAAATCCACACACTGTGAAGGACATTTGTCCAAAAGCAATGAAAAATTGTATAATACTTTATAGAATTTAAAAGAAGAACTTGATGTTAGTATTTAAAATTATTTTATTCATACAACTTAACATTATGCCAGAGAAAATACATATTTGAGCCATTAATTCTATCAGCATTTAATTCTAAAAGGGTATGAGATAAAACGGGCTAAATTTAACCCATTCATTTGAAAATCATTAGTAAAATTATAAGTCTTCGAGCGATATTTACACTTCTTACTTTAATCCGAATGACTTTTGGTATACATTTTATATTGGTAGGATATTATTTTTATTTAGATTAATTAATAATTAATAAATATTTTTATAATTACTTAATTTTATTTAGATTAATTAATAATTAATAAATATTTTTAGACTTAAGTACTTCTTGTTAGACTTAATGACATTTTTTAATGTGATATAGATTTAAGTAAGTGGCTTGTATTAAGCTTATAATAATAAACTTATGAATGGCTGAAATTCGAAGTAAGATTCGTTTTCCGATTTATGCATTTTATATTCACATTTTATTGGAGCCCTTATCCCATATTTCAAGAACTCACATTTCCCAATCTAAACAGCATCTAAAATTGCTTAAAATTTTTAATTTTATACCAAAATCACATCTGCAATTTAACTAAAAGGAAATGTCTCTACCTATATACATAGTACTTCAATTAAAATAATTTGTTCACTTTGTTGTCTCAAACAAAAAAGGTCAAAAGCTTTTAGCGTAATTTGTTTTTCAAAATAATAATTATACAAGGTAGGTATCAGTTAAAAAAGATATGGCCAAAATGTATGACCCTGTGATATCTTTTTATTTTAAATACTAAACGAAAACCAACTCACAAATGCTAATTTAGTCTTTTATACTGTGTTGCTGTTCCGACGATGACAAAATACCTAAAGATAAAACCTACTAATTCAAAACCCCACGTATATAGACAACTAAAACAAAATATACCTACCTACCCACTAAAAGGAATAAATATCGAAAGATATTCAAATTTACCGCCCGATGAAATACAACTTAAATATCACACACACACACCCCACACACCCTCTTTTGTCTGCCTCTCCATTTCCGAAGCGGGGGCAATGGCGAACACTTATCGAAACTCCTATATATAAAGCCACAAATATGGGACGTTTAAAAAAGCCGCCGTAACCGTCCCCCGCTGCCGCCCCGCATCATCGCTGCTGCTCCGTTTCCACCATCGTCGTGCTTGTGACTGGCCATCGCATTGCCGATATCCGACCACGAACCTCGCATATGAACCCAAGTCATTACTTCTACTATTTTATTCGAACCGGTATTTCGAATTAACGCCAAGCGTAATTAATTTCCGTCTTAAACCAGTTCCCGCACTACATTAAAGAGAATTCGCCGCGTTTTACGAGAATAGGTTTTTGTTAAAAAAAAAACTAGGTACTAAACAATAAAAAAAAAATTATTTATAAATCGATGGAAAAGGCAACAAAAAAAAAGCGCACCGTATGCCGCCACCACTTAAAAGATTATAACCGCGCGCTACAAACAGCTGCCGCCGCCGCCGTTGCCGACACGCCTGAACACCAGTCATAGTCCATAGGTGATTTGCCACATACAGTGCGATTTTTTACTTTCTATCTACACTACTTGAGTGTCTGTTAAGACACATTTTGCTACAAAAGGGGCCGTCATCATCAGTGGCAATTGTGGCAAAGCCGCCTGCTGCTCGCTGCTCGCTGACAGTGCCACAGCTGTTTTTTGCATGCATTTTTTTACATAAACATTCTAATCTGCTGCCCACAATGTATGAGGATCAGTCTAGCTCTAAACAATTACGAGCTCATTTTTTTTTGTAAAAATTAGTATGTTTTTTTTATTTTTCTCACATATCTAACAAATTACAGCATTCCTTTCTCTAATCTCTTGACGCCCGCCGCCATTGCCACCGACAACCAACGCTCTACTTAAATCGATCTTAATAATGATCATCGGCGATTTAGCGCAACAAGGCAATAAATTAATCGATCAGTTTTTGTTTTGGCGCGCAAATTATTATTATTGTTGTTGTGGTTTTTTTTTTTGTTCGTTTACAATAACAGTTTTTTTTTTCCTTTTCCTTATACTATTTGAACTAGATCTAGATAAAAATGTGTGATACAATTACTAAATAGTTGTTGTCGGTGTCAGTGACGCAGAAACATCGGCGGCGGCGGCGGCGGTGGCGGTGGATGGCGGCGTCCTCGTCCGTGGTGGCAGTGATCGGCATTTAAGACAGAAATGTGTTGTCAGCTGAATGTTAAAGATCTTTCTGTTTATATTTCACGTTACCTACCTACCTACTTAGTGCATGTCGATGATCTAATAAATTTTATTGGTGGAAGACATGCCGCCACTTAGAAATAAGGCAGTGTGTGAAAATGACGTCAATTTATTGATTGCGTTGGGAATTTCTTCTTCGACTTTGTGAATTTATGGTGCAGTGGGTGAAATATGTTTTTATAATGGAGGAATATGTTATGGTGACAGTGATTCTAGTTAATGATGGTCAATGTTACAATGTTATATGCAGTGATAAATATAAACGTAGATCGTAGAAACACAGAACAAACGGTAGCTTTCAGAATCAAGTAGAGTGCGGATTATTTATTGAAGGACCCACTTTACTTGTTTGTAAACAATATTTTCGAAAAATTTCTTACTACGGAATTTAATTCGATAAAATAAATTCTGCTACTTGAAAAAAATCGATAGCTTTCACGAGCGCCATTAAAAGGATTTTCGATAACTTTTCCTAGTACTTGGAAAACTAAACTTTAAGAGTTTTTAACATAAAATATAGACTTATCTGACGTTCTTTAATTCCTAAGCTACAATTACCCAAATCTCTATAAAAATTACATTAAATTGAATACGCCACCTAATTTACTTAACCTTTAACATGAACGCAATCGATAAATTTATAATGTCAAATAGTTTCCAAGATTTTTTTTTTAAAGCTTTAGAAAGTAAGCCAACAAAATAAACCAATCCAGTTAAAGGGAGGTTGATGAATTTGTGTTTTTGCCAGAAAAAATTCGAAAGAACTCTCTTAAAAATCAACTTTTTGATTGTTTTTTTTTCTAGAGCAATAACAACAAATTATTAAAATATGTAGATGCAAGATATTCCATTTAGCATTGCTTTAATTCTTTACTTAATTACAAGTGGTTTTCCTTTACAACACAAATTAATGGCGCCACAAAAGTCAAGTAGTGTTTGGCTTCATTTCCTTTAAAATATTATACATACCTAATAGACAAAAAAATTAGAAGTTTCCTTTCTGATAAGACCAACTTAAATAGATATTTCTACCATCAATTGAATTGTAATTTTCAATTTCAAGTGGTTATCTATTTAGAAGAATCAAACCAACAACAAACAACGAAAGAAATAAAAAAAAAAAACATATCTTTAAAGCACAGATCGATAGATACCCACTTGAACGATATCATTTTGTATACACCCAAAAATACACATCTAATGGTAATGGAATTCCAATATATGGGATTTTAACCACAAACGCTAAAGGTCTATATCTACTTGTGAATGGAAAATCAATGGGAAGTATGTGGGTTTGTGCTTCACTTTTTTTTTTATAGAGATAACTACGACATTTTCCAAGCACTTTATGTTGTCCAACTTCTTTTGGGATGTGTTTTCTATACGCTCTACAGAAAATCGACCTTCAGATAAATTTTCTTTTCTTTTCAATATTTACGTGCTTTCCTTTTTTTCTATCTCTTTATTGCGAATATAAAAACTATAGACAAACTAAACACTACAACCTCTTTTGACAGTAACTACACCATCATCATTGTGTGTCCATTCAATTCATTGAATATATCGGCAATATTTTCACCTGTCAAATTAATGTCAATAAATTGATGTTTTATGCTTGTCAATGACATTGATGATGACATGGCGCAAAAAAAATGTCTGCATTGTCCGTCTCGTTGGCCTCTCACTAGGTGATTTATTTATAAATTAAAATAGAAAAAAAAACAGAAGATAAATTAAAAGGAACAATAATAACATAAATGTATTATAAAAACTAATTGAATTGTTGCCAGATGCGAATTAGATTTAAATGTTATTTTATGTGTATTGTCGTGTTCTTTTGTCGGGTATATCGTTTAAGTAATTCTCTGAAGACAGATAGATAAATTTTGAGCAACTTAAAAGCAAGTTCTTATTTGCTTTCATCTTTTGTTGTTTTTTATTATTTACCCGCTCGTTCAGTCTTAACTCTGACAATCTAATAAACTTTTTGTTTTTCGTTTTTGATTATTTAGTGGAAAAGAAAAAAAAGTTTTTTTTTTTTTTGTTATTTCTTCTTCTTTTTATTTGTTCTTTTCTTTGATAAGAAAAGACCTTCTCAACCCCATTGCCATTCATCACTTTGACACAAGAGACCGAAATTGTGTTGTTCATGATCAAAGAGTTGTGTGATGTTATTGTTCTTCTGTCTTTTTTTGATAAAAAGTTTTACTTTTTTCCTTTCGTTTAACTTTGTATAAAACAGACATGACATATGAAGATGTGTATGAACATATGTGTGTGGGATGAGAATAGTTTTTTTTGAGATATCTTTGTGTATTTATTTGAAAGGGGATGACAATTGATGGTAACCCTTCTTCACAAAAAAAAAAAAAATCTAACCTAATTTTTAGAGAGACATGATTTGAAACAGCTTTTGCATGTAAATTGCTATTCACTTGTGTGTGAATAAACACACAAAAAAGGCAAGTCATAGAAACAAATGTAGTGTGTAAACATATGGTTAAGAGCCCTTAAGGCTTTTATCTAAAGCACCAAAGGCCGAAATGGCTTTGAATATCAAATCGAAAAACATAAAAAAAAAAAACAGAAAAATCAATTCATTTATCAACTGGAGCAAATTGAAGAATTTATTGAACGTTAGTATAGTATTTTTATTTTGACACATGTCAGATTTGACGTTTGATTAACGATTGTAAATCTTTGTGTTTCTTTAACTTTAACGGAATTCGAAACAACAACAACAACAACAGAAAAAGTTCAATTAACTCAATGGCGTTTCTGTCATTTTGGTAATAAAAATTAATAACATCCTATAACCATTGTGTGTAAGCCTTTAGAAAAAGAATTTTTTTTTCTGTCATCGAGAGTATTTATATTATATATACATATAGACCATAATAAATTGATCCTCAATAAAGTTGTTGTTATTTTTGTTGAAAATGTGCCACCATAACAATATAGGGACTGTCTATAAAAATGAGCTTGAATGTCCAAAAATACACAAAGTAGTATACTAAATCCAATGCCATAATAATATTCGGCCTATTTCCAATAATTTTTTATGGCCCCCTTATGAATTTATATTTGTATGATGATGGGTTTTTATTTTCATTCTGAATAATATTTTGTTGTAAGCATACATATAAGAAGTTTCCTCTTTTTCATCATAAACATTGATATTTATAATAGGAAGATAGACACACTAGATGGAGTAAGTATATTTATGTTTTTGTATATTTTTATAGATGAATACTTTTATAATGCATATATTGAAGAAAAAGCGCCTTGGCTGCTGTTGTTAATATCGCTATAGATGTTTTGAATGTTTTTTTTTTTGTTTTATTCCTCTTAATAGATTTACGATTTTTTTTTTTTTTTGATAACAAATCATAAAACTCACTAAGCAATCAGAAAACATTTCGAGCGGTTTATAATGGGTGATAGATAGTAGGTATAGGCTTCCAATAACTGAGTGTTTATTATGTTTGAAATTTGGAGAGAAATATGTTTTGGAATATTTCCACCACCATCGGGAGGTAAATTATACTCAGAAAAAATATAAAAAGAACAATTTGATTGTAAATTGTATTAAACAGAGTGGCGATGGCGCCGCAGGCCCAGCGAGATTTTGAGAAATAACAAAATTATTAATTATATGGTTTGCTCAGTTATCTACCAATCTGAATTTATGTACTTTACAATTACCTAAACACTTTTTACTTTTATGGCTTTGACCTCTGAAGTTTTTGGGCGCCATTTATTTTTTCTATTATGAAAATTTTAAATGAATTCTCTTAAATAATTGTTTTGAACTTGACTCAGTTTGAAAGCATTGGAAGTTGTAAGACCACTCCCCAAAGCTTTAGATTTCAGAGCCATAGCTACTTAATGAAATAGAAAATCAATGTTGAATCAGAGTGCAATGGCGTGTACAATTTACATGTAGAAAACGTTGAAAAAGTTTTTGAAGTTTTTGTTTTCATGCTGTAGCCACCATCAGAAATTATCTATTTAAGTCCATTTTGCCCTTAATTTAATGGGTCCAAGCAAGGCAATTCAGCTTCTCTATAAAACTTGAAAAAAACTATTAAATTTTTAGGTTATGATCATAGAACAAATAGTGATAAGAAGGTAACCCTTATCGATCACCACACTTGAAATAGTTTGAAACGCCAATTTTTTGTACACAAAAAAGAATCTCACGTACTGAAAAAACTTTACAATTAGTAAAATATTTTCCAATCTCATGTCGCACAATAAAATTGAAACACTTAAAAATCATGAATAATGGCTTGAAGAGTTGACTCTAGACCACAACTGTTTTTATATGTTTTTTTTTTATATTGGGTAAGCTTAGAGGCAATCACAAGGCAAAGGCAATTTTCTAAACTCTGATTATTTATCAGTCAAATATTGAAAGTGAAGTTGCCAAGTTTATAAAATGTCAACCAAATTTAAAAAATATAAAACCCATAACTAAAAAAAATACGAATAAATTAAGAGAAACTTCTCCAAAATACTTATGTACTGGTGAGTGTGAAAAAAACACTTCAAGCTACCGGTCACTGATGGGCTGCGCGATCACACGAGTGTCAAGATCTTTACAAAAGATCACTCTGTTTTGCAACCGAAATTGGTAATTAACCTACAAAAATATAATAAACAACCCAAAAAAATAAAACAACAAGAAACAAAAAAAAAAAAAATAACAGCACGAACAACAACATCAACAACTAAAAAAAATAAGAAAAGCTCAAGTTTGTGAAAAATATAAATTGCATTGCTGATCAGTGAAGAATCAAAATAAATGATCATCATCCTCTCTGATCTTTCGCACTTAATTTGTGCAGAAAAGACCAGTCCCCAGTCTGATGGTGTTTCCATCAGATGAAAACCAAAATGAAAAAAAAAATATCTTTTCTCGAATGTTGATCACACTCAACACCAGAAGCAGCTGGGCCAGTGTCCATAAGATGGCCAAATAAAAGAGGACTGGTCCAGAAACACCACCACAAGAAAAAAAAAAGTCAATGATCACCATCATCATCATCATCGGCTACTGGAATCTGAATTTCGTTTTTTTTTTCCCCCAAAAGATATACATTTTTATTTTTGTATCTCATCTCAATGTATCTAGATAATGGTACAACAACACCGCTGTATACATTTTTTTAACTTTTTAATCGTCCCGATCTGATTAATCGTTGTATATTTTTTTTTCGAACATTTTGTATTTATTTTTTTTTGTTATGTTCATTGGATTATCCATAACCGATTTTGGGACAGATTTTTGTTAAAATTATTCATCTTGTCAGGTTTTTTTTATGATAATTTGGCAAAACATAAAAAATTGGTTCCTCACGATAAAATAACAAATCTGTTTTAATTATCTCGAAAAAAAAAAATCGGAAATCTTTCAATCAGATTGTGATCTTTGGTTGTTATTTAAAACAACAAAATAAAAAGAACAAAAAATAATAAAATATATTGGGGCGACGATTAACAACTAAATCTCTGTCTAGACAATACGAAATGGGATTTTTTTGATTCTGCGATACAATTTAAGTGTTTCTTTTTTGTTTATTATGTGGAATTCCTTTGTAGTTTATTTTTATTTTTTTGAATAAAAATGTTTTTTATGAAAAGAATTGTTAATGAACCAATGGTCTATTAATTCTTTCTTAGTATGTTTTTATGATAAATTTGAATAAATTAGTAATTATGTATATGTTTTAATTTTATGTGAATTTTAAATTTATTTGCAAATTCGTTAGTAAGACTTTGAAATTTAAAAATTAAATATATTAAATTTATTCATCTCGTTATATATGAAAATGATGCATGTTCTTTTGGTACTTAAGTTTAAATTAACTATATTAGGTGGGTTTTGTTGGGAATATTTTCATAAAAGTATAACAGGTAGCTACCGAAATTATTGTTTCAACTACATGTTTTTTTTGTTGTTATTGTTGTTTACGGGACGCTGTAGCAGATATCAAACACGATCAATAAAAGAAACTATTAAAATGGAAATTCAATTTTTTGTTTGGATTTTAATCGGATCAAATTGTTTTTGGGAAGAGAGGTAGATAACATGCAACATGTTGTATAGCTTATTTTTACATTTTCATGAATATATAAAATCCAAAAGGCATGGAATAGGGCATCGTTTGATTACTTTCTATAAATTAAATCAATATTACTATATGAATAAATTTTACTTATTTGATTAAAGATATAATCTTACAAACATGATACAACATAAATATTTACGAGTATACCTATATGTAAAGAGGAAATTTCAGTGACCTAGTTAAATTCTGTGACTATAGTGATTTATTTAGGAAAATCATATAGTTATTGGTAGCTTGGAAACATGCATATGTATATACAAATACTGTACATAATATTATGTTCTGTAGAATAGTTCAATTTTTTTTTTCGCTTTTAAAGCGAAAAGCCTTTAAATTTTATTATTCGTAAGAAAACATTTTGCGGTATTCCTTTTGTCATTGAAAAATAGACTTCAAAACTCAACATCTCACCACGCAACGTTAGCAGTTAGTTTTTTTTCTGCAAGAATAACATTGTTTACTGAAAAAATCATTAGTTTGAAGGTCTCTAAACTTACAACCTAACTAACTTATTCTGGATTCACACGACTGTCAAAGTTTTCTGCCAACTTGGCAAAATAACGTATGAAATAAATTTATGATGACATGCGTTTACACGAGTTCAAAAAATGACATTTAAATTTTTGACAATTGAAATCGCAAGCTGCTAATAGAGAATCAGAAAGTAAATTTGCTATTAAAAATGACATCATTTCGAAAATCGATTTTGGAACAAATTGACTTAAATAATATTGAAATACTATGCCTAACCTCGAAATAAAAAAAAATAACCTTCACCTGTCATCTTGGTCACGATAATTAATGATCACCAAACATAGGTAAGTTAAAGATAAAACGAAATAAAAAGACTCAATCCCAAACAAATTTATCTTTCAAGCCTTTTTGTTATCTTTTGTTTACATAAAATACTTAGAAAAAGTTTGTTTGGTTAAGAAAAAAAATATTTTCAATTGTCTTCAAGTTTATTTTCATTTAAACTTTAATTTTACAAAACCAAAAAGTCGGCTTAACTTCTAAAAACAAAACAAAATGCGACAAACATACCATCGTCCATCAAGATTATTCCAACCTCATTCGACCCTAAGCGACTGTAAATAAGACACAACCATCAGGATGGAACACACACAAACAATATGAAGCGAACAAAAGCGTTTCTCTTCTTTTTTTTTATTTTCTTGACTTCAATGAAAATTTCTGAAGCCTAACATACTTTTGAAAAAAAAATGTTAAAACGAAAACTATACCAAAAGATAAAAAAAAATCTATCAAGAAGGCTGCGCGCGTCATACCGCCTTTGATCTTTGCCTTATTACTCGAACTCTCTGGATGATACGATGGGCGTACGCGTCTGAAAAAAATCTAAAAAAGCAAATCGCCAAAAATACAAAAGAAAAATAGAAACAAGATTGAGATATAAAAGCGACATTAAAATAAAAATCATAAAACTATCTTTATATATTTTGCTCTGTCTTAATAAAATAAAAATAAGAAACACGAATGAAAGAAATTTTACTACCGAGATAAAAGTCTTAAAAGGTTTTCGAGTGTCTGCCACTTCATCCACACGACGACCGCACTACTTACTTTCTAGCACGCCCTCTGATAAGCGAACAGTTTTACATACCGACCCACTGCCGCCGCTAATGCCACTGTCACGCCGCGCCGCTCCGCACCCATCAAATCGCTTCAAATGCCGCTGCTATCTCATCCACTTTCGATTGAGATACATTTTCATTTTAGAAAAGAAAAACTTTTCTCAAAGTTTTTGTTACCACTGGAATTCTTTTCATCTTTATTTTCTTTTCTCTGAAACGCAGCGTCACGCCACGTCGCATTCACCACATCACCGCCGCGCCACTCTGTTCCACCCCACGCATTCCTAGCTAATCTACTTTTTCGAAAGAATTTCTTTCTAATGAACTCTTCATGGCCATGACGTGATAATCTTAATGATTCGCTTTGATATACAACTTTCAAGTGCTGCCTTGCCTGGCAAAGCGAATTAATATAAAAAAAAAAAAACAAAAAAAGATTTTAACTTTAAAAGCATCAAAGAGTTCTTTAATTTTAACGGTTTGCACATTTTATATGTAGTGTCAAAGTCAGTTTTATTTGTCAACCTAGTTCTTCCTCTGGGAAGAAAAAAAAAAAAAAAGAAAGAAAATCTCTTTCTTTCGATCTGTCATGTCATTGAATCGGAAATAATAAAGAGGTAAAAATGAAATGGGGGCACTCAGTGTCAGTGTGCGGTTATGAAATGTCAATTTAGTTTTTCTCTGATGATGATGATTCCCTCATTTTGTCAGAGTGTGTTTTATTTTTATTTTTGTTTTGTGTTGTTTTTTTTTTTTGTTCTTGTTTGTTATTATTGAGGTGGAGTGGTAATGGCAAGAGTTGTTTATTATTTGCTTTTTCTTTTTATTTATTTTTGTTTTTCCTATTTTCGTTTTTATTTAGTTTTGTACTTTGGTAGCACTTAAGAGATATATGTACGGTGACATTTGCTTTGATTCTGAAAGTAAAAGCATTTTGCTATTTAAATTATGACAGTTCGTTTGATGTTTCTCTGAATTAAGTAAAATTTATAACACTTTTAGCCCCTTTGTGCTACGAGTTCTAATTAAACTTTTTGGTAATTATCGTGTTGACTTTGGCATAAGTCTTCTTGACTATTTTCTTTAAATGTAATCGCTTTGTAAAGAATTACAGGAGAAAATATTTTTTTTTAGGTTTGCTATCTGCGTCAAAAGACAATTAAACAAATAAAAGAAAGTATATAACTTTTTCACAGGAGATTGTTGCAAGTAAAATTATTAAAGAGATAAAAACGAACGGAACTGAGGATGACACTCCGATACTCCCACCCGAAACAAATCATACTCCTCCACAATATTTTAAGTTGAGTATTGTGTGTATATATTTTTAAAAATGCATAGATTTATTAACTTAACAGCTGGAAACAGTTTTATTTTTGTTTAGTTTTTATTTAAGTAGACCCATCCAACATAATAGATATAAAAATGAGATGTTTGAGTTGTTTATCGGTACATCTTTTATTATAATAGCCCCTCTGTTGTTTTTTTTTTATATTATTATTATTTTATTTGAGTGAAAGGTGTGTTTTCTTGCGAGTGGATGATTGAATGAATGAAGGCGTTAACACATTTCAAAATCAGTTATTTTGAAATATTAAAAAAAAATAAACTTGGGATTTGTTTTTTAGTATATTGTATCTACTACTTAGGAAAAAGATTTATGGTAATTTTATGCAGTTTTGTATGTGGGCATAAAAATCAATAGAAAGCTTATTATGATCGATGATGGATTGGAAATGTTAAATTAAAAATTAAGTAAAACTAATGAGCTTGATCTTAAAAGAAGGAGAATAAGAGATTAAAATGTTTAAAGAAATGTTTCTTTTATGACAGTATTGAGGAGATTTAAATTCTTTTTAAACAAAGATACGTATTTTTTTATTTCAACACAATGTATGTAAAACTAATAACTTAAAGATAAGTGTTAGGCTTTGAGTTTACGACTATGAGTTTGGTGAAACAACTAAAGATTGATTTTTGCAAACGTCAAAGTGGCATTTGAAAAAAAAACACGGAAAATAATCTGTTTGCAATTTTCTGTAAAATTTTGTGTCCTTTTTTTATTAACTTTGACAAAAATTGGCAAAACTTCCCATCGCAATATTTTTTGACAGGCCGTTCCAAGATGGAATTCGGGCATAAAGCGAAAATATAATGATGTTTAACCTTTACTCATGTCAAAGCTATAACCTTTTGATCTTTATCTATAGTCCTAAATATACAAAAAGAAGTTTCTTGAAATTTAATCCTATCCCGCCGTCATCAACTATAGCGAACATTCAAAATCCATTAAAAACTGAAAGATATAAAACCAAAGGAATTCCACCACACTACATATTTCCAACATTCCACTCTTTATTATTAGTGTTTCCCCGCTCTTCTGTCAGTTCTCACTACCCGCCATCACCGTTCTTCTATACCATTCATTTTATCTGATTGACGTCTATGGTGGCGACATCTTGACTGCACGTCTACTGCCAGTGCAGAATTTTTTCATATCTAACATAAACTATTTTTCTTATGAGGTCTCCAGTTCTCCACACTGGTTATTTTTTCTTTATTATTACAATCTTTCACGTTTTAGTTTGACCATTTACAACTTCTTTGGACAAAACATAAAATGCCGCTCACTCGCTTTTGCATTTGATTTCGTTTATTTTTTTTTACTGTTTTGTTGGAATATTTTTTTACTCATGCATGATCTAGGGTCATAAGTTAACAACACAACAACGCGGTGTTTGCGCGTAAATAATATAAAAAAAAACGTAGAATTGCCTTTCATTACATTTAGTTTGCATGTCTAATGGTCATAAGAAAAACAAGTTCTAGGATTGCATAAGCATTACAGCAACTAACTTGTCGGCTTCCATAAAAGTGAGTAAGACCAGAGCATGAGAGGCTATAAGCTTAGCTATATGATCTCTATCGGAGTATCTGAGCAGTGGTGCATGGATGTGGACCGCGCGAGTGTTAAGAAATGCAGAGTTTTGTATTATTTATTTATAAATTCAAATTCTTATTCTCAAAGCCACAGAGATACAAAAAAAAAAAAAAAACAGTATGAACAGATGATTAAGAAGTGAGATAAAAATTATAACTTAAGTCGGTAAAATCTTACCATATCAAAGGGTAAATTTAATTTGATTCGTTAAGCAACGAGTTAAGCAGATTTTGCTTAATTGTGTGTTGAACTCGACTTCTATTGATTTTTATCTTACTCTGATGGGGATTATGGAAATTTTTTGTCGTTTTGTGATTTTTATCTTGGTGGAAAGGTGATTGTCAGCAAGTAGGTAGTGTGTGTTGTATAGAAGTCATTAATTATTCATAATGTTTTTAAACCTACCTATATAGCCTACCTACATTGGATTCTTCATTTTGTGATGATGAAAGAATGTTGTAGGAATGGGATATACAACATTGATAATTATCTTGATTATACACTTGTTTTTCACTATTATCTGAGAAAATATAATTCATTTTGTATCTATCCCTTTGGATATTTTGAAATTTATGTTAACTTTTTTTAAATGCATATTTGTTTTGCGGGAAGTGGTCAGAGATAATGATCAACTTTGAAGTTAGACCGCACTCGGCGGGACTGAAACGGGATATCATGTTATGGATATACCACTACTATATTCATTAGGTATTTTTTAAATATATCTATATAATAATAAGACGTCATATAGTCAGTTACACAAAACGCTTCAAAATATTTGTTCAACCGAACAATATTCTATAGAATATGTACAATAATAATAAGAAATAAATAAATTTAATCAACAAACCTCTAAACAAACATACATATCTGTGTGTAAATAATATCAACAGTGAATAACAAATTTAAATCTAGAACAAATGTTAGTTTGAACCATAAAATCGTTTTACAGCATTTTGACAGCTGTCATGAACTTTTTTTTTTGCAAATAAATTACATTCTTGCTAACAAAACATCATTAATCGTGTACAATATAAGAAAGAATTTCAATGAAAACTAAATAAAAAGAATCAGAACAAATTCCTTACTCAATGATAAATTTCTAACAATAGAAACAAACAAAAGTTGCTATAAAAATAAACCAGCCATAATAATTACGAGTTTAGATTTATGCAAGAACTTTTGACACTTGAATTATAATTTTGTGCAGTCTCGAAAATGTATTTTAGAGAAAATTAAATTCCTTCAGATTCTTTTCTTTTTTTTCAATTCATTTCATAAAAACACAAATACACATAGACCTACCCATTGAGTCCCTGCAAAAGAAAAAGAGGAAACTACTGCATTCTGAAGTGTCAGAAAACTGTGCCATCATATGAAGAAACACGCACACGCAATTAAGACCGATTGAGGTGGAAAATAATAAGAAACTCTTTATGGAAATTAAAGACAAAATAGAAAATAGAGGATAAATGAATGAAAGGAAAAACCCGTAGAATGGAAGAATTTTCTTCACTTCACCTTGAATTACAATTAAACAAAAAAAAAAAAATTCACCACGCACGTTAAATGCAGATAGGCCTATTTGCACAATCACCACATTTGTATTCGCCACATATAGTAGCATAGGTACACTGCACTGTATGTGCACGTGCACGTGCGAATCCTGCAGTTCTGTCATGCTGCACACTCTCCAGAATCCAGAAGCAGTAAAGTACTTGAAAAATGAAGCACCATGCTTCTTCACACTTCTCCAATCTTCATCACCAGAGGTCGTTGTGCATGAGCAGGGGTATTTGTGTACGGGTACAAGAACGGGCATTAAGGTGAATATGTAGCTCTAGGTTGGTAGGTTTGCCATGTCAGTGCACATAAGCAGCGCAAAACGGATGGATGACTTACATTTTCTCCTTGCCAAGCACGATAGAGCACCAGAGCTACAATCATCAAGCGCACGATTATGCGAGCCAACTACAGAAACATACAACAAGACTAAGAGGTAATAAAAAAAGAAACCAACAAAAATAAGGATAGGAAATTTAGGAAAACAAATATTTTTCCAGACTTGTGCGGATAAAATGGCAAACAAAAAGAAAAACAACAACTACTCGTACTATGTATAGCTAGCCACGTCTCATGCTCAGCTCATCCTCATCTTCTACTTCTACGACATCCTCGTCGTTTCCGTCTCCGTCGTTATAGAGGTTTTAAACGTCGACGTCGTCGTCATCGTTTCCATAACTCATCCACAACCAAGGCAATAAAAACTTTTTTTTCGTCAGACTCATTCTACAAAACGTATTAATTGAGTTTTTCGAGTGAAATGGAAATGAATGAATTTGCGAGTTGTTTTTATTTGTTTGTTTTTGTTGTTACAGGTATATCTTTTTTTATTTTGGTCGATGCATGAGCATGATGCAAAAATTATTTATTATTCTCTGATTATACAATAACAAGAATATAATTTTTTTTTTTAATTTTTAATTGAATAGAAGAACCGAAAAATTACTCTCGAGTTGAGTTTTTAATCAAATTTAAAGGGCAAAGTTTGAGAAATTTATAATGAACTTTGTAGACCATTATGGCGCAGGAACATATATACACAGTACACACAGGTCGGTTTTTTGGCTAAAATAGTTTTTAAAACTTTGCTAAACGATTTTTAATGGGATTTGATTGGATTTTATGATTTGGTTAAATTGCGAGAAGGAAACAAAAATAAAACAACAAAGGAGGAATGAATGAAAAATAATGAAAGTTATTTTGAAAATTGTTTACATTAACATAAATATAAAGCTTGGTCCTGCTCTTTGAAAATGTTTACTGCATAACTTTTCATATGGTTACTTTATTTTGGGATTATTTCACAATGACCTTTAGTATAAAGTTTTTATTTGTTATTCAGTAGGTACATACATACATTTTCAGACAGGGCCATAAGCTTTTGTTTTTAAAATCGGATTGATTTGACGAAGAAAAATGTATTGTTTTTAAAAGCTTACTTATTAAAATTCAATACTTTTCCATTGTCTATTTTTATTTGGTCAATAAGATTTTCTCCATTGTTTAAATACGACATTCTTCTTCATAGAGAGATGAATCTTAAATTCACCGGTTCAAATGATCATTTTGTGAATTAAGACTTAAGTTACCTACCCAAGTTTTTTGTTTTTAAATTCAAACATATCTATGTACGAGTATGTGTTTTATATAAGAAAATTTCCTCTTCTAATATTTTATCTCAAAAATTCTATTTAACATAACTGACTTAAAAGCTTTTGGCATGTTTGACATAAAATAAATTTAAGATGTGAAAAAATTTTTGAGCTCAATTCAAAAAGCTGTGTAATAAATTTCATGTTAAACACAACGTGCATACAAACATATATGATGTATGTATATTTGTAAAATATTTCCACTCGTTTCCCCTCATTTCCGTTCAAATATGTATTTCTTCTCTATTTCAAATAAACTTAGTGCAGCCAGATCCGCATTTCTGTCAAAGTAAATCATTCAAATTATAAAAGCAGAACAGGAACATGCACAGAGAGACTTGAACATCAAAGTTTGTTTCAATATTTAATATTCATACATTCATGGAAAACCATCATCATGGAAGCATCTCTATCTACCTATATATCAAATCGACCTACTCTACCTACGTAGATATTCCAATTGAAATGAAATATTCTCTACAGAACCATCCACTGGATGAACACACGTTCGTCGGTATATCTATAGCTATCTATTTAATTCGATGATATAAAACGATACATAATAAATTATCTCCTAACCGCACATAATTTTTTTTTTTGAACGAACGAACAAAAAATGTAATAAAATTTGAAAATTTATTTTGAAAATTTAATTTAATAACCCATGCCTTAGCGTTAGGTTAATTCATAGAACACACCTCCTTTTGGTTACATGCCATCTGATGCATTCAATTATATGCATGTCATATAGCTTCCGGTGGTTTGTACAGCAACATCGCAGTCGACAGACATAACGTTTACAATAGGTGTACTTTTCCTGCTACACACCTTGTTGAAATGGGTAGGTATAGGCAGTAATAGAAATATAAACCTCAATTGAATTGTAATTTGAAAATTTAGAAAAACCCCAAAGATAGTGCACCTCTAATTCTGTCCAATGAACATGCTCTCTTCACTGAATCTAATTATGTTTTTTTTCCAAATATCAAATTAATAGGCAATTCATGTTCAAATATATTTTAGTTCATTAGTAACTATTTTTGTTTGTATTGATACTTTGTCTGAGCGTTTTCTCTATGTCATTCATTACTTGCAATGAATAAGCCTTTGAATTAAAGGTATACTGCTCAAAACAAAAAGTACATATTGGAAAACTTAATTATTGATTGATTGAGTTAGTTTATATGTTCATTATGAGTTTAGAACTATTTCTTCACAATGACAGTGAAAAATTTACTTTTCATTTAATATTTTTGATTTTCAATTTGAAATGTAAATATCATTTAAAAAAAACAAGAAAAAAGTATAACAATTAATTTCTTATGGCCCAATTCTGGAGGAAAGGCTTTACTTTTTTTGTTATCGATAATTTGTTTGAAAATGATAAAATTTTTACTACGATGTCGTTTTTTTCCAACAATTCTATTTGGACTAAAAAGCAAACAATATTTTTTGTTGAAATGTAATCAGGATATTTTAATTTTAATGAATTCGATACTTTTCGATCTCATTTTTAGTTGATTTTCAAGCAATATTGTTATCGATAAAAATTACATAAAGATGCTTTTTGTGGTACATTTAACAGAGTCCACTTAATGCAAAGGGGAACAAATTATACATCGTTGGATAGTTGCAGAATATATGAATTAATTAATTTGTTTCACATAAAATTGTTTAAAACAATAAAATTAAATTTATCAAATTTGCCGCTTATTAGATCGTGATCACCGATAAGTCAAATATCAAATAGATCAACACTGCCGTACCATCAACAGGTTAGGCCTAAGTGAAAGAAATATTTGTGATTTATTTGATGACCGTGCTGTCACGTCTGAACTCCGTTCCGTTCGCCAAACTACAGAGTGTCCAGAGTCAGTCAAAGAAAAGTTCTTTTCTGTGGGTCACTGTGGCGTATACGCAACATTACAAGAAAAAAAAAATTAATGATTTTACGATGCGCCCAACTACTTGTAGAAAATAAAAAATTAAATTGAAATAAAAACCTGTTAAAGTTATTTATCATCTCCCAGCAGCAACAGCACAAAAAAAAAACTAAACCATTAATGTGGTTCTTAGTTGTCGTTGTACAAACCATATCAATTAATTTGTTTTGAGCAGTGCAATTTTTGCATGATCAAGTCTGATGGTGTCCCATGTTTGTGGCGTGTGGTGATGGCGGCAGCTCGATCGTCGTCGGCGACATGGCTTGAAGCGGCCGGCGTGACTTGTCGTTGTTTATTCTTTAAGCTTGCCGTTTTAATGTTTTAAGTTTGTCGTTGTTGTTGTTTTTTTTCGCACACTCATTGCTTGTTCTATATAATATCTATTATATGATGGTGACTCTACACCATTATCGACTTTTATCTTTGGGACTATGACGGCTTGGCGACGACAACGACAACGACGACGGCAACACAGCGACACAAGGCGGCATGGTGACTATGACCACCACCACTGCTGATGCCGCGCGCCGCGCCGCCGCGCAAAGTGTTGGCGGCATTTTTCTATTTGAAATTAAAAACTCAAACAATTTGTTTCGCGAGCCGCCCGATGACATTCATTCTTTATTATATTTTTTTTTATATACCCCCAATCCCGCGAAGTGAGTTAAGTGTATTAAAAAGTGCTCGCGAGGTATAGGGTTGGGATCGTAAATTTTATTTACTTATAAGTGTTTTGTTTAACTTTTTTGCTGTATAGTTGTTGTTGTTTTTGTTCGTTGCGTTTTGACAAGAAGCTATACCCCACAAGCACTATACACTGCATTGGACTGGACAACACGGACAGTCTCAGGAATGTCTAAGTGGTTTTGTTTTGATTTTATTATTTTTTTGTATGCGATTGACAAATACTTGAGATTTAAAGTGTTTCACTAGATGAATTACTGGAGTAAATTGATGTGTCAACGGATTGTGTTTGTTTGAGATATTAGTTGATTTTTTGATATTTTCTTGGCAAATTGATAATGATCAAATCACGTTTTGTGAGCTTTGTATGTTGATACAGTATGAAATTCTGTTAACCGGTTTATTTGATGGAATAACTTTGTAGATGTAAATGTATGATGGCGGTACTTTTCTGAGAAGTGTCATAGAATGTATTACAATTTTTATAGAATTTATCATTTATGGTTGATCAATTTTGTGGAATTTTTATGTTCACAAGATTTTTTAATCAAATCAAGTATTCCTATAAATTTTTTTTTTTAACTTAGATTTAGTGAAGGCTATTACCCATGGACGTAGTAATTACCTGAAGCCTGAGGTATTTGAACATTCCCCAGTGGTTGAGAAATAAATAAGACATATGAATGTTTTTTTCTGTAATTGAAACTGACCAATTGTGGATTGGAATTCAAAAATTTAAGTTAGATTGGTAATAGTAACAAGCTTTGGGAATTCTTTTAACGTGTTTTGTTTAAAAACGGTCAAAATGTTACCAGCAAAACAAAATTCCAGAAGACGAATTTAGTAAGATCGAATTTTTTGCAAAATATTTTATCAAACAAACAAACCAACATGTCTTAAACTAATAAATTAATTGGCGAAGACAGCAGCTGTCACATCCAACTATGGCAAATTTGTTGACAGTTGAAGATAGTTGAGATAAACGTCAAATAAATTTAAAATTGCCTTTTTGTTTCTTTCAAAAAGGCAAGCTTCAGGATAATAAAGGGACATTTGGAAACATTTTACCGTTTGTGTATAAGAGCATCAGAGTAATGAAACACTGAATTACCAACAATATCTACATAGTATTATTTTGACGGAGATTTTAGTTCTAAACATGCCTAAAAAGAACTACTGTTGGTGTAACACAGTAATGCTCATATGCATAAAAAGATCCGACAGAGGGCGTTATAAAGTTATTTTTTCAGGTTAATGACACGAATAATTGTTTTGACGAGTTTTTAGTTTGTAAACTACCAAAATTAAGATTTAATGTAAAAATAATACATTTCTATCTTGATTCAATTTTAAAAAAAAGTTTACTTTTCAACAAATCCCAAAAAAATGATTGCAAGACAGATAAAAATAGTAGTGTGCACTTTTTGACCTCCAAAGGAAGAGGATTAATGAACACAGACATAATATTTTAAGCAATAAATTAAAAAAATGTTCTTACCAAAGACCTATGTATATTTTCAAGACTTTTTACCTGAAAGAAAAATAGAAATCAAAATTAAAATTGTTTAATGATAACTACTGTGTATTTATTTTAAAAATGCGAATTTGAATTTAAATTACAAGATGATTAAGACAAGTGTTTTTCAGTGATATCTACTATTATTTGACTTGAAGTATTTTTGACGTTTGTAAAGTTAAGCACAAAAAATGTTTTAACAGAACTTTATTTGTTTTGATAGTTGGTAAATTAAGATGACAAAAATACCTAACAGAAAAGCGACGCCAAAAGTGTCTGATTGGCCAGCTGTCAAAGAGGACACTTTTCTTGGAACATAACATAACACTTTAAAAAGTTAAACAAAAATTGAATCCCAATTAATGAACAATGCTGCACGAAGATCGTAATTCAATTAAAAAACTTGATCCGATAAGAATTAAAAATTGAATTGAAATCTAAAGCTCTTAACGAATGAACGAAAAAAAAACTGCAAAAATAAAACAACTGCCATTGCCATTTCAAATATAATTACTCACAATAAGTCCGATGTAATGATGTTGATAGAACCAGTTAATTGACATTCGGACAACGTCTAACACGTTCACATCATTAATTTTGCAGCGCCACTCGACACGTTGTTTTAATTTACTTTTCCCCTATCAAATGTCATTTATCTCTATATATGTATAAACATTCATAAATGCATCAGCAAAAAAAAAAAAAGCACCCACCATAGTGTAGGTACATATATTGACAACCAACGGACGAATGAGATGAAAAGACTGCAAAACACACATTCACTTCTATAAAATAAAATAAAATTCCGCCAAATAAATTATATAGATATGGAAGAAAAAATAAAATAGAGAAGGAGATGAAGATGAAGACGATGATGATAAAGAAGAATTTGTTTAATATACAACTTCTGCTGTCATATACATTTTAGATTTTAGACAAGTCAACAATTGACATGAATTCAATAATATCTTCCTCCAGATACCATTTTCCCTGTCAAATGTCACGCATCAGTATTATAGTATATATCTCCTACCATCGACCTGTCAACAAAGGAATATCATTTACATACTATTTTTTTTTGTTGTTGTTGTGCTGTTATTTAATAATGGCTGCCATTAGAAATGCCTATACCTACACTTTACAAATGACACAGGGTGCCAAAATTCAACATCAACATGAATTGACACAAAAATCAATAATAAACCATCCTCTCTGATGCTTTATTCAACTCACGTTGACTTTTAAATCCTAAAATCGGAGTGGGGGCGGGGAGTAATAAAACGAATGTTTCTGACGGGATGCTGGCGCTGGAGATGTGCTGACAGAAAATCCTTTTTGTCCCCAATGTAAGTACTCCTCGTGCTCATACAACAACAAAAAGCGTTTATATTACGTAAAATTTACAAAATCGGAATTTTTAATGAAATTATTTTTGTATCGTAGATAGATAGATTATATTGAAATTCTGGTGTGCTACAGAAGCCATGCAGAAAGCATATGTCTACTTGTGCAAGCGGTCCAGACAAAGAGTCTATTTTTTAACTCTGAGCGACGATATTTCGATATATTATAGAAAATGTAATTAAATTAAAATTGATTTCAGAAATCATTTTTTGTTGTTGTTGTTGGTGGCTTCTTTTTTGTAATCAGGAAATAAATATGGAAATTGAATTGCTAATGGGCGGTTACGTAGACGTCACGTCATATGGAACATACCTTCGCGTTACTGGGGATGCTGATACTTGCTGCCTGCTGCAGGAAGTCATGTGCGCGTGGTATGGTGAGTTGTCAATATATGTGACGTTTAATTAACATTTCGAATAAAAGTTTATCCTTTGACAGTTGTTGTTGTTGTTGCACTGTAGTCTGTATAGTGCCACTTTAGAGCCAGCAGGTCACTATTGATTGCTGTAAAAAGTCAAAACGGAGAAGAGTACATATAACCAGAAAATGTTTTTTTTTTTAAGTTTTCTCTTTGAATATGACGTGTTGGATTTTTTTTTTGAAATAAAATTTAATGAAGCTGTTAGGCTTTGGACAAAGTTTTTTCCCTTTGATCCTTAAACACTTTTAAGCAATTTTGTTTTTGAATAAAAAATTAAAAAAAAAAAACACTACTTGGAAGTGTTTGAGAGTTATGTTAAATTACAACCAGATGGGGTTTGTTTGAATCATTCATCTCTGGGTTTTCATATCCGAATTCTATCCGACACATATTCTATACACCACTAACATATACTGCTAGTTGTTGCACTTTGTCATTCTGTCAGCACACTTAATCTGATGGCGGGAACAACACTCTAAATGTCAAAAATACACTTTTGCTCATTATATTTAATTGCTTTAGGTATATGAGTGAAAGAAGAACATTCTTGATAATAACACAAACTCTGGATGGAATACCATGGTGGAGTACTACTTCTCTCTCTTTCAACCGACTCCCCCTTTTGTTATGTGTTGTTTTTTGCATGTTCAAATCAAGAATCATAGTAATCATCATATCTTGTTCAGTTCTTGTTTCTGAAGTGTGTTCGCACTACAATAATTATTGCATATAAATCTTTACTGTTAATTCAGGAACACACACTACTCCTCAAGTGTTTCCTTCTGGCTTGAGAGAGTGAAAACCAGTGAAAAGAGAGAGATAGAGAGAAATATAGATGTTCCTGAGGATATATTATGAAGTGTGTTGTGCGTTCCTAACGTTCGTTGCAGCAAGTTTACTCGTATTCTCCTCTAGACTGAATAATTCAAAATCCGATTGTTTATTTTTGAATGAGGCACAATTATTATTGTACGTAGTATGTTGAGAGTCTATATAGTGCTGCAGTAGATATGCGCTAGTATATTGGCCTAGGAGGTGTTTAAAAATAGACAACACTTTTGTGTCTTGTTGTGATTTTGTTTACGCATTTCATAGTTTTGTGTCGAGTGGTAAATTATAAACTTGACTGCTTGTTGTTGTTGAAATTAGTAGTTTAAAAATGGGGTTTTCATTCAGTTTTTGAATATTTGATACAAATGCAGTGGAAAATAGCTGAATTGAATAATTTGTTGTTAATTATCATTTTTAAAATTGCCAATTATTAAGCCAAAAGCGTTCACTCAGCTAAAAATTGTAAAGCAATTGTTAACGCTTTGGGCGCCATCGCCAGTTAAGTTTTTGGATTTAGTATTCAACAATTCAATATTTATTTGATAAGTGTTTTTAAAAAACGTTTAAGAGCTGATTTTTGATTAAGATGACGCGAAAAATCATTCAATTAGTTGTTACTTTGAAATGTGATGTTTAAAGTGTTGGGCGCCATTTAAGTTTTGTGTCTCAGTGTTTTACGATTCCTTATGTGATTGATTAATATTTTAAGACAATACCAAAGAGTAGACTTCGTTGGCTTGGATGAAGCCAAAAGCATTTATTTGGTTAAAATTATCAAAGAAGTTCCTAAAGCGTTGGGCGCCATTTAAGTTTTTGGTGACTTAGTGTTTCCGAATTATATACACACTTGAAGAATGTTGTAAAAGAATACATAAAAGCAGAAGCAAAGAGCATTTTCTTAATATAAATTTTTAAAAAAGTTCTTAAAGCGTTTGGCACCATTGATGTTATGCGCCTCAGTGTTCTGCAATTCTATGTCTGCCATAACTAGTTTGGATCTATTAAAGTAATTGGAAATAGACAGACAGATATTTTATGGGGCCAAGGTTTTTCCTTTAGCTTAACAATAATGCTTGTTAGTGCAAATGACAATGTGGCAAAATCGCTTTTTATTGCAATGGCGAACAAAAAATAAAAACGAAAAAGTACCATCATCATCGACTCACTCTATACCAATTAGATGCTTAACAATCTGTCAGATAATCAAAATACACCCTTTTCTATTTCGTTGGACAGCCTTCATCAATTTCAAATTCTCATTCAATTGCTTGAGTGCATTTTTTCAAATGAACGTATTTTCCTCTGCTTATACAATCTCGCTAGCTGGCTGCATCCGTGCGTTGGCTGGCCGTCATCGCGAGCTTATATTGTCTCTTCTTTTGCGGCTTTTTCTTGGTTTTTGTCGTCTTTTGGTTGTAAAACCATTTGCTGATTTTCAGGTCGTAAAGACAACCCACTATATTGACTGTCATTCCTCCAATGGTCCACCATTCAACAATAATAACAGAAACAACACAAAAAAGAACAGCAACAACACAACAGCCCATCGTTTTGCTGTGCTGCACGCTACAAGAAATGGGCAACAGCAGCAGCATCGGCTTCGGCACTTCGGTAGTATAGTATAACAGCAGGAATGGCACGGTATACGTCCAGTAACAAACGATGACACAAAGAAAGCCGCTTTCAAAAGAATAAAATAACTTGCAACAGCAAAACAGTAGCCATAAACTTTTGGTTGGTTGGTAGTATTTTTGCTTCGCGTATAAAAAACAAAGCAAAAAACATATTTGTATCTTTTTTTTATATGTAGATACAAAAGTATATATTCCACTTATTTCTCTCGTTGAGCATTTTATATTTGTCCGCCTTATATTCCCCTGATACGGCTTTAGCTTCTGGTGTGCTGTTATTCTGCTGGCTGCTCCTTTTTGTGAATGTTTGCTGCTGATGCTGCTGCTGCTGCTGCCTTATTTCCACTCCTTTTGGCTTTAATACTTTTTCAGAGATTGTGCACGATTATTGTCGTTGTTGTCGGAGATGTACACACAAATATATTATATACTCTCTATGCTGACAAACGAACGGACATACGAACAGTCAGGACAGAGTTTTCGAACCACAAAACAGTAGCGTGTTTAAGAAAAATAATATAAAAAAAAACTGCAGTCCCTCAACCAAACGAAAAAAAACTAAGGGAAAAATAAAAACAAAAACCAAACAAACAACTACAAAGTTGTAAAAAATATTCAACGTAGGTACTCTTTTGCCGTGCACGAGATTTTCATTTGTTGCAATTTTTTTTTGTATCTACCGCTTTGTTTTTTGTTTCAAATTTTCCTTTAAACTTTTAAAGGCAAAATTGAGTACTGTTGGAAGCCTTCAAAAGAATTTTATAATAATTTTTCCGGTAACAACGTGATGATGACATTGATGACTTGAAGAGAAAATGCACTTGCATACTGATTTAAAACAAAAAAAAAACATAAAAACTTGAAACTGAACAAAGCTCTTATCGTAATATCGATTTTTACTTTAATATTTTGGTGGTCGTCATGTAACACTTATTGCAGCTAGGCTGGAGTAATTACTTGTTTTCTTTTAGTATTTTCTGTCACGTGGGTATAAATGAAGAAAAAAAAACTACATTTGGAAAAAGTGTTGTAACGATACACAATAATCCTTAAACGATTCACAAACTTGCATATAAAAGGAAAAACAGTGAAATCTATAATCCAGCGTTGGGCGCCAATTAAGTTGAGGTACCAATTTCATTTTTGTTTTGGTTTGTATAGATTAATACTTTTTTAACTAGTTATGCGATGGGTAGTTGTTTTTAGTTTTAAATCTAATTGAGCCTTTTAATGATTTCAAAGAAACTCACTGATGTCGCAAATCGAAATACATACATATTAAGTAAGTTTACACATTCTACAAACAGAAGTACCCAACATAAGAAGATGAAAAGTGAATGTACAATTTTCTGTTTTTTCTGTTTTTATACACTTGGGTTCCAATAAATATACATGTGTACATACATATGTATGAACGTATAGGTACATACATACATACATGTTTTCAAAAAATTTCAATGCAAAATCAAATTTATTTAATATTTTAAAGTTTAAAGTTACTGGGAAGTACAATAAGAAAGTTAAAGCATTAGGGGCCATTCAGATAAAGTCTTATCAATTCTCAACTTTAACTTAATGGCAGAGGAATGTGTTCCTTTTTTTAAGCTATTTTTTTCTTAATATACTCGTATACGAAATAATTCCTCCACAATCGACCTTATTTGTATCCAATCTTGACAATATTACGGCGGTATAAGTGGTTATGTAAATTTGCTGATAGTGTAGTAATTTCCTATGAATATACAATTCATTTGTAAATCTTATCTTACTGAAAAAGTTCTATTTTCAGAAAACTAACTTATTCCGTAAACTTGGGGAAAAATATAACATTTTGCTGAATTCATAAATAAATGGTCCTTCTAGTGTCAAAACGCGATAAAAAAAAACAGTAATTCATTTCCCTCTTATCCGAAATGTCTGTAATAAACCACCTTTTTATCTGTCATCTTTCTCTGATACTTTTCCAACTGTCAGCTGTCATAAACAATTTTTGCTACACTACTCCCTTATCAACCAAGGATATCCTGGAATCTTCAAAAATATATTTATCTATGTATTTATGAGACAAAATCTTATAATTTTTATTGAATGAATATATATCTGCTCAACTTTATCAAATAACTTATAAATATAAAAAAAACTTGTTTCTTTTGGTTATTTTTTTTTTGCAAACTGTTGATTTATTTCATTTGTCAAATACGACCCATTTCCACATAACACAATATATACATCTCTATAACAGAGAGGGCAAACTTCCTCCTTTCAAATAGGTTCATTGTATTCAAACAAGCACACGAATGAAGAAAAACAAAAAAAAATAACAGAACACAAAAATGATTCAGAAAGACTTGAAAAGGAGCATCTTCAGCACATTGAACTTCATCAAAAGAGAATCATTCTCATATGAAATTGGCCGCGGCACGGCACGGGAGCGGCAAAAAGCAAAGACATTGTCGCCGACGACGATGACGACGACACAACGAGAATGGCGATGTCGGCGACTTTGTAGGAAGAGAAATGAAAGATGGTCTGCTTTATAACATAACTTCTTCAACCAAAAATGACAAAAAAGAACAAAAAAAAAAACGGAGACGGAACAATAGAAAAAAGTAGTGTATAGTTTGAATATATGAACAGACAAAAAAATCGTCTAATAAAACAGCAAATTTTTTTAAAAAACCTTCCTACTTAAAAAACAAAAAAATAATAATGCCAGAGAGAGAGAAAACACACACACAGATAGAGAGGAAATGAAATTGCTAAGACAGACAGGCGACTGCAGCATCAACAGTTTTCATTCTGTCTGTCTGGCAGCATATATGCTGCTTAGGTGGTACTCGTAGTTGGGAGGAAAATTATGAAAGAAAATCATAGGAAACGATGTTGATGTACCTAATTTCAAAATCTTGTTCGACGACTTGACTATGTGGAACCAGTGGTACCGCACGGGAAACGGAACCTGACCCAAACAATGATTGTAATGGCAGCAGTTGTGGTAGCTCTCTCTTTCTCTCTCTCTCTCTCTGTCTCGTTTTCACTCTGACATCTATGTGGTTAGAGATGTAAGGATGCTCTTTGGTTAAGTGGTTCTTTTATCTGACGCACGATTCAATTTGAAATTTTCTGTGGTCGTCTGACAGGATGGCAATGGCATTAGTGAAAAAGGAACGAAAAACATTGATGAGAGGAAGAACATATATCGGTTATGGAAACGTTTTGTTTTCTTCAACTTTATCGTTCTTCTTCTTCCTTCTGTCTGTAGTAGGTATGAAGTTTTGTATCCTCTATATTTTTTTTTTTTTGTTTTCAAGTGCATTTTTGTTATGATTGCATTCCACCCATTTGCCTGTAATGGACTTGAGTCACTGGAATTGATAATCAACAGTCGGCACCTTGTATATTATGAGTGTGTCTGATATTTTTATCTTCCCGACGAATTTTGTAGTTTATCATAGGTAAAAATCTCCTGAATGATGACGTTAATATTCGAGTTTAATTTGTTTCATTCGGAAAGTGTATAATAAAAAAAAACCATAAGTAATGAAAGCTAAATGACGGATAAAAACAAGACCTATGAACCAGCTGAAACTTCAAAATGACAGCTGCGCGTTAATGGGTTCAAACCAAGAGGTCGCGTCGGTCGGTATAAAATATTTGTAGTCGCAGACGCAGGATGATTACTTTTTAAATGATGATAAAACTTAATGGATTATTATTATGTTGTCTTGTTATCCTACCTTGTACCTACATTTTTCGAACCTAATCATTTAAACCTTTTCTTTCTGTTTTTTTTTTCTTTAAGTTGTGTGTGTGTGTTGGGTTTTGTTAATGGGGTGGCGAGAAAAAAGACTACAGAAGTTTTTTTTAATATAAAATTGCTGATTGAACATTTTAAATGAATATTGGCAGATGTATAGGAATACAGGTAGATAGTTGTGAAAGAGGATAATTGAAGATGACCAACGGCGCGGCGCCTACTTTTTATTTCTGTTGTAACGATTCAAATACCTATAGTATTTATCTTTTTATGCCAACTCATCATTAATCAATATTTTTTTTTATAATGAAAAATCATAGAAGAGAAAAATAAACAACAATTTACAAATGGAAGATGCTATTTGCGTCTTTGATGTGTCAATGATGAAAATAACTTGAAATAATATAGAAGTTATGAAATGACTGACGAAGTGTTGTTGATGTTAAAAAATTTGGAAAAAGAGTTAAGTTTTCAATGATGATGGGTTTTGTGATATGAAGATACCTATTCAAAGTTATAATTGTACAAATGTGATATGAAAAAGAAATTTACTGCACGGTCTTACTTTTCTTTAATTTACATTTCTTCATTTGTACAAAAACTCCTATAAGATTTCTTTAATTGAGTTCAGTAAAGTGTTTTCGAGAGCAACTAAATTTCCCCTCAGGCTAATGTTATTTTTTAAAGGTCTTTTTTTTAATCAACACTAAAGTTATTAAATTTTTCTCTTTTTTTAACAGCTGAATGAAGTTTTGCGTTTTACAAAAAGCGCTCACAAAACCACAACGATAATGAATGTTGGGACATCATTGACTGACTGATCGTTATTGTTTTAAATGTTAACTTAGTCTATAAACACAGTATATTAACATAACATAACACATCATTAGATACCCACTTATCAACAAAAAAAAATCAATCAATTATCACCCAAAATCTTTTAGAATATAATACAAGCATTAGGGTTTTGATTGCAAATCTACATTTCATTTAACATTAAATGGCGCCCAACGTCAAACTTTTAAACAATGGTCCTTTTATAATTTTCAGTAACCTAATTAAAGCTTAACAAGTTCTCTTATTATTTTCAATCCATCCGAATTTCCTAACGAAACAAAACTTTTCTTGCCCTAACCACCATCATTGTTCAAAATTAATAAATGATGTCTTGTCACATTCCTTTTTTTTTGTGGTTCAAATTTAATATTCTCAAAGTCGTATCATATTTAACCACTAATTCCCAACCTTTCATTAGCAATTTAAATTCAACATTTTATCTATCTGATACCCTCTTAAACCAGTGCAAAATTAGAATCTCAGCAGAGAACGCTCACACACAATACTTAGACTTTTACCACGAAAGTCCATCTTAAAACGATTTATCTCAGTTAAAATCTTTTAAAAGTTCATATTGCTAAGAAAAGTTTATCTTACCTTAAGTTTTCTTTCAATTTTTTTTTTCCTTTTATCTACTGTCATCCCTACTTTGCCTTTTGGCAATCATCTGTATGACACTCGCAGCTCAAAGGCAAATAATAAGAAGAAAAAAAAAATCGAGCACGAACGAAGCAAAAACTTGCTCCGGCCGCATCCCAAAAACTACGGGTTTTACTTTTTGTATATTCTTCTATTACATACATTTTTTTTTTTTATTTTCTTAGGTACTCTTCATGGGAATATCAATTTACCTTTTTTCCCTGGTATCCCTGTTAGCGATGCGGTGTTTGGTAGCATCGAAGGAAGCGAAAGAAAATATCCTTCCTTTTGGACTGATTTGTGCTTAGCCTGTGGCAAGTCGAGGAAAAGAGGGTTTTTGTGTTAAACAGAAAGAGATAGAGAGGGTTTGTATTGAGTTTGGTCCCTTGTTGGCTTCAATAACAACAATAACAACAAGCAAAAACAACACCCAAAAGAGATATACGAAAATATGAAATAAAATCTTTTTTCGTTTTCGTGTCCGGCTTTGCTTTCGACTTTGAAGCAATTGCAAGGACACCATCTCATCTTTATAGTCCTACAAGTTTTACACAAAACGGTACAAGCTGAGGTACTCGTGCTCGTATAAAAATATCCAACCAGAATACATCTTCTTTATGCCAAAGGAGGGCAAATATTTTCTTTTTCTATTAAAAAGATATAAAAGAAAGAAATATTATGAAGAACGTAAAGTGATAAGGGTCCAAGCAAAAAAGGGGCAAAGGATTATAGCGATTTTTTTGTTCATTTTATTTATTTTCCTCAACAGTAACAACAAAAAAAAAAAAGAGAATCAGAAAAAGGGGAGCTGATGAAGCAGCTTGCATACTGCAAAACGGCAAGAAAGCAAAAACACAAACCAAAAAAATATATATAAACGAAAACCAAACGAGAAAGAAGTATAATATACGCAAGAAAACTGGGTCAAGTTGTTCCACTTCACGGAAGGACTTTTATCATTTTTGTTTATGTTTGAAATTGAAAACCATTAAAATGGAACAGTGGTAAAATATATAGGCGATGGACGAGACGTTAAGTGGAACTCTGTTAGAGGAACCAACTAGGGGAGTTTCTCTGCCGTTAGGCACGTTGCATCACTCACTGAAACTGCGAGATACCCAGCTACGAATATAGCTGGGAGACAATCTCTATTATAGAAAAGCTACATGGAAAGATGGGGAAGGATTATTTTGTGCTATCGAACGGGAAATGACGGTATTTGAAGAGGAAATATGAAGAGAAAAATAACTGACAGCAGTTTTCCATGTGAAAACGAAAAAAAAAAATAACATCGTCCTTTTTTTTTGTTGTTGATCCTTGCTCGTGCCCTGCCCTCGGTCCAAGTCTTACCTTATTGTATTATTAGTAGGTGAAACGTGCTTGGAGTTTTATAAGTCAGAATTAGGGAATGGCAGGATGCAAGAATATTGGACAAACATGCCATTTGTTAGATAAAATACTTAAGAAAGTTTTGAAGATAATTTGAATTTTGCAACAAATTGGATTGGGTAAGGGAAGGGAAGAAAATAGGGATGAAGGTGCCGTATGCTTGAAGAAAAAAGCATTTGAGTGATAGATGATTTTAGGCAGAGAGGTTTAAATGGAAGATGGATAGTAGCACCTGGCACGTTTTTTGAATAATTAAATAGAGTTTTATTTTTGTAATGAAGATTATAGAAGACAATTCTAAGATCTTTGAAAAAATAAAAATTAACCATACTTTGCTTTTAAGAGAAAAGGTCAAAAATTTACATATTTTTCTTAAACTTTTAGTTCATTAATATATTTAAATTTAAATTGGCAACCAACATCAACTTTTGAAATAACTTAATCAAAAACAGAAGAGTAAGCACCAAAATTCATTGTGAATTTAGAATCATAGGAACTAACAGCTATCACTCTTGCTATTTGAATACATAAGAAAGGCCAAAAGTCTAATTCCTAAAAAGTGGCACCCAACATTGTACAATAATTATCCCTTAGATAAAAAATGTTGCAACTGATTTCCAAAATAAAGATTTATTCCTTGCAACAGTACTTTTATAGTTCTTCTAAATGGAAGTTAGTGGAATAAATGCTGATATAATTCCTCACATATTTTCTGTAGCAGTATATATCAGCGTTGAACTCTTCACTCTTCCTTCAATTTATTTTAAAAAAGTGGCGCCCAGCGTTTTACTTTAAAATCAATTATACAGAGTATATTTAAATGTAGGCATTTATTTGAATTGTTTGAAGTTGTTATTATGGAAATACTTAAGGTTAGAAATCAGTAAATTAGCTCTAGCTCGTTTTACATTTTGCATTTGAACAAATTATTAATAAGTGGCGCCCAACCTTGGACTTTGAAATCTCGAATTATCACTAAATGTATGCAATTTCTTAGTTGAAAGTAGGAACAGTATTAAGGATGCTCTCAAATCGTGATTTCTCTCTCCAATATATGAACAATTCTAGCCAGTAACAAAAAATTCAAACATTTGACAACTCCATTATAAACTCAGGACTACCACCGAATAAAACCAACTACATTACCACTAAATCGTAGTACCCAAACCCAGTGCTTGAAAAAAAAATCGATAAAATAAAAATTCTTACACACCATTCCATCATAACACACAAAATGGCGCTTTAATCTAATTTACATCTCCCGACATCGGTCACATGTTTGAAATTCCATTTTATTTAGCTTTTCGTGCTCGCAGCTTTTCTAAACCACTGACTAACTTTACCATAGCTACTGGCACACCACACCGCATGCCACGCCACAAAACACAACACCCTCTCAGCAGCAAATGTACAGTTTTGTGTCAGAATGTTTTCCTCAGAATCTACCCAAAGTCAAACTCGATTTAAATGAAATCATTTTACTTTTGCTTTAGATGGAATGTAGGTACGTTGGTAGATACTTTTCGTTTAAGTTCGTTGTGATGATTTTTCGTGTGCGCATTTTTTTTTTCTTTCTATTTTTCTGAAATCCCCATTAAAAGTACAGTCACAACACACCCTGAGGTTACAATTTTAGTGCAACCACCCAACAATAACAACCCTCTGAAAATGTCTGCTCTGCACTTATAATTGTATAACCTATGTATGAACATAGCTATTTTTGTATTAGAAGTCCCTGGAATATTCTGACTGACACAAGAAATCTCCTTAGTTTTGCCTCTAACGGCACTTTCATTGATAAAAATAAGCGATGACGACAAACTAGAAACTACCCAGGGTGAGAAAAAAGGGGTGAAATTTGAAGTCCATCGATAACGGTTCACAATGACATTTGATTAAAATGTCTGCGTACAACAGTTAAAGCTAGGGGTGGTTCAATTGTGAACAGCTGATCAAGGGGCTAACAAACGTCGTTGACGTTTTCTATCCATGAGCAGACACACGATACAATCAAACGTAGACATAACATGAAGCAATATTATCTAGCTCTTGCTATTTCATAATACTGTTACATACATATATACATAGGTACACCGTTAGTTGCATGAAACTCGAGAAAATGAACGTAATCAAGGAGGGTATGATTTGACAGTTTATGGTCTGCACTAATGCGATTATACAGTTAAATGAGAAAAAGTTTTTGCTTTTCTTCCGTTGTTGTCGTCATAGTGGGAGGTGGGTTAGTACTTAATTTTGTTCTACACACAACTATGAGGGGTTGACTGACTGGCGCTGGCTGGCAAGGCATGGCATGACATCGAGACAGAGCTTAGGATAGAAAATGTATAAGTCCAGTTGATTACATTTGCCTTGCGTGCGTAATTTAATGTTTGATTTTAATGACATTATACATAGAGTGTGTTGAGAGAAGAATTTGGTTTTGAAAAAAAAAAGTAGAGGGTTGTGTTGTGAATATTCTGTTGGAAACTTGGGGGAGTGACAGTTGTTATTATTGCGTCCTCGTCGTCGTTAGGGTGTTAAAGGTGTTAAAATTTTAATGTTCACTTACAATTTACTTGAATGCGCATTGGCACTTTTTTTGTTGGTTTTGAAAGAGCGCTTACCTGGAAGAGAAAAAATATATATTAAAAATCATTTATTAAAAAAAAATATTTATTAATATTTTTATATAAATTAAAAACTAACAAAATGTGCTATTTTATTCAACAATTGGCATTATTACATCAGCGTTTACTCGAATAACGATTTAATTAGCGGAATCAATAATCCCTGCTTCTTCAGTATCGAAGCAATTACTCCAATAAGTGTTTGAGGAAAGAGTTCACTCTAATAACAATAACTATGAATAATTTATATCAGCATTCACTCCCATTACGATTTATTTAAAGTATGTAGTAGTATGCTACAGAAAATATCAAAAGATTAGATATATCAGCATTTACTCCGATAACGATTTAAATTCTATTCAAAAAAACTTGTTAATTGGTTATGCTCATAATTCATAACCTCCTTGCTGAACATTTATAAACATACATTTTATCGCAACAAATAATCTTCTAAAGGATTACAATGCTTATGCTTAAGAGAATCTAATTTGAAAATACCAATTAACAAACCAGAACCAAATTTCTCTGTTGGTCAACTATACTTTTAGCAAACAATTCAACAAATTAAATGGATTTGAAGTTTATGAATGTCTGTTGTTGAAACAGTGATTTGAGTTTCAATACAAACCAAAAAAAAAGGAAGACAAAAACAAACCAAAAACCGGTTTCAGTACATAATACTCTTCCAGTGCTAAATGCTCCATAAATCCTATCAAAATCTACCATCATGCTGCATCAATTCACTCTGACGCGAATTCACGCGTTGACTGCATTGCATGCGGATGTATATAAAAATGTATGTGCAACATCAATTCAAAGGCGTAATTTGCATTCTACAATGCAATTAACCGCTGGGAAATCGAGATGTAGCTAAATATAAATTAGCAATCGCATCCGAATCGGAATCACTACATCAACACCATAAAATGTGCGCTCTGTTGCATCCTTGTTATCTGCAGCGCGCCATCATTCCTGTGTTGTTGCAGCAGTAGGAGCAGCACTTAGAGGAGCTGCACCATCAGGCATACACACATCACACAACACAGCTCCCCCATTTCGCTTAACCACAGAGTTTAAAGTATAGTAGAGGTACACTACCGCGGCACGGCGAAAATATCATCGAAACAAATTTTCAAAAGGCGAAGAAGCGGGCGGACGGGATTGGGAGGTGAGGTGAGATGATTACATTTTTTTTTTTTTTTTTTTTGATTTCATGCAGCGTGCAATTTGAGATGCAATTTAATCATAATTTTTCCCGTAATGGTCAATTCGTACGTCAAAACAAGTCAATTCCTGGATATATACGACCGAACAATGACCATTCATATTCGCCGCAATATACCAAACGGTGACGACGACGAAAAAGATGCCGACCGATGATGGCGATGCTATGGTCAATGGTGGAGGATGCAGCAGCAATAATAATGCCAACAAGCAGAAGCCAACGAATTAAACGCGTAGGTTGGGGCCGGAATGAGAGTCATGTAGTCTTTAGCTCGTGTTTGACTAGAAAAATTCAGCGAACTGGATGGCGATGGCGGTGCGGCGGCATGGCAGTCAAACTGGCTTAATGGGTTTCGGTGTGCGAATATGCCACGACCAATTGGCAAAATGCACGTCGTCGTTGTGCTCTGTGTCGCTATTTTTTTTTCTTTTTTTTTGTTATTAATGGCTGCTTGCCAGCACCATCAGCATTTTATGCTGCAAAAGTTTTTTTTTTGCTCTTACAACTATACGAGACTCCGGTCAATAAGTGCCCGCTTGTCGATTGTAGGTTCCTAACTGTTACTATACCTTTACGTTTATAAAGTTACAGTAAGCCATGTCCACCATCATCGCTACTCTACCATCACCACCAAGAAAAAACACGTAAAGTGCCCCCCAATGTGTCGCAAATGGTGGCGGTTTTTCTTTTCTCTTCGGCGTTTAGGTACCTACAACTTTTTAGTTAGTTTTTTTTCTGTTGCAGCATTATTCCGTCAGATGGCAGTGACTTGTATTAGGTGATATCTTGACCAGTTTTTCTTATAGGATCCATCTACATGGTTTCGAGATATATACGATTTGTTCTTCGCCACGTCGTCGTCGTCGTCGGTTAGAGTGTAATTAAGCCTTTCGTTTGGTTGCCACTTTGATGTGTGGCAAAGCCTCGAGATCACTATATATGCTCACGAAAACTATTACATGTTGTTTTTTTCCTTTTAATGGTAGCCAAAGTGTAATTTAATCGCGCCTCTGTGTAATTCGGTTCGGTTTTCGATGCTTTGGGCAAATGATTGTCCTACTTGGGTTGGGATACTACCTACAACTATAATGTGGTTCAAAATGGTATTATAAAGATATCAATCTTTCTTTCGTGAGTTTGGCTTCGCTGCACTGTTGGAATGCATATTCGAGGCTGTCAGATTTCCAATTTTTTTTTACTTCTTAGTATGGATTCAAAAATTAAGCTAAAATTCACCTGCTATCATATAACAATAGTCTTAACATTTTGATTTGTTCTACACATTTTTTTTTCAGCATGAATTCTACGATGAGTTTCCTTTTTTTATAATTTTTTTTCTTTGATTTTGAGGAGCATTTTGAAAACGACTTTGATTTTTGAAACCAATGCGAAACATTTGGATACGACGATTAAACAATGCCCCATTGAATTTCAAAAGCACACCTTTATTTTTTTACCATGGCTGCGTTCAGCTATAGCTAAAAATTTCTTACATGTAGCTGTTTTGAAGTTTGAGGAATTAGACAATAGAGTAAAGTTTTCAGAATTGAATTTTGAATTGAATTTTTATTGAGTCTTTCTTTTAAATTTTACATAGAAGTACAATTCAAGTAATACTTGTTTAGCAAGGCTGTGAAACTGCGGCTATTAAGTATTGCCTGCTTTATCTTGTTGCAATATAAGTAATTATAAAGAATGCCTCGTGGCTGTCTAATGATGTCTGAATTTGCTCGTGCTCAGGAGCATTAAAGTTTTCAGAAATTGTCGGTTTTTTCATGTGTCAAATAATTGAGGACCAATATAGTTGCTGGTTTTGTAAAACTGCTCACATGACATTTGCATATAATCAGATTCAGATTCTTCTACGTTAGAAGACTTTTAAATCTATTATCTATCATTACATTTGTGGCAAGTTCAATCTGTTAGTTTCCGCTAACCAATCATGAATCCTAAACTAGAAATGGGAAATTATGTGAAAATGGTAGAAAACAACAAAAAAGAATTCTATCTTTGGACAGCCATCGGAGTCGTTGTAATTAACCACTTTGGTATTTCCTTCCCTCTTTAACAAGCACTTAAATATACCGACATCCTATAAAAAAAAAACCATAGCCAACCAGACATCGTCTGAAACATTCTAATCTTTTTCTTCCTCTTTTCAATATATATGTATTTAATACCGTTGTGGCTGGCTTGGCTTGTCGGGAGAGTATCTTAAACTTCAAAAATTTTACATTTCACTTCCTGTCCATTTATCTATAATGGCGGCTATTTTCACCGTCCTCCTGTATGCAATCTATATATATACCACCTATACCTTTTGGAGAGAATGTGAACAGAACATAGAACTTAATTGTAAGATGGTATAGTGCAGTGCCCGCCCTACAATGATTTCGTTGGTGCAAGCAATTCTAAGGGCACTTAAAGGTATTTCACCGATAAATAAACTAGAGATGGTTTACTTAAACAGCAGAAAGTGCATTAGAGATGGGAGGATACATAAGACACTCGGGTAACAATTTTAGTATAATGCCCCGCCATCGTTGTATAGACGTCGTCGTTGTTGGCGTTTGTTCCCACCACCACCGCCCATGGTCCTCTCGATTCACTAATGGAGATTTACTAGAGCATGGAACACAACGTCAACAGAATTTCTAACAGCAATATAACAGAGGGGCGGCAATAAAATAATGGAAAACACTATTTAGCCCCCCAAGCGATAGAGTGTTGTTCATTGTAAGTACCACCATAAGACTCACCATATAGAAAGCTAACTAAAGTGGCAGCGTTCTGATGTATAGTTTTTTTTTTGCAACAACTTTTTCTCTCTTGTGGTAAGTTTGTTTTTATTGTTTTTGTTTGTAACCACTTTCCTTTCAGAATACAGTTCAGCGGATATGAAACAAAAAATCAAAGTGAACAAAAAAATATTTGTTTCCATACAGAAATTTACTTTGTTTTTTTTTTTACTCTAAGAGTAAACGAGTATAACTGTGGGTACATATACCATGTGCTATTGTCGAGTAAGTTACCCCTTCCAAGAGAAATTCGCACCATTAAAGGTGTGAAAATCGTCTTTGTTTACACCATTCGTGTTCAACACCTCACTGAATGACGTTTGCTGCCCTACCCTGGAGACCTCCAGGTTACACAACAATCAGCATACACGCACTTCAAAAGCATATGGCCGTGCCGCTTCCACTGCCTTTCTTTCCAAACGAAACGGAAAAAGAATGGTTGGTAGTTGGTACACTCAACAGCCAGTAGTTCTCAAACAAAGCGTGCACATACAAAAACAGTTCACTAGGTTTATAAAATTGCCATTTATCCCAGTTTTTGAAGAGTTGTTTTTTGTTATTATATTTTTTTTTTTGTCTTCCTTTTTTTTTGTCGGAAATTTCATTGTTGCCCTGAAATTGGGTCATTTGACGTTTGTATTGTGTGCTCGCGCTCGAATGATGACATCCCTTGGAGTAAAACTTTCAAATGCTACGTGCCTGGAATTCTAACAATTGGATATATCTCTGGCTCTGGCCTAACTGCAAGCATCAAAATGGGGAGTTGTTTGCTATGGCCTAAGGGGGGCGTGTTAGGGATTTGAGTTGGATGTTATTATGAGTTATGGTCTAAAAACCACATTCACACATGCCACCACGCTATCATCAATATCCTTGCAGTATATTTCATTTTCTATGGTGTTAAACCGAAATACGATTGTTTTTTTGTCTTCTGTTTTTTTTTTTTCTTCTTTGTTGGTTGAACGTACTTTGTAACCATTCCCGGTTTTATGGCGTATTGTGTTTTCCATTTTGCAGGAATTTTTGGTGTTTTGAGGGATGATACTCCCTCTCTATCTATAGAATCCTATGCCTATATGCACATTCATCCTATATGGGAAATCCAATTTAATTGGGAAAATTTCACACGTACGTCATTTGTATTCCCAGCAGCCGTCATCATCATTGCTGAAATTGGATTTATCCTTTTGTTTCCATCATGGCAACGACGACGGGAACGAGATATATATTCGCATCTATAGTCATTCCATTAGGGAGTCCTTTTAGTTCGTTTCTCTTAGTTACAAAACACCAGTGTGGGAGGGGTAGGTGATGATGGGAGTAGGAGGATATTTTTTGGTTGTTCGGTTTGTTTGTTTTGCAAAAACGGACTAAATCTCTCTCGCCTTACTGGATGCTCTGTATACTATCTATCTATTATACACCATATAAAGTGAGTATATGTGAAACATTTGGTGTTAGACGAACACTCCATGCATGGTAAAATCGATCATTTTACTGTGTATAGAGGATTATTTGCAAATGATTTCTATTATATGCTTAAGAGATAAAATAACATTACACCACTATCCTATAAAGGTATCCATGGATGTGGTATGTTGTAGAATTGATAAATTGGTACGTTTTGTCAGTTGGAGGGCTTTTCGTTATATGAATAAGGGATTATTGTCCACTGAGAGTATTGTGTTTGAGTTATTTACTATTTCCTGTTATAGGTTTTTTTTATTATTATTTTAGGTATAGATGATATTTATGGGATTAAATATTGGTATCAAATTAATATATGCACACAATTTTGTTGGCCTTAGGGAAAATGTCTGTTTTAATTTAATAAATTTTTCTGTGAGCAATAAAATGTAAGACTGGATTGCATGAATTTGCTCTTGTGGTTCAAAGATATAATAACGTTTGATGTGAAATTTGCACAGATAAATGGTAAATAGAAGGGACACTTCCATTTTTATCTTCAGTTTTTTGACACATCTGTTATTGATAGTCTTCTATTGCAATTCGCAAAACCAAAGCAGTTTACCAATCGTGTAAATTGGGATAGTATTCATATATTTTTTAAAATATACATAAATCGTTCATTACAGCGTGACACTGTAATTTTGACAGTTTTCAAAACTTTTACTAAACAAGTAAACAAATGAATTTAAAAAGATAAAACATAATGTTTTTCATTTGCTAGAATTGTGTGAAACATGATTACTTTTATTATATCTTCCTAAATAAGAAAATTTATATTATTTAAATTACAATTTAGGACACACTTCTTTAGGCGTCTTTTATCACATCTGTCAATTTCGAAAAAATGACAGCTCGTAACTTTCATAGATTCATAAATTTCCATATCTTCTATATTCACCCCAAACGTCTAGCTAAGAAAAACAAATCTTGAACAACAAATAAGTTGAGATGGAAAAATAAAACATCCAGTTTTCTATACAAAAACGAGGAGAGAAAGTCACTTCGAGGAGCTTCATTTAATATTGCTATTGTTACTTCTTTGCATCCAAAGAAGTAAAAGTAATATTTATAAATCAATCAGCCAAAGAAATCTTTATTTGCAAATAAATTTAACGCTCCTATTTGTATGTTGGTATATCTTTTTTTTCCAATAAACATAGATGTAATTCAAAATGTCACATAAATAACAATGAACTTGATTGAGCTTTCTTATTTGAACATTCAATTTTACCTTCTTTAATATAAGTACATACCCAGCTATACTTCAGTATATCAAAATGAAGCCAATCAACTATTGTGAATTACTTGCTCACTCTTTGTACATTGTTCATCAATAACTTTTCTATCTTTTGTTATATTTACAGTTCACAACCTATATTCATTTCCTTCTTCACACTGACGAAGCAACAAAATAAAATGTTACAATTCTTTTTTTTTTTTGTATGTACTATAGAGATGCCTTCTTGCACGCTGCGTACACCTTAGTTGCGAATTTTTAACTACCTTACGTCATTTATCCTTTTGTACACATATACGGTTGGAAGACGTGACATATTGGGAAATTTCATTTGTGAACACGGCTGAAAATAACGAGTTTCTTCTTTTTTTTACCAAGACATTCCATTGAAGTTTCATCGCTATTTTTTTCTTTAGGAGATTCAAAACATCAACTTTGAACTAAAAATAACAGATTATTACAATGTACCTACCTATGAACAAAAAAAAATGTCAGAAATACTTCTCTATCAGACATTACTAATGTTAGGATATATAGATTTATATGAGCGAAGCAAAAGATTAAGAAATGTTCAGAGTGGAAAAAAAACACAAAGCAAACGATGTAGTGGAACAAAAAACTTTAAGGCATCATCTGCAAAATAACAACACAACAACAAATTATAATGATTGTTAAATGGAAATGGAAACAGTATGCGGTTTTGCAATATTTGAATGCTACACTCCTCCAAATGACTCTCATTCTTCACAATATTTTCTTCGAGTCTTTTTTTTGTTTTGTTTTTGCTTATTCCGTCAGAGTGCTACAAAGTTGCATGGATGCTAATGAGAGGTTAGAAATTGTACGTACACCTGAGGTTAATTCGTGTAAATGAGAAATCAGAGATGATTACAGCTGAACGTCTTGTAAGGTTTAATTCTTACTTCGTTGAAATTTTCAGCTATTTCTGACATTATGTAGGATAAGCTAAATGCTCCCTACACTATCCGACTGAGTGGTTATTACCACACGTGAAAAAGTGACATCTGTCAATATTCAGTGGGATAGTTTAATAAAGTTAGCAAAATGACTTAACAACACTTGAGTTCACAAGCATCAAACGTCATTCATGTTCCTCTTTTTAATGTTTTCGATTGATATCACAATGACAGAAGAGAAACGTGTTTTTTGTTTTGTTTTAAGAATCGTCCTTTGTGCGTTTATCCATCTTCCGGATAACCAATACTACACCAAGTCTTATAACGCGCTTCAAGTAAAAAAAAAAATAAACAAATCAAACAAACCTAACATATTAAAAAAAGAAAATAAAACGTCAAACAATCTCAATGATACGTTTTTATTTATTGAGAATATACATATTCCCCTGTTTGACATTTGTCAAATTTAATTAGTGTACACGACAGATTTATTTAATAAGTTTTATAATTTTACCAAGTAGTGTTAATGAAAAACAAAAATACCTTCATTAAATTCTGCACTGCACCCTTATTATAATTTCAAATTCCAGTTCTTTCAAATCCTTTTATCTATGACTTCTGAGACTGTGAAACTTCATTTATATTGACATTCACATAACATAACCTCATTACGACACTCTATGCGCGCTTGTCAATTCTAAAGAACTCTTTTTTCAACTTCTTTTGATTATCATCTTTCGTTAACTAAAGGTAGATATGTAGATACTCTTTCTTTTAACATTTTCGGCATATCTTTTACATTTTTTTAACATTATCATTTGAACTCATTCTTGGAATTCATTTTCTCACCCAAAAAATTTTAAGAGGTAGATAATAAAAAGAAAAGAAAAAAAAACTCATGCATATGTCACACACATTTTTTTCTCTGTATAATAACAATAGACATAACGCGCAACGACTATACGACGACGACGATGATGACAACAAACGACGTCGATGTAAGCTGCGTCGGCGGCGGCACGGCAGTTCCACAGCGCAATGGCTTATTTAAAATTCCATTCACCTAGAGGGCTTCCTATGTTCAGAATGAAAATTCCATTTACTATGGATGTCGACATCAATTGATTACATGTTAATGATAAAATAAGAAGATATCTACAAGAAACCATGAAGCTATAGATTTTGACATTAAATGTGGCCAATAGCTTATATTATATTGCAGTTAACAATGGCAGCATTCAGCTGTATCTAGCCGATGCGATGGATGGAGTCAGAGCGCGCATCAGAGTTGCGGTGCGGCATTCTGCTTATTGCTTGCTTTGCTTGTATATTGCCTTATTGAATGTGACATTGATTGATTGTCGTAAGCATAATTTTTAACACGTTTATTGTCGTTATTTCAGAATGGTTGCATAGAGTATCTCTCTCATGCTGCCATCACTCTCCTCAGGCTAGAAACACAAAATTGATTTTAAGTAAAGACTATGTGTGTGGTGAGTTCAGCATAACCTTCAGCATGTTTCACACCTCTTTTGACAGTAGTGTTGTGTATAAGAGAAACACAGAATAATTGTTGTCGGCAAAGAAGCATGGCGGAGTTAACAAAAAAAAAACGAAGAAAAAATACCTAAAGAACAATAAACGTGTAGGTCTTATTCACAGAATATTATAGTCTTTTTTTTTTTTGATATATGTCTGGCTTCACCACTGACGTTTACCTGAGCCCATAAGTCACACGAAGAATGAATAAAATAAATGTTCTTTTGACTGATTTCCAAATCGTTTATTGTTTTTCTCCGACGTCCCACGGTGAGTATACATGGTGCTGTTTGTCAGTAGAAATTTCTTAAGAATCGCACAAAAAAAAAATATGATATGGAAGAACCTCCGAACCAGACCACCCACGGGTATTTCAAACACTCTATGAGATCAATATTCTCAACGAAAAAAAAACATGGCACTGATTTTTAATAGTGGCAAAGCATTTTATCATCTTTTTTTTTTTTTGTTTTTCGATGTCCTTTTTGTCCCTTTTTGCCTACTAATTACCCAAGTTTTATGTGTGTTTTTCTATGGTAGAGATGATTTTGGAATTCCTAGAAGCAAAAAGTAAACCTCCCACAGTGTGACCTCACTCAACCATAATCTCTTTAGACTTGGTGAGTGGCTATTACAATGGAATTCCAAAAGTCTATAACAAATTCCGAACATTATTTTTTTCTTCTTCGTATTATAATTAATTATCTTCCACTCCTAATGACGCACTTATGAAATGTTCCAGAGAGAGTCCGGTCCTTAAGATTTTTTTTTGTCTTTCTTCTCTCTTTGACTTGAATATAAAAACTATAGGTAGGTATAGAGACGACTTCCGGATTAGGAAAGAACCTCTACCTAAAAGTATTTATATATTATATGTACGTATTTTGTTTTGTTTGTTTAGTTACAAAACAACTTTGCCTATAAAGCGAAATATGGAGGTATAAAAACGAAGCACAAAAAAGAAGATTAAATAGCTTTGTTGGCCAGTCATCCGATTAAATGTCAAACATGATGACAGCGACGGATACCTGTCAAAATGATTTCTTGTTGTAATCTTTGAATTTATTACATCTTTAGAAGAAGATTGATGTTTTGTGTCTAAGTAGTGCCTATTTCAGGGTAACCCATAATAAAGAAGTCTTCTGTCATAAAATAATGTTAGTTAATCTTTGATTACATTACTTCTTTTTTTTTGGTTTCTTCAATCGGTTGCTTTTTATTATTTTAGTTGTCACATTTCATCAAATTCAATTGCTTTTGTTTCCTGTCATAGTCGAGTATATAATATGTTTCTCTGAAGTCTTCATTCGTTGCGCCGATAACAGCAATGACGCCTTCAATTAAATGACCCGTTTGACGGTATAATTACAGCTATACAAAATGCCGACATTGCGCGGTTAATCTGACTATCAAACTACCATAATAATAACAATAATAAACAACAACTATAGACACAAAGGCACACAAATAACACAAAATAAGAGAACCGCTTTGAAACTGAAAACTATATATTCCCACGATGATGATGATGATGATCGGTTGACTAGGCAACGCGCGGAAGCTCGCTTTTAATATATAAAAATGTCCCCTTATCATTTGAATATACAGCCGTATAATGGCTTTCTTTTTTATATTTATTTTTCCTGTCCTCTCATTTGGTTGGGTTTTTAATTGCTGATTATTTGTATTTATTGAGTAGTTGAAGTGGAACCTTATCTTTAATTCACACAATATTATTATTATATAAAAGACTATCGATTTCATTGAGCTTTTGCTTTGGTTGGAACTCCTTTGGCAAGTATAGTGGGTTTTTTCGGGTTTTATATTTTTATGGGAGGTTTATCATTATTTTTTTTTATTTGGGAAGAGAAATCAAGTAAGTTTAATTTTTTTTTGTGTATTGTGCTTAAAACATAGTAACAATTTTTTTATTACTGTGTACATATATCTTTATTTGCTAAGCGCCAAAGACCTGTTCACAATGTCAATATCATAATTTTTGAGCTGTCAATTTAGGTGCCATAACTTCCAATTTATTTATTAGACACATAATAGTGTTATTATTGTGAACATGTTGTTGTATAATACTATAAAGTCGAGTACACATTTATATGGTACGTGTGTTTTCGATACGTTACGGTGGCAGCGGCGCGGCGCCATATTGAATAACTGTCAATAAAATATGATGAAGTGATTTCATAGTTGCTATGTTTTATAAATTAGGATTCATTGAACTTTTTGAACAAACATTATTTACGTACAATATATGTATGTAGGTACCTAACCTAACTATACTATGTGTAATTTGATAAGTTAAAAAAGTTTTTCTTGTTGACATGTTTTATTATTCACCTGTGCTGCATGGGGGAGCTCTTTAGTTGACAATGTTGAAAAGCAAAATGTCATCTGTCATCTTGGGTGGGGAATTTTTTTTTTATTATAGTTTTGATTGATTGATTTCTTTGTGAATTATGACATTTTATTATATGCGATGTCATTTTTATTGAATATCGAGAATGACTAGGTAAGTATATTTATTTTGATTAATGTGAAAGTGAAGTTACGTAAGATTAATTTGATGATTGTAAGTCTTATATGCAAAAGGTGCAACTCATAGGAAAGTGTGTTTGAGAAGAAGATAGGAAGGTAAACTGATTTATTATTTGTTTTTGGAATATTTTTCCAAAACTCCATTTGCAGTCTGTAAAACAAACGTTTTTGGTCTATTTTTCTCAACAATTAATTGATATAAGATGATCGTACTTTATATTTGGAGGGACGAAAAACACATACAAATCTACGTAATCTTGTTTTATTCTTAACTATAACTGATAGTGTTAAGTGAAAAGCTAATATAAAGTACAGGTTTGATTACCATACCGTCAGCTAACATTCATAATTTACAATTCCTAATGAGTATTATAGCTCTTAGCTGAAATAGCAAATAAACTATGTTATTAATTTTCGGGTCTCACGTTGGGCGCCATATGCAGTCTGTGATACAAACTGTGAAAGCACGCATCAGTCAAAATTCATATTTTTCTATTCTTAAAAGATACAATCTGAAGCTGTAATGGCAAATGAATTATGTTATTGGTTTTTGGGTTCGACGTTAGGCGCCATTTGTAACACACAATTCATTGCGATACATACATAAATTTAACGATTTACTTAGAATACATTTCTTGCGGTTAGTAAATTCTGCAATTACTTTTTGGGTAGCACGTCAATCGGCATCTATATGATGTGATAAAGTAATTGTATCAATATATTATAAATATATCCCTTATCATATATGAAATTTTTTTTGAATACCTATACTTAAACATCCTGTTGTACAATAATCGACTCCAAAATGAGCTACCCTAGCTTATATTATTTAAACTATTAAAAACACTATTGAATAAGGTATGATTCTGTAGCAGAAGAGCACCTGGAATCATTTCTAGGTCTAAGGAAGAAACATTTAAACAAAATTGCACTGAATTTTATTATTTTGAAAACCTGCTTCTCAACTGCAATACCATTAAAACAGAAGAAAAATAAAATTCACCACACGAACCATCAAAAACAAAAAACAAAATCAAAATTGCCCAAAAAGAGACGAAAATATCAACAATAAAAAAAAAACTTTGAATAATAAAAGTTCCGTCGTTTCTCCATCAAACAAGAAATGCGCCTTTTTCATCCTTGCGACGACGGACGGCTTCGGCGACGCGACTTCGAAAAAAAGAATACTTCGATATTATTTTCATTCTGTCGCACTGCCTTTTTACTGCTTGGCGTGCTGCTCCTGCTGCATTTGTTGTTTGTTACTGCTTATGGTGGGGCCAGCGTATTACTGTTAACGTCTTCAATAATAAAACGCAGATATAACAACAACTAAACCACATCTCAGAAAACAAACGAAAAAAAAATCCAAAACTTTTTTTTGCAAAAAAAAAATTTCGTTCATTACTCCTCTATCTCTTCCACCATTTTTATCACTGCTTGAACTTCTTACTTTTGTTGATGTTGTTGTTGTTTTTGTTCTCGAAGATTCAACGATTTTAATTTTTTTTTTTTGCCCAGTGGCCATACTCGACTATAGCAGGTTCTGGTTTAACCAAAAACAAAACAACAACAAAATGCACATAAGATGTCGGCCGACGAGAGATAGAAGCACGGCACTCACATACAACTTCTTGCCTTGCCGCTATCATCATCTTTTCGTCTTTTTACGTGAGCTCTGCTCATATACACGCCGCCAAGCCGCCACTACTGCCGCCATTTCAAACCTCTCGCCACCGCGATCACCCTTGCCACCATCATCAGAGCCGCGGCTCAAGGCGGCAATGGGGTTCTTCTAAAGGCCAGATACACAAGAGGACGGTATATCTACCACCTCTGAAAACACCGGGTCCCTCCCTCAAACCCTCGAACTATAGGGTTCCCGACCATGCTTCGTTTTTTTTTTTTGTATTTTTTTTTTAGTGAACATTTCAAAGAGCTGCACCGCAGGTAATCGTAATATACTACTCTCTTCTTCCTCTGCTTCGCTTCTTGTTTGGCTTAAGATCCAGCTTTACCTCTATACTCTACAGCAAAATAAGATCCGAGAGTGTCTTTAGATTTTTGTTTGTTTTTTTTTTTTTGGTATTTGCTTCTACATCATCTTCTTTTTGCATCTTCACTTTTGTTGTGTAGCATCATTTTGCTGAAAGTTTCAGGTAAAAGATGTAAGAGATGATGGAAGGGGATTATCAGAGGTAGAAAAGTCGGGACAACAAGATCACACAAACGATTCAGAGGAAAACAAAAGCAGCCGAGTAGGTTTTTCTTCTTCTTCTTCGTCATCTTCTTTTAAACTCTTGTCGGGCTTATAACAAGAGTACGTACATAGGTATAATCATGCCCTATAGCCTATACAATACAATATACTCGTTTCTATGTTATGTTTTCACATTAACCTCATAAGTTTCACTCTATTGAAATAGATCTTGCTATTGTTATGAAGATTTGTACGCATTTTCTTCTTCATTTCTGTAGCGTACTTTAGTATATTCGTTCAAAGATCAACAAGCCTATAACATAGAAAAAAAAAATAAATGTTGGGGTACATATTAAGCGGCCTTTAAAGAGAGTTCACAACAACAATAACAGAACGAACTACAACAACAAAAAATAATAAATCTGGCACGATCAATACAATATCTCAGTCTTTTGCATATTGAATGAAATCTTTTACAAAAGAAGGTTTCCATCTTATTTCTTCTTATTCTACTTCTTTTTCATCTTTTTCTTAGAGTTTTGAATTTCTCGTATTTTGTTTCCATTCAAAGATTTTTCTGCTTAAGTCGGTTCGGGATCGGTTGATCTTCGTCCGGGGGATTCGTGGAAGATCGCTATATAACTATACGTTGATTGAGGTTTTTTGTTTGGATTCATTGGAAAACCCCTTCCTTCAGTTAGCACACCTTTTCCTGTCTTAATTTACATATTTAATGTTTTTTCTGTCCTTTGCTCTTCTTTGTAAAAAAAAAAAAACAACAAAAATCAAATAAATAAATAAAACAGAAGCGATCGTGTCATATCGATCCTAAAAAAAAAAAATTGCATTTCATTTTGTGGTTGGTTCCCAATAAATAAAAAAAAAATGTCGGCATGTTTTAAATGACAGCTAACATGACATGTCATCTAAGGAGGTACAGATCCCTAATTTTATAGTTTTCCTTTTTTTCCTTCTTCAGAAAATGAGGTTTTTCCAGGAATTCTTGGTGTCCTTTATTTCTATGGTCTTATTTCTGAGCATGTATATTATAGGTACATACTGCAGGGAAATATATTCAGCTGTCTGATGTGTTTCGTTCACTCCCCTAAATTAAAAACAACAACAAAAATAGTTCATCGATCGCCTTTTTAAGAAAAAAAAATGACTGATTACTTTTTTTGTTGTTGTTCTGGTCTGACATGGTAAATCAATTAAAAATGAAAATCGGTACAGATGTCATGTTTCATTCTCTTTACCTACCAATTTTGCTTGGCTCACATTTTATTATTGTATCGAAGACCCTTATCATTTCACTGGTATAGAGACATGGAAGGTTATTGGACTCCCATGCTGGAGCCCGTATTCTTGATAATTAAAAAACAATAATAAATATTATTTCGTTTCTGAATTGATTGACATTTGAGTATAATATGAATTTAAATCGATTGCAGTTGAATGGAATCTTTTGAGTTCTCGTGCAGATGGATAGAATTGTTTAAATTTATTTTATTTTTTCTAATTATAGATATGACAAAAAAAATGTCTTCAAAGCAATAATAACACTACTTTTCATCTCAGTCTCAAACTAGAATCAACTAAAATCTATTCTTGCCCCCATATTATTCAGTTGTTTAAACAAGATTAAAACATTAATCTAGACGCATTTAATACAATTCCATATTTTTCACACGTTTAATCCAATTTCTTGATCTTATGTCAGATTAATATAATTGGATACATTTTGTTTTAAAGCAAGACTGAATAACATAGCAGTTATTATAGAGTAGAAGATTCCCAAATTTCTCCTTTTTTTTCTAACTGAATTTGACAGCAAATTATGAAAATTTGTGCAAAGCGGTAAGAAATTTCATGTTACCAAACAAACCTACTATCTTTAAGGTAGTTTGACAGATTTGAAGTCAGAAATGTTTCATAACTAAATCAGGGGAACTCTTATTATACTTGTCTCTTTTTCCGCCATATAATCTAATCATATTAACTTTATTTACTCCAGTGCGCTTAATTGCAACATGAATTATAATTAATGCAAAAAAAAAAGGAAAATGAAAATAACTGATGACAGTTGTTATTAAATTCTCTGGTAAACAATTTAAGTTAATTCCATATTTTTGTCTTCATAGATATATATTTTTCTTTTCGGTCAGCATAATTTAAATTGTTTCCGTCTTTTTTTTTTTTTGTTCGTTATTAATGCACAATATAACCTCAAGGCATTGCTGCATTAATTTCCTGTTGAATTAACCCCAGAAAAAAAAATATTGAAATGCTTAAAGGAAGGAAAGAATCAAAAATCAAAAAAATAAAAAATGAAAATATCCCGCCCCATTAAGGCCTGTTCACATCCGTGAAATTGTTTATTAATCATTAAACATGCTGCGGGAAGATACTTCTTTGCTTTTTAAATGTTGTTTTTCCCGGCCCTCTCGATATATGTACTATCATAGGGGACTTAAACTAGGTATACCATATATGTATGCTATAACCGGTAGCGGTGATCTCTTTTTATCATCAGCTTTGGCGGCATTTGCATGCCGGGGCTATAATATAAACAACTACATATATGTATTGAATCGTGGTAGAAAAAAAAACCGAGTAAAATTATTTCCCTATAATGCTGTGGTGTTGATATGTCAACATTTTTGAAGGGTAACTGTAGGAAGTGTTATTATAGGACACACCACTTTGCCTACGATAACGATGACATATAATTTACCTTAAAAATAAATTCTTTGACTTTTAGCTCGTTCCCCTGTTATGTTTGACTTTTACTCTGGTTTTTTTTTTTAATTTTGATGTTTGGAAGGGAAAAAAGAAGTGTCATAGTCATAGTAGTTTTTTTTAATTTGACATTTCCATTCCCAGCAAGATTCATTAACGATGCAAAACGGAATAAAATATTTAAGATTCGAACGAAATGTCGTTTTTTTTCTTATCTGCTTCCTTTAGTCAAAAGAAACAACAATTTTCTTTAATTCTCCGAAAAACATTATCTGTTCGTTATATCAAGACATCATGAATGCAAAAAATTTTTTTTTCGTCTATACTTGTGCCAAGGTATTTTATTTTGACTTAAAAAAGTTGAAGAAGTGATTTGCATTAATTTAAAAGATTCCAGGAAGTATAGAATCTACTCTGTGATGATGGTAAACAATGTTTAGAATTCGGTAAATCAGCTTAAGATTTGAGTGAGAAGGGTAGAAATAGGTGGGTAGATGTTAGTGTGCTTCGGTCTAATAGCTTTCTTTTGTGACATTTTGTTTTGTTCGAAATGACATTTTAGCAAAAAAAAAAAAAAAAATGGTGTGCGATATTTTTGTTGCTTTTTCTGTTTTTTTTTTTGGTTAAACAGTATTCTGTTTAATAAGACTGAAAAGAAGAAAAAGTCAAAAAGTCGTTTAGGTGGGTATACGTGATTTGATTGGGAATTTTCTGGGGGAATAGCGGGAATTAGATTGTAATCTTTTGATTTAAGAAATAATGAAAGTTTTCAGGGCAATGACAGTAGATAATGGACTTCGATTAAATGGAGTTTTAAGAAATACTTAAATGTATTTATAGATATGTACAATTATTAAAAAGTTGTATGACTTTTCATTGTATTTTTCTTTTTAAAGAGCCATTGTAATATGTTGCAGAATATTTCGCAAATCTACTTAAATTTTAAACTTCCATTTTGACAGAAACCTAATCCAGGTGTCAAATGCCAATTTCTGTTGGGTCTCTTTGGCAAATTGAAAGTTCTTAAATGGGTGCATTAAAGTTTTAATCTAGATTATGTACCTGAATAATATGGATTTACAAATAAAACCAGAATATTGAAAAAGGTTGTGATGCAACATAACTTTAAGAAAAACTTGACATTCTAATTTAAAAATGGCAGATCTCAAAAAACATACCTTGCTTTTGTTAGAAATTTCTTGCGAAATTATAATGCGGTTGTAATTGTACTAGATTTTCAGTTTTTGGAATTGAACAAACAGAAGTTTCGTGAATCCAATTTATAATTACTGTGCATAAATCACGAACTTTTACTGTCACTATCAAACATAAACATGGTCATCCGTTACGATCTATAAGTATGGTGTTTGCCACATTTAACGGGCGCCCAAACCTACAATTCACCCTACAGAAAGCCAAAAATAGCACAAAACACTCCTACCCATCATCCATCTGTCAAAGTTGCTTCTGAATTTGTATGTTAATTTCTCGAAGAATGAACAACAAAAAAAAAAGGATTTGCTTAAGCGTGTACCCCATGAGCTGCGGAAGAAAAAAAAAAACAACAACATCAACAAATAACTTGCGCATCCAAAAATAAATCGAATGCAAGTTTGTTACCCACAAAAAAAGAAGAGTGCAGGAAAGAAGAGACTTCAAGAATTCACTTGAAAAGCAAGACGGTAAACACAAACAAATGGTGCGGCAAGACACAGAGTATAGCGAGTGGTACCACTTCGTTGAAAGAACCTTAAAAAGTGGTCGGCCGACTCCTTTAGTTCTTTTCGTTTCTTTTATTTTCTGTTTTTTTTTCAGAAAATTTTTCTTTTTTTTTCGTATGCATGATTTTTTGAAGATAGTATCTATATTTTTTTTATTCATCCCTCTAGATGCACCTTGGACCATCTGCTTATGCTTATTTTTTTCTTGATATTTCTTTTTTGTATTCGCCTGGTGTTTTCGGTGTTGTTCTGTAGATGGATTTGTCTTTGACGGATAGATAAAGAAATGCCCCCTTAAAATAATAATCTTTTTCTTTCTTGTCAAAAGTTATGGAATAGAAGTTGTCTAGAATAAGCGACAACTTGTATGAAAAACAAAAGTCAGTATATTTGAATTGCTCGCGAGAATACGTTTTTCACAAACAAATATTTCGAAAAGACACCCGATTTCAAGCATCAGTAGGTGTATTTTCAACAAATAACTTTCCTCAAAAATATACTCTCAAAAAATATTTTGAAATGGCGCCCAACGCGAAACTTCTGGTGTTCTATCGCACCCCTATCAAAAAATCAATTGATTAGAAAACAGAAATCATAGAATTCAGGCGATGTAGAAATTTGTAAAAAAAGTACACAAAATTACTAAAATAATAATCTTTTTAAATGGCGCCCAACGGGGAACCTCCGTTAGTATAACAGAAAAACAAAATACTTGTGTTGATAGATTTGTTTGAACTATCTTCAATTTTATTTTAAATAAATTTCAGATAGTTTATAATGAAACTATTTTTCTAATGGAGAATTAACTTTAGTTTTTAGTTATCAAAACACTATCGAAATCAAATTATATCACTTTGAAGGATTACTTTGTTACATCTATTGCAATTGAAAATGATGTATGTATGTTAACTAAATTTAGATAATACAGGAAATACATTTGGTTAATTAAAAGGTGGATCAGCGCTTTTTATCTTCCAACTGATCCACAATTTCGCTAGAAAGATGAATACGGAAAGACTCAAAATATCGCATGGCAAAAAAACTAATAATTTTGTACATTCAAAACAGGGCTAACATATTCCGTGAGTCGCAACTATGTTACATTAGAGTTAGTTAAACTCGCTATTGGAACTTGGGTTAAGTTAGATGCGGCTAATATTGTTTTAAGCTTGAAAGTTACCATTTGGATTTCGAAGGATTTTTGAAACACATCCATTAGAATAATTCTTTGAGTTGATTGAGTTAATTCAAATTTTAAATTTAGTACCAAATTATATGTAAGTTCCAGAAGGGGGTGTTGTTTACATGTTTTCGGATCATTTTATTAGAAGAGAATAAATTTTCAAAAAGTTCAAAAAAATAGATCATAGTTTGTATAGAACTGTTTATTTACTCCTCCGAAAAACTGCTTTCAATTTTTTAAAGACTATTGTGCCATTTTTGATTTTGAAAAACTGTTGAATTGATAAAAAATTAATATCCGTTAATTTACTTTGCAACTTAGTCATTTTCTAATCAATATCTTCCAACTAATTGTCACTGATGACAGTTCTAGTGAGAGGATATTATTGCCATTCAAAATTGAGCAGACTTATGATATTATTCATAAAACAAGTATTATTTCACTTACCTGAGAATTGTTTATATCCACCGAGTATCTTGTGTTTCCACCATTTAACTATATTTCCCGCCATCGTCTGCTGATTTATTTGTTTACTATTTTTTTCTTTTGCTTTTATTTCTTGCTATACTTCGAGTTGAAAAAAAAAGTAAATTTTCAACGATGTTTACTATTTAATCCTGGTTGTATGGACGGAGACGCCGATGCCGTTTCTCTTGCTCTATTTATTATCCTTCATTTTCTTTTCTTAAATTTTTTTTTTTTTGTTTTATTTCAACCAACAAGTGTGAAGACGTTGAGATTTGTAGTCCTCTTTCGTCCTTGTTTTTTTTTTCTTTTGCAATCTATTCGGATAACGATTTTAATTAGGGAGGGGTTGCCGTTGCCTATATTATAATTTTCACTTTGATTTACGAGAATTGAATTTCAAAGATTTATAATTTTATTTGATTTTTTTTTTCTATGGAAAATTGTGTTGCCTTCAGGATTTTATTATTAATTTCTTAATTATTATAGTACACAAAACACAGAGAAGAAAATGATGAAACGTGAAGAAAAAGAAACATCAAAAGAACACACAATACCGGAAAATCATCAATTATAATCTCGTCAAAGGCGCTGCCGAGTTATGTAGATATAATTGATTTTCTTAAATTGAATAAATTTATTTTTCGACTTTAATTATATTTTCCACACTATTATTTACTACCCACACACAGTATACACACGGTTGTTTAGTAGTTTTCCTTTTTTTTTTACAAATATTGCGCTTACACGAGATTTGCTGTTTCACTTAATAAGAAATTCTACAGTAAAAAATTCGAGTTAAAATATGGTGTAGTAGCGTATATTATGAGAAACAGATGTTTTCAAACTGAATGTTCTTTGCTTTGTTAGCGCTTTGAAAGATGATAGAGTCCTTTTTTTTACTCCGATGAGGAAAAGGATATTGGATTATTTTTTTTTATTTACTATACGGTAACAAAATATGAGGGATTTTTGTATAGTTAATCCATAATCCCTCTTATTTATATAGATTTATTATTTATTTTTGAGTCTTGCCAGAGATGCGCGTTTATAAACTTCTCTCACCCACGAACAGACACTGACTGAAATCGAAATTGTGAGGTGCGAATGGAAAAAGAAACGTATCTCTCTCTACTCTGCTATAGATGGATTTGTTCGTAGATACTTTTTCGTTAAGTTGGTTTTTATTTGTTCGAAACTTCTTCGTTTTTTGATGAATAGTAAAATTCGGTTCGAAAAAAGAGAAATTTTCGAATTTCGAAATTTGAGTTGAGTTCTCTTGTACTCTTGTTTACATTTTGTTTATTGCATGTTGAGTTTTTCTTTTTATTTATAAAAGAGAATTTATATGAAGATGAAATGACAAATGAATGTGGCTTAGTTAAGATGTACACGGACTACGGAGTACGGGTACGGCAAAGTTATGTTTTATTGAGTTTTGTGGGCAAGTCTAGGTATGACGGAGTGACAGCATTGCCATGCGTTATGTCAGTTAGAGATGCTAAAAATTAATTATTTAGTATGCTCACAAAATTAATTTTTATATTTACCCAAGGAAAAAGGACACATACATAAATAGTCAGCAAGTAAGTTAAAATTGTAATACCTTTTTTAAATAAAATTAATTTAAAATTATTAAATATTATTAAATCAATAACGTTCATAAATATAATAATCATTATAAATATCTTAACAATTATAAATATTACTTATTAATTTAATAATTTTTAGATCAATTTTCTGTCGAAAAAAATTATCTTGGGAATTCTGATCAGAAAATGATATCCATAGGTATCTTATGATTTTATTAGAATGTCAAAAAAAAACATGATGAATATTTAAAGATGAATATTTAAAAGACAAAGAATTTAGTTTTTATAATTGATTTTTTTGTTTGTTGAAAAATCGTAAGCAAAGTAAATTTTTGGGTTGGCAATGTTAGTCAAATTTTTCGAAAAATAAAATTTAAGAGAAAGAACTAAAGAGAAACATAAATAAAAATTAAACACAAATTAAGAAGGGATACCAAAGTACCGCAAATACGATTAGAAATATTTGCATTCATAGATAGTAAGTTTGCAATTCTCAATAACTTTAACTTTTAACACAAGAGATATTTTTTGATAAAAATTAAAATATATATCGATGAAAAAAAACCCTTTCTAAAAATCCAAAAAACGGCGAAAATGGCAATTTTTCAACGCGATTGTAGCTTTTTTTTAAAGCGGCACCACTTTAACATGCATCTCGTGCATATTAGAGAAACGAATTTTAGTACCTAACGATGCACACTTGAGCCTCTTAAAAGAGTGGTTAAGCAGCATTTACGTCTTGCAATACTGATTTTGTAGCAATAAATTTAAATCACAGCTTTATTTCACTTGGCTCAAAGAGAATAAGCATGAATAAAATCAAAATCATCCCACAAACTCGCTTCTTTATATTTCTGCAGCATAGAAAATCTTGTTCAGATTTTTGTGATTACTTAAAGGTTAACGTCTCTGATCAAGGATTGTTCTCTTAGAACTCGAAAGTATGAATGATACAAAAAACCAATGTTGGTATATGTGTTGTCGTTGTTCAGTTCCAGAATTTTGGATTTTTCGTGCCTTAATAATAATGTATAAGAACAACAAATCCTTAAAAAAACTTTTCTTACATCAGCATCTATTTATAAAAAATCTTCCCAGTACTAACATACAACTTTTTTTTTCTACTGGGCACACCATTATTTTCACATTTGAATATCAATTCCCTGACAGAGTACTATTAAAACCCTTTTTTTGCATAATGGTATTACCAATGAATTTTACATTTCAACAACAAAGCATTTCAGCCCGCGCGCAGTATTATTCACGAAAACCTGACAAAAAAATCCAAATTACAGAAAAATACAAAAAAAAAGATGTAGAAATAATAATACCCCATGAAACGTACAAAAAAACTCATCCGCATCCATTCCATCCCACATCCATCCATCTTCTCGCCAAAGGTTCATCTCAATGATTGTTTTCTTTTTTTTTTCAATGTTGTATGTACAAAGACTGCCGCTGCCGCCATTGCTACAGTGAACAGTCAGTATAGAGAGAGATCCCCATCAACATCCAAAAGATCACCAGCCGTCGTCGTCTTCGTCGTCATCATCATCATCATCATCATCATCATCATCGTATAGTCAGTCGTCCATCCGGCCGCTCACTCCAGGTCGGATCACTGCGAAGAATCAATTTTTTCCAGCTCCGAGATAAGCGTAATTCAGGATTCTTTTTCGATGAATCCGTAATTGCCCATATGTGCGCATATCGTTTCGAAAAAAAAATAACATTGGCAAGAGAAGATACAAAACAAAAAACAACAAACTAAGATTTACCCATAGAATTGAAAGACGAAGGTTTTAAGATTTAAAAAGAAAAAAAAAAACAATGCATAAGAGACGATCCTGCATCCGATCCGAAAAGGTTTGCCGACGACCGGCCAACCGATCCAAGAAGTGATTGAAGCAGCAAAGACATAGCAGAAAATGTCGTGGCTGTGGTGTGTGCTTGTGCTGGCTGAAACTATAGGAAGGATCACAAGCATATTTGCAATGCAATGACGTCTAAAAGGAAGCCGTATACAGTAAGTTGTAATATCATTGGATAACAAAATGATACAGAAAAACTAACAATAACTTTTCGGTGTAGTTTGGTTTCCTTTATTTTGCTATCTCACTTGCATTGGTGAAACTTATTCGTTCAGTTTTTCAAACACTGATTGTTAGATAAGTTTGCAAACAGTGGTCTGCCCCATCTTCTCACTTTTTTTATGTATCGGTTAAAATATCACACTCTACCTTTTTAAACTATTATGCAAATCGAACACCAAAATGTGAGTAAAAAAGTGTAAGTAGTTTTTAAATTGTTACACCTGTCAATTAGTTTTTATTTTAAAGATTTTTTTTTTATATTTTCGTTTATGTTAAAAATATAACCCACCATCAAGTCGAGTAAGAAAAACTTTTAGGTAGCAGAACTTTGCAAAAGACACCCTATGTTTTGGACTTTTATAAACCAGAAGACTCAAAACAAACCAAAAAAGACCTACGTTGGAAACCTCTTTTGACACAAAAAAAAAATTACAAAAACAATCGAAATTCAATGAAAGCCATCAAAAGATTACCCCAAGCAAAGCATCATCCACATCACTTTTATCATCATCATCGCCAACATATCGCAGCAGAAGAAAACAAATCCAACAGCAACAATGTTTTAAGATACACATATACAGCAGCAGTCAAGGCAGCATCAATTATTGCCGGCAGCATTTTTTTTTTTTGTTTTTTTTTTATATTTTTCCTTAGGTAAGTCCTCTAGTTCGGTTCCTGCCAAGTTGAGGATTACCATGGTCGCAACATAATTTGATCAGAGCTAATGACGCAAACAGGCTCTTTTGTTTTATTTTTTATAAACCCAAACCCATTGAATGGGAATACAAATATGAATATTCAAATATTTGCAGAAGGAAGTTTGAACTTAACTCACATACCATGACGATAAGGGGCGCCATCAGGAATTTTCTTTACAATAAATACCTGTACCCAATCGCATTTGAAATCAGTTTTTTGTTTTTAAATCAACTTGTAATAAAAAAAAAAAAACGAAAAATGGAAAACCAATAATTGTGGTCCGTCACGGTAATTTTGTGAAACACAAAATCTTCGCAACCAGTGCCCTGTAAGAGTAATTCCGGGCCTGCAAATGCCTTGTACCTTTTGCGGCATTGCTGCCAGCAGCGAATAGGTCTCAATAAAACGTTTGCTCTTGTTGTTATTATCTTTTGATTTTGTTGTTTTTGTTATTTAGTATATATTATATGCATGCATTACTTTTTATATATATTTTTTTTTTTCAAATTCGTATCAATGTGATTTCAGTTTGAAATCTTCTTCCCCCGTGTATAGGCTAAGCTATACATTATATATAAGTATAGCTACATCTTACCTGATATCGATGCTAATGCTGGGCTAACTAAAGGTAGAGGGCTTCCGTTTTTACGGTTTTATTGTTTTCCAATGGAATCGTTGAATTTGGTCTGAGTGTATCAGCAATGCGGCTCAGCGGCGGCAGCGGCAGCGGCTGGCTAAACTGAAGAAGCATGCATAATCGAAGAAATTGATATCCGTTCACTTCGAAGGGATATTAGTTTCGGTTGAATTTTGATTCGTTCTACTTTTTATTGTTGTTGTTGTTTTTTTTTTTTTGGAAAATATTACAAACAGCAGGGAATAATAATCTGAAAAGGAAAAAAATATAATATTAATTTATGGGAAGATTTTATTGCTCCAGCCTACAAAAGAGTAAACTTGAATAACGTGAAGAGTTCGTGTAAATACTAATAAAATTGTTCCAGTATAGATGCATAGGCGATAGGTAACAACGAGATTTTTAAATTTCATGGACTTATGTATGTTGCATAGGCTTCGAACTATTTTTGGTTTTTTTCAAAACGGTAACCCTTTTTGTAACATAGGTCGTACACTTACTTTTTTTATCAAAAGTTTAATTTGTGCTAAGAACTTTTCAATGTCATTTTGATGAGATTTTGCAGTTGACATTTCTCAAATCATAATGTATGAAATTATTATTAGAAATATTACGAACTTGTTGTGGCCGAACACATACATATGACAGATTCGTTAAGTACTTCCCGTTCAATTTTTTGACAGATATTTTTTTTTCCTTATGTTAAATTATTTTTATACATATATTTCCTGTGTATTTTCTTTACACCATTTTTAAAATATTCTTCTAAAAAGGTATGTACCTATCTATGTTTTCAATGCGAAAACTCATTTTAAGGTTTCCAAATCGATTGGGATAAGAACTCTCATCAACCGCTCTTGTAAAAGTGAACTTACAGCTAGGTACGAAATCAAAATGGCGCTGAAGCGCATTCGGAAGCAATTTTTTGTTGGATTATGACAATAGCTTCCGAACACATCCGTTCTAGTTGTTACTGTATTACATGTTAAATAAACAATCGAGACTTCAATCAGAAAACCTATATGGGTTATTTAGATAATAACACCTTTTGTGGTTGGCAATGGCAACATCAACTTAACAGTTCCGTCAAATTGGAGAGTGCAGAGAGACAACAAGAATTTAAATTCACTTGGTCTCTTTTGGATGGAGTAAATTCTTGTGTATAATTTGAACAATAAGCCCACAAAAAGTATTGGAACATTTTAAATTCTGTATATGTTTTGATTTTTTCAACAATAAGACAGACAGATTACAATATTGTAGAAACTAAAAAAAATATTACTCAACATTCGCACATAATTATTTTTTGTTCGAGAGAACGAATGTCAATACCTAATAGATAATGTTTTCCTTGAAATAATGTATCTACAAAAAAAAAAACTTACCGAATTGACATTTCAAGCATCCATGATTAAAGATCAAGGAAGTCGCTAAGAAATACCGCTAATATAAGTACTAGCTGAGTAACAAATGAAGAGAATATATACGGCAATCCAAAGATGTAGCATCTGTCTGCAATAGCGGTAGAGGAGTCTATCATTATAATGCTACAGTGAAGAATGTCGACCACTTTGACTCGAAATACAGTGGTATAAAGGAATTGATTTCATAGAGGAAAAAGCATAGCTTATATTTTTTCGGGATTCTCGTTTTAAATTCAACATGAACAATTGTCGTTTGCACCAAACGCTTTTGAACATGTAAGTCTTAAAATATCATCTGTTTCATAAGAAATAATTTATTTTTTTATTAAATATATATGCAACCGAACTTAAAGTAAGTAAGTAGTTTTTATCAAATAACTTAGTCACATTCTTTAAACTAAACAAACATAAAACAAAAGTTCTGGACAATTTATTATTAACAACTTTTAATATAATTTTTTTTGATATTTTTCGATTTAATAAAAAAAAAACACGTTTTATGGTCTTGCTGCAACATTCAAACTATGTGATTTGAGTAACTTAGTTCCCTTTTAACCTGAGGCATGTCGTGGGTCGAAAAAATCGAATCCCAATTTTAAAATTGAATTTTTATTTTAAGTTTAGATTTGAACATTTTTTTGCCCAAACATATTCTGTTTTTATTCCACTGTTCTCCGCCTCTACGGTTATTTTAGTCGTCAATTGTTTTGGTGGGCCTCGACCGCCGCAATTCCTTCCACGTCATGCCAGTCAGTGGTATGGTTTCCGTCAGCCGTGCACTGCACCTCCATTAGCAAGCAAAGAGAAAATATAAGGCCAAGTGAGGTCCTAGGCTCTAGGTGGATAGCAGTGGCAGCATCAGCAATGGATTTTATATCAAACTCATCGAAAGATCTGTAAGTTCATAGGAATAGGAGTTCCTTTCGGCAAACTGGCAGCGCAGCGCGGCGGCAGCATTGAAACATCTCACCGATGGACGATGCAGATAATGATGCTTCGCAGCGACGAAGACCGAATCGACGCGACGTTTGTTGTTGGCTATTGCTGCTGCCGTATAGTTTCAGATGTTGATGCGACTTGGCAAGGTTAATTAAAAGCCGACAATGTGGTTCCGATGCCGATGCCGCTGTTGCTGCTGCTGTCAGTAGAATACCGGACCTGAACCTCTCTAGACCGCAATGTGGTAGAGATATGTATGTACATCAACGACAATGCGTGATAAGATTAGATTCGATGGTTCGTATATTTATTATTATTTTAGTTTTTATTTTTCGTTATACGGTTCCGCGCTCTCACTCTTGATTTTTGTTTTTCTTCTTTACTTTTTCTATATCAATTGACGCGCCCGTGCGTTGATAATTGCCCTGTAACAAATTCAATTTGACGGATTGCAGAGATCAAAGCAATTGCGCTATTGAGCGGCTCCAAAGCCAAAGCCGTCAGAACACATTGATGCGGTATGCGCTGGCAGACGGACTTTTGCTGCAGATTTACGTTTGTTATGGTTCGTCATGAATAGATTCGTGGTGGCATTTTAGCGGTGCATTTCTATTGAACTAAAGCGATGAGCTTTGAAATGCAACATGTAGTATGGCTAATAGGTTAATTGGAAATTAATTGCAATTGAAGTGGGAACTCCGTTTGGGTAATGCAGTGCGGTATATCTAGAATTTTACTTTGAGAAAAAAGAAATGAAAGAGTTTGTACTTTTAAGAGAATAAACGGCTTATGTATCACACAAAAGAAAACTGGTGTTAAAAACCAGAAAGGAAATTCCATAAACTCATAAACATTAGAAGATTGATGCACGTTAGTGAATATGCAAACACAAATAATAAAAATAACCGACTGGATCGCACGAATACGCTCTTGGGTTAAATGCTCTAAATCAACAAAGAAGTTGCTCCCGTTGCTTTGAATAGTTCATCAAGTTTTCAACAAATAAAATTCAGGCCGTTTGGGATATTTGAAAAAATATGAACCAATTTTGTATATTCTTTCTCGGAAACGGCTTTAAAGATTTGAATGAAATTTTCAATACTTTTTTTTGTAAAATCCACCTTTGCCCAGTTCTCTCATATTTTTATTTCTATAGGAAACGGTTCCAATTATTTGGATGACATTTTTGGATTATCCTCTTCCTCATATAAACTGATAATAGATTAATGGCCGGTTACACCAAACGCATTTAAAAATGCAACAAGTTTTTAAATTTTTAAATCAGTTTGTTCCATAACACCCAACCTAATAACTGAATCGTGGGGGTTACAATCGACCCAACAATACATTATTTGGAGTTTAGCCTAATTTTACTATTTGAAAGTTAAGTAACCTATTTATAGATAGACTCTTTTACCTCGGTCCACTTTGTTTCATCGAGTAGCATGATAAAAATCGATTTTAGCTAAAGTTAGACCTTCACCATCATATCTTCAAGTATACATAATGTATTCACGGATAACAACTTTTTCTAGAATATTCTATACCAGAACATGGATATGATATCATCGCAATCGTCTTGAAAAAAAGATTTAAAAAATAAATCAGTTTGGAAAATAATATTTGCATCCTATTCCCAATGTATGAAGTCAGATTGCTGATGCACTCATCATTCCGCGGGACACAAAAACACAATTCGAAGGGTCGACTTTTTCTTTATCCTGATGTCATTGCATATGATGCAAAACATATACCTACTATCCATACCATCGGCCATCATCATCGGTGAGTAAACAGAGGCAGAGGCCGCCCCGTGTGTTACCATGGTGGATCATTTTATATATATTTTTTTAATCCATTGATTTGCATCCAAAATCCAAAGATCTGTCAATGGTTCGGAAAGAAACACACATAGTAAGCCCGAGAGAGATCAGTGGTCCGTTGCCGTGATGGTGCGTCCGTTGCGCTGCATATCGGTTGGTTGGCCGTCAACAAAAGTACGCGGTTCCACCATGACGAATGCCAGAAATAACATTGAACGACCGAGACCGACTCTTGAAAACAATATGCACAGCAAACAATAACAACAACAACAAAAATACCAAGAAAAACTGCGCTCCTCCATGAAGGCTACGATGGCGTAGCCTGTAATTACGGTTTGTGCCTCCCTGGAGCATCCATCGGCATAAAAATAACAGAAAATAACGACTACTACACGTCTATACAACGACGACTACGATGATGATGACGGGCGGCATTTGGTCTTTGTTTGGATCTGCGGCAGCCGCTCCCTACGGCTAGAGTTCAACTCTGTTGTTCTTCTGCCATCACATCATGGTCAATCTCGCTTCGGATGAATGTGCTTCTTTTTTATCAGAGTAATTTTTTTTTTTTTTAGTATTTCTTGGATTCATCATAGGGATCCCCTCCAGCGCCAGAGTGGTCCTTCCTCTCCAAAATGAGATCCCACACCCGTTCTTATAGCATTGTTGTTATTCAGCCTTCTGCAGATTGTATATGAGAGGGTGTGCATTGTAATTTCTTTGAATTATGGATGTGACGTGATTTTGCACGTGTAATGTCTTCATTTAGGCCATAAACGATATTAGGGCATATTTGGGGCTGCGTATTGCAGTAATGGGCAAGGCATGCTGCATGCTGGCTTTTGTGATTTATCGATTTAAACGGTGCAGAATCCCAAAAAGGGTTAACTTAACACCATAAATACAAACTAAATATTTTAAATTTCTGTTCAAATCAAGAATTTTATTTTGACTCTGGGGCAGCAGCTGTTTTCAAAACAGGTAAAAAATAACAAAAATAAAAATGAAAGATTGGTCATCGGTTAAGGATTATCAGTTTGGTCCCTTTTGTTCAGGGTTAACAACCATAAAAGTGCCTGTGCATGACAGGAAAAATTTTGTATCTATCTACCTATACGATAAAAATAATAATCTGTCTGTGCAGATATAATACTATAATTATCCTAATTACTTAATTATAAGGATGAAGTGCTTATGACTAGCAAGGGTACAGAAATTTTAGGATATACATATGAATGGAAAACCTAATTGAAAATAATTGAGTTTATTGGAATTGGGAAATATTTGTTCTAATTGTGTACGAAAAGTTTGGAAGTATTTTTAAGGAAATTTAAAATAGTTCGAACTTCAAAAAATAATTCTCATCGAATAATGATTCCTTGAGTTCAAAATTCTCAAAATAATTATTCCTATTGCAGAATCCAGGTTTTCGTTCCGGACCAAAATTTTTAAACGCCTAGAATTTGAAGTATATTAATTCATTATAGTAATAAGTTTTCAAAAAGAAAGAACCACAAATTTTGTTCTGGTCCAAGTCAGATTTTGTAGAAACTAAAAAATATTATGAACCGTATTATACAATAAGAAAGCTTTTTTGACCAAACGACAAAATAATTTAATTTGTCTTGAGATATTGAGAGACTTTCAAATTAATTTTGCACCGAAGGAAAATCTCAGCTTTCAATTATCTCCATCCGTAGAATTTAAAGATTTTGAGATTCGTAATTTTTTCCCTGATCCAAAACAAAATATCCGTTGATGAAACGAAACAACGACAGAAACACGATGCTATGGTAGCCATCAATGTGTTTTTGGTACTGGGTCTGAACTCAACAATGAGAGTCCTAATTGAAAAGCAAACGTATTTTTTTGACCGAGATTTATCGAGAGTCTCGGTGGTCTTTCCAGTAAAGAAAATAATTCGAAAATTATGGAAACTGAAATATTTTGGTTTTTTGTCTCGACGTTGAGTGGCCAGTACTACTTTGAATGCAAAATATATATTTGGGGTATTTTTGTTTTTACTGTTTTTTTTTTCAAAAATTTTATTTGACAAAGAATTTTTTTCGACAAAATTTATCTTTCAATAAATTTCTTTTTATTCTCACGGTCCAATTACTTTCCACTTGTTGTTCCTTTTTCTCTAATTTTTTTTGACTAACCTGCTTTTTTTACTTTCACCAATTTTTTTTTCTCGCAAGTTTAATTTTTTTGACCAAATTTTTAAAAAGTTTTTTTTTATGGTGTTAGAAAATTTCAATTAAGATACATTTCTATTTTAAAATTCTTTGGAACGAAAATACTTTCAACAGAAATACGTGAGAGGAGCCACACGTTATAGGGGCCTTGATACCAATTACTAACTTGAAGCAAGCTTGAAGCTTATCTAGCTAACAACTTAGTGCAAAATATTTGAAACAAATTCAAGGCAGCTTTGGATAGAACCAGCAAGTCGAATAAGTTTTAAGATTACAATTCAAACTGAATTTATCGATTTTTTTCTTAGTTTTTGAATTAATACTACCAAAAACATCATTCCACAATGTATCATCACAACTCAACCGCAATCATATGCATCATCCGCATCATCAAAGGGGTATAAAGATCTTTTCACACAAAGTGGAGGAAGTCATCCAGAGTGCCTGCGGCAAATTACTTTACAACAAAAATATAAAACAAAAAAAAAACCACAAAAACCAAAAATCACAAAAAAAGTGTCCTCTTTGCTTTGAAGATTCCCCATCATCAGCACTTCAAAGTGAATTCAAATAATTTCCATCAGCAACGTTCTTGAAACATGAAAACAAAATATATCCGAACAAAAAAAAAAGTAAAATAAAAGACGAGCGAGCCAACGAACGAACGTTGAAAAACCGTCATCCTCCATTTGGTATCCATTTAAGATCCATTTGGCACATTTGTTCGCAATTCGCACACACCGCACAGTTTAGTGCGATTTGCTGTTTTTATTTTATTCCTATCGTTGTTTTTTGTTTTTGTTGTTGTTGTTGTTGCTGCTGTGCTTTATTCGGTTTCTGACTGTCAGTTTAATCTTGATGGCTTAATAATAGACCTGGTGACAGATGGCAGCACACGAGCACATCACTGAACCGCAACTCTGTGATGTGTTGCTGATGGTAGATGGTACTCTTCATCGCTTTTGTAGCTGGGATGTCCATTTCATCAAACACAAGGGGAAACAAAAAAAAATAATAATTTACTCGCAATTTAATATTTCTTTGTTTCTGTAGCATATTTTTTGATATTTTTATCCGAACGCATTCGGCTTCTGAAGTGGCTCAATTTAATAACGATTATAAAAATAGGGTGGCTTTTGGGCCTGGGACTATTCCATTAGTGGGGGAGTAAAATTTTGGAAACCGGAAATTAATTTATTTTGTGGGTGGAATGAATGTAGTAAGCTTTTGTGGAAAATTTCAAGAAAACAACAGGACTTCTACATTGTGTTAGATAATAAAATTTAACAAAAATAATAATGCCTACTGATTTTTATATATGTATATTAAGGGTACTTATTCATCCAAAGAGATAATTTTCCACTTTACAGAAAGATGTAATTTTCCACTGGACGTTTGCATGAGAACCACATAAAAATTCTTGCATGAAACTGCCATTGTACTAAAGTGAAGATTTTGACGTTTATGATTTGCTTATTTTGAATCATAAAAAGTTCTTATAGCGAAAATTTCGTAGCTGTCATTATTTTAAAGTGAGGGTGATGGGGTGCCGGTTCGGGTGGAAAAAATCAAATTCGAAAATGAAAAGAGTATAAGTGTTGGGTTGAGTACAGTCTTTATTTTAGGTCTTACCTTAAAGATGGGTTTTATAAAAGAGAACTCTTATATCTATGAGGTTAGTAAAAGGAAGTGGATTCAATGGGGGAAATTTTTGGGATATTTTATGGGAACTTTAACGAACGTCAAAAGGAGATTGATTGAGCGCCATCTATATCTCAGGTATATATTTCACCTGAACATTGCCGGCCGCCTTGCAGGATTCCTGCAAAACAGCTCGGTAAGTAAATAATATTATATCTAAATAGTAAATATAGTAAATTCCTAGGTAGGGTTGGAGAACCTTTTGTGTAGAGGGGTTCTACTCACTCCTTAGGAAGGAAAGGTTAGTGTGGAACAGGGAAATTATAATAATAATTATAAATGCTTGTAAAATTCAAATTCAAAGTTAAAAAATACGAGTATATAATAATAAAATTAAATTTGAGGATATTTGTTTCACAAATACATACATTTTTGAAGAGTTGTGCATTGTCAAATAAATTCATAAATTTATCAAAATATTTTAAAATCTAAATTATTATACGGATCAAAGTGTATCTTCCTTTTCGTCTTCTAGCAAAATACAAAGTTTAACTATTGGACGTTTAAAAATACCATTTTGCGTTTTAACATCTGCTACCCGAACCCTGCCATCAGAACCCGGGAACAGTTTCACGACACGACCTAAGAGCCATTGATTTGGAGATAAATTTTCTTCGCGGATAACGACGAGATCGTTAAGAGCTATATCGCGTTTTGAGTATTTCCATTTGTATCTTTTCTGGAGCTCTTTAAGATACTCTTCCTTCCATCGAAGGCAGAAGTTATGGTGAAGAATTTTAACTTTTTTCCATCTATCGCTTAAATTTAAAGAGCTAGAAGTCAGGTCCGGTTCCGGTGGAACTAAAAGAGGTGCTCCTCGGAGAAAATGGCCAGGGGTCAAAGGTAAAATATCGTTAGAGTTATCAGTTAAGGGTATGAGAGGTCGAGAGTTGAGACATGATTCAATTTTTGAGAGGAGTGTCGAAAATTCTTCGAAGGTGAACTTGTTGTCTCCGGCAACTTTGCGGAAGTGGGTTTTGAAGCTTTTGACACCGGCTTCCCACAAGCCGCCCATGTGAGGGGCACCAGGTGGTATAAACTTCCATGTAACACCTTGAAGTTGGTATCTATCAGATACATCTTTCGCAAACGAGGTTATAAAAAGTTTAAAATCAATCGCTAGGGCCTTGCTAGCACCGACAAAATTGGTTCCGTTATCGGAAAATATGGTGTTTGGGAGGCCACGACGAGCAACAAAACGGGCAAAGGCTGCGAGAAATGAGGGTGTAGAAAGATCACTTGTGGGTTCTAAATGAATTGCCTTAGTGGCGAAACAAACGAAAAGGCACACGTAACCCTTTGAGATGTGACAGTTACGTGCTGCGAAGCTTTTTATAGTAAACGGGCCAGCAAAATCGATGCCGGTATTTGTAAAGGGCAGTGAAAGTTGAGTTCTTTCTACGGGAAGAGCTGCCATTATTTGGTTAGCCATTTTAGCTTTATAAATTCGACATACTTTACATTTATTAATATAGTATTTAACTAAATTTTTGAGTTTTGGTATCCAAATCTCAGATCGAATCATTCGAACGACGAGTTGATTACCTCCGTGTAATGTGACGTCATGAACAAAGTTCACATAAAGCTTTGTATAAGTTCCATAATATGGCAATATTATAGGAAATTTTTCGTTGAATGAAAGAGTGGAGGACGCGAGTCTCCCATTTATTCGCATTACTTTTTCTGGGTCTAAATATGGGTTAAGAGTCAAAAGATTACTTTTCTTTGGAATCTTTTGGCTTTCAAATAGAGCTGAGTACTCGTTGGGAAAATAAAGTTTTTGAGTTAAACGAATTATTTGGGTTTTCGTATCTAAAATTTCTTCTCGGGATAAAGAAAAATCTGAATGATGAAAAAGATGTCGTAAACGGGATCTTGAACTTCGGATGAATCTAAAAACGTAACACATAACGCATATCATTCTTGTCCAAGAAGAAAATCTTCTTAGAATTCCTTCTATGTCTGGGATAAGCATAGTCGCATAAGATTGAACAGGGCGAGGTTCTAAATCATTTTCATCGAAGTTATTGGGAATGGAATTAGGCCATGAACTTTGTGATTGCGATAACCAAGTAGGACCATGCCACCAAAGTTGCTTATTGTGGAGTTCAAAGGGAGTCAAACCTCTTGTTGCAAGATCTGCTGGGTTATCTGCAGTCGGAACATGTTGCCAAATAGTTTTATCGACATTTTGGAATATTTGAGAAACTCTGTTTCCCACGAAAGTTTTCCAAGTATTAGGGGGTTTCTGTAACCATGCGAGGACGATGGAGCTATCTGTCCATAGAAATGTATTTTCTATGGGATATTTGAGTTGAGATACTATTTTCTTGATGAGTTTTGAAAGCAATACGGATGCACAAAGCTCTAACCTTGGCAGGGTTATTTGCTTAACAGGAGCGACCTTTGTTTTAGCACAAAGGAGATGAGAAGAAAAAGTGTTGTTTTCACGTTTTACGCGGATATATAATGCAGCACAGTAGGCGCGCTCGGAAGAATCACTGAATCCATGTAGCTGAATGGAAACGGAAAGATCATATCCAATCCATCGAGGAACTTGAATGTTCCGAATAGCGGGAAGGGTTTCTACAAAGTTCTTCCAATTCTGACACGTTAGAGGCTTTAGAGGGCAGTCCCAGGACGTGCCATCGTGCCAAATCTGCTGCATTATAATCTTGGCTGTGATGATAACTGGGGCGAGCCAACCAGCGGGATCAAAAAGTTTTGCAATTTTCGAAAGAGCTTTTCTTTTTGTGATTGGAGATGAGTCGTTTTCTAGAAAGTCGGGAATTAGTGAAAATTCAAAATTATCATTTGTGGCATTCCATTGGATGCCCAACATTTTAGCACAAGATTTTTCTTCGAGTTTTAAAAACTCTTGACTCAAAAGGTCAACAGAAGGGAATGAAATCAAAAGTTCATAACAGTTTGAAGTCCATTTTCGGAGACTAAAACCAGCTGAGTTTAAAGCAGTCACTAGCTCTTGCTGACAACGCTTTGCTGTTTCAATGTCATGAGAACCGGAAAGCACATCGTCAACGTAAAATTCATTTCGGATGATATCTGAGGCTAACGGGAACTGGGTTTTAACATCTTCAGCTAATTGCTTAAGAGTTCGTATCGCTAAATACGGTGCACAATTAACACCAAATGTAACGGTTTGGAGTTCATAATCGGCGATGGGTTCATTTATTGAATTTCGAAAGAGGATTCTTTGAAATGGGGTATGTTCTGAATGAACATAAATCTGGCGGTACATTTTCGTTATATCCGCATTGAATACAAATTTATAAAAACGCCAGTTGAGTATCAAAGAGATGAGATCTGATTGCAGGCTAGGGCCAGTGAAGAGTATGTCGTTTAAACTTTTACCATTTGAAGTTGGGCTGGATGCATTAAAAACAACGCGGGTTTTTGTTGTTGTGCTTTCAGGCTTTACTACAGCGTGATGTGGTAAATAATAAGAACGAATTTCATTATTTTGTTGAGTTTCGAACGGGTTAACTTTTTTCATATGGTTGAGGGTGAGATATTCTTCGAGTACGTTGTTATATTCAATATGAAATTCTGGATTTCTGGATAATGAATTTTCGGTACGAATGTATTGTTTTAATGTTTGTTCTCTAGATAAACCTAGAGTTGAAACTTCATCCCTGAAAGGGAGCTTACATATGTAGCGACCATCATCGTTACGGCTTATGGATTCTGAGAATAACTTTTCACATAGTTCATCTTCAGGAGAAGAATAAATCGGTTCTAAAATCTCTTCGATTTCCCAAAATTTTGAAATTTCTTGATCTAAAGAGATCTCACTAGCATAAGAGAGAAAAGTGGAGAAGCAGTTTACGGGTCGTTGAGAGAGAGGTCCTGATAGCACCCATCCGAAAATTGTATCTTGTGCTACCAAAGAACCAAGAATGTTTTGTTTTAAACCACTTCGAATAAGAGAAGGATAAATGTCCGCGCCAAGAACGAGATCCACTTTGGAGCTATAATGGAAGTTTGGATCTGCTAATGGAAAATCGATTTCTGAGATCTCAGATAGATTTATATAGCAAGATGGCAACTCTCCAGTAAGGGTTTTCAGAACTATAGCATTAACATTTAGAGTAAATTGTGGATTTTGGTTGGATTTGAGTTGAAGAGAACAAAGCTGCGAAGAATTAGCAGTTACAACATTATTTATCCCGGATATTTGAGCTTGAATTGATTTTATCGGAATTTGAAGTTTCTTTTGTGCTTCCTCGGATATAAATGTCACTTCGGACCCCGGGTCTAAAAGTGCACGAAGAGTGAACGTGATTCCATGATGTTCAATGTTAACTAACGCTGTAGCTAACAAAACTCGGTTTAAATTGCTACTATGATACGATTGTAAAAGCGAAGAGGCAGAAGCTTGCGTTTGAGTGGACTGTATATTTGAGATGGGGTGTTCAAGGGTTGTAATGGGTTCTGAGGTTTGATTAAAATTCGATGAGTGTGATTGAATTGTGGGTAAACGGTGAAGAAGTGAGTGATGTCGTCCTTTACATTGGATACATGTGTAGGAACTCTTACAATCTTTTTCGAGATGAGAAGTTGCAAGACAATTAGAACAATAATAATTGGATTTGACAGCTTTGATTCTGTCGTCAGTTGTCATCTGTAAAAACTTGTTACAAAAGCGTAAGGGATGATTTTGATTGCAAATTTTACAAGTGAAGTTGATTTGTTTGTTGTGATATGTTTGGTGAGATCTTTCACGAACTGTTTGAGATGTGTGTGCTTGTGAATGTGAATGAGGTTTATTGAAAATTGGCTTAGATTTAGGTTTGAGACGAATATCTGAAACGGTTTCTAAAACTTGATAGCGATTGGTTAAAAAGTTATCCATCTCGGACCAAGAAGGAATTTTCCTTGGGTTTTCAATTGATTGTTCCCACAACGAAAGAGTAATGTCAGGTAATCGACTCGAACATAGATAAACTAGAATCGAATCCCAATTTGAAGTATTTATGTTATGAGCCTTGAGTGCGGAAAGAGAATCATTAATTTCCCTTTGAATACTTTTAACACCTTCACTAGATTCTTGAGAAACGTGTGGTAAATTAAATAAATTTTTAAGCTGACTATTCACTAGAATGCGTGTATTTTCGTAACGATCCTTAAGGGCATCCCATGCGAGCTTAAAACTTTCATCCGTAAGAGGAAATTTGCAAACAATGTTGTTTGCTTCACCTCGAGTTTTTGATCGAAGGTGATATAACTTTTGCACTGCACAAAGTTTAGGATGATTCACGTATACTGCAGTAAACATGTCTCTGAAGGAGGGCCACGTTTGATAAGATCCATAAAAAACGTCAGTGTCACATGGAGGGACCTTTAGACAAAGCACTTCACTTTGCGATTTATTTATAACTTGAACTGAATTTGTATCTTTGAGATTATATGTAGTACCTTTCAAACTATCGTCTAAAATTGATGATAATTTTCTTTCGAGATCGATAATATCACTTAAACAATTCACGAAAGTATCTGAAGCTAGTTTATATTTTGATTTAACTGATTTTAATTTATCTGAGTCTTCTGTACATTCACTAGATCGAATACAAAATGCATAACTTTTCTTCACTTCAATCCAAAGATTGTTTAATTCAATTTTATTTGCTTCTAAAGAACTGATTGTAAAATCCGTATGAAGTTTGCTTTTAAAATCGGAATTGAATTCGACCAATTGGTCTGAAGCTAAAATAAAATCGTCGAGAGCAATCATTTTTTTTAAACAAAAGGTTTATAGATCACTGAATTTAAACAAAGTGATTTAAAAGAGCAATAATTTAAGGGATCGTTTAGGAAAAGAAGAGATTTTTATTTGTCACTATTTGAAATTTAAATGAATGTAAAGGTAAAGAATCTCAAAGGAACAGTATATGATACAATAGGACTCACCTGTAAATTAATTATATTCTTGAGAACGACGTAGTTTTAGTATAGGTTATCCAATTTATTTCACAATTTTGCTTAACGATCTTATCTCTTTTTATTTTGTGTGTGTGTGTTAGAATATATATATATATTTTTTTTAGTAATTAAGTAATTAATCACACATTTGAAATTAAATAAATGGTATATAAATATATGTACAATTTTGTACCTGACACAATTTTTTTTTAATTAGTGACCGAGAATGCGATTCTTTTTTTTTTTTTTTTTTTTTAATTAATAACTTGATTGTTAGGTGATTCACGAAATCTGCGGGAGAATTATATAGGTATTATATTATATATGAAATTTCGAACTTATACGAATTAATAACTTGATTAAAACTTAGATTGAACACGATTTAGGGTATTTTTAGTTTGTTTCACGAACCGTAAAACACGTGTTCTATAAGCAAGAAATTCGGGCAGAAAATAATAAAACGCATATTTTTTTTATATAATATAACGATTTTACGGACTTTATAGACTTTTGTTTTTGTCTTTAATTTGACAAATAACCATTAAAAAACGAATTTAAAGATACACCTTACACGAGATTTGTTCCTTTAACTTTTCAGGAAATGTATGACCGCACGCGAGAATAAAAGAATACTAATGAGATTTAGAAAGAAACTGTACCAAATTTATTTTTCAATGCACTCATCTACATAAAATGTACATACCTGATCTACGTAAGTGATCAATAAGAAGCTTGGAGGTTAAACTTTATGATGTATGGTGATTATGTTGACCGTTGGTCGATAAAAAATATGTATTTGGTAAGCTTCTCTTCGTTGGGTAGTTTTCCTTGGAGATGCGTAGCGGTGTTTTTTATGATTTGGGTCTTCTCTAGTGTGTTGACGGTTGGTAAAATGAGAATTTTGTTTTTTAACGATTCTTAGGGTTCCTTATGGTCGTATGAATGAGTTAAGTGTGTGTAGTGGGTCGATGTGGCGATTGTGATAATGATGAAGGGTTGATTGGGATGATGAGATGCGACGGGTTAGATAATGAGATTCGACGGGTTGATTGGATATAGAGATGCAATCCAATTTTATCTGAATAATCTTCGGCTTTTCGGCAATAATTTCGATAGTATGGGAAAAAATGATGATGGGTGAGTAGATTTCTTATTGATTTTTCCAATAAATTTCTGAGATCGAAACTTATCCGGCTCGAAGGACCAATGATGGGGTGCCGGTTCGGGTGGAAAAAATCAAATTCGAAAATGAAAAGAGTATAAGTGTTGGGTTGAGTACAGTCTTTATTTTAGGTCTTACCTTAAAGATGGGTTTTATAAAAGAGAACTCTTATATCTATGAGGTTAGTAAAAGGAAGTGGATTCAATGGGGGAAATTTTTGGGATATTTTATGGGAACTTTAACGAACGTCAAAAGGAGATTGATTGAGCGCCATCTATATCTCAGGTATATATTTCACCTGAACAGAGGGTCTTGACGTTTGTTTGTGCTTTTTCTGAATTTTTGTAACAACATGAAGACTTATCTTTTTTTGAAAGCCATATTGAAATATCGCTCATTTTCCTACCACGGCAGGTTTCAGTAAATCATGGCTCTTTCGTTATTTGGAGTAACTTTCAAATTTCCCTAATACCATAAAATTTCAAAATAGCTTAATGAATAATGGTACATAGATATTTTGAGCTTTCTTAAGGCTTCCGTAATAGAAAAATTAATCAAATGTCAAAATTAAAATGAAAAATTGACAGTTCCCCTAAGCGTCAGCGTCAAACAACACACAATACTCTCTTCTAAGAGACACAGTTCGTTCCTGCAAAGAAGAATTGCTATCCCCACGAACTCTTAAGATTAAAAATATCAGCAAGAAATTATGCATTTATTTAGTGACCACTCTGAACTCCGCCTATTACATTTTTTGAATAATCCAATAATAATTCCTTTAACGACAAAACAATAGAACTTAGCCATCGAAGTACTAAAAATCTCCCTAAACGCATAATAAAAATGTTCAATATTAATTCATCTATAAAAAGATTAGAACTTCCATTACGATCATCATCATCATGGAAATCAAAATACACTCTTTCGCTAATTAACGACCCCATTGCAGGCGCTTTGAAAACATACAAAACGTCCGCAAATATGTACGCCAATTTGCTTATCGCACTCTCTGTGCTGTGCACTTTGCGCCGGCCACCATCATCAGCATGCAACTAAAGAGCCACTCGAGAGTACTTCTTATTCCATAGGGGAATTATATTAAAATATTGCTGGCGCTGGCTGGCTGCATGGTTTTTGTTGATATAGAGGCAAAGTATTGGCTGGCACACTGACTGGCAGCAGCAGCAGCAGCCTGCCTACCCAGCCGTACATATTGGCGACCCATTCCCAAAAGGTCCGTCCGTTTATGCAGAAACAGAGAACAGAATCCGAATTATTTTAATTAATGCCAAAATATTCTTTTATCGACGCGACGCATCAAGTATAAAGTAACGGTGCTGATGGTGGCCAAAGAGGATTATGCTGGCATAAAAATACAGCGTCGCCGCTACACGAACTCGGACTGCTACTGTCGTTTGCGTCCGTTCGTCTTTCGTCATTTCTGTGGAAAATTATATTTTGCTTCTTTCTTTGATTTTTTGATTAATTGCATGCTTCCGCGATAATTGCTTTAAAAGAAATCCATTAAAGTGATTCCCACTTGCACATTTCACATCGCTCATTGGCTCGCTCAAGGCGTCGTTCTTTAATCGTGTCGGTCGACCGTTGTCGTTGTCGTCGTAGTCGCAGTCGGTTTGCAGTTGCAGTTGCACTACGGACGCGTCAGTAGACATAGCAAAAGAACGAGCATAGCCATGAGGCACATGAATCAAATGATTCCCACAGAAAGTGACTGGTTATATTATTTATTTGAGCTGTTTGGGGGCATTTTTGTTTTTCTGGCCTCTGCCGACTTCTGATCTGACACTGGCCAACACAAAGTAACAAAGACACTTTGTGATAATAAATTTTCACTCGCAACAAGCCCCGAGAATCACCCGAAATGATGACTTGGTTGAGTTTTTATGGTCTGAGCCTCTGAGGGTGTGTCTGCACTTGTTTTTGTTGAATATTGCTCTGAGGTCTGAACTGATGTTCTACTTTACCTTCTTTTTTTTTCTTGTGTGTGTGGTATGGTAGTGCTTCGTTCATATATTTTATTTGACTTTGAAGTTCGTGCAATTTGATTGTAAAGTGGACCAAAAGCGACACACAACACTCAAAGTGGAAATTTATTTTATGCTCCTCGAGTTGAAGTGCTTAAGGAACAATCTCAAAAGAGAAGGAGAATATTATTCGCAATAAAGTGGCTATGAGCATCTCCTGCATTCAAAAGTGGATTCTTGAAGACTTCAAGAGTTTGATAGCATTTTATCGACTTTTGAGGATTTGTGTTGGTTTTGTTGTACATCTTTTTTTTATGTGGTGTTGTTTAATTTTATTTATGATTGAAAAACGACGACAGATGTTTTGTATAAAGTAATTTGTTATTTGAGAAACATTTGAGGGAGTATAGAAAGGGGACTGTCCTTAACCATATACTGTTCAGTTTAACATAGAAAAAATCTGTGCAACCATTACATGTTGAAATACGGATTATAAATATTAGTTAGGAAAAAGTCAATAAATGACTATGAAAACCACTTTCAAAATATGATTCAGATATTTTATAATATTTTAGGATGACATTTGGAGTAAAAATCGTCTGTATTCAGTACATATCAATATAGATCCAGTGCATATTTTTTGTACTTAGCGCATAAGTTACTTTGACGATTCATTTTCATTCTTTGGAATTTTGTTACTTTTAATTGAGTATGTATCTAGTAGTAGTACTTCACTTTATGGTTATGTATTGAGTGCATATCATTTACAACAAATTATTCGATTTTAGTCAATTACTTAGTGGCATTTGAAGTGTTTTGTTTTGGTACATATATTTAAATATTACAAGTACGTGTTAATTACATTCATTAAATAATACATTAATGTTTTTGTACTGAGTACATACATTTTTCCCCCAGTTTTTCGAATTTATTATTAATTTTCTTACTATGTATTGGCGAATGTTTCCCGTAAACTTGGAAAATAGTAGTTGATTAAATTTTTCTAATTGCTATGCCAATCAAAAATTTTTCCATGAAGACCAAAACATTTGAAACTTAAATGACACATTCAACAGAAGAACTGTTCAAATTATTAAATGTGATTCGAGAAAAAACTCACCTGAAAAATGACACCATCTTCTCAAACCCAATATGCGACATGCTGCTACCACTGCAGCCATCATCGACGCCGTTGGCTGGTGACGGCAGTCGGTCGTCGTAAAGCCAAATCTCCAAGCACACATCTTCCAAGAAATCAATACCTAAATTTGCGCGAATGCATGCGCATAAATTCAGTTAAAGGTGTGAAGTTTCCTACGTGACCGACCGCCTTGATATTAAAAAGCCCCCCGTAATGCTATTGAGTACCTACATCCAAAATGATCTTGATAAGAACACCTATAATAATACTGGTTGAAAGAAACAACAACAACAAAAGTTTATATATTCAAAATGAACACTAAAGGCTCTGTTCTTGTCTCTAAAATACATATACCGTCCCAGTGCCTTTTTTTTGATCCATAAGATGCGAAGCACGAATGCCAAATTCACCATCTCTTCCAGAGTGCTTATCAGATTCAAAGCCCAAACATAGTATTATAGATTCTTAAGACTTGCAACCGCAGCAGCGTCGCAACAGGACGCAGGATGCAAGAGGGAAGTAAAACAAATTTGAAGGCCAACCTATAAAAATTTATTTATTTATTTTTGTAGGTGAATTTCACCGCAAAACGTGTTTTTTTAATAAATTAAATAAACGTGCTTCTGGTCACTCATATTAATCATTAATCAGAAAACATTTAGATGTACGAGTATATATAGTATATATGTAGTATGTTTTTTTTCCATGAGATGTATCTAATGAAAAAATATAAATCATTATAATGAGTGGTAATTTTTTTTAACGAAAATGTTTAAGGCACCACAACTCTTCTGATTCACCCTAAGAAAATCATAATTCTTCGTTAAGTCTCTTTTTGTATGTAGATAGCTTTCCAGATTCAGACTTTACTTATATTAAAGCTGGTATATATCTAGACGCATAAAAATAGAAGAATAATATTAAGATGGGTCCCTAATTATTTCGAACTCTTAAGGTAGAACTATAATCATCGAACGTGGTAGGAAGCTAATGTCAAAACCGGACGAAAATTAGCTTTCCGAACACTCAAATGAAGAAGTCAGCCATATTATATGCTTCCACCATTTTGATTTTTGTATCTATCTCTCAATTCACTTTCGCAGGAGCGGTTGATGAGCGCTCTTGCTATCGATAGCGAAAGTTAACGAAGCCTAACGAAAGCCACCCAATCGCAATAATGGGCACGTTATATAAATTCCTCGTATTCGCTTCGTTTCTTACGACCACTTCAGCTGACGTTCGACGATTATAGTTCTACCTTTACTTTTTGTAAAGTTTCGTTCACTTTGGCTTCTTTATGTAACGAAAGCGCTCGATCTTCTTTTTGTTGTTTATTTCTGTAAGCTTTGATGTTTAACAGAACATAAACAATTTTCGTTAGGTTTCAATTTTATTGTGAGTGAAAAATAGTTATGATAGATGTCAATTAGCAGTAACTTATTTCTTACTCAAGTTTTTTAATAATAAGGTTCGACTTATATTCTCCCCCAAGAAAAACATTCTCTCTGGTGAAATTGCAAGCACAGTGTGCCGCTTGTCTGTCCAACAAATTGAGTGAAACTTGAGTTCATTTTGTTGCGCTTTTCATGGGTTATTTTTGTGTTGTTGTACGTACGTATATTTTTCATCTCTGCTACTTTATTAAAAGGCAGCCGCGTATAATCGTTTGATAAATAACAAAAAAAAAAATACTCATCGGATCAGATCAAGGAGGATGAGGATGAGGAATGGAAATGAAATGCTGCAAAAGCAAGGCGCGCCGCCTTTGATGTGATACGGGAACATACGGGTGGCAGAATTAATACTTCTTGTAGCACGAAGGTCAATGGTCATTGTCGACGTCGCCGTCGTGTCCTCGTCATGGCCCTTCCTGCCATATATGACTGACTGTATATTATGATGAACTGAATTTTGCTCGGAGTTAAACGCTTCAGGATCAAAATGAAAAAAAAAAAATTAAAATCTAGGATTGCACGCTTGGTGTGGCCACCCTCATGCAATTTGTTTCACATGTCATGGAAGGCAGTTAAAAAGAATGCACAATCGGAGCCTTTAGGCTGATGATGGGAGCTTGGACTCGGACATACGAGATTTCATTAAATGCTCCAGAAAATGGACCGCGGCCGAGGCTGACTGAATACCTACTCTCTGTTACACATTACACTAACAAAGGTGACTGATTGCATACGAACGATGGAAATTAATTACGCAGGTACAAGTGGCCAACATGCAGTTCGTTGGCGAGGGGTAGATAGGCGGCACTCTAGCTGGACAAAGCAGAGCCGCGAAGAGTAGTTCATATACATATCCATATACTATACATATGAACTGGGAAATTAATTTTGATTATAGCAAATTGTTGCGACGAGTTGTTGAGTCTGTTGAGATTGAACGGTACATTAAGTTGCATGGTAATGTATACAATTCCGATTCATTGCACAGCAGGTGCAATTTTATCATTTTTTTTATTTATACATATATCCGCAGGCTCATAAAAACTGCAGCTGAAAACTACGTAGAATTATACAAAGTTAATGAATGGTTTGAACAAATTAAATGCATATTGATCTTCTACCACAAAATGAAAGGAAATAAACAAATTCAGAAAATATCAAAAATATTTTAGTTTTCAATAGAAAAATGACCTCAATCAATTTTATAACAAACGTGTTTTAATTGAGTTTATTGGACACCCTGTTTACAATGCAATTTTAGCCACCTTTCTTTTTTAACCCCCAAAATATAGGTCTCAATATAACTTCGGAGACGAGCATGCCTTGCCGTTCGAAACTATAAAGCCAATACAAGGAATTTATATGACACACCTATAATGGTGACTTGGTGGCTTTAGTTTAGTCTAAAGACTATCCGACCTCTTAGCCGCGTTCGAGAGAAAAGTATTAAGGAGAGTTGTTGGCCCCATATGTGAGGAAGGACGATTCCGAAGACGGTACAATCATGAATTGTACGCAATCTACCTTGAAACAGAAGTAGTGACAAAAATTAAGCTCGGTAGACTCCGATGGGCAGGGCACCTAGCTCGCATGACCGAAGAGGAACCGGGCCGGAAAGTCCTTTGTGGTACATTCAATGGTAGACGGCGGCGTTGTAGACCATGCTTGCGCTGGAGAGATGGCGTAGACCAGGACGCCCGAAGCCTTGGGGTGCGCAACTGGATGGCGTCGGCTCAAGACCGGGATAGGTGGAGAGACTTGTTGAAAGAGGTCAGGACCGGACCCCGTTTGTCGAGCCGATGATGATGATGCTGCTAGTTTTAAAGAAAATGTACCATCAAACTTAATGTAAACTTTTTTGACATTGTGTCAATATTTACTCCGTCAGATAGTTCACAAAAGTTCGATTCGAATAAATGCCGGGTAGGAATCTAAAATCGAAAACTTTGTCGAATTCCTTTGAAATGTTGTTGCATCAGCCGATTCAGCTGCTGACCACAAAGTTGCATGCAAAAGTATCTGAGAACAATAGAACAAACCTTTTATTTATTTTTTTACCAAAGGGTATGTTCTGTTTTGTTAATGGATCGTTTTTATAGATTATGTTGTTTATGAATTCCATGTGATAGAGAGCTTAAGAAATTTGAAGATTAAACATTTATTTATGACAACAAGACAGTAATCGTTTGACATTTTTTCGAGCGCATCGGAAATACAATTTATAACAATTCCTAACAGATGACATCTTATAATAAAAAAATAAAAAAAACACTACCATCATCTAATTCACCCACATATTCCCAAAAGACTTAAAAAAAAAACTAAACAAGATGATAAACGGCCAAAACAATCTAGCCTATGCCAAACATCTAACCTCTTTCACCCCAAACACTATTTATTATTACAAAATGTCATAATAAAAACCGCCTATTAACTTGAAAAAATATACACCGCAAGTGTGAAGATAAAAAAAAATAATAGAAACAAAACCATCCCAAACCTATTTCTCTTGTCCCAATCCAATCTTTCAAATGTCATTCTTCATTCAAAAAAAAAAATTACTTAATTGAGTACATCTCACCCACACTTCTTGCGTAAAATAAAATGAAGAAACAAAAAAAAAAAAAAACCCATCCCATAACATGTTCACAACATAAATTTAATTTTCAGATACATTACAACACTCGTGATGTGTGTGATAACCCCGTCCGCTCACTCACCGCCATTAGTCGCATTCAAATCTTCAAAAAAAAAAAAGGAAACAAAAATGAATAAACCGAAACATGCTCCCACATCATTTAATCACAACGCAGCAACAAATTTTTCATCTAATCATAATTAATCAACTGATCAAAGCGAAAAATGCTAAGACACAAAATACAAATGAAACTAAATCGAAGAAACACCAAAGAATTCAACAAAATTTCATTACAAAAATGGAGCCTCTTCGCCGATGATGAGGCCCACTCTTTTATATCTTTTCCTTATACTCGGTAGTCCTAACTCCTAACACAGAAACTTCCGCCAGTTGGCATCATTTCCTTTGCCAACATGGAACGCATTTTGATTAAATTCCCAAAATCACTCATCTACCACAGCTAGCAGAAGTTCGACTTCTGCAAGTGTGGCACTAGAATTTTTCCTATGTTCCCTTTCCTCCACTTTCATGTGTAGATGCGTATCTATAGGGGGAGCGACTTGGTCCTCTTGGAATATAAATCATTTGAAAGATGAATACGATGACGTTTACAACGACGAATTTAGCTATACATAATCCCGTTTGAGGGGTTCCGAAATAGTGAAATGGGGTCAGATGGGTTCGCGTTGGGCGCCATCTTCCCCGACCCCCGATGACAGCTGCTGAACGAAGAACTATAGCGTATTCGTATGGTAGGCGCGCTACATCGCATTAATTGATCGCACACACACCGAGTTGTCAAAGCGAGTGTAATTCAATTAATCCCCTACTGACGCCTGCTTTGCTTGCACCAAGCTGTTGCCGATTCGTATACATTCTGAGGCATAATTAGAGCATGACATCTCTAGGGAAATATAGAATATACGTATTGTATATTTTGGGCTTTCAAACCCGAATCTCCATTGATCCAGGGTATCATTGACGCGATGTCGTCGTTGCCGTTGTAGTCGTCATATCGTAAACAAAAGAGAAATTGGGAGATGGGCTATGGGCTATGAGCCATGGGATTCCTGAGGGATGCGACACTCTGTTGAAATACACTTCAATCATCTGTCAGATAGTTTTGTTACTGTGAGTGAGCTTGTACGTTGTCATTCGAATAATTTCCATTTCAAGATGTCATCTGCTGTTCTAAGAGGTAGAGAGCAAGGACCAAGGAGGGACTGAAGAGTTTTTGTTGGAAAATAAAATGAATTTCCGAGTGTGTTGTGTATATTGAATAGATATTGAAAAACTTACTGCCATGTCATCCATGCTGGGATTGGTGTTATGATGAATGGTCCCTACCGTCATTCAGCCCTGACTTGAATGAATGGACCCAAAGGCTATTTCATGGGCATTATTTTCCATCAAAATGATTGATTTGATTTTTCGAACTCCATTTCATTCCACTCCACTCCGACTCCGATCCAATCCGGCTTCAGTATGGTCGGTCGGTTGGGCAGTGTGTGTGGCATGAAGCCAAAAGAGAGATAGTGTTGTTGATTATTATTGCTGATATTATAGAAATGCAATTATGTATATTCCAATATGCCATCAGCCAGAATGGGACAGGAACAAACTTCAATCAAATTGACTGATGTGAAGCGTGCAAGAGGTGGCAGTGTAGCATTCAATCTGACAAAAAAGTGAAAAGGGGTATTTATGTATTATAGTAAAAAAAAAACATAAAATATGATTTTTTTTATTTTCTTGTTTTCTGTTTGATATACGTATTTTTGTTTTATACTTCCGAATAATGGAATTTTTATGTTTCTCTGATGACGATGATGATGGCAATATATTTGTGTTGTAGAGGGGGGGAGGTGCTTAATCAATACAATGCACACAATAACAAATGTCGAGCATTAAACCATTGATATATGCATATATGTACATAAGTGTAAGCATCTTTTGAATGATGAATATTTAACCCTTTTCTGTTGTTGTTGTTGTTGTTGTTGCATTATTTTGGGAAAATTTATTGCAATATGTGTTTTGTATATGCATTTTATTCATCAAACAACAAATGTCTGTGACAGATTCAAAAAGAATGTGATAAATGAAAATACTTTTTAATTCATATTTTGTTTCATAAAAACTATTTATATTCAAAATTTATTAAAGGCAAATGAATACCTGAGGGTATTGTGTTAAATATTCACTTTTATGGAGTTTCAGCTTTTTATGTTGAGGTTATATAGCAAAATATCAATAAAGAGTAAATATTTTGAATAGTTATACATTAGTTGTTTTAAAGGCCTTTAAACTTTTTTCAAGGTTTTGACAACGAAATGAAAAAAGAACTGTGCAGGAAGTCATGAATGATAGAATAATTATTTCCCTAACACACTACCAGCTTTTTTTGTTGGAATGCAACAAAAAAAAATTATTTTTCACTCCTAATAATAAACTCAAAACAAACATGAATTATTTTTAATCGTTCGACTGTTTCGAACGTCATTTCACTTGATTATCCACCTGTTTCGGTGAATTAGTTAACTGGCAAGTTAAGGAACGTCAAATAAATTAATTTTAGTTTTATTAGTAAGATTATGGATTTAATCCACTCATTACTTAATAATTCAAGATTGATATGCGTTTTATATTTTTTCATTATAAAATTAGGGTACAATGAAATAAGGCCCACCGAAATGAAAAATGCCCTAAAAACAAATGAAATAAGGCCCCATCTTGTTTTGACTTTTTTTTATTTAAATTAAATATAGCCCCAATTTTTTTTAAATGGAATAAAACCTCAAACTGTAACACTAAAATTTTAAATGTTTCCTGTATAATTTCTCTGCCCAGCAGGAATCACTGAAGAATTCCCAATTAGAGTAAATGTGCATCAAGCTATATCAGGAGCAATCATAAGTGAAGATCATAGATCATAGGATCATAGATCTGGAGGGAAACAGGTTCACATGAGCACTAGGACCGAAATATCTATTTGGTCCATTTTGTGATCCACACAGGACTTTTCCGGGCACGGGACAATGTTTTAAAAGTGCGGAAAGTATAAATATCTTGTATCTGAGATCGAAAAGGAAGAATCTTGTGACGAAGAGGTCCAAGTGGAGCCTTAGCGTATAAGTGTATAGTGAATAAGAGAGTTGTAAGTCACCCAGACATGAACCTCTGGACCATGACCACCGTCTGCGTTGGTTAAAGCAAAAGAAGAATGATACATTATATGTTCCAAGATCTACAGTACCTTCAAATAATAAACAGTTACTAGCTCACAGAATAATATATTCTCTACATCACTACTGATAAGTTTATGCATGTTATCGAAACCGATTTAAGAGTGTTCGAATCTATGCATTTATGTGCTAAGTACAAGCATTTTTCCGGTTGCGTAAAAATATTCTTGATCTAAAAATTAATCTTGCTTTAAGGGACTTTGTTTGATATTTTATAATTTTTGGGCTAATTTCTAAGAGCTACTACTACTTGGCATAAATTATCATCCTAAATTATATAAACCCTTGTCCTCATTATCTAAAAACGTTTTTAGCACTTCAATTCAACATAAAAAGAGAAAACAAAAAAAAAAAAAAAACAATTAAAAGGAACCAAAAGCTTGACCTTATTAATTTTTTCTTTGAAAGAGAAGAGCAAACAAGGATTTCAAAAAATTTGCAAATGAACCACGTGAAAAGCACGTTTTACTCCTTTGCATAACATAACGAAGCTTTTATCCACTTACCACCAACCAACTAGTGGAAGGGCTACACACTTACTTCGGAAACATAACCTAGCCCAGCCAGTTACCTTTGTTGTCAAAGAGTTGCTCATAATAGTATAGGACTATAGGTATAGGGAGGGAGCAAAATCTAAGAGGATCAAGACCATGCTTCGGGGGTGTTTTTAGACCCCCTCCTTGTTTTTTTGATGAGGATGATGATGATGATGAGTTTGACAGTAAAGGCAATGCTTGCTCACACATGAAAGAATCTAACAAAAAATAGAACTAAATTGACTCCTCATCTTTCCTTCATCGTTATTCTCTGTTCGCAATCGCAATATACCTCTCTCTTTGTATTATGTGTTCATGTTCATGTGCAAGCAGAGAAGATCCTTGTTCTATGATATCCTCTGAAATTAGCTTTCAACTGAAACACTCATATGAAAACAAGTAAAGAATACCTACACGTATACGTAACCTTTTGATTAGCCCCAAGAGATAGTTCCCGTTCCATATTAAGAACCAGAGAGATAGTTGTTTTGTAGACCTCTTCTTGATGCTCTCGCTTATAAATACACAAACGAGTATAAAATATCGTCCTCCCAAGCGACCTCATGTAGAGTTTTAGATAATTTTGCGTTTTACTCACAAGAGAGATCAAAAGGAAACCCTGACAACTTTATAACAATAATTAATCAGTATCATCATCATCATCATCATCATCTATCTAGAACGTCATTATCATCATCGTTGTCATGGTGAAGTGTAAAAGGTACCCCGAGGAGGCATCATCAAAGCGCACAGAATGCGAAGCGAACCCCTAAACGATGCATAACGGTTGCTATTGCTATATTGCTGGTTAGGTTATGTGATTTTTTTTGTTGTTGTTGTTTTTTTTTCCATAGAAGTAGGGTTTTGTGTGGCTTTGTGAGCAGCCATCGCATATGATGATTCGGAAATCTTGTGATGTTCTCACGTTCATTTTGCTTTATAAGGCTCTTTAGGGGGTGAAGGAGCTTACATTCTTCTTCTTCTATTTTTTTTTTGTTTGCGTTGTATTCATATAAATGGGAGCTAAAGTGAGTTAAGTACTGCATATAGAAGAAATTACCACGGCAGAAAGTGGAGCTAATTGCATATCAAGGACCCGTGTGAGTTGATCAAGTGGAAGACTTTTTATTTTTTCAAAGACAAAGAGTAAATACTGAGGTTTTATTTTTCTTTTTAAAGCTGAATTTAAGCTTTGAGCGATTAAAGTTGAAGCGATTGCAAATAAACCAAAGCACGAATCTTCAAATTTAATATTCGAAACAAATAAATAAATTGACATTTCTTCATGGATCATTTTTTTTTTCAATTTCATTGTTGTTATCTCTTTCTGTCTCATCGAGACATTTCAAATACTTGAGGCTGGTTCACTACCACTATCCAAAATTTATTTTCTTTATGGCAAAATGCCCAATTTTGGGGCCACTTCTCATTGAGGCCATGTTTGCTTATATCTTTAAAAGTGTACGTCCAAGGCTCACTATAATTTCAGTACTTTACTCCTAATGGAAAAGGGCATTGAATAAAACAACATTTGCACTTAATAATGTAAAATTTTGAGAAAATCAGTTTGAACAAGAAGATTTGTTTTCAAATTTCTTCCGGTTGTTTTCGAATCTTTTCCTCTATATTTTTTTTAATTATTTCATCGCCTAAACGGGGGAGGAGAGCCCGTGTTTCGGTTTGAATCAAATCAAATGTAAATCTCCCTGAATAAGTTCTGTCCTATCAGTTTTTTGGCGGTTGAAGTAAAATATTTCAATTTTCTCTCCAGGGAACCATCTAAAACTCATTCAATGATCAAGGTTCTTGTTAAGTAAGGTTTTTACAAAACTTGTTCTTCCGAAGATTTTCAGTGTTCTGATTTCAAATCTGATCCGGAATCTTTCCACCACTTCAGGTTAAAAAAAAAATTAAAAAACAGTTTGGTTATACATAGTTGACAACCTAGACCTAAAGGCTCAGGGCTATAAAATTTGAAAAATCAATAAAATAAAAATATTGCGTATACGCCTGAGTGTATTATCCATCACCATTTTACTTTTATAGTAGTAGTAGTAACTTATTTAAAAAATTTAAAATAGAAACGGTGCAAAGTCTGCAATTAGGTTAGTAAAATTATATTAATTATATTTTAGTGAGTTACTTATGAAATCCAATTTGCGAAAATGATGCTCAACATAAATGGTCTGGAATCCTGACGAATAGAATTCAAATTCCTTATGACGTCCCAGAAGAATCAACAGAGTATCTTTGCTGTCTTAGTGTCATAGTTCGTGCTCTGCCTCTGCATCAGTTTCTTGCGTCATTAAAACCAAAAATTTGGTAATCCGTCGCGCATTCAAGACCTACCAATTCCCACCTGATTTCTACGAATTCATTTTAATTCAAATTTTCACTTCTGACTCTCCCAACATCATTTTATTTTGTTCCTTTTTCTAGAACTTGTTCAAAGGCACTCCCGAAAACCATCAACATATTTTCAGAGAAGAAGAACTTCTACAATATGAAACCTGGTGAGCTGCATTAACATAAAGTCCTTCTTTCCCTAGTCTCCTTATCCCTTGATATCGTTGCGTCAATACGATTGTTATGCACAAAAAATTCCCAAGCAGAATGCCACCCAACCCAAAAGCAATCCATCCTTCATCATATACTCAGGACATTAATAGGTCCAACTCGTCTTTTCTACAAATCTGTATGCTCCCCAAACAAGACAACTAATTACAGTTATAGCAGCGCACTCGTCGTTGTTGTCGTGCGTTGTTGTCAGTCGGTTGGAGCCAAAGGTGAAACCTTGGAAGCTTGCACTCGTTGCCAATTCCATCACTCACAACTCATGAGTCTATTCATTCGGTATTTCTAACCAAGAAGCCGTTGTCATCGTCGTGTGAGTTTTTTTTTTTTTTTTAACTTTTTGTGCTTCCTCCTCGTTGTGCCGTAATTAACTCCTGGCAACAGGTCGGGAAGCTAAGCAAACATCATCCGATAGAACCGTGTCGTCCTTTTAAGTCCTGTTGCTATAATAGTCGTTGCTCAGCGTGGGTTGGCTTCACGAAGGCGGCAAAAGATGCTGGTGTCATGGTGGTAGCTGAAGATGGGAGCTCGATGGCTTCATGGATCCTTTTGTTGTTCCGTTGATGAGAAAACGTTGGTGGTCTTTTTACGTATGTACGTCAATGATTTTCTTTGCGATATGCAAATGATTGAGTGAAGAAGAAGAGTGCTTGGCTAAAAATGAGACGTAAATGTACAAAAGGAAGCCGAAGGATGCTTCAACTAAAAAAATGGGGACATTCCATATTTTGTGAGAACAAAAGCATAACAATAATGAGAAGAAGCGTGGTGTGTGCGGTATGAGCAAGTACACACTCACTTTGGTAAATTATACTCCCTCGAGGTTACCCGCTGCTTCTGATAGAAAAGCAGCTGGAATGGAAGAAAGGTAAAGCGGGAATGCTGATCTGGCGCATGTGGCAGCTGGTATACATGTAGATATATAAATTCATGTCCCCTCTTATGCTGAAATCTTACCACGAGGATTCCATTACACAAAAGGAATGCCGCTGCTCTGTTTGATTAGCGAACAGCAAAGTAGATTGAAGGAGGGCAAAAAACAAACGTTAGGTTAGAGTAGAGCGGAACAGAGCAAAGCTGGCTCAGTACACATATCGTATCAAATGAGTGCCGCTGGAATGTGAAAAATGTGCCCACGGAAACCTCAAACATGTCACTTGTATCTCTCTAGCAAAGCAGTTTAGATGCTTCGCATCAAGAGAGCCATGCGGGAATTAAGTAAAATACAAAAAAAAAAAAAAACAAACAGAAATTTCAAAAATTGTCAATTGCGGTTTGGAACAACCAGGACGTCGACAACGCTGCTGGCGGCGGCATATACATACAGCGATGACAGCGGCGACACAACGACGTCACATCTTACCGCGCGACACAAATTCATCATCATGGACGCACATAGAGTAGATTTAATGGAAAATATTTGCAACATATACTCTTTAGTTCTTGCGGTAGATTGATGGCACTACTGACACGCAAAGGTTATTCGAGAAGATCGATTTTTTTTTTTTGTATTTATTTATAGTTTAATTTTCAAGGGATTTGACGTTGATGACATTGTGGCAAGGAGATGATTTGCAATTTCTCCGAAGGAAATTTTTGAAAAGGATGAAACCAGATACCAAAATTTGTGGTTATTACCTAGAGACATGAACATTTTATGATCAAGACGCTAATTGAATATTTACAAAAAAAAAAAACTTTATCAAAGAATTTTTATAGGTAGAGGTACATTGTCTATAGTGTCTTATTACGTTCATAATTGCTTTGGCAAATCCGCTACGAAGGGTTAAGTTTTCAAGTTTAAAATCTGTCCTGCTGAAGTAAATTGACTTGTTCAACCTGGTTTTCAAAGTTTCATTGCTTTCTTGTTATTACTTTGTCTTTTTCCAAAAAATCACAACTTGAAATTGAAGGGAACTTAAACAAAATCTCGAATAACAACTTAGCAAATTAGAGGGAAATCAGAGTGTATTAAAAAAAACTGAAATTTAAAACATTATTTTCAGGTTAACATGTCCACGGTTTACCTTCCCTTGCGTTGAGTCCACAAAAATGTTTAATCCATGGATGATGTAACCTGAAAATAATATTGGAAATCTAAGTTTATTGTGACGATGGCGATTACGATTCCAAAAAAAAGCCTCCTTGTTAAAAAAAACGTTACCTGGGCCAAACAACTCTTATTGGATACATCAACAAGTTAGCTCATCGAAGCATCGCTTAAACCAGCGACATAGATGGGTCACAAGCGATATTCTCATACTTGTTATCGATAGTTTGAATGATGTGAATTCTATTTTTTTCAAAGATGGCGTCGTTCCGCCCAGACTTAGATTTTTATTAACAAGCCATATCATTAACTTACTTAGGTCACGTTTCCTGCAAATGTATTTCAGCGTTCTCCTTCTCTTCCCTAGTCGTGTTGATTTCTCTTCAACCGGTCTACGCCAAGCTTAGCTCGAATCCAATTCAGAAATAGTGCAAAATATTTTTGTTTTATTTACAATTGAGTATGATCTCAAAAACTATTTCAATTTTTCTACGCAATAGATATTAAGAAAAAAAAGTTATTGAATCTAATCCTAATCGAAATTCTCTCTAAATGAAGATTTAGGAGTAAATAAATCAATTGCCTTATGTAAGATTTGGTCTGGACACGAGTATGAGACCAGTCTCGGTCTCATCTCCAGAAACGCAACACCATCAACATATTTGGTGTTGCGTTAACCCAGGATTAACTTCGAAATTTTATTTTTTCTAATGGTTTTTTAAGGCTCTTATGGATTCACAGACCACTTAATAATAGCTTTTTTTTAATTTGCAGAATTAACTAACTCTGTTTTAACTTAGAACTGAAAAAATGGGCCTTAAGCTAAAATTGAATAATCCAAATATAATTGTTATAACCTTTAATCAGGGTTTTGAAAAGAATTATAAAATCAAAATTTAAAAACGCTTCTATTTGATAGTTCATTACGATTGCAAAAAGTAAAGCGCATGCTGTGTTGAACGTATTTTGTCATCCTTCTTTGGGAGTAACTGCTCCTAACGATGAGATTAATCATGAGTTATGGTAGGTGTAATAAATAAGTTATCAAAAGAGAGATCATACATACATGAGGGATTTTGCTAAAATCTCGAATAAGAATTTTGAGCCAAGTCAAAATATACCCTTTTGTACTTACCTCCACAAATATATGTACCTGCAAGCATTTCAAGTTAATATATAAAGCTTGAGATTTTTATTCAAAAAGTTAATTTAGCTTGCAAGGATTTAATTGCAAAACATGTCCTTGTTGTGTTTCGCTCACACACTATATAAGATGCAACATCCAATTCGTCAAAGCTTCACATATTATTTAATTGTCATTACTGTGCGTTTTGTGCTGCATAATAAACATAATTTTGTACATAAATTCCCTTCTCTGTTACTGATTCTTCATCCCGCTATGCATAATTTATTAAATGCACCACCATGATGTTTCCAAGACTCCATCACTATGTATGCATGCATATGAAACCCCGTGATTCTATTTTTTGTTTCGCTTTTGTTTTCGCTCGACCTTAGTATTTACATTATGCTCATCCGTATCCTGTATGCAAAGTATGCATGCATCCATGGATACGCGAATATCAAAGGAGAATACCAAAGTATAGCCTCCTTCTCTTCCCTCACAAGAAGAACACCAGAGCAGGTGAGAGAAGGGATGTTCGCTCGCTGTTTCCGCTTAAAATAGGGTCGAAATGCATCCGAGCTGGAGCCATACATAGATCAGAGTTTTCCCTAGGTAAATGGTAATTACATGCTGCATGCTACACCTCACACCCATCACCTCCGCCATCACCATATGTCAATATTATGCGCTAGCAAAGCTTAATTACTGTCAGTTCAGTAGAATATGATTTAATCAGTTATTCGCTTATTATTATTCACAGTTAGAAAGGGTTAAGGAGGCAGAAGTTTGCGGTCCTTTGTGTGTTACCCAACAACTACACAATGGGATAGTAATGTAAAATTTTGAATTGAGCTTGGTGGCATTGCACTGGGTGGGACCAGAGGAGAAACTTTTGAAATTGTAACCATATGCATCCGTGGTATAAACATTGTATGTGTGGCTGATGCGGCTGACATCGGTGCATATTGTAGTAAAGTGAAACTCTGAAACGTGGCCTATATGCAAGCAAAAGTGAACATTGAATTGGAAATCAGTCCGCTTCAGCCGTACAAGAGCAGTCTAATTTAGTATATTGGTGCGGAATGAATTGATTTCTATTTTAGCTTTCAGGTCCTTACAATCTGATTGATAATATATGTATGTTATGGAAAACATACCTTTATGAATATCAAATTATATTAAGTTCAGTGTTCCTTTTGAGAATATTATTCAATTATGATGATGATGAAGCATAAGTTTAAGATAAGAGGACAAATCAAGACGACTTACTTCTACGACTGGTAATAATTTAAATATGGTTAACACATTAACTCTTTTCGTTCTAATTAATTTTATAATTCCATCCTTCATCATTTTAGTTCATTTGTATTAATTTACTTTTATAAATAATTTAAGTAAGTTTATCTTTTTTTCCATAAACATGAACGCGTAAAAAATCCGTACTTTTTGATTTACGTATACGACTCAACAGATTCAAATTGCTTTCTATTTTACAAAAATGTTGAGCCACCTTAACCTCCCGTATAAAGAACTATTTTTTACATTTTCTATTTCATTAAAAACGATTCATCTGATTTTGGTGAGAGATTTAATGCAAGACACATTAAAAGTTATGTTTTAAATTGCATGCCAAAAGGAATTCAAATAAAAATATTTGAGATACGCCAAGTTATTTGCGTGTGCTTGAGACTTTAAGGAACTAAAAATGGCAAAGTCAAAGTTGCTAAAAATTTGTGTGATACTTAATTCTAGTGTGACCGTACTAACTTTTCACCCTGCTTCACATTTTAGACTAATTAGGACTTAAATGTTTATCGCCTCTGATGAAGCGATCTGATGATGCAAATAAAACTCGACTAAAATATATTGAGGTATTTTCCTAGTTCAGGGAAACTACAGTTTAAAAATAATATAACGATAGTTTAAAAATATGAAAAAAACAAAACATAAAAAGCAAATTCAAAATAACTTACCAACGAACTTCTCACTGCGGTTTCGTAAACAAATTCTGTACTAATTTTGAGTTCATTTCCATCAGTTAGTTATAAGTACTGATTTTTAAAAATATACACTATATACCCCCATAAAACGGTTATAGGCAGATAGACTTGTTAGCATCCAAAGTCTTGAATCTTGATTTATTGGGGTCATAATTATATGGAGCAACTTAAAATTTCTTATTAGCATTTTGTTCTTATAAGCCGTTTTACATCTTCTTGAAACTTTCAAGCTGAAAAAAAAGACATTCATTTCAAATGCGAAAAAGAAAACATAAATTCTGAATCATTACTTTCCATATATATTCGAAATATATCACAATTTTTCTTCATTCCCTCTTCCCATCCAAAACATACCGTTGCACTTAAATTATAAACACAAAAACAAATTTAAAATAATAATGCAATTTAACTTGATAAAACAAAAACTACACATAAATTATGTATAAGTACACTTGACTTTGATTGTTTTCTTTCTACTTATCGCTACTACTGCTCGATCTTTGAAGACTATCCCTTCGGGGACTAATTGTAGATGGTTCGGATGATCTTTTCTGTCTAACCATAGACGACAATGTTTCTCTTCTTCTGGTGTTGTAATCAGATCGTCTGAGTATTGCACATATAACTAAAAATGGCACTGCAATTATAACACAAACGCCGGCAAGAATAATCAAAAGCACATCAACCAGTTCCGTTTTAAAGAAACCAAAATTATTGGCATGTGATTTGAGATGATTAGCTCCAGAGGTTTTGAGAACCATGTCGATATAGTATATGGCGCGAGACATTGGATTTTGATTGTTTTCGTTGAGAAGTCTTCCAGCTGAAGCCATATTCTCTGAGAGGGATTTATTTGAGAGAGCATTGTCAATAAAGTCCAAGAGTGAATCATAATTGAGATCCTCAAATGGCAAACTTAGACCACAGCCACGATTTTCAAGACGTTTTGCATTCACATGCTGCTCGGACAAAACTGGAATGGCTAACATTGGAGTTTGATAGTGAATTGCTTCAATGACGCTCATTAAACCCGCAGATGAAATGAATAATTTGACTTTTGGATGAGCTGAAATGGAATTAAAGCAGAGAGAGGATAATATACCGGAGAGACAACATAGAATCAAAAAATACACTTACCTAAAATAGCCTGTTGTGGAAACCATTCGCTGGTGAAAATATTCTTCGTTCGCAGATCGTGCTTTTCAAAAGAATCCTCCCATTTCAATAGAACCCGCATAGATTCTTTGAGAGTTTCCAGAGCATGAAGTAGTATATCCAGTTTTTGATCGGAAAATTCAGATGTTTTGATATCGGCTCCAAAACTAACATATACAACTCCATCTTCAGAATCCTCGATGAATCTCAGCAGATGCTGCAAAGAATTTAGTATTAAAAATATTATTTAAGATAAGTTTGTTCCTTTTTCAATTATCTTACTTCTGGCATCTGTTCATTCCTTAGATGAATGCCTCCAACTTCAATGACATTAGGCAGAAATGACCTTGGATATTGGACAACGGGGTGAGAATTCATGAGTACCAAACTTATATTGTGGGTCAAGTCTCTGTGATGTGGCAGGATTTCATTTCGTTCTGCTGCTAACGATTCAAAGTGTTTTTCATACACAGCTTGATGGGATATCATGTGAAAGAAACTAAAATTCAACAAAAATTTTAATCTCGACTCCGTAGACTGTCTTTCTTTGTCTATATTACTTGTAAGTCAATTTTTCAAAGACTGCCATGAGTGTGTTTATGATCCTCTCATAGAGACTCATTTGCTCTAGATAAGGAAGAAAATTGCTAGGATCCAGTGCAGAATTCTGAGAGTTTCCAGTCATTTCATTGATCCAGGTATTCGGTCCAGTTGGACTAACCACGATAGTTGGGACTTTATAGAACTGCGAGAACCTTAAAAAAAAAATCTTCAATCAATATCCCTCACATCCAAAAAAAGAATATGACTCACCCTAGCAAAGCGTCACCCAAAAATATATCAACAATAAATAAATCAAATGTAACATTGCTTAATAGAAGATTTTTAACTTCTTTGCTGGCCAAAACTAAATCAGCCGTAGATGCTCCGGCATAGACTAATCTTGTGAATCTTTCCATAATCGATTTCTCATGCATTTGATCGATTTGTGTGCTCAAGCCCATTTCAAGCCAATTCTGTTCGATGCCATCAATTTGAATTTCGGTGAGTCGTTGACTTCCGCCGTTGTGAGGTAGTTCGGTGGTAGTGTTGTTGCTGTTTTGTGATGTGAATCCACTGTAATTGTTGTTCACACTACTTCTAAAGGCACTTATGAGTGTTACATTGTGATGTTGATTTGCTACAAGCTCCTGAAGAATAGCCCGGCCAAAGAGGTAATGGGATTTCCATACACTCGGAAACACTGCTAAAATGTTAGCTGCATAAGTGCTGGGTGGGATGGTGATGCTGAGTAAGATTGCAAAAATCAGGGATAGGAATGATGAGATGTTCCATTGCAAAAATAAAGGCATTTTTTTCTAGTAGTTTGTGTTAAATTTATGATCTCTTTCTTATGAGATGCAAAACATTTTTAAACAGCCAATTTAATGGAATAATTGTGATGTAGCGAGAATCAACTTTGAAAATATAAATTTATAAATTAAAACTAATAATAACAATGACGAAAAATGCAATAACTTTGAAAAAGGAAAACATACAAGTTTTATTTTTTTTTATTTGAAATAAATTAAAAATTTTACGTTGACAGATGATAAGCAAAATGACAGATTCTAAGTGACAGACAAGAAATTACTGCTTCTTTCATGATATTTTTTTAGAGGGTGTTCAATAAAGTCTGGGGCGTCATCACACTTTTATCCGTTTTATTGTGGAAAATCAATGAAAACCAATTGATCCATACTGGGCTATTCGCACATTAAGACCAATCCAAACTGATGCGACAACAAGCAATAACATCAAAGTGTTGCTGTCAATTATTGCAACTCGTTGTTTCATCGACGTATTCGGATTTTTAAACGACGTATTTTGTATAAAACAAACGTCATTTCAAGACCCGAAAGCCTGTTAAATTTTTAAAAGCCTTTAGTTCAACCGGTCATCAGTTAGTTAAAAAAGTATACCACCTGGATATATTTCTGGTTCATATTTTGCAGCTGTTGTTTTTGTTTTCTTTTACACGTTTGGGGGATTTTCATGAATTTTTTTAACAGGTATTTGCTCTTTTCCGTCGGTATTTACCGAAACTCATAAGGTAGAACTATAATAGTCGAACGTGGTAGGAAGCTAATGTAAAAACCGAACGATAAGCTTTCCGAACACTCAAATGGAGAAGTAAGCCATATTATGTGCTACCACCATTTTGATTTTTGTATCTATCTTTCAATTCACTTACTCAGGAGCGGCCGATGAGCGTTCTTGCTATCGATAGTGAAAGTTAACGAAGTCTAATGAAAGGCACCCCATCGTAATCATGGGTGCGTCATATAAATTCCTCGTATTCGCTTCGTTTCTTCCGACCTTTATACAAAAATTTTATTACAAGTAAAACATTTCGAAACCTTGATAAAAAAAAAAAAATTGCACATTAATAAGCTGTTCACATTAAATCCAAAACGTGATTTTGGGCAAAAAGTCCAAATCAATTTCCTTAGTTCGTTCGCTAACCCCGAATTGCACTTTTAAAGTGTGTGTCTGGCCTTAATTAATTTTACTGAAAATTTTATTTGATTTGCACCCTGTAAAAAATAGCATGCAACATTTTAAAAACCTCCATTGTGAACAACCAATTGCTTTTTATTGTGAATTGGCCACAATCAAAACACAACTGACAACTGTCAAAACAGCCGGTTTAGTTTTTGCAACTTTGCAGTACAGCGTCTTGTCCGGTCCTGTGTATTGTCTTTGTACTTTTTGTTGTGCGAAGTAAATTTTTTTTTGTGCAAAATAAATTATTTACCTCCTTCCTGCACAACCTCAGCCGATTAACGAATTGATTAATATTTTTACGTCGAAAACGAGCCCCTTTGATAGTGGCATAACACTCAAGTAGCTGGATATTTTCCATTGTCGTAGCTTTGTTTTTCAAACGGAAAAAAGGTGTTAGTGGATCAGTAGTCTTATTGGACCTTGTCCAAAAACAAATTTAAAAGAACTTACGTCAAGAACCCAATTGAGGCCGTTGCAACAAAGTGTTTGCAGTGTAATCATTAAATAACACCTGTTTTTCTTTCGTTTAAATTTTCCACACCCCTTGTGCATTATTTAAAACAAAACTTTGCGCAACAAAAAATAGAGAACGTTACGTAACTTAAAAAAAAAAGAAATCAAAGTCAATTAATACACAATGGCACAAATTGGTAAGTAGCCTACAAATTCGGACAAACTGGAAATGATGTAACACTTCCTTCTTCGTCCTTCTAGATCGCATCAATGTAGACAAACCACTGTTTGATCTTAATACATTTATTGGGCGCTTCAAGCATTTCGCATGGATGACTGACCCTAGAACTTGTGTTGTATCAAGTGAACGTTTAGTCGAAGCGAAAACACTTGTCGAAAAGTATCGTCTCGGACAAGAACCAGCTGGCACATCCAAGGATGACGTTAAATACGCCATGAAGCTGTACACTTCAGCCTTTCATCCAGATACCGGCGAGCTACAGAACTTCTGTGGACGCATGAGTTTTCAGGTAATTTGATGTTTTTTTTTTGTCTTCTTTCTGGCAAAGCATTAGTCGAAGGAATGTCTCGTTTCATGTAGGTACTTTGCCCCCAAAAAACTTACAGAATGTGGCGTGGCTTGAACTCACGTGCCAACAACAAACAAAACTATTTGCCATCTTCATCGGCATAGTCGTCATCCTCATCGTCGTCGTGCATATTTTTAGAAAAAGATTTTTTAAAACCGTTGCGTGGCGGTACGGATTTGTATGTTATCTATATTTACATTTAGTGTATGCTTCATTGAAGAGAGGGCAAAGTCTTCATTTAAATAAAAATAAATTCTGCAATGTTTGTAGTTTCTTTTTTATTGCTTAGCGAAAGTGATATTCCCATTCATGTATGTAGGTACAGTCTTAGCAATCCTTTGATAGAAATCCCTTCTAGGATAGGCATATTAGGCCAAAATGAAAACTCAATTTTATGACCGAAGCAATCTGAAACTGCTTTTTCGACAGCTTTCGTTTGTTATTCATTTTTTGCAAAAGCCGCCCTGAAAAACTTGAAATAAAAACTATTCAGTACCCAGTGCGATTTGAAGTGGGGACATTAAAATAAATAAAATCGCTACGTATTTTCTGTCAATACTGTTCCACTATCTAACAAATATAGTCAAGTGGTACTTAAACAAATTTAGTTTCATCTAACAGATACGACATTGTTAGAATTCTGAAAATATATAATGTATTGCGATAATTCAAACTTAATAAAAATGTGATTGCAAAAAAAATTGTATGTATGGTTTGAATACACTCCTCAATCTTTCCAGTTCATAATAAACAAATTGTTTGAATATTTAACGAGTCAAAATTTGATGATAAGCTTTTCAAATAAAATGCACGACTAGATCGCACGTACTTGCTTCTATATTAAATTCTTTAAAACAAAAACACAGCACAATTTATGTTGAATATACAAAAATTATTCACGAATATCGTTAGAAAAAATTACCAAAAACATGAAATTCATTATTTGAATTGCTGAAGCAAGGAATTTGAGTTAAAACCAAGATGCCTCCAATGCATCAAGAAAATGAATGAAGGAAAAAATTTGATAAAAATCGCTAGCCCGTTAGTGTGACTGATATCTTCTTTTTTTACGATTCCAAAACTTGACCTACAAAAGCCTATAGTCGCAAGTAAAAAATATACTTTTATGATGTGATTGAAGGAATAGTAAACTACACTGATGTGTATAAATTTTGAAAAAAACCGATGAAACAATTAACAAAATAACCGTTAGTAAAATTAGCGGGTTAATAATTTCTCTTTTTTTCAACTGATTTATTACAATCAATTACAATACTTTTGAGATATAAATGAACGGTTCAAAGCTGCCCAGCCATCCAAATTAGCTTATTCCCAAAATTAAACATAAGTCAATGACATCTTGAGTGCAATTTTCTATTTCTTGGCCATTTATACTTCATCTATTTATAAAATTTCAATAATATATAATATTTTTTTCAGGTTCCTGGAGGAATGCTTATCACTGGAGCGATGCTTCAATTCTATCGTACTGTTCCAGCGGTAGTATTTTGGCAATTCGTCAATCAATCATTCAATGCTGTTGTCAATTATACCAATCGTAATGCCAACTCTGCCACAACTGTAACCCAACTTGGCGTGGCATACGTATCGGCCACAACCAGTGCTCTAATTGCTGCCATTGGATGCAAAAGCTATTGGACAAAAAAAGCTCCACCAATATTCCAAGTAATTTTAAGATAATTCTTAGGATTTGTTTCTACATATATTAATTTTCTTTTATTATTTATTTCAAGCGCTATGTTCCATTTACTGCTGTTGCTGCTGCCAATTGTGTTAACATCCCATTTATGAGACAAAACGAAATACTGCAGGGTGTCGATGTGCAGGATGAGAATGGAAATGTTGTAGGGAAGAGTCGTGTGGCAGCTGTCAAGGGAATTTCACAAGTAATCTTTTCAAGAATTGTCATGGCTGCCCCGGGAATGCTGGTTCTGCCAGTAATAATGGAAAAACTGGAAAAATTCCCCGCATTTAAGAAAATGACATTTATGCATGCCCCATTCCAGACAGCTATGGTTGGTTGTTTGTAAGTATAACTTAATCAATATCCCTGTGAGATTTCAATTCTAAACTATTTTATCTGTTTTTAGCCTCATTTTCATGGTTCCAACTGCATGTGCACTCTTTCCACAAATGTGTAGCATTAAAACATCTACAGTAAAGCGTCTGGAGCCAGAGCTATATGCAGAAATGGTTAAAAATACTAAAGAAAATGTTCCAGAAAGGGTTTACTTCAACAAGGGATTGTAAACGATTTAAAATTAAAATAAACTAAACAATAAGTATACGCTGACAATATTGAAAATAATCCTCATAAAATAGAGTTAGTAGGTCTGAAAATTTTACGTTTTAGTTATTCTAAAAGTTTGCATTTATCATATCCATAGTTATATAAAGACACCGAGAGGCATTTAACTGTTTAGTTATAAGATTATTTTCCTTTTTTGTCTGTGTTCTCTGTTCCTTATAATAAATACTATGCCTACAGAATAGAATATTAAATGTATTAAGCAAAACAAGTGATCTTATTTTCAGTATTTTGCATATTTAAAAATAAAATTAGATACATAAATATAAATATAATATGCAAAAGTTTCAAGGTGTTGGGAGTTTGGTTTTTAGGCACTATTGTTAAATTTATGTTTTTTCTTGGTCATGTTTCAGCTCATAGCATAGTATTTTACTCATATAGAATTTTAAGTGAAATAAAATGTTACATTGTGTTAAGTAGTAAGAGAATAAACATTTCAATTACTGTTGAAAAGCAAGTTTTTTTTATTTTAATTGACTTGAAGAAGGTTGATTATTGAAGGAGAGATTGCCTCCGTGAATAGTTTAAATCAAATTTACCAAAAAATGAGTCATGAAATAACATTGGCACAAAATTCTTTACTTCCATCAAGTTGACATTTTTAAAGATATATCAATGGTCATAAAATACGAAAACTCTAGCCCATAAATTAATAGGTTTCCCAATTTTTGTTTTATATCATATTCATTCTCTGAATAATTTCATCCATGAACTGATGGAAGTTTGAAAATCCATGCTCGCTTAGCTGGTGACGTATCGTATATAGATAGCTATAACAGTTCAATCTGCAGATTTTTAACTAATTTTGAAACTTTATCAAGTACAAAAAATACGATTTGAAAATCTATTAGTACATTATAATTATTTCTAAAACACAGATACTCAAGACCAAATAATTGCAAGAAGGAAATATAAAAACGAGTTTTTCAACTTTTTATTATTTTTTCCATTTCAATCTTAAAATTATATTCAAACCCAAACATTCAATGGTAAGTAATAAATGGAGGGTGAATAAATAATCTTTTTTCGATTAAAAATTTATTATGATTTTCAGTAAAAATATAAATTTCAAAAATAAAAATTACGTTTTCATTTAAAATTATCCATTTGATTTCAGATTTAATGAATAAATACAATTATTTAATCATATGACATAGTAAACTTTATATTTTCATTTAATTTATTACAAAATATTAAAATTAAACAAAATATATAAATTAAAACACTGACAATAAAGTATTAAGTTCTAAAATTCTCCTAGACCATTGCTGTGTGTGTGCGATTGTTTAAAGTTCAAGCAATCACAATTTATCTTATGATTTTATTTTTTTTAATCATGAAGTAATGGAACAAATTCATGGTTTGACATTCAATTAAAGAATATTCGTTTTTGAAAATAGTTGCCACATTTTTGTTTACTTTGTTATAAATTATTTATTTATTATTATTGTTATTATATTATCATTATTTTTTTATATTATTTAAATTTTTAAATATTCAATTATATCGACAGAAAAAATTACAATAATGCAAATGAGCACTATTTTATTATATTATATATGTATTATAAAAGGTACAAATTGTTTTCATGGACGTACAAAAAATTTGAATCTTTATTTGCACTGATCTTCAAAAGTTTAGTTTTCGCATCTAAAAATGTAACTTCTCTATTTTCCTAAAGCCTTCATATTGTTTAGTATTTAGTTTTGTTTTGTTTTTTTTTTTAAATATTATTATTTTTTTTTCAAATTTTGAAATATATTTCCCCTTATAAAATTGAAGTAAAATTCTCGAATGTGTATTACAAATTTTTTTTAAATTATTTTTCTTTTTTAATAAAATTACTTTAATTAACTTTCAAAAATTTATTGTTTTTTATATATTATTCAAACTTAAGTATGGGTAGGTTAATTTATTCATATTTATGGTTTTTTAAGTAAAAAATTAAAAACAATTGTGTATTCAATATTTTATTTTTTTTAGTACAAAAATTGTAAATCAATTTTATAATTCACACAAATTTATTTACCTACCTACAAACTCGAATTTGCGTAAAGTTGCATTTTTTTAAATAACTACTTTAAACACCATTTCCTCAAATTTAAAATATGAATGTACTTATTTAAGACACAGCCCTGACTGTAAAATCCTTTAAGTTCTAATTCTAAACTGCTGTTAAAGTTCCTCGTCCTGTACCTATACATTTTCTTCATTTTTTTTGTTTGTTTAAAACTCAGATCAAAATTCTTGTCCATTAGGGTAACATTTATGTTGGCTGGTATAGCTTAACTAAATAATTATTTCATCTAAATATTTTTTTTTTCATTTATGAAGCTATCTGACGTATTTCCTGAATTCGTATGATGAATTTTGAAAAAATCAAAAATCTTTAATGTGCTTTTTTATATTTTATAATATAGTATTTTTAAAACAAATCAAATATGAGAACAATATTCTTACCTTTTCATTCATTATTCATGTAAAATGTACTTCCGCTAGAAATTAAGGATATTTTTTTTCTATATGGCGGGGAGCCGTATCGAAATGACCTTTCCGAAATGTTTAATTGGAGGAGTTTTATGCTTGTAAGTTTAATCATTTTTTTTTAGTAATCCTTTGTGGGGATTCCTATCTGGAATCTCACCTTTATATCAAATATCAAAAAGGGTCCGAAAATGTTTAAAAAATTTAAACAATTGTGCTTTAATCTATTATCTCTTTCTCTACCTAAGGCAGATAGAATTCGACTTAAGTAGAGACTTCAAAATGATTCGCCTAATGGGCGAATATCGTCCAAGTATGAGTAAATTTGTATTCAGCCCAGTTCATCTATTCGATTCGATCGAAACTCTCGATCCAATGAATGTTTATTATTCATGTTGTTTTCCTTTGTCATACATAGCATACCTGTTTTTGTTTTTTATTTGTTTCATATTTCATAGGAATCCAAAAAAGTGAAACACTCCGAAAACCCAACGTCGTTTTCCATCAATTTATTATTGTAAATTTTTTTTGAGTTGAAATCATTTTCAATATTTACTGTCTACGGTTCTCAAGAGTATCAAATTGTTTAAACTTGGTTTTTATCGGCAGAGTAAAAGTTCTTCTTCTGAAAAGATGTAGAGACCCTGTTCCCACTTTTGAAAATTGTTCAATAGTGATGAAAAACTTGTCACTTGAGCTTAGTTAATCGTTGGTCTAATGATAGATTTCCTGCCAAAGCAAGAAAAAGCTCAAACACTGGAACATGTGTATTTTGATTGATTTTAAAGTCCATCGCTGGGTGCCACTATTGAGGATGTCTTTTCTTATTTCGACAGATACTTTTTCATAGTAAAAAGGATCGCTCACTAGACATGCAATGTGAAACCAGCTATGTATATAATAAATTTGAGCATTTTTTACGACTGGATATCAATTACTTGATACGAACTAACGTAACCTATGCGTCAACGTCAAAAAGGAAACAATAATTAAACATAGATTTTCTTTAAGAATCATATTATACGAATGCTGTAAGTCTTCCTGTGTCCTTTTATGCATGAGTATTTGTTACTTTATGAACCCAAAATAAGGATATTCTAGAATATTTCCGCAATTGATTTTCCTCGTTTTCATGATTTATACCTACTGTACTTTTACTACCATGTATTTGGTAAATTTAAATTTTGAGAATACATTTATATAAATATAAAAAATCCTTTCAAAATTTGGTGACTCCCTGGCTATTAAATATAATCCAAAGAAAGGTAGTTTAATTCGTCGGAACACGTGACATAACATATTTCGTCAGCTTAGAGCGAGAACCTGCTAATTCACTTTTCACATAATTAACAAATAAACTCAAAAATGAAAGTGCTTTCTATTTCTGAATCCAAAATCCAAATCCAAAAATAAAGGAAGTTAATTTTTGAATTCCTTGTTACAAAATGTAAAAAAATTGATAACTATCTGGTTGTCTGATTTTTTAACAATTAAAATAGATTTAGCATCCTTACAATTTAAGCGGGCGAATTATTAAAGTTTTTTTCATTTGTTTTGATTTTCAGAAGTTAACACAGGAATCTTATACGAAGAATCTTAGAGAATATTCAAATTAAAATCCAATCAGTAATAACCCAAATAAATAAATTATCTTTATTTAAGTTCAAATTCCAAATAAAATGAAAGAAAATAAAACTAAAGATTTTCCAAGTTGTATTTTTGAATTACTTTCTGTATTTTTTTTTTATTATCAATAATTTTCCGTTGATTAATAATTTTTCTTTTCGATATTTTCGTCGTCTCATGCGAAATTTTCTTTGTTTTAATTTTTGTTTACAAATTAATCAAAAGTCTTAACAAAAAAAATAAGATATGTGTTTTATGTTTTATTTAAATAATGTGAACATAAAATGTAAAATATTTATTTATTTTAACAAACATAACTAAGAGTGTCAGTCTATTCCTTTTTTGTGTGTAAACAAAATAAAAACAACAATTTTTAAAAATAATTATTATTAATTAATGTTATTTGTTTTCAAATTATATAAGAAACGAAACAAAAAGAAAAAAAAAACAGTTGACTGTTGGTATAAAAGAGGAGAAATAAATTCTATGAACGAATGTTTATTTCTAGTTGAATAATAACGTAAAATAAATATGTAGGTATATGTTTTTATATAATTTTTTTTTTTAAATTGTATAATGAAAAGAACAACAATGTAAAAATGTTTTGTGTGATTGACAATATGTATTATTTGTTCAAATTGTTTAGGTACATTTAAAAGAAAACAAATAAAATATTACGAATAATTGCAATACATCATATTACAATTTTAACGCAATTATTTACGATTTTTATCTTTCGTATCTTGAAAATACAATTTTTTATATAATTATTAAAGTGACTTTTTTTAAACTTGTATGAATTGATTACAAGAAAAAATACAAATATTTATAAATTGATTTATGTTTTATAATAAAAATTGGCTTTTTCAGTTTCATGTTGATTTTGTATTTTTTTTTTTGGAAAGAACAAACATTTGTGACATTTGATGAATACTTATGCTAGTACATTGTAATATGGCTTTTTTCTTAAATGTTATAAAATATTATAAATTTTCTTTTATATTATTATAATAATATATATAATGAAAAACATTGTTTTATTAATGAAACAGGGAAGATGTTTTTAAAACATTTCCTGTAAAACTTTAATTACATACTACATTTTTATTTTTCTGACTGACATGAGTTTAACAATTAATTTGTTATACATAGTAATATTACTTGTTTATATTTTAAATATAGTTTTTTGTTTGTTTTTGTATTAAATATTTTTAACAATACTAGCATTTGTGGCGTGTATATAATAATATATATATGAAATTTGTTTTCTTCTCTTTTGTTTTTGCTCACTCACAAATTTAAACATTAAAAAATATATGATTTTTTTTTTTCATGTGTAAACAACTTTTAAATATTTATTTTTTTGAATTATGTATGATCTTTTGTTTTATGTTTTGTTTGTTTTGTATTTATTATTAGCCAAGCCAACAACAACCAATCGAGTAGGAAAAAGTTTTGTTTACTGCTCCTTCTGCTCGCCATCTTCGTCGTCCAATTCAGGTGCCTCTTCCTGTTCGTCAATATTATTTGACATTGACGAATTGGATGTCACAATTGATGATGGTGTGAAATTTGTGTGACACATCAATGTAGCTGTCACTGCTGCTGGTGATCGCAATGGTGGCGATCCAGTGGCAACATTTTCAACAACTGACACCGCCTCGGCAGTGGTTGTTGTCGACGATGATGTCGTTGACGCGGGCGACATATTGTCAGCGGCTTGTGCCACCGGTTCTTCACTACCAGCAGTAGGTGGCAGAACAAAACTCTTTCCTACAAGTTGATCTCATTTTAGTCCTGTATCAGAGGACGGTGTCCATCGGTCGAATTCAATACCAGAGTCTGGAGAGACTCCGGTTGCCTTGACATTCGCAATGAAACCACTTGTTTGCATGCACTTGCAATCATTTGAAATGCAATTGCAGGTAAATTTATTACCACCACGCGGATAGCGGTCACAACTGCTTGTTGCATCCATTAAAGTTTCGTTGGGACTAAGACGCAATTCACGCTCGAATGAGTGAAGTTGTTCCATGAAATGGAAATTTGGTGAAACATCAGGTTTGCGATCGCGTACTAGAGTGAAGGCTTCATTTAGGCAGAGGGCACGCGTATGCATTAAATAGGCGAGTGTTACAGTAACAGAGCGTGAAACACCAGCCAGGCAGTGAACCAGCACGGCGGCATTTTTAGAACGGGCTTCCTCTGCAAAAAAAAATTAATAAACCAATTAAATATATTTACTTAATATTTTTTTTTATAAAAAGATGAAATAATTAAAATTTTGCTAGGCTAACAAAGTATGTAATTGCAAGTTAAACCTACCAATAAATTGTATGGCTGCTGGAAAATGCATAGCCAAATCTTGTGAATAATGATCCGTTATTGGAATTTGTAAATACTGTATACCTCCGGAAGCCTCAAATACATTTGGAAGATCAGGTGTTACATTCAATACATACTAAAAAGAAACAAAATTTTAAAATTTAATAAAAAGTTTATTAAATTAAGCCTGATTAAGACGTTGTTTTTGAAAGTGGAAGTCCATTTTAGTACTTTTTACAAAAAAAAAAATTAAGTTACTGACAATACAAATTAATTTTAAAGGTTTCACTTATTTTTTTATTTAAGGGATTTTGAAAACATTAAAAAACTAAAAAAAACGTAGTTACACTAAATTTTATCATTGAAAAAAATGTGCTTTTTTAATGGATCTTTTATAATTTCAAATAAAACTGTTCATTTATTTGCTTTTCTTTTATTTAAAACAAAAGATTTATAATTTAATGTAGGTACCTTAATATTATATTTTTGTAATGCCCTCGAATCACCACTATGTGATGCATTGCCCAAAAACAGTCCCGGCACTATTTCCACTGGTGCTTCATTGAAATTATGATGTGTTGTACTTTCACAATCTGACGACTCAGCTGAACTACTACAAGCTGAATCTGAATGAGGTGTTGATATCCTCAGTGATCTATTGAAACAAAAAACAAATTAATAATTTTAAAAAAATTTCTAAGTAAATATTAAGCTAATAAATAAATCCATACCTTAAACCCATAAGTTGATCAGCTTGTGTACCACGACTAGATTCCATTTCTTGATTCTGGTTGCTATCATCCTCACACCATTCCGGAAATGCATCCCGAAAACTTGAAAAACCATCTGTAAAAAAAAATAAAGAAAACAAATATAAATACATATTAAATAAATATTTCAAAAGAGTAAATGTATTTCTTTTTTAAACGAAGTACGACAGGAAATGACAATGATAGAATAAAAATAAAATTTAAATCACAAAAGCAACATCCGCTGCCGTGTTGCGCTAACCATTTTGTTTGGAAATTTTAGAACTTAAAACTCATATAACAATAATGGTAAGTTGAATGGCAATGGTAAAATAGCCTGGCGACAAACAACAGGATGTACAGAATAGAAGTTTGTTTTTTTGTTTTTATTTTTCTGTTTTTGGATATCAGTTGCAATTTAAATGGCAAACAATAAACGGAAAAAGGAAATTGGCTTTTCCTGTCTCCATTATCACAATGCGTGCGTGTTTTATTGTTTATTTTGGTTGAACAGAAAAACACATGCATGGTTGATAGTTGAATGGACAATTCTTTAAATAAAAAAGAAACTTTTATATAACTATTATAATCATTTTATAACTAAATGGACAACTTTCCATAGACAACAGAACTCCTTAAAAAATATTTTAAGTTGAAAGGGGCTAAAACTATAAAAAAAATTATCCAAAAAACTTAATCAAAACATATGTAGCTTGTAAGATCGTTTCATTACTTAGACTAAAGTCAAGTTTTTTCCTGAAGCTCATAAGCAATTTGCATGTTAAATCTAACAACAAATAACCAATGGTATCGAAGTTTAGCTTAATAAAGAATTGAGATGGGCTACAAGCGATATTTTTATATATGTTATCGATAGTTTGTATGGAAACTCCATTTTTTCCAAGATAGCATCGTTATGGCCTATTTGGGCTTTCAAAAAAAAGCAGTCAAATGACCTGTCGTACTATGTTACTTTTGGCTTCAAAGTGTTTCGTGTAAAATAAAAATCCGAGCACACGATTAGTTTTTTTTGACAGTTCAATGACATTCCCCAAAATGCTCTGGAGTGGGTAACATCAAAGAGACTAATTGTCAGAGAATTGACAGTTCTGACAATATTGTAAGGTCTGACTGCACTTAGATTTCCCAAACATTCGTACTACGAGTATGCACATAACACATATAAGGTATTATTTTGAACTCACCACTTAAATATTTTTCATTTAAATGATGACTTTCGTATAAAACCGCAAAAACCTTTTAGTTCTTCTTAAGCTGTGAATATTTTTTCTGATATTTACTTTTATATATGTACGTACGAATATTCTTTTTTGTATTTGATTCACAATTAATTTTTGATTCATGGAAGTTGATTTTTTGATTCACTAAACGTATTTGATAACGTAAAATTTTCTCCGAACCAGTACCTATTTTTGGAAATTCTCACAATTCGATATACAAACTCATACAAAAAAAATCAGCTTGATAAAATTTAAAAAAAAAAATAGGTTAACAGTTTGATTCATCATGGCTATTCAAAATTTAGTTCTTTCTTTAGAATTTCAGTCCAAGTCATACTTTATACAAGAATTAGAGCACGCTTCAAAGCGATAAACAACATCGCAAGTCTTTGTTCAAAAAAAAATATTTGTATACAAAAAAAAACCTTAAAGACCATACCTAAAATTTATAATATTTTTTCTCTGCAGTCTTTCGGCACGCAACAAACTGATAAGCAATTTAAAAATTTGTTTATCGTTTCTTATGATAAATTTTTGGGAAAAACCACAAATTAAATGCATCATTTTTAAATCAAAACACCTCGGTCATTACAATACACAATCAATTTCTAATTCTTTCATTTAACTGGAAATAAGATAATGTAGATATTTTAGTTCATAAAGAATAATTAAAGTTAACTGTTGTTTAATTAAACGCCAGTGTATAATTTCTGATAATTTTTTTTTTATTCATTCGTATTATTTTTCTTGTTTTTAAAATATGCGAACAAATTTTATCACTCGTCGAGATAATAAAATCGATTCATTTGAAAACCTATATATATAAATGTACCTATTAAGTACAAAATATATATACATATACATATATGTATGTATATAGAAAGACATATTTATATGATCATTTAGTCAGAGATTCGTATTTTATCTTTGAGATGGAAAATTGAGTCAATTTACGAAGATCGTTCAAATACTTTTCATTTTTTTATTTATAATTTCTGGTATGAGATTGGACATGGTTGCCGCATTGGGAGATTTTTATTTTTTTTTTACTAATAACAAAAAGGCAGTTATTATTAGCCGTATTTTACTATCGCAAATGATAAAACAAATAGATCAGCATAACAGCAGTGTTATAATACTTATCTCTTTCTAACTTTTGTTCGTTTATTTTTATGTAAAATTTTTTCCTCTTTCTCCTATTGTTATTACGAAAAAAGACGAACGTCTATGCTGAACGAAGCCATGTTGATAAAAAATAAGTTTCCATGCAAACTATCGATAACAAGTATAAAAAGAGCAATTTTAATTAATAATTGAAAAATGTCATAGAAGGAATTTTACATTCGTATCATTTCAAATGTGGATTGATCCTTGGATAAAAATGGAATAAATAAAATCGATTACATTTTTACTAAATAACATGATTGTAATACTAATGCTTATTAAACTTAACGAGACATTTGTAAGCTAAATGTTTATCATTGTATTTGCATAAAGTTTTCAACATCTGGCAACATTTTTTTGTGACTAAAGATCATCGTCGCGCCATAAAGATGAAAAAAAAAACCAATATAATTTATTTGCGATCCGCGTCTCAATTTATCATGATCGAGCAATTAAGCGCGCAGAGCGATGAAAAAAAAAGTTGAAGATGAACATAAAATATAAATAATGAACATGAACAAAATAACATAAAAAAAACCCTAACTAATAAATCGGTCATATTAATTGAGGTTTATTGATATGATACACAAAACAAAACAAGAAAAGTGTTATTTTCAATTTGCAATAATTGTGAAAACAATAATTTATTCAAGAACAAAAAAAAAAAATTCCCATAGAGAAATGCAAAGAGAATATTTATTTCCAATAAAATGACAGTTAAAAGTTAAAATTTAGTGCTTCTTCTTTGGCATGTTCAAATCTATGCTTATTGCAATTTATCACCATTAAATAGGTGGTGACAAAATTAATTATTTATGTTGCACATTTTTAAAAATGATATGCTGTTAATAACATTATAGTTAAGTTCAGTTTGAGTTGAATTTAATATGTAGATAATTGGTAATTTGTTGTTAAACCATACTCATTAGTAAAGGCTCTCTATAAAAAACACAACGTATACTTAATTTTTAAAACAACACAACTTGACTTTTATCACCATTACAAAGCTCACGTAAATCAATAACATTAAACACGATTATCAAAAATAAACTTTCAACATTGATCCAAGGATACGTTTAGTATATTAAAAACAAAATTATCAAATATTAGTTTATTTTATCTGCATCACACATAAAATAAAAAATTTAAATGAATATGTATATCTGTTTATTCTAAAAATTTATCTTAAGACCATATCAGACCGTACTGTTAGTTTTGTGGAATTGGATTAGTCAATTGGCGTATATGTATAAGTAAAGCAATAAAATATAGATATGAAGGTTTCAAAGTCCAGAATTATAACTAAAGAACAAATAAATTGTATTGTTAATCATGGAAATCGCTGAACAGATGATTTTGGATGAGTTAATGGAGTTAATTGTATATCTGGGTTGCACCAATTTTCTTTACTGTTTGCGAATCATCCTTGGATCTTATCATCTGTTTTTTTAAACTGAACGAAAAAAGTTTCACCAGTAAAAGACATAGCATTATAAGAGCTACCAAACTTCACTGAAAAACCCTCCACACTTTTTCGCAAAATAAATTCCTATACAAAACTGCCTAGGTGGTAAAAATAATTTTTCCAAGAAACCTTTCGGTTTGGTTTAAAAAAAAAAATTAAACCTTCATTTTAAAGAAGCGCTACCACTTCGAAAATTATGTAACTATACTGCAATCAAAGCAAAATAAGTTGTTGGAGAATAATAAAACCAACTCCATTGAATCTCACCAAAAAGTAAGAATTAAAAAAAAAAAAAAATATTTAAGAGAACATAAAAAAATATAATGGCTGACTTTGACTTTTGTTCTTATATTTCATGAATTCAGATTTTACTTTTTTTTTGTCAGCTCCCATCAGCAAAGGATGAGTTCCTCTGCCGAAATCATTCTTCCAACTTCTCCTCTTCTACCTTAAATATGTAGGAAGGTATATGTATCTTTTTTTATGTGATTTTACTCTGCAACATCACTCGAGTCAAGAATTAAAAAAAAAGCACTTCATTCTTCTTTAAAAATTCGATATCAATGTATTTCTCTGAATGAATGAAAGTTCTTTTTTTTTTTTTGTTATTTTATGTATCGTATGCCTGGTTTGATTTCCAAAAATAATCTTTTTCACCGCAGAAGCATCCCATAAAACAAAAAAAAAGTAAATAAATAAACCCAGCGCACGCTATTCCAAAATGAGAGGAAGTTCTGAATTCATATTTTTTTTTTTTTTTTTTTTTTGGTTTTCACATTTGGGATTCAATATCAAAGGTTTCGACTGAAAATATTTCAGCCAAATGATGAATGTGTTTTTTTTTTGTATACTTGTTGTCAGTAGATGTTTTTTTTTTAATGAAAGGAAATGATAAATTGATGAAAATGGTATACCTACAGTGAAAATGATATACAGAAGCCAAACTAATTGCATGCATCCTTAAAACTTTTGTATATCATATTGGTAGATAAATATATGGAGGTACCTTTATATATGTACATATATTCATTAATTTTTCTGCAGAAAAATATTTTTTTTTTTTAAAGAAGCTATTACCAATTTTAATAACTAAAGCAATAAATATTTACAATACATATTTTGAGCATAATAAAATGCATCAGAGATTTTTTTTTTTATTTTATGTCATTTTACTTTTTTATTTTATTCATTTCAATTTTTTATTTTATGTCATTTCACTTTAAAAATCTAAATATTTCAAAATACCTAGCTCCTTAAGGAAAAAATACCAGTATTTAATTTCTTTTGCGTCTGTGAAATAATCATCAGCTTTGGTGTAAAATATTAGAACTGAATTACTAGGTAAATTCAAGGAAGGATTGACTAAAAAAACTGAGGAAAACATTTTAGCTTGCTCAATGTCTGTTGGAGCGAACTCTCTAAAATCTCATTTTCCTGAACACGCCAATCTTTCTTATATCTGTGTACTTCAAATTATGGCAAAATTTTAAAATGTAAAGGTAAGTAAGGACAGTAAGTAATCATTATTCAAATTTGTATTCGGCATCAACTTTGCAGTAATTTATCCCTGACGTGACCCTGAAATAAATAACCTTTTTTTAAAGAAGTTAAAACACCCCGAATCATTCATCTTATTAAACAAAAAAAAAATGACACAAAATCAAATGACACATAATCATTAAATAGCATCATTATCTAACGTTCTATATTTATTGAAATCGATTATTATCTCGCAAATAATAACCTTGAATAATTTTCATTCAAAACGTCATGAGCATCCAAGTTTATTCGTCATTCTCTCACAAGGCACACACGACCAATATAGCGACATAATAAATCGTTGACCATAATTTTGACCAATATAAAATATCACTATACATAGCCTTCGTTTATGATGATGAAAACGTCATTCAAATTCATTAACACAGAGAGAAAGAGACATGTGTATATTGGGCTCGTAATATTGAAAGATGAATAACGACAAAATTGGCTATATACACCAATCTCATTGTCTTTTTATTCAAAATGTGACAGCTAATGTGTTGACATTCAAAATACAAGTCAACTGAATTTAAAACAACAACAAAAAAAAAACACTGTCAATCTCCCATATACACCATAACAGTTTTTGATATGTCATTCGAGTGATGTGTGTCGTGCACAAGCACATGCATGTGAACTAAGCCAAACTCATTCGAAAGCGATTTTCATTCACAAATTAATCGACCGGAAGTGACATATTTCTCAAGTGATATTGTGTGTGATGGTGTAGAGTATTTGCTTCATATGATGGCATACCTTTCTCCCTGTTTGCCTTAAAGTCTGCCTCGCACCCACTTTATTTCTATGTGAGCTTCAAATGCTTTTCGGCGGCGGTGCGGTGGTGGGTGATATATGGTGATGGTGAGTAGTGTTAGATCTCCCCTTCTAACTGCACACAACTAAGTAGAATAGAAAAAATACTATACTAACATTTCAGCCATTCATCAAAGAGCCGCACACGTAGGTATGGCTATTTCCTGTTTGACGTTGTTTGCCAAAAAATGAAAAAAAAAAAAAAAAATACAATAATGAACATGCCGCCATACCGTACCGTGTGCTTAGAACTATTTTGTTTCTTTGTATTCGGCATAGCAAAAAGAATAATGTAGTTTTTGTTTGCTTCTGTATAGGTTATTGAATGACAAGTTTTCAAAAAATGGGTGGTGAAGGTGAAATGAGGTGGATTTAAGTAAACGGATAAATGATTCATTGATACGATGTCACAATTTTTTTTTAGTTTGTTCGTTCTATTGCCTATCACAAGAAATTTAAGTGTGAGGTTACACATTTCGAAAGAAACTTGTGATAGATATAATATCATGCATGTACATATCAACATTTTCAACCTGATTGTTAGGTAACATGGTGTACTTACACTTTGTCTACTCTTTCGTAGTATGATGTGTTCATCATTGATTTTTTTTTTGTTTTTATTGTTCTTTTGTTTCAGTCAATGAACGTCTATATAGGTACATAGATAGCAAAACAATGTTAATGTTAAACAGGAAGTCAATGAGTTTAATTGTTCTTCATTTGAATGTGAAAAAATGATGACATCAAAATATTGTGTGATTGTTATCATTTTTCAGACAGTATTTCCTGCTATGTCAAACATAATGGAAATTGTTGAACGCTAATTGTAAGTGCAATATAAAATAGGGTTAAAGTACTGAAAGTAGGTACTTTAAGTTTTGTCAGTGGAATTGATCACAGATATTTTGGGAGTGAAAATTTTCACGGAAATACAATAACACGTGTGACAAACAAATTCATCTTCTCGACGATATAGAGGTATTAAAATTTACTCATTCAGGTATCACCTTGACTGGAGGCATACAGTTTTGATGTATATTTATATGTTAGTATTTTATTTTGCCACCAGATATCGCATTTTGACTTTTCTAGTCATCAATGTTTTATGGTGCTTTAAATTAAAAAAAATTTAATCAACAACAATTAAGAAAGAACAAACGTAGGTACAATGTCGAATATAGAAAACATTGAACTTCCTTATCTTTATCTATTGCTTCGTTTTAAATTGCATGACGTTAGCTAGGTATGTATTTCTTATCGAACCATTTGTCATTTCCTTCATTCAAGTAGGCAATATATTGATAACATTCTATAGGTTTATCAATCGCTTAATATAATTAACAAAATTATTATCAAACAATTACACACCATTACACAAACATACATAACTATTTAATAATTGCAGCTAGGTATCTATCATTACAAAGTCCCATTTAATTAACTAAACTTAAGTTTTTGTATATAATCTCTTAAGGGGTGCTTTTAAGTCAAAGCTTCTTCTTTATTGAAAACTGATATATTATGTACATATGAATGTACATACCTACACAAAAAAAAAGAACGCTGACAGACAGTTGATGGTTCATCTAAACTACCCAACATACTTAGCTGTCATGTCAACTTAATTTGTTTACTCTTGACGTATTCAACAAACTGTCATTAGTATAGTACAGCAGAGTAGTTGTTGCCCACGATGATTATTATAATAATAAATGCTGTGCAATGTTGCGGTTGTTGAGTGGACGCCGGACTTTGTGTGCAATTTGTGGTGTGCGGGCATACCACACAACTTATGTTTATTAGGATTTCCTGCTAAATTTCAATTTCCTCTATATTTTAAGTTGTTTTATACTACTCCTCCGCTTTATTGTATATAAGTATGTAAGTACCTACCTATAGACCTGTTATTATATACTTTATACTGTTCCTGCAAAAAGTTGTGGGCTAAGAAGTAGTGAATATAAAGCTTCGTCTTCCACTCAACAAAATAATAAGAGTCCGCTAGAATATCGCCGTATGAAACGTCTTGCAGAGCGAAATCACTTCTTTCCGCTTTGATAAAAAAAAAGAGTAGGTAAGGTAGTGCATATGATGTCAAATTAGACCACTGTAGCGTGTCAATTTATTACTTTATATTTTCTTCTTTGCTGTTACAAAAAAAAAAGAAGCAAACGAGAAAACATGCATTTTTCACGTTGGAACGTAGATATAAATGCAGTGTTAGGTAAGATTTGTACATACGACATGAAATTTCATTCATGAAAAGTTTTTAAATATAATTTATGATTATTATAGTGTTCTGCACTACTGTTGTACCATGAATATTGTGAATGAGTGCGTTCAGCAGCAGTACACCTTGAGAAAATTTATTAAAAAATGCATTTTTTTTATCCCCATTCATTTTCTTCTCCGTTCATAAGTAATAATTTTTTTGTTTTGTATTCGTGTGTGGGAATATATTTAATATATGCATGTTTTATAGACATATATGTACATAGCATAACTATAAATTAGTTGCAACTAGTTGATTTTTTTTATATAATTATTTTTCTTTGCAATTATTTTATTGATGTTATACATTTCTCATTTTACTGTGCGAGTTACGACATTTACTTAGTTTAATGAGAAGTTTTCATGTGCATCGGATATTTTTCATTTTAAATTACAGTATTCAGCATATAGTTTTTTGTGTTTTGTTACTTTTTTTTGTTTGTCCACAAGTATTTAGGTACTAAATGAATGTATCTAGCACTTTCATTCATTAAATTTAACAACTGCATAGGAAAAAGAAAAAAAATTGGAAGTTATTTTTTTTCCTTTTCTTGTGCCATTATATTGTCCTTACTAAGCTAACAATGAGAACAATCATAAAAACGAAATTATAAACGTGCTTCGGTGGAGAATGCACTTCATTCTATAAATTGATACCATACCTGCGGAATGAATGATGCTTTGAGTAGTTCATAAAAGTTGGCTTGTTGATTGCTGTTGGTCATGCTGTTTGTATGTTATGTATATTTTGCTTTTGCGTAATTAATAATAAGTCTAAGTCTTACTTAAAGATATATAGGTAAGACTTAGAAAATAAGAGCCTCCTGTAGAGTCTAGACTGACAGCTGGCTGAAGAGACCAAAATGGTGGAAGCGCATTATGACTGTCTTCTCGATTTGAGTGTTCGGAAATCTACTTTTCGTTGGTTAAAGACACTAGCTTCATCTTCCGGATTACCGAAAAGATACATTTTTTTATAAAATTCTTAAATAACATACTAGTAATTAAGAGAAGACTATTCCAAACCTTTGCAAAGCAACAATAATAACAATGTTTTGCTGAGAAATATAACAACATGTTTTTATGTTTCATTTTCACCAGCGAATTAAAGTCTCTTTACCCTAAAGGACTTAATCCACAAAATCTATCGAATTTCACTTGAACACAAATTTGAAACAATGAAATAATTGTCTGAAGAACCATTGTGCTATAAATTGTTTAACTGTAACACACCCATATTACATACTAATTATGCAGAGTCTATTTGTCATTCTCCCAATTTGAATTCCTCTGTGTCAAAACCAACGCGCTAACAATTCATGTAGTTACTGTACACAAATATACATCTGCTAAATGTGACTCATTATAAACTCGAACTCGTAATTCAGGAATTTCTTTTGTTTAAAGAAGCTAAATTGAAAAAATTGCATTTTTAAACTATAAGGTCAATGCAATAAACGTCATTAATAGAAAAATAAAAAGATGAGTTCCTCCTTTTTTTTTAATTGTTTGTTCGCGTTAGGAAATTGAATTCACATGTGACTCACAAAAAGCTTTTAAAATGTATTGACTTTTTGATGGAAAGAGACACTTTGTCTTGAAATTCGTTCTATATTTATCATAACGTCAACACCTGAATGACAGCTGATGACAATGACAAGTAAAAATTTGCCATATCGAAAAACGATCGAGTGATGTAAGAGTTATATATCAATATCAATAGGTACCTATGTACCTGTGCATTATTTTATTTTCTGATGTACTTTTCATACGTTGGCTTATTCATAATATTCATCCGCCATTCCTTTCCGGTCTATTTTATTTGTCTTTTTTATTGTGTGCAAAATTACCACTCGCATTGTTGTAAATTATATCTATGTACATAAATTACTTGGGTGGGACACATGGATGGGTTGAAAAACCATCATAGTCATAGAATGGCGGAAGTTGTGGGAATTACGCGCACGCGAAAAATATTGAATGACATATTGTGAGAGTCTTAAAACTACCACAGGAATTGAGTTATCTTTTGCGGTATAATTATGTAAAGTAGGCATGTTAGGCTTTTGTTTTGTTTTTAGATTGAATTTCCCGTAAATGTATATCTTCTAATTTATATCTCATAATTTATATAAAATATCAAGGCTGTTAAAGGGAAACATCTGAATTTATTATGTATGTATCTTATTTCTTATATTTGATTGGGTGAAATGTTTCCCACACTCTGCACACATGTTTAATTAAGCTCATGTTTGAAATGAATTTCAATTTTAACCTCGAAATTAAAATTTGGAGCCTGAAAAAAGGTTTTATATGACCTTGGAAAGAGAATGAAAATACACATAGGAATAATAAATGGTTTCTTAAGTTTGTATTTATTATTATTTTTCAGTTTTTTTAGCACTAAATCATCATGAAAAGTCAGAAAAGCACTCAATGCAATTAAATAGCATTACTACTTTATACCTCGTAAATAAATGAACACGTCTAAAACTTTAAATTTCATTCAAACATACCTTTTTGATATTTACAACTGTCAAAAAGTTATATGACATATTAGGTGGGATTTTTTTTGCTAGTTCATATGGAATTATAGAAAAAACGCGGCATCGGGATTTAGGAACTTCGTCTATGAAACTTGGACGCCACGGCAGAAGGAAAACGGAGTTTGGATACAAACTATCTACATATCCGTGTTAGTTTTGTTCGTCCCATTGCATCGGGGTATAGAAAAAAAACACGAATATCAATGAAGATCTGTTCGGTTTTTTGAAAACTTCTCAAATTTTTCCCAAAACTAGATTTAATTTGTTAGATTATTCGAGAGTTGTTGCTTAAACCCCACTTAAAATATCAGCACGTGTACGGTTCCGTCTTAACTCTATAAATAACAAAAAATAAATAAACCTATATTAGTCGGTTTAAAACAAACCTACATCACCCAGAAACTTAATTTGAATTAACACAAATTTTCGTTCTTCTTGCAAGCGATATGAACGAACTTAAAGATAAGATGAAACATAAAAAAAAAACTATTTCCGGTGCCCACCTATACTTTAGAAATTGATTGCTGCCGTAACTTGCATCCGGCTACTGCAGCACAATGTCATCTCTAGTCTTGTACTCTGCCCACATTCATTGATTTACATTTTTTTAAATTCTTTTTCAATAAAACTGAATATAACAATAAAAAGAATAGTTCTTTTGAGCCAAAAATAATAATAATTTTATAAGCACACGAGGTGAAAAAAATACACACCAGAAATATAATGTAGACAAAAAAAAAAAAAGAGGAAATAAAATGCCATAAGGTACACCCACTAACCATCAACCGGTCGCCTGACCGGGACCGGCTTTATACAAATAAAATGTGGGGAATTTCACATTCAAACTGGCAACATCCTTTTTTGGAAAAAATGTTATGTATATAGGATGACAGCAAGGCGGCAAGTAACATTATTTTCATTTTTTTTTCGCCATCGCATCGGTCTTCGGAATGGAGGAGTATATATTAGAATTCCAACAATAGTAATAGCTTGTAGGAGTAGAAGCATTACAATACACATCGCTTTCGTTATCCCATCGCTCTATCTCACTTTTTTTTTTTTTTTGTAAATGCAAATGATGCCTGTTGTCGCGGCCAGTAAAGTAAATAAATGAAACTAAACTACCAAACAAACAACTTGCCCTGAGATCAGTCGAAGTGGGTAGATTTATATTCTATTGATTAGTGCGGGCGTTCTTTTTTTCTTCGGAATTTAATAAAATTACTATTGAAAAAAAATGTTGTTTTTTTCTTTACCCATGAGAAAATATTTAAGTTTCACTAAAATAATTTATTAGTTTTTTGAGTTTGGATAGTTATACATATTATGTAGCTTTGAGTATGAGACAATAATATGGTGACCTTGACACTGAAATTTTGATGCTTTAATTTTACTCTGTGAAATTTATACATTTTATGAAGTTTTTTTCAAATTAAACAAAATTACATTTTTAGTTAATTCATTCTAGATTTAGAATAAATTCAAACTTAACCGAGAAACTATTCGTTCTTAAGCCTTAACAAAAATGATCCCGTGTGATGCGTTGAGGCTTAGTGTGTCGCTACCGCTCCAGTTTGCTTGTATCAGAATTCATGAAATATAATGGAAGTGGCACACTACTCCAAGGTTCGAAAAGAAAAAACACAACTTGAATTTAAAAATGTATACTCTAAAAAACTTGTCGATAAAGAAAAATTATCAAAGCTAACATAATGTTAATTGCTCATCCGATTCCAAAAATCTGCTATAACATAGAAATAAATAAATTCAATAAGAATATAAATTGATTTTAAATCAGTAAGTTTGTGACTCATTTTGACGATGTAACATAATCGTTGTGATTCCATGAAAAGATTAAAATTGTTTATATTAAATTTGTGTGTTTGTCTCTTTTTTTATTTTTTGAGTTTTAATTGTTTGTTATTCTTAATAATGGATCAATTTGAATAACTTATCTCACATAAAAGTTTATGAGTCATTTTGAACAGCCTGTTTTAATGTATCCTATTTAATATTTATTTTGTATTGACAGATTCATAGATTTTACTATTAGCAAAAAATCGACTTTAAGCCAATACCATACTGTTTTATAATGTGAGAAATATGATAAATTTTCTGCTGCTAAATATGTAAGAAAGTATACCTATGTATTTACCTATCAGTAAGTAATATTTCATTCAGCTCAAAACTCATAATGTATTTGTTGTTATTATAATGAAACCTTTAATTAGAACTCAATGTAGGTAAACCTATATTTTTATCAAAACACATGTTTGTAGAAAAAACAAATTTAAGCAACATCAGCAAACATGAATTGTTACCTGACATCATTAACCTCTCATAAAGTATAATAATTTTCTTCCTAGAAAAAAAACGCCCTTCTAAAAGGTTTTTCCTTCTCTTTTTTTTTTCGTAAGAAACAAGAAAACAAAACAACAACATCACTAATTAAATAATTACATCTAATCATAAATTCTGCTTTATACATTTCCATCCCTCCATACTCGCTATATGCCAAAAATATATTTGTTCAATATAATACGAGTAGGTAGGTATACAATAACGATTGCTTATCAAGGTTGAGATTCCCATTTATGGGTACACTCTTTCATTTATCTCGATTGTACGAGGGGGTTATACCTACACACAATAAACCATCCACAGATCGAGACTCGAAAGAAGAACCCAAGTTTTATTTCATGGCCACTACAGAAATACACTTGTTATACTCCCACACGAAGCTCAAACGAAACCCCTTGCCCCTACTTTTCATCCTCTCCAAACTTTCCTCACTTCGAAAATAAACCCTTGGTATATAATATTCTTGTGAATGAATGAATGAAAACCATTGTCCTTAAACAAAAAACATTCGCATACATTTCTCCACTCCTTGTTGAATATAATATTTTTATTATAAACAAAGAATAAAAACGATTTGTATATAAAACAAGGAGAGGTGAATTCTATGTACTTTATTTTCACCTTTGGTATTATATAGGACAGCGGGTAAAATCCTACCCTGTCCTGACACTGAACTGCAAAAATATAAATATGTATTTTCTGACAGATGATAGTGTATTTGTGAACACATCCGTGGTTTTTTGTGAGCGCGCATGGATTCTCAATTCACAGAGAGTATTATCCTGCCAAAGAGGGGGATAACGGTACCAAGCTGTCTATCGCTAAAGGTGTGCTAAACAAACTTTCCTCGGAACTCCGAAGCTATATTTCAATGTAGAATGAAAATCCCAATTGAAATACAAAAAAAAAAAAAACTCTTCATAGGCGCCCGTTAAAAGCAGCCCAACCCAAGTCCACGAACACACCCTACTCGCCGATTCCAAAGCACAACACACCGACAGAGAACGACAAGTATTGGTTATGAGGCGAATTTGAGGTCAAGTTTAAATGATGTAACCTTCACTTCAACTGGGGATGGGTTGGTGAATTAAACGCGGACAAATGAAAACAAAAAAACACTAAAACAAAAAATTACTATACCGGGCTGCTCAAACAAGTTGCACACGTCCCCCTCCCGGACTTAATAAACGAAGGAAATTTGAAAACTAGATAAGATTGTTCTTTTTTAATTTTCTTTAATGGGTTTTTTAGTGCTGTAATATAGTACATGAATACATACATAAATATGCATAACATCCCTGTTTTCTTAGCTATAGATTACTCTGGAAATAACTTTACTCTTGCCTGTATGTTTTGAGCTTATTGATTTTTTTTTTCTTTCAATTCGGGGGATGTTGATGTATGGAAGAGGGTGAACCGTGTACCTCAGGTAAATACCCTGTATGCAAATAACTGTGCTGCTGCTCCATTCATCAATCATTTCAAGTTCCTGATGGTTAACACGAGCCCATTCTGAGCTGAGCGAACTGTTCTGGTCGGGTGTGTGTTTGGAAAGAAGAAACTCTTTCGATCGATCATTTTTCATGAGACTTAAATTTGAGGCGAGAGGCAAGGCAGTGAAACGAGCAATCAATTTTAGTGTAATGTGATGAAAATAATGTAAGTAAAGTTTGTTTATGAATGTGCGGTTTCATTCATCAAAGGATGTGACGAAGTAATTGAGGGAACGAAAACTTATTTCGTCCTCGTTATTTTTTTTTTTTTTCGTTTACTTTAAAATGTATCTGGTTATATAAAATTTTGTGCGAACACAATGTGTAAGGGAGTGAAGGTTTAAGAGAGGTAAATATTTAAAATGAAACGTGACACAATGTCGGGTTTAAGGGATCAACAACGTTTTAGTGTTCTGTGTTGTTCTTCCTTTATTTAGAAAATATGCTTTCCGGGCAGTTTTAGTTTTTTTTTTCCTGTTTGTTGCTGTTGTTGTTTTTGTTTCATTATAAAGACACACCCACACGCTTTGAACTGGGTTCGTAAAAATTGTATATTAAATTAAGTACAGAGATGAGATTATTATATTTTCTTTATAGAAATTGGATTTTCTTGTTTGTTCAAGAGGGGATAGCATTTAAAAAAGGATACCTCCAAGCAATAGATCTGACTTATCATTTTTTCGAGAGAAATGCAAACGCAGTTAAAAATTTCAAGAAGAACAGTGATTGCATTTAAATTTAAATGTTGGTCACATTTTAAAGTTTAAAGGTTTTTTTTCAAGCCCGGAGGGAATTTTATGCATAAACCGATGTCTTCAAATGTTTCGCACTGGTTTGAAAAATAGCGGAAACAACGTTATTCCTATCGATAGTTTTTTATTTTAATTGGTAACTCTCGACATCGTTTTTTTTCGTTGAAAATATTTTTAAAAAAAGACAATTAAAATTCAAAAGGAATTTTTGCCGACCAATTATGAACAAATTAGGCTTAAGTGTGTAAGGAAAATGAAACGCTAAAGGATTAATCAAACAAACTTCATTTTGAAAAACACGGAGATAATAATCGAATACAAATCTTCCACCCTTTCAGCTCAACTGGGTAAACTCAGCTCAACTTGGGTAAACATACCTACATACCCAAGCTTTCTACACTTCTATAATAATGCTCCAATTGAAAATAAAAAATTAGTTCCGCATACTTTTGATCTCACTTCACTGCTAATATACAAGGCATTATATTTTAACTCAAATAAACCTCGAATCATACTTCAAACAAATCCGATTCTCTAACTGTCATCTAATTGCTACATCTTTGGCATTAGAAATTAAAATCTTTCACAAAAAAAAAATAAGAATTTCTCCCAACCATATAAGTATATCATCGTGTAAATATAAGCAATCCCGTCTTTGTTAAGTTCATCGTAATAAGCCAGCCAGACAACAGCAGTAGCAGCAAGTAAAATGAAACCTTGATCGTATAACGATCGCTCAACATGACAGCAAACAACTATAACGATCCAAAAAGGTGTGGCGGTCAGTAGCAACTATAGCAATCCAATAGCAACATCGATCGCTTGATCTCGTCGATGCAGCATTTAAAACCAAACAAACAAAGTCGTCGCAACGTTGTTCTTTGCAATGCAGTGCGAATGAACGAACCGGTCACTGTATAGGCTAAAAATCACAAAACGCCTAAAAAGGGCAAGATATTTATTTCATGATCATTTTGGATCGCAACGCTTTTGTTACGCGCGCGTACAAGCGCGCTTTAAAAGTGTGCTTCCTTGAAACGAGTAAAAATGCCCTCCATTTGTACGATAACAAGTCATAAACGAGCATAGCAACCAACAAAATCAAGAAAAGAAGAAAGAAGACCTTTGGATTTTGTTAGCTTCAATATATGTATTTATTTTTTTTTTTAACTTTTTCGTCTGCCCATTATTAATGATCACGCTCTTCCCCGTTGTTCCAGTTGAAGATCCTGTCAGTTGGTAAAGTAAATTTGACGTCTTGAAGAACGATGAATGATGAACAAAAGGCGAATAGAAGACAGTGAGCATGTTTGTTGCATGTTGTATATGAATTCGAACATAAAAATAGATTTCGTTTCTCCACATGGAGTGGCTATTAAAGGAATCATAAGGCTGAGTATTGAATTCATAAAATAACTTTTACTTGCAAATTATATTTTAGAATGTTCAGCAGGCTCGGAAATTGAAATTGGAAGCGAATTTAATTACATTTTGTTTTTTGGAACGACAATTTTTGACAGTTCAACCTAAATTAAGGCTAGTATACACCAAGCGCTCATAAGTTTCTTTTACTACACAATCGTGTAGGTACTAGTTTAAAGATTAAGCTTTTTTATTTGATGTCTGATAGACTTTCGACTTATTTGGCCAATGTCGAGATTCCATCGCCCAAAAAGATTAACAAGGTATGTTAACTTTGACAGCTCAAGTTTCCTAATAAATTGTAAAGTCAAAACCACACTGCTCTAGTATAGTGTGTTGTTGAGTGCCGCTGTCACTACATTTCGACACAACACTTCACATGTCACACGTGTGCGATTTGACTTATAGCCCTAAGAGCACAAACATGCGACCAACGAGAGAACTTTTTTTTTTTAAATTGTGGATGAGATGAGGATGTTGGAGCACAGAGACGAGTCTTCTAAACATCTCTCTAAACACGATGAGAATGCGTATGATGAAACCACAGCCCCATATTGTGCACAGGCAAAGAAAAATAAACTCAATGTATCCGGTGGTTGAATCAGTTCAGAAGGCAAACGGGGAGAAACATGAAACACAAAATAAGGAGGGGTTAGGGGAAAGAGCACACCATAAAAAATATAACATCAAACAAAAAAGATATTATGGACGCGTCTGGCTTTGAAAGACTTCAGACTTTTTTTTTACGGGTGGGATGTCTGCCCTTTTTCGCTTTCGAAAATATTTCATACAAAAAAATATTCCTATAATTTGTTGAGATCAGTTATACGGTACCCTATTAAATATATTTCGTGAGAACATTGGTTTTGAAAGCGTTTGGGCTCTAGTGATTATATTTTTGATTTGTTACTTATTCATTTGGTATATGTTAATCAAACTAATGCATTCTATTAATTGTACAAATCAATTGCTTGCGATTTTAAGTATGAGTCTCATTGACTACGACAAGAGTTTATTTGCGTTCCAAATTGATAATCATGATTCATTTCGTGATTGGTATAAACTAGTCTAAATTACTCAATAAATTTCACAAATGCTTCGTTTACTGATCAGAGCATTGAACAGGTGGTGCTTACTGCTTGTATAATTGAATGGCGCATATGAAGTGGTCTAAACCGATCACATCTAGAATAGACGGAATAGACGAGAATAATTTTGATGTTAATAACTTTTTAATAAAAACTTGTAAAATGCTTTTCAAGGTCAAAAAGTTTCTTTTACAATACAGGTAACCGTCGAAGTCATTTTATTGATTTATTCGTTCATTAGTATAAACTGGCCTAACAAACTTAGTTAACTTTATAAATTTATAGTTATAACAAATATCAAATCAAACGGCTTATAACCACAAAATAAATTAATATAAAAAAGAACAAAATTTAAAATTTTTAATTTTCTCAAAAAAAAAAAAAAAAAAAAAACAGTCCCATCATACCCTAAAGATGAAATTCTATCCAAAAATAATAAAATAAGAAATGATACCAAATAGAAATCATTGTAAAATTAAAATAAGAAACTGTAATTTCTTGCTGTTTTGGAGGAGCTTCAAAATCTCTCGCAAGATATACTGTTATAATAAACTAGCAAAAAGAGATATGTACTTACAAATGATGGTCATAAATAAAAACTTCTACGGTACCTATGAGTATATCTTTTCATGACAACATCTTCTCTACTTAAAACTCATATATGAGGATCATTTCCATCTAGAAATCATCGCGTCTAAAAGGTCCAAAAAGATCTTTGAGGAAAACTAATTTTTTGCGTACAAAAATATACAATCATCACAACAGCAAAAAAAAGTTTCAGATCTTTACATGCTGCCTTGAGTTAGGTTTGTGTATTTTAAAGCGCAATGTTTTTATTGCACAATTAGTGGTAATGATCATTATTGAAGCAATACTTTCATCATGATGTGCACTCATAGAATTTTATTTTTAAATTTTTTGTTTACATTTGGGGCTATTGAACACATTTTTAATACTTTTTCGACGAGTTGGAAAATTTGTATATATTGAAGAATTTTAAGATTTTTTTGTTTGTGTTTTTTAGATAAAAGATAAATACGTTGAGTCATCTTCCCCATCTCATCATCATTAAAGAATGTCAGAATGTTGAAATCTGAAAAGGAAATGCTATTTGAAAAAAAAAAATTTGTATTTTTTTTCTTTTTTTTTTTGAAATGTTTTGATAGATAATATGGAAATTGTGATGAGTGAGCTTTGGCGAATTTTTGTTATGTTTACATTTTGACTTCCGCTTTAAGTATTCCATCCGATGGTTCAAAATTTTGTATTTTCAAAATTTGAAATCGTTTTGAAAATTGTGGGCATTGAAATTTGTTATTATAAAGTTAACAAAAATAATATATAGACAGGATAACAATTTACATTTCCAAATGAGGTATGTACTTTCAACCAAAGTGATGAAATTTTCTCTGAAATTAGGTAAATGCATTCAGACAAATTAAAAATTTGGATTCGATTGTGAACCAGCCAGCGTCATAAATTTGAAATTTTTCTATGGGACAGAATTAATTTTGTTTTCGCGATCGCTTTCGTTTGCGCCTGGCTTTAAGAAACTTCCCAGAAATTTTATAAACAAAAATCTTCACAACAATCACATTTACTACAATACTTAACATACAAATCATGAAAGCCATTAAGGGGTAACAACCTTCAAAGGTCAACTAGAAGCCGCAACGTGCGAATATTGTGACCAAAATAAAAAGCGATCGCGAATAAAGCAAAAACCACATGTTTAATAGCTACAACCGATGTGATATGTGTTGTTTTGCCTTAATTTTCTTTTTGGTTGTATTCTTATTATTTATTTTCAATCAGCAAAAACAGAAAGAAATATTTCAGTATAGGTATAAACATATGTACTGTACAGTGTACATAAACCTACTTACCTAAAACAAAAATTACAAAAAAAACCAGCACAAAAAATATCTGTTTTGTGAATGGAGGAATAAAAGAACGTGCGGGTGTTTGACTTCAAATTTGACGTCAACCGGAATTTATTGATACATACCACGACGAAATATTTGAGATGGAGATATTTAGCTGAGGTACCTCTGTCGCAAAATTTTTATTAATGATTGAAAAAACAAGTAATTTTATTTTCATATATATATAAGATTATACCTACTTACATTTTTACAAAACAAATCAAGTTTGTTTTCTTTTTGTATTTTTTGTGACAAACGTAGTACCTACATATAATTATGTATGTAGATTGTAGATACCTGCATTAAATAATACCGCCTATAAAACTAAGCATGAAAATAATATACCCACAACGCCTCCGAACATGGCCAAAAATTTGTGATTTATTGGTGTTGAATTGTTTTCCGTTGTTGGAATATCAACTTTGAATATTTGTTTTTTAAATGAAAACCTTGGATTTTACTCGCAATATACTCTATACTCAATTAAAAGTTGTGGTGTTGGAGGAGCCTTACTGTACGCCGCGTCGCCGCCACCGCTTTGTAAAAATTACTATTTGTATACAGTGATGTGTCTATAAACAATTTATTTTTAATCGTATAATTTGTATTCATTCAAGCTTTTGAATTTTATTTGTTTTTGATTTTTTTTTGTTTTTTTGCGTTGGTTAATCAGATTTTTCAAAATGAAATACTAATGCGCATCGTATGATAATGCTTTATTTACCTTATGTACGTTTCATGTGAGAATATCTAATCTATAAAATATGATCAAAATACTTATCGTCAAATTCAAACGTTGCTTAGTTGAGTCCAGAGAATTCTAGGGTCTTAACTTAAGCACAGAGACATGACCTTTAAACGAATTTTTCATACATATTACCGAGAGTTTGCATGGAAACTTCATTTTTTTCTGTTATGCCGTTCTTAAACATTGTCAGTCGTATTTATAAATGCCACATAGAAGCTGCGTAAAGTAACAATGGCTCTAAACGTCAAAAAGTTATTTATAAAGGTAATGTTACGTTAAATAGAGGTATTTTAAGCTAAACGCGTTGAGAGGCTGCGCAAAGCCTACTACTTTATCTGACACAAAGGTATTGGACCAGAAAATGATTTTTAAATATGGATTTACGTAACGTCGAATAAAGGCTTAATAAGCGCTTATACACTGCGTAAATATTCACCCGTTCAGAGGTGTTTTAGTGAATTCTATTAAATACGGCTGTGTATGGCCTATTCACAATACTTTCTTACTTCAATTATTATATTTTAAATCTGCTAAATTTTACATGATTTAGGTGTGTTTGATTTCAAAATATTGTATTTTAAGTTAACATTATCAATCATCAAATTCATTTCACCGCAAGCTTAAAAGAACATTTTTTCTGTTGCGTATTTCTACTTAGGTATTTACAAATACCTACATTTTACCTACAATTTAAAATCGTTTTTCTTTTTATTTCTTGGCAACGAACCAAAATAAAAACAACTCGCTGTCAGTTGACAAACTCCTACAGGCAATGTTAACCAACTGAAACATACCTATCATCCTTGTTTTGGTATGTTTTTGTTTTGTTTTTAAACAACTACCTCATTGGATTTGTGTCAAAGTATCCAGCTATACAGCCGAATGCGTGTAGGTATGTACTTAAAATATTTCCGCCCAAAATGTGTCGCATAATAGTATCTACCTATTTTCTCAACAAAATATATATTCTTTACCTTACTTTTTGTCCTTGACCCCTTAGAGTTTATAGTTATGTATTTTTATTTCCAAATTGTGTAACTCAGTTTGATTTTACAAAACAAAGAAATTTAGAATCCAACTCAGACTCTACCCACCATGGCTTAGGTAACATTAATAATAATTCTGTTTAATTTGATGGTGTAGTTTTTGTGGTTCGCTGGTGGGTGTCACCTGTCAAATGCGCCATCAATAACAAAACTGTCATTGTGAATCACCTTGATGTTTGGTCCACAATCACCATGTTATGCCGTGTGCGTGTGATGTGTTACATTTCACAAATGTCAGTTTACTTATCAAATTAATGAGAACACAGAATTTCTGTCAACCGCCTCCATATTAAACAAAATGAATTGAGGCAAAACGGATAGTAACAAACAAGATTCATATAGAAATATGTATGATGTATATAGTTTATACATGCGAACTTAATGCAACGATAAGCAGAGATATCTATATCCTCGAGCTTAACTACAATTTCCACTACACACACCATGACTACATCCGCTTGTCAAATTCAATATTACAAAATGAGTGAAGATTTTTCTTCGTTTTATTTTTCGCTGATGTTCTTGTGTTTGCTGGAGCATGTTCGTTTGTTCGTTCGCGCGCTCCATTGCGCATTAGTTGCAGTGCAGCTAGTGTTGGGGTGTAACTCCCTTTTTGTTTTGTTATTCCCACACATACTATACATAGGTTATGTGCGGGTGGAAATGCCCGAACCCCTCATTGGGCCTTTCTTATCCAGCCCGGAGTGTAATTTAATTTGTTTGTGATTTTGCTAGCCGTTTTGGTTTTGTGCTGCCTTTCTAAATTTGAATAGATACCTGGTTCCATGTAACACTTTTTGTGATATTCTATCGTTCAACACGTCAACGTCCAGTGTGTTTTTCTGCGCTGTCTTGAATTTCCTATTGCATCAGTTTTATTTTTCAACATAATTCTGTCCTCCTCCACTATGCCATGCAAAGGAACCTCTCGCTAACACAATACGTGTGATTCAATGTGAATGCGCACGGATGTGCATTGCCATTTTACCTTTTATCCATTTTTTCATCCCACCCTATTCACCACAGCAAAAGTCACCGAGTCGTTGTCATTCTATGCATGTGGTGTATTTTTCAAAATTCAAGAGACCCTAGAAAATGTCCGTTTCGTCTTTCTTTAAAATTGAATAAACCCAACTAAAGAGAACCACAAATAATGAAAGAAAAAGAAACGAAGCCTATGCGATATACAAGACTGCACAAACACAAAAAGAAAAGTTTTGCCCCCTGTCGTGTCCGTCCATGTCCAAGAGTCTTCTTTTGTCCCTCCATACACCCTTCTGCTGGCCTCTCTGACATTTTTTGAAATTGAAATACTTTGAGAGAAGACCTGCGTAAAAGCGACATAATAATATCCGTGTGCGCGCGTAGTAGTTGAACTCGCGGTTGTTGACTCCGCGCGCAGCTTGTCTCGCCGCCACCACTGATGTGTGGTGCTAAGCTATAGCTAATGCGCGCTACCATCGTGATCGTCCACTGTAGTAAGAACGGCAACAAACACAACATTTTGTTCGTCTTCTGCCCTTTTTCTTCTCTAACAAACTTCGCTTCGACAATTTTCTTTTTTTTTTTTTACTTATTCTTCTCTAGATGAGAACAAAGTTCTCAGTTTTATGCTTTGATATCGTCGCTTCATGATGAAAGGTACATGGGGAAACCGAACTATGAACAACACAAAAGATCAAAACCACGAAAATACTGAAGATGAAGTTAGATGACGCAGAAGATGTTTTTTTTTTCTCGGTTGTATCTTAAGTTCGTTTTCATTTGACCACGTGCCAAAATGTGTGTTTATGTACTGTGAACATTTTTGCTATGGCTACGTATATTATTTTGTACGTCATACAAAAGCTAAGACCCCTATTATGACCCGCGAGTCGGGCGAAAAATGTGTAGAATGTGACTTTTTGGCATTACCCAAAAAACCCTAAGTGGACTGTTATTTGATTTGTCTTTTCACTTTCTAATTTTTACAGTTCCTCCAGATTCAGAAAACAAAATCAAAATGAAAAAATATAATCTAGAAGAATAGTATGAACAAACCGCCATATGATTGAGTCCCTCAATCTTAGATTTAAATTTTAAAGTTCAAGTAAATATTGCAATTTTATCATCAAAAATATAATTTTCGAAACTATCGATATGTTCAGAACGTTTTTCAAATATAAATTATGTACCATCAGAGTATGTACCGTCATATTTATGTACGAAAATATTTTCCCATTTTCTGGAATTTCTTCAAAGAATATTAAATTTAAAAAAATGATAACACGAAGGCATCCCCTTCCTCTTGAATATGTACTCGTTGTTAGCTGGAAGTAGTGTCGATATGATATTTTTGTGACAAAGCATACAATTTAATTAAAAATGTATATTCCTTGTTTTATAGATGCATCGTTGTACGTGTTGTTATTGTTAGAATACCATAAACTTGAAAGTATTTGGAATAAAAAAGACGACGACACGACGATGGGGGATGCAAAGTGCAATCTATTTGAATTAACTATGCTGGGGTATCGCCACCGCACCGCCTTTGTAGAAGATATAAAAGGAATAAAGAATAAGGCTGGATTTTCCTTGTTGCCTAGGGATTGATTTATTCCACTTTATGAGATGTTTTATATAATATTATTGCACTGCAAAGTGAATAGGTGTAGTCAAGATGTAAGGGGTTGGGTTTGTACTGATGGCAGGGCATTGACATTGTCAAGACTGTATGGAATATTCGATTTGAGGAAGTAATAAGCTTAAATTGGACAAAATTTTAAACAAGCAATTTTTTAGTTAGAAATAATGTATCTCAATAAATATCATACAAAACAATATTGTCATTAGATGCATCACTTTTAATACCCTAAAAGGTCTGTTTAAAAAAAGGACGCCCGTGTTGAACGCGGCCATCTTGGGAAAAAAAAATAGTTTCCATACAAAATTATCGATAACAAGTATAGCCAGCGGTGGGCTATTTAACATACAAAAAAACATAAAAATACTTTAACATTGCACCTAATAAATCCAACGAAATTTTACGCGAACGAAATTAAGAATAGAATGATCAATAGTCTTGTGGGCCGAACTACAACAATAAATTAAATACAATTAAGCAAAAAATAATCCATTCACTCTTCTGAAGGTGCTAAGAATGAATACATATTTTATAATTTATAATTAAAAGAAATAAAAATCCTATAAAAATGACCCACATCTGTTCCAATTCCACACCATCTGTCAACCATAACTGTCAGTAAAAATTATAATAGCCTTAAAAAATATATACATATGTACATACGTGAACATATATAAAAAAAAATATAAAGCCACACTTTACTGTCATCATCACCATCAACGTGTATATAATGTTTGATCATCACCCACGGAAATCAAAATCAAATTAAAATAAAATCAGAAGAAAAAAAAAACAGATCGTGCCTACCATATGTAACGTTCTACTTTTCATTTTATTATTCAAAAACTGTTGGCGGTTGTCTTGTGAATGAGTGAGGCGGCGGCAGCTATAATATCCGCTGGAGTTGCTATGTATATTTTATGGTTTGGGTGGCCACATCCGATCTATTTAATTTGGACGGCTAAATATGAGCCCCCACAACCATATGCGTGACATTCTGAAAACATTTCTTTTTCTTCATTAATAAACTTGCATTAATGATTCAATTCATAATAATATTTTTCATTCCAAAAGGAAGACTTTTGATATTCAAAATTATGGATGACATATGAAAGTATGAAACGTCAAAAAAAATTATGTGTACACCTTAGCAAATTAAGGTTCAAACAAAGACAAGTTGGCTTTGCCTATTACGGTAACCCAAATAGATTTCTTAACTTGGTCACAGAAAAGGCATACACATTACTTGTTATGCTTTGGCTAATAATTGTCCGTGAATACAAATGTCTTCCTTTCGATTATATATTTTTTTTTGGAAATTTGTTTACAGAAAAAAAAACAAAATTCCCCTCCATTAAAAAAACGGCCATAGAGCAACATTGCGCCCCCTGGTTTTGGTTTGGTGAATGGGAGATTGTTCATGTCACGGAAAAAGATATCATCCGTCGGACTCGAATCGACTCGCAATTCAGACAAGTCCCTTCCCTTCTTTCGCTGTTGTTTCGATTTATTTGTGTAATTTGCATAATAAAATTTTAATAAACAATTTGCCATTGAGAAACGTGTTTGGAATTCTGGACAGTTAAAATATAGACGGATGCGCGTTGGGCGCGAACGCGAAAGTTCTATACAATACAAAAATACATAGGTTCAAATATATACACCAAAAGGCTAACCCGAATGCACTCTTCTTGCTTTGGCTTTGACTCTGCATGTATGATGGCTCAGTTGTGTTGCACTGCAAAGTGTTTGCCTGGTTTGCCTTGTGAAGGCAAACGAAATGAAGTAAATCGAATTCCAGGAAAAATTCACGCGTCCGACCGGAAATCACCGACATGAAAACATTCCGTTTGGCATTTGGTTGCGCGGATGGTTTAATTTTTGAACTTATAGTGATGGCTCTTTAAAACTTCAGAGGAATTAATTAATCATCCGGAGTGCATGGCTTTTGTTGGGTAAATATGTATGTAGGATATTTTTGTTTTGCATTTTGTTGGTCACGGTTGTGTATTTTTGCTTCCTCGCATTTGTTTTTGTGGAGGGGTAGCTTAATTTCTTGGAAAGGTAGGGTCAACATAAAGTTGCATTAGGCGTTTCATCTTTTTTCATAGAATTCACTTTGGTTTTGATTTTTAGAAATATTGTTTGTTTATTTGTTGACCTATGGAAACTCCATTTTTTCCAAGAAGGTGGAGTTCAGACGAGACATTGTTTTTTAAACGAACGAAACCGAGGAACCGAATACAGAAAATATATGTATGTATGTATATGACGCATCCATGATTGCGATTTTCATTAACTTTCAACTATCGTATAAGTGCGGCAGAAAAACACTACTGTGTCGATATCAGTGCTTCGGTATCATTTCAGTTTATTTTATCGATTTGTGATTTGTCGATGAAATACACTAAAAGTTGATCAGCAAACTGATATCGACACACCACACGGGAGTAGTGTGGTTCAGCCTCAAATCCTTTTAGGAATAGTTTTGGAAGTTGATATTTTTACCTATTAAACTTTTTTTTTGAATCATCTTCTAAAAATTTGTAAAATCAGTTATCAGATATAAATCCAATATTATTCTCAATACCATTCCCATGGTAAAATTTAAACTCTGAACATAACATGGGACAAAAAAGTATGTGCAACATCAATCATCATAAAATGTCATACAAACTTAAATGAAATGTGTTATGTGCATTGAGAAAAGGATTAAAGACATTCATTATGTATGTCTACATATTATTGAAGCTGGAACCAAAATCCACCAACAACTGCACTAATCACTTTGGCACCTCTTCAAATAGTCCCTTCATAAATCCAAATTTTATGGAACATTGTTTTTGTTGTTTTTTTTTTCTTCAAAAAAGGATCTTTCTTATAACAAAAAAAACCTGCTTGCATCGATCCTTCTTGTTTTGGAATGAGCATGACACAGTTGCTATTGTTTGATTTCATGATGCATTGTTCATTTTTGAAGTGTCTTTCTATTCTTAACACTCATACTTTCAAAATCAATTGTTTGACAGTTAAAGCAAAATGAATTTTATTTTTGTTGATCAAGCGTTTTTTTTTTTGCATCAACGACAATAGATATTGATTCTCTAGGGGAATATAATGAAATGAGAAGAATAGGATCTACCATCGGGTTTACTTTTCATCTATATTTTCTTTGCTGTAAATACCTAACATTTCTTGTGTCAGTTTTATTCTACTGTTTTAATTGTAGCCCTAGAATATTGACACTAAAATCACACTATCTATCTATCTTACTGTATGTACCTAACCTATCTTATCTTTTGTCATTGAAAACAGTTGGTATTGGTAGTGAATAACGATATATCTGTTGTTGTAGTTATTTTTTGTTTATTTCGCTTTTGCCTTTCTTGAATTGCGATACTTAATTCATTCATTAAACAAAAATAAATAATTGATTAAGATGTGCGAGTTCAGTCTGCCATTTCTCTCTATTGGATTAAAAATTTAGAAACCCACAGTTGCAGTAGTTGTTGATCGTGGTGAATAGCGATAACAAATTATTTATTTAACAGATAGGCAAATATTTATTTATATCCCTTTGCATTGATGAAGGAAATGATCGTGGTTATAGGAGTGTAGACATATCCCACAGCACACAACCATACCAAAAGAAGAATATGTTAATCATAAACAAAAAATTAGAATACGAACAGATAAAAAAAAAGTTCAGAGACGAAATATGATAAACTTTTTCTTGTTGTTGTTCTTCTTCTTATTCTTTCAAATACTGTGAATTTATTTTTTTATTTGTGTTCACAAAACAGGAAATCGAAAAGCGATAAAAATAAATATGAACTAAGAGAGGAATGAATACAGGTCGACATACATACATATGTTTGCAAGCGAGTAGATACGTTGATTTTTGGAGTACAACATAATACAAGGCAACAGAAAATAGGTATTCAACACGAAGGTGGTAAATTGTATGAGGTGATTTTATTTAAGGTTTGTGTGAACTAACATAATTATTATGTATATTTGAGATTACAGTTTATTTTTGTTTAAGAAAAAAGTTCTTAGATGATAACGTCATTATTATTATAGAATATTTTCATTTAAAAATCTTTGACCGTTTACTAAGAACACGATTATGGGAATAACTAAAGGGAATTCCCATGTCACTATTTAAACGTGAGCTAGAAAAACTAATTCAAAGATAAAATTGATATTTAGACGATAGATTCTTTATTTGACATTCGTATAATTAATTAATAGTGCGGAGAAGTAATTGTGACTGGTGGAACACAAATTTATCTTATCTTCTGAACTCGAAGATAGGGATTTAGACATTGAATGGGGATGGTGAACATGATGCCAGCGATTAATTTTTGTTTACCCAACTGATTGTGGATGTACATATCTATAATAGTATATAATACCAATCTACGAAATTATGACTAAATGATATATTTTATATGCTTTGTTTACATTACATTTCTTTATTGAGTTTGCAAAATTACAAATTTTTAAATAATACCTATGTAGGTACATTTTAATCCAAGGTTTTGATGGAAATTGAAATATTTGTGGTGTATAGGTACGGCTAACTTTAATAGTCGTAAGCTAATTAAACAAAAACAAAACAGTTAAGAATTCTCTTTCTCTTCACCAAATTTCAGCTTTATCTTTGTTAACTTTTGTGAGGTGAATATTTTGAACATAAATTGCGAGAATAGGTATCTCAAATTGATAAAATGCTATCAGTTTTGTTCAATTTTGATTAAGTTTTGAATAATTTGTTCATCTACCTATGTAGATCATTTCTGAATTGCAAAACTACCAAAAAGCTGTAAATGTTAGAGAAGCACTAAAGCGGTTGTACCTACGAAAACAAACTAAATCAAGAAAATTTTGTGTTGATTCAATGATTACAATATTGCCTTCATAGTTGAAAAATCTTCCTGTCATACTTACCTTAAGTCAAACTGATTTTTGGTGCAGTTTTTGTATTAAAAAAAAAAATGAATGCTGATTTCTTCCATTCATTGTGGAAGAAATAATTACAATTGGTTCATTACGGTCATAGGTACTTCGGGAAAAGCATGTTTAAGTTGTTTTACATTTGTTCTTAAATCTATAGATACGATTTTAGTCGAGAACAGGTTTCTACCTAGGTATTTTATTGAATGATCAATAGATCTGAGTCTTGCGAGAAACTTAAAAATCTTCCAAGAGGATTACTTGATATGAATAAAATGCTTGCGTTCGGATTCAGCAAAAAATTGAAGGTTCCCTCTTCCCTCTATTTCTGCAATAACACGAACACAGGAATGCTTGAAAGATGTAAATCACTTAGGCCCTGCTTCATCAAATTTATTTATTGATAATATTTAGTTATTTAACCCGAATAATTTCTAATTCCAATAAATTCCCAGTAAAAAAAAGTATGTACCTACAAAAATAAATTATTCCAGTTTTGTTGTGTAGAATTCAAAATACATTTTTCATTTTTATTGAATTTTAATTAGATTTCTGTTTCAGTACCCTTTCTTTAATTTACCAAACTTTTAATTACCACCATGATTTTAATTCAAAAACAGAGCTCCCCATTTAATTTCAACAACCCAAAATGCATGAACTTACCTTGTAATGTTACCACACGACATCCATCTTGTTTTAATCGACGATGCAACACGTTGATTGTCGCATCACTGCCATTGCTTGCTGTTGTTGCTGCTTGTGCTGGTGCTGCTGCAGCAACACCACCACCTCCAATGTCCATTGCAACTCCACTGCTTCCGTTGTTGCTGCTGCTTCCACCATTACCACCGCCCCCGCTTTCAGGTGACGGTGATGATGATACCACACCACTGCCATTCCCACCACTTAACAAATTACTGTCATTGTACAAAATGAACAAACTAATTTTGTATCCATTTTGAATGCGTTCCTTCAGATCCGGTGATTTAATTGTTGATAACAAATCAATTTTTCCGGCTGCCAAACGACGCATCATAATGCTGGGAATCGAAAAATTTACAGCAGATCGAATGTGTGATTCACTGAATTCATTTGAGCTGCGACAGTCCAATAGGATCAAATCTTTAACATCCGAGCGCAGCTCGGTTTGAAGCCATTCCTTCGAAACAAAATCATAATCTGTTTCAGGCATTTTGATGATGTTTGTTTTTTTTTTAATTCACCACACTATATTTTTCAAACAACAAAAAATAAATTATCAACCTGTCCGTCAACTTTTCTATATTATATTATGAAAAATAACGAAACAGCGCCACAAATAGAAAAGGCGTGCGTTTTTTATGTAATTTGTTTTTGTTTATTTAATTTTTTTTCTATTCACCAAAATTTATTTTATAAATTCACCACTTGAAAACAATTTGCACTTGAACCATGTTCGTTAATGGTAGAAATGAAATAAAATCCAGGAAAGTAAAAATCCTTCTAAAACCTTTTTCGCCCTGCTTGTTTATTTTTTTTTTTTGGTAGATATTTATTTATTTTGTGTTTTTTCCTGGTCATTCACTGTTTTTGTTACCTTTTTTTGGGGATGTATGTATGTATACCACAGAGATACAATTTGAGAGGAAGATATAATAATGGAAATATTGAGGAAAATTTCACTTTTTCTTTAAATGTACACAGCGCCCTCTTGAATTTTTATTTTTTCTTTTGTTGACACATGGGAGTTATTTTTGTTTAATTTAAAATTCTAATTCGGCCGCATAAAACTATCTTAAGGTTTTTTATAAGTTTATAGCTCTTAAAAATATGGAAAACTTTAGTAAAATAGAAACTTAAAAAAAAAGGTTTCTGTAAAAATCTTTTTTTTTTTCTTCTTTTGACAGGTCCCGCAAAAACAGAAGCGAATACACGACCAACCACAACGACCGACTAACAAAATCTGATGATGAATTCATCCGAGATTTTTGTCGATGTGAAAAAGTTCTGAAATTTCCCTGGTGGTTTTAGTGTGTATGTTTGTGAAAATTGTGCTTGTGTATATTGTTGTTGCTTTTTTTTTTTGTATACAAAGAGAATGAGAGAAAAAGTAATAAATACAAAAATAAAAATCATGTGTGGGGAAAATCGAATTTGTATACAAAACACCTTCTACATTGTTGCGCATGTGGGTTTATTTTTGTCAGCAAAAATTTATATGTGTTCGAAAGTAAGTATTATACACGTTTGGTGTTCGATAGAGAGAAAGAGCGATATGCTTGACTTTTGAATGAAACATTTTTGTTGATGAGTATTTAGTAAAATAAAGATAGAAAGAGATGGCAATTAACTTTATTGAATTTATTTTTCTGAAAGTGTTCGTGGGCGTTGTATTCATAGCAGGCATAGCGCATGGGTGTGTGGAATAGGAATAGGAGTAAATAGATTTATTTTTCTTCTTAAAAAATTATAAACGTATGTAGGTAAATGGATAGAATTTTCTCTTTAAAAAAATTCTCTTAGTAGAATATATGGCGCTGCCAGGTTAATTCAAACAAAATTTTATCCCAAAGAAAAACTTCAATTTTGAAATTTTTTACAATTTTAAAATTGTATAGGTACCCATTATTATTTTTTTTTTTGCAAAATATGCCATAAAGCTACATTCGCTTTGGAAAATAGTTATTTTCGCTATTTTTTCGTTATTTAAAAAGAATTTTACCAAATAATAGAGCAAAAAATTGAGTTTTTGTTTCAATTATTTTTGGGAAACAAGTTTTTCTATCTATGTACATAAACCTTTATCGTTTTAATTAGACAACAGCACGCCTCACAATCTTATTTAAAAAATCCCCATTTCAATCCCGTACACTTTTAAAGTAAGACCGCACCCGGCGGAACTGCACTGCAACGGAACTAAACTTCACAACGTATTCATATAAAATGAAATTGTCTTAACAGTTCAGTTACCGCTTAGTGTGATAAGCTCATACCAATTTCATACGAACAATATTTTGGCACGCAGCAGTGTCACTGTCGCGCAGTTCCGCTGAAGTGCAGTTTTGCTCATTACGGTTCTACGTTTAAGGTGGCTTTTACATGGAGTAACAACCAGCGAATATAAATAATTTTTACGAGCACTATTTGTCACAATGTTATCGATAATGTGTATAAATATCGAACATTTGAGGACTCGAATCCAAACATTTTCTTTTTTTTAAATACAAATAGTGGGGACGTTAAGGAACGATATTTTGGTAAACCTTTCATTTTACCCAAACGAGTACACTTACATATAGATGTCCTAATATTGATTTTAAGAAATGTTACTAGGGTGGCAGCACTGTAGAAGGTACACATGCGTAGAAAAGAGTGTGATGGACTTTTTCTCTTTATGAAATGTAAAAGTTGCCCTTGTGCTCGGAAATTTGAAAACTAAAAAGTAGATATTTATTTTTGTAAATTTGAGCTACGAGTAGCTTCTTTTTTTTCAAAACATTTTAGGTAAGATTTGTTTAATTATGACATGAGTCTTATAAGCTTATGAGCGCTCGGTGAATACCAGCGAACGCTATTCTTGAATATGACTTCCGAGTAAAAATCTTTCCCTTCAGTATAAAAAACTACAAGAGGGAAAAAGGAATTTTAAATTTAAATTTCGCGGAAAAAATCAATTTGGTTTAAAAAAACGGGTAAAAATGTTTGAGGAATCTGGGAATCCTGGTCATGGTCACCAATATCAGTGGTTTTCATTAATTTTCCAATCTGCATGGTGCAACCGTACATATGTAGGTACACAATTTTGGTCCTCACATACACCGACCGAAATCAGCATTCCAGCACGTGCCTAAGGCCTCAGATACATTTTAGGCTTTGGCATAGAAGCACCAGATATCCTACCTGAAGGAATTCTCAAATATAGTTATTCTCCAAAGTAGCTCTTCTAGTATTTTTATTATAGGTATACTACCTAACCTATACCCAACCCATGGCTATCTCTATCAATACAATATATACATACGTTTGTGCTCCCGAATTGTTTGATACTTATAGCTGGAAACCTCTACTTCTCAAACTAAAATTTTATTAGGCTTAGGTATACTCTGATCCAATCTCACGCACATAGAAATTACTTCGCCCACACACAGCAAGCGTCGGTCTAGTGCGCATGGAAAAAATATTATGAATGAATTTTCAACTCTAGCCCCACACAATTCTCATTCCTAGTACTCTAGGCAGATATCTATAACTGTTTAAGCTTTAGCTCCAGGGTGTAGATATTGAAATCTATCGTAGTAACTTTTAGAGACCTAAGTATATGTACTTATGTACGTTGAACACACTAAACCAATATGGCCAAATGGCTTTTATTGGGTTTATTGCTACCTCAAGAAAAACTGTTAGCCATATTTATTTGGAGTGGTTATTCCGGCGATGTTGATGGCTGGTCTCTGGCAATCCCCAACATAGTGAAATAATGGTGGGTACATAACCTACTCCATCCGCACTGGAACCAGCAACCTACACACATCTTTTGGCCAAGTCTATGTGTTGTGTATGCGACAGATGGCGTTCGTTGTTCATTTTTTGATATAAATATTTGAATGGCCCGGGTTGTTGTTTGTTTTGAATGTTCAAGCTTGTTGGGGCTTTGTACTCTGAGGGGGCTAAATCATTCTCTATCCACCATCGAGCTGTATTATGAAGTATGATGAGGTGGTAAGGGTTGAGGTGATGGTTGAAACAGTGGGTATTTTGAATTTGTACTCTTGTTACCTATAATATTTGCTATACCTACGTACATACATACGTTTCAACTTTCAAGCCACTTTGGGAGAAAAATGTGAATGGCGACACCCACGTGCAGCCAGGAGAGGAAATACTTGTTTGTTTTTTTGTTTGTTCTTTATTCACGAGTACCTAATTCTGAGTAGGTGCACATATTTGTGAAGGCAGCATGCGTGTTTAGTGATTTCATTTTTTCTGAACTCAAATTTACTATGTACATAATATGTATCTACTATAGGAGATTGCATATATGTACATATGTAGATATAAAGTTACTTCGATTCGCAATTATTGTGCAAAACATTATAGATAAGCGTGCATATGGTGGGCGATGTAAATATAAAATTGAATTTGTTACGAAAATAAGTCCTAGGTTATATTTAGCAATGTGATTTCTGGAAGAAAAGAGTCGCTTAATGGAAGAAAGGAAGGATGTTAGGTAAAGTGTATTAACATGTATAATTGAATCCATTCAACATAGATATGTGTAAGTATATAGTGGCAAAAACATCGATAGGTTAAGGAGAACGTAGAAAATGTTATTTCTGTATCATAGAGACGTTTTGAATTTCTTTCAAGTCTCACTACCATATTCAGTTTGGACCATGATTGTTGGGACAGCCTCTGTTTAAATCAATGTTTACACTATAGATATTTTATAAACTGCTCAAATTCATTCAAAAATACTTCCCACCCATTCACCATATAAATTTAAATAGGTACATACAAATGTATTTATATAAAGGGCCAAATTTTGGATTCGTAAAAAAATCAAGCTCTAGGTATTAATCAGACATTACGATGATAGGGAACACGAAAAAAGTTAGTCCTACAATTCTGTCTGTCTGTTCGATCGGTCTGTGCATCTGTTTCACCGCCTTAGCTACTTCAGCGATTTTCTTCAAACTTATGGAATCTAGAGTCGAATTTGAAAATTTGTTTAGCTCCAAAAATAACAGAACCTGTCATACCTATAACCGTAAAGAAAAAATATATTTATCTTGAAAAGGGCTTTAACTATTGATGACATTTTTTAGGAGTATTTTGTACATAAATATTATAAATTTGTTAAAATCTTCATCATATGGCATCTCCAAACTTCTTTTTTGAATTATTTTAGCAAATTAAATAATAAATATTACTTTATTATTCCTTAATGACATATTTTTTTTGTTTATTCTAAATTACATAAACAAAGAAGCAAGTTCGTGCGATCCAGTCGTGCATTACATTTATTTTCGAGTTTATTGCTATGCTTCACATTGCATGTCATTCAACAATTTGCATTAATTGAAGCTAAAACTATGTATTTAACTATACCACGTTGACTGCTAACGAACCTTATTCCTGCTCTTATTAAAGTCTTCTGATGATGTAGCTTGTAGGTACGTTGTTATTAAATGCGCGTGAAAGGTTCAACTAACTACCTGCATACCTATCTTCTATTTTTTCCTATTTTTACATACACCGTTGAGAATAGCGCGGTACCAAGCAACCTCTATGAATGGAATGCATCTTCTTCCGTTCTTTTAAACCCACTCTTCTAAAAATGGTATTTAATTCATGACTTCCCCTCTTTGCTTCTCTCTCCATCCCACGCCATCACTGACCTTGGCTTCGGAAGGTTGTGTTTTTTTTTTGTCAGTTTTTGGTTTATTAATTAATAAAAAAAAATTACAACTCAGTTTCGTATTACAAAGCAGGCGGCCCGACAATTGATAAATTCCACGATTATAGATGTGGTGAATGGAATGGCACGGTGCGGTAAGCAAAAGTTTCCCTTACTTATTTTTTTTTTATGGTAAGTAAAGTATTATAGAGGTAAGTAAGTAGTACATACATACATAATGTGTATAGTTAAAAACAAAAAAACTTTGTGGTGCGATGGACGTGGACGGGACGTTCTGACGGTATTAGTTACTTGAGATGACATGCATTTAAATTAGCATAATTATTACTTCTTATATTCCAGTTGGAGTAAGCTATAGTAGGTCTATGTATGTACGAGTAGGTATAAACTTAAACATATATCAATTTCCTGTCATGATAGTTTAAGAAAAAATAAACACAAAAAAAAAAATATTTAATGCAAAGGAAAATGAATACACCTCCATAAGTTCAGTAATAAATATTATTTTTATATTAAAAAAAAACACATCAAATACAAGCATTGTTTGTGGTAGGTATTCATAAGTGTGATTTTATATCGTTGATATCATCATGTTTATAATGACGTGTAATATGACTGAGTGTAGATTGCAATTTGATTGTTGATATTATTAATTGATTTCATTGGAATTTTAAAATTATGGAACAAACAAACATAGCTTTGATGACAAATATAGAGAGAAATGGTTTCCGTTTTCAAAACAATGACCGGAAGGATGTCAGAAAACGTGTTGGGTTTTATATATGGCGCCAATAATAATTTCAAGTTATTCAATTAATATAGGTATCTAGTACTTTAATTTAGTTTCAATGACATTTTGCATTGCCTACTTTGTGTACGTCATTGGTTTAGGTATAACAAAAGCACTTTAAACGTTAAGTCGATCTTGGAACTTATACGTTAGTTGAATCAAATAAGGAAATGAAATCGCTTTGATTTATGTTCATCTCCTAATTATAAATATGAGTTTTCGGGATAAGACACGAGCAGGCAACTTGAAAAAGAGATTAGTTTTGTTTATATTTCTTAGTTAGTTTGCATTTCAATTTACAATTAAATGTCCGACTAAAACCGTAGAGAATATTAAATTATCTTTTAAAGAAGCTATTCATCTCATCTATAAGTTGGTGCACCTTAAAGTAATAGAGCTTCAGTTTCACCTATGCATCTTGTGTTGGAGATAGACTGAAATATCTCGCTTTCCTTTAGTTTTCTTAAGTAAATAGGTATATAAGTTAAGTATATCGTGTAAGCCACAGTTTTTCATATCTTTTTTCAAGATATGATTGAGATAGGGAGAATACCAGCAACATCGTTCGATCTATTTTGTTTTACGGATTTTTTTTTCAAAATTAAATTTCAAATTATTTTAAGAACTATTGAAAACCATTAAAAATCAGTGTTAAAATTATTAAAATTAAAAATATGTAGTTTTTCAAAATTTTAATAATGTAAATACATATCGTGCTTGAACTTAAGACTACGTGCACATCATCATTTTGGAAAATGATATAAAAGATAGTGGCACTCAATTCTCCTAATTTCGATCATAAATAACAGATAACACCCACTCATCTTGTTTAATTACATCGAAAAGATAATAAGAAAATAATAATTAGTCTTAATCAAAAATATGAAAGACATTTCCCAGGTGGCCGCACATGCTAAAAATACGCACGAAACACTAAAAATGAGCGTGAAATGAAAATTACATCACTGGCGTAAAAATGAAGTCTGGTGCGATCCTCGCTTCGCACTATGATGACGATGATATGCCTCATTCAATCTTAATTTGTTAAACAACTCATAGACAACCCCAATATAGTTTTGTTATTATTAGGCGGATGCCTTTTGAGTATATTTTATTCCACATCTTTTATTTAATATTCTATAAACCCCTCACGGTCTCCACTAAAATATCTATGAATCTGACTCTATTAATCAATGTACCACGTTCAATTGTGCGGTTTAGTTAATCATATCTACACAAGCCATCGATTAATCAAAGCAGTATTTTTAGCTGACCGCGCAATAGGTGTTCTTTTCTATAAAATTTCATTTATTTTATTGATTTTATTTGAGATGAAGTGTGAATCTATTAAACGTATTATGATGGGTGTTCTTAAAGATAATATTCTCAAAATATTTTTTTTCTCTTTAATAATTGTTAGCAAAATTAGATTTTGACACATCATAGGATCATTCGTAGGTTTTTTTTTTACTTGAGCACCTAAGTGAGCATATAAGACGAGTGAATATAGAACTTTTAGGGCCAGTTTGTTCAAAATGGGATCAATGGATGAATTGTGTGTTGTAATTTCGACCGCGTACCGTGACGTCAACGGAGGCTTTACTTTAAAGTTATTTAAAATTAATTTTAAAATAAATATTTTCTATTCTTTTGTTGAATACTGTGCGGTGAATGGTGCTCTATTAATAACCATGTTAGAAATATTAAAACTGATAAGAGTTGTGTCTGATAATTTACGGTCTATTTAACTTGAAACAACGAAATATCAATTAAAAAATTTTCCTGCACATTTTTTTATGTTTTTAGAATGAATAAAATTTTTAATCATCAAATTAACCTCGGACGAAAAGCAACTGCAATAATTTTTTTTTTCGATTTTGACATTAGGTTTTCTTGTTTTGTCTCCACTGACGTAGAAGTGGCGTCATCTTGTATTCGTTGATTCATGGGTTCAATGTGCAACTTGGTTTTGCTTTTCCAGAAATTGTTCCATTTTCCAGTTTATCCATCAAACTTATTCAAGAACAAAGAGTTTGCTGCGATTTTGATTTTTTTTTGACAATTGAATTTAGAGATAGCAAATTTTTTTACCTCAATTTGAAAGAAGTGGTTTAATTGGAACACCCTATAAAACTTTAAAAATAAAAATTTGAAATTTTTACTGATAAAAAAAAACACAATAAAAATGTACGGAAGCACCAGCTTGGATTTTAACTTTATGAAACGAATTGACTAATCGTTGAAAAAAATATTATTGGATTCATCGCTATAAAATATAGTTCATTATAATCAAAGGAGACATCAGCCACTTGCAACTGTCATTCACCCCTTTTATTATAAAATCCACAAAGCAGAACTATAGTAGAAAAAGAATAAAAAATTAAATAAATTGTTCATTTCTTTCACGACTCATCACGAGTGCATTATGTTATGTACGTATATAGTTCCCGTTCGTTTTAATTAAAGACAAATCAATTATTCACGGCATTTCAAAACGGGTTCTCTTCCGTCCGCCATTATTGTCAGAGTCGACCTTTGGCTTGCTACAAATTTTCTTAATTTATGAATGAAGTAAAACTATACTCACAGAGCTGAACAGAGAAATATAGCGACACCCCAGCCAGCAATGCCCGTGTAAAATCATTTGCCTTTCGTTTCTTATGAATGAAATTTAATAAAATGTTATAGTATTTCCCCCTTTTTTTCGTTGATGTTGAAATTCTTAAATTTATTCACAAGTGTGATGCTCGAGTGAGTGGCACCGATCTAAAAATTGAAGTCATCTCTTCCATGTTGATGAACATGACCAAAGTCACTATAGCCATATTTATTCCAATCTGAATTCCTATCAATGACTCTTGATTGGATTTAATGATATTGTTTTTCACTCTTGATAATGGGTGCCTGATGATGATGATATTTTATGTGTATGAAGGCTGGCCAGCCTGGCCCTGATGCATACGATCACGCGAGAGGCTAACTAAGGTTAACATGAGACTCATTGACCGAATGGGTCAATCGGTATAGGCAATCGAGACTGGGTCCAACTGACTACTGTCCAAACCAAGACGGGAGCAACTTGTATACATTTGGTTAATTGGATGCAATTAAAACATGGGACACTGCTTACGGATGGACGACCAATGAAGCGACGAGGCCAATTTCAAACTTCGAGTGAGTGAAGTGAAATTGCAAAGAGTGAGTGCATATACAGAGATATTGATCCCGACGAAAAAACAAAAAAATAAATAAGATGGGATGCAATGTAATGTTATATCATAGTGAGGGCAATTAATTAATAAATTAATGGATATGCGGGGCTTTGTCTCTTAGGAACTGCACTTGTTATTTTTTTTAAGTGATGAAACTTAATTAATCGCAATGAAAAGCTGTTTGGTTTATAATTTAAGAGGGTGATGTCATTTTTGTTTTTCTTAGAAGAACGAAAAGTAAAGGGGTAGTCATATTAATGTGAATTTCGTTGGTAACATGTTCATTCTTGAACATTTGATGCAATGCATACATCCGATTAAAAATAACCATATGCCAACATTTTGGATTTACGTTTCGAAGTTTAGTTAACTTTATAATTGACATTTCGACGAATGGAGGTAATTTAAATTCCAAATTCCTCCGACTAGTGAAAAGGTGCATGGGGTATAAGATGACATCTTAGGATTAAGGGAAGTGAGATTGCTGGATTAAAGGGTGAGATGGTTTGGGTACTACTCTATTCTGGTAAGGCACTTGGAAGGTCTCGTGGGAGTGGTGTTGGGTTACTGCAAGCTTTATTAGCCAGTCAACATTAGACCACCCCTCCCCCTTTCGTACTATTTCTTCGTGTGTTCACCCAACCTAATCGCTCTTGCTTTTTGGAGCACCTTATACCGATCACCCTGTATAGATAATCTAATTATTGTTTCTTAAACTAAAAACTGACAACCCTTAAAGTAGTTTTCCACATCTGAAATGATTAATGAATTTTATTGCGTTGTTTCGTCATTACCGTCGGTTTAGTACTCATTCATTTTATCATACTCAAGGCTATTACATTTTTATACTCTCCCGCAAATTTAAACAATATGAAATCATATCCTTTTCGCGTGGGACACTATACTATACTTCTCCTTGACCATTCATTCAACATTAAAATAAACAAACCCTCGCAGTTTTATTTACAAAAAGCCTACGCCAACCATTCAGTTCAGTTCTATACAACACGACCACAATCTCCTGGAAAACATTATTTGTATGACTATGAGGCAGGAGGGGAAGTGCCTACACCTCTGCGCGGTTTGTATATTATGTACCTTTTTATGTTATGTTTGACCCACGCAATACAAAGTGGTTTTACAAGAATTTTAGAAATTTATAAAATTTATTGTCGTACTGTTTGTTATCAATGTGCGTGTCTAGAAAGTCGTCCATTTGTGGAACAATCATTTTGCAAAACAAAAATTTAATTAAGTTAAATAAATAATGGTTTTGGATTCTTTTGTCCTGGGACTGGGAATAAGAATGAGACTATAGCTATAGGAGATGGCAGTGGAGTTGATGGTTGATATAAATTTAATATTTGTACGAAAGAGGATATTTTTGATAAGGACATAAATTAAGCATTTTATTTTATACCAGTTGATGGAGGGAACGACAAACATTTTTTTTCAATAACATTTTGTTATAAAAAATCAAAAAGTCAAAAAAACTTCTACCAAAGAAAGTGGAATTGATAAAAATCAAATTCCGAAAAAATAAATTCGTCAAAATTAAAAAATTCTGCAAAAGGTAATGGTTGGCCACTGAACCTGAAATACATTTTTAAAAATTTTTATTCGAACTCTTTCAAAAAAATTGATCAGAATTTATTAAACCGTTTATGAGTAAATTAAAAACTACCAATTCAGTTCTTTGGTAGGTATTGTTTAAAACTGATTTTTGTTAAATATATTTTTACTAAAAAGTAATTGCAATCATTTACAAAACGATAATAAACAGTTTCATTAAATCGTTCGATCCGTTTTTAAGATAAGAATACAATCGATGAGAAAATGTCATAGATATTCAAAAAAAAAAGTATTTGCAAGCACTGAAATCAGAACAAAAATATAAAAAAGAACCAATTCTTATATAAAACAAAGACCTGTGTATAAAAAGTCAGTCGTGAAAAATGAAAATTACGTGTTTTTGAAAAAAATTAAAAAAACAAAATACCAAAGTCATAAAGGGAACCTAAAAATTCTAGAAGAAGAAAAAATGGAAAAAATAATATGTCCAAAGACTAGACTTTTACTTTGTTTCTGATGTTAGAACCTAGTTTAATTAATTTTTTTTTAAATTTTATTAAATTTATCTCACGTTTAGTCCTTTTCTTCACGCGCTTATAAAAAAAAGGAAATATATGTATATGGCTTATAAAAGATTGTGAAAGGCATTCATTTTCTCATTTAACGATGAATTTTAATCTCAAATAATGTACTTGATACCTACACAAGCTTTGATGGCTCTCTTGATTTTGTCCTTAAAGTAGCAAAATCATTCATTTATAGCTCATTAATGACAACATATTTTTATAATATAGTCAATTTTACGAGATAATTTATTATCAAAATAAACCAACCTTGCCACGCACAAACGAATATAAACCAATTTAATAAATCTCATGACGTCATATAAGTAGATTTTGTAAAATCTCTGGAAAAAAAAATAAATAAAGCTATACACTACACGTTATTCCCTTATAAATGTCCTTTTGCTTTGTGTCCTCAACTAAGATAAGACACTATATTTTCTCATTTAATTTATAAGTCTGAACTCTGAAGGATAGATATGTATACATTATATTTTTGTCCCATATAAATGAGAACACATAAAACACAAGCTCTATAAACAAAGACTATATTATACAATCTCACAAGAAGTCCAGTATGTTACTTAACGGTTAATAAACAACCATACACTCTGGCGTATGTAACTTTTATTTGTGCCTCGTGCTTAATTACATTTCCTATCAATTTCTACTTCTTTTTTTTGTGTCGTCCTTTTTGTTTGAAATACATATTATGTATTTCGTTTTATTTTTCTATCTAAACCAAGGTTGTCACGAACGTCAGTGTGTTATGTGTTAGGTGCAGTTTAGGAACGACATACTTTTTTTTTGGTATTAAATGTGTGCGGCCGTTTTAACTCAATCAATATGTCAAGTTGTGTTTTGTTAATGTTTAAACATTGAGTTTTTGGTTGGTGCGATTATTGTTTAAGTTAGGACTGGTTGCAAAAAAACATTTAAACCGTGGTTCAGTACTTTTTATTTTCGAAATTCGCATTTAGTGTGTGATACTAGAAAATTTCATGCTTGAACCGGTATTGAACTGCGTTTGTACAACAGGCCCTTAGGAGGTTAATAAATTTAAATAGTACCTATCTACGACGTAAATTTGACAAATACGTAAACTTCATATTTTTTTTTTTATTATTTTATAGTAATAACCAAATAAAGATTTTATTCACTGTGGCGTATACGCAATATTTTTTTTTTTACTTTTCGTAATATTTAATACATTCAGTTCATTTCTACCGAATATATACCAATTTCTGATTTATAGTTCGCAGCTAAATATTGTATCTATCTCACGAGGGCCAACACGATATACATATATATGTATTAGAATCTTCCAAAGTTACTCGAATATAATTTAAATCGATTTTTCTTCGTTTTATTTTTTGTTTTGATAAAAATTTCATTCAAAAAAGAGGGGAATTATCTAAACGCCCAAACAGCACAACGCAGACTTCCAGACAGGATTATATTTAGTTGATGTTTACAGAGGATACAGCCCTTTTTGATCCTTTAAGTTAAAGAATTTATGGAATCACGAAAAGAAGGACAAAATGTATAGTACATAAGAACACCTACTCTATGTACGATAGTATATAAGGTTCGAAAAAAACGCACAACGAAAATACGTTAATACATAAAGCTCGCCCACACATAATCATTACATAAGGATTATCATTTTTGGCAGAAGATTCAAGTTAATAATGGTTGGGACACAGAGTTTACGCGTAAACGTGTCGACACTATAAAAACAAATCTTGTGGGTGTCAGTGTTTGAATATAGTGAATGAAAAAAAAATTCATTCAAGAAAGAACCCAAAAGAATATAATATATAGTTGTAGTACCTCTAAAGTAAATGGTTTCAGTGTTGTGGGTGTTGGATTGTTCTTTTTAGAGAACTTGAGATACATATATCTTTTACATTTATCGAGCCCTTTTATTTGAAACTGAATGAAATTATTTGAAGGCACGTGTGTCAGTTTTAGTTGTTTGTGTCTTCGTTCAACTCAGATGTGAAAATTTTATTTGTTGAACAACATTTTGAATTACACGGTTTTTTATTTAGGATCTTAGTTTAAAAGTGGGAAGGTTGTGGTCCCAGTTTTCGTTTCCGTTTAAAGTAGAAGAAGAAGGAGCTTAAAATTCTAACGGACCAATGAAACCCTCGATGAAGCCTTTTAAATGCCATGCCCGCTTAAGTATAGATAAAATGAAAAAGATGAGGACGCAATCAAAATTTTCTCATAAATCTAGCATCAATTTCAAAAACCTTCACCTAAATGTTTTAGTTGATTTAGGACAACCTATCAAGAAAAACGGACACTTTTCTTAGAACTAAAAATTTTGTCGAGTTCTGGCTTCCATCAGGAAGCCTTCTTTTGTTCTGTGAAAGAGTAAATCGAAATTATTTTCTGAGAAACTACAACTTGCTTTTAGCTAGAAAGAACCTATTTAAATAAAAGGTTTGTCTGGCATGAAATTTTCTACGAATTTGAAAAAATGTACACAATTTGCTGTCAAAATCCATAAGAAAGAAAAAAACCCTGTGAGGTTTTGAGCCTATTCAACATTTTGTGTGAAATATTAAATACCTGTATTAAAACTGCCTTCAAAATCTGTATTATTTTTTGAAAGAATAATTTAAGGACTTTAAGTAATATAGCAAAAAGCTTTGTATTATAAAAAATTAAGGGAGCAAACAAAAATAAGCAAGAACATGCTTTTTTATTTCTCAAATCCTTCTGTTTATGATAATTTTTATTTTTATTTCAAGTAAACAAAAATACATGCAAAAAACATAAGAAAAATTCGCCCACGTAGTTAGTATTTAATGGAAAAAAGAAGACAGTTTAACAACCTGCCTGCACTTATTTTGTAAAAATATTATGTACCTCTATATCCTTCATACTCTCCTCTCTTATGCCCACCCAATATATCTGGGCGAAATATTTCACAATATTGAATATTCGTGTGCTTATCCATTTTACATATCCAACTATATTCTATAATATGCAAAGCAATATCAAACGCCCCCAGGAAAACATTGAATTTCTTATGAATGAAAACGACAGCAGGATACACAACAACTCGTGAAGTAACGTGAGTATATAGAACATAGTCAACGAGACGTGAAAAACGTGTCCCCGCGCAAAAGTTAATTCACATATCAGTCCTCTGGCTCGAGTTCCTCTCTTGGCACATTTTTACTTAGGTATACCTACATACACAACACACACTAAAGTTAACTGGATAAATTTTGATTAAAGCTCTCATTTCTTTGTAAATACATTTTGTATAAAGCAAACAAGGATATACTCGTAGAGGTATCCATGAATGCTCAGTTTTTTTTTTGTGTATCTAGTAATTCCATTTATCGATTTGGGCCCACATTCAGAGGCAACACCAACAGCAACAGCAGTATTATGCTGCCCACACACATTTCGCAAGTCCTTTCTCATGGGTGATGGCGCCTGTTATGAGTATAGGACTGTAGCAATGTAAAGATATTGACATGGAAGCAGAGAATGTGTATATGACCTTGAACCCAGCTGGGCCAAAAGCTTTCTTTTTGGCCCCAACATCATCATCATCATTAATGTTTTGCCTCCCTAGTTGTGTTATAGCACAACGTGGGCGTGTATTGTTTTCTCTTGCTTCGTTGTGTATGGAAGTGCAGCAGTGGGCGTCTTATCTTGTTTTTTTTATTCTAGTTTGGAAAGTTGGACACGGTGCTCATGGCTAGGTGGGTAAGAGTTTTCAAAGGAGTTTAAGATATCGGAACGAATGTTTATGGAATGCAATCGGGACATTTTTAAAAAGATATTTGGGGTATTCATGTTCATAACTCACCGTAAAACCTGTAAAAATTTAAACCGTTTAAATGAAATTTGTATGAAGTTTCCCGTGTTTACCGCAGTTAGGCTAAGTTTTTCAGTATTGAGTTAAACCAGGGTTAACATATCTTAAATGATCCACTTCTATCTCTGTGGGGAATTTTTAAATAGCAGGTGAATTCGAAAGGGCCTCAAAAAACTCACCATATACATATATTCTTTAAATAATCTAGGGATAACCCAAGGTATTTGGAGAGTTAACTCGGGTCTTAATTAGGTCTTAACGCCCAGTTTTTCAGTGGTGAGTTAACTTTTAGTTGATTAATCATAATTTTAAAACCGCTCCAAAAAAATTTTGATTTTTTTCATAAGCGCATTAGACGACAAAAAAATAATAACAAATTGTTGTTTTTAATGAAAATATGCGTCTTCCATTGGAGGTGGCGAAGTACGTCAAATCACGTCATTTATCTAAAAATTCCTAACATAACAGATACCTCCTTGAGGACATATTCAACTATAAAATTCGCGTTTCTAAACGCAGCATGCACCATTTGCCCGCCATTTTGCGGAGCTTATTTTTAAAATAAGTCGGCGCGGCACCACTTAGGTTGGCATTTGGCTTTATAAAACTCATAACGCATAACTCATGCGATATGGCCGACAAATAGTGCATATTTTGTGTTCAGCTGCGCGACCATTTCTATTCCATTTGAAATGCAAATTATAATTTTGAAATGCATGTATGGAAAGATAGACAGTAAAAAAAAATTCAAAATATCCATGTTTCGTTAGCTTTCAATTTTATTGCAATAAAATTAATAAAAAAATATGTCGTTAAGAAACTGTTCAAAGCTGTTCAAAGTACGGAAAATAAAATGGCCGCCGGAAACAACTAAAAACATTTTGTTATACTATTTACCACTAGATGGCTAAAAACAAAAAGTGAAAGTGACACATTTTTGACAGAAATAAAATTTTGACATTTCTGTCATCTAAAAACAATTTTCTTTCAACAGTTTTTTGTTTATGATTTTTTCTTTATTAAACAAACAGCCAACATAAAAGTTCTAAAGTTAATAAAATATTTATACTAAAATACCTCAAGGCTTGTTCTTTTTCTCCCAAAACAATGGACAAAGTAGAACCGGAGAAAAAACGCTGCAAACTCGATCCAAAACCCCTGCGCAAGTTCAAGAAAATACCCATTTTCGTCGTGGACTACCACAACGATGTACTGGAATTCATTTATCGATGCTTTGGATCCCGCCATCTACCTTTAACCAATAATACCCTGGTCCACTTTGATTCCCATCCGGATATGGTAATCTCTAAAGGCATCCCAGCGTCCTGTGTTGAGAATAAGGATTTCTTATTGAATGAACTCAGTATAGAGAATTGGATCATGCCTACTCTATATGCAGGACAATTCGATCGTTTGGTGTGGCTTAAGAACTCTTGGTGCACACAAATTCCAGTGGGGAAGTATGACTTCCGAATTGGCGAACACCAAGATCTAATGTATGTTGATCTGCCAGTGGATTACTTTGCTTCTGAGGGAAACTACAGTGAAGAACAACATCTAGAGCGCCCAAAAAATATTAAATTTGAAGTATTCAATGTCGATGAAGATGTTCAGCCAATCCAATTGGAAAGGTATGTTCTGGACATTGATTTAGACTTCTTCAGCACAAAAAATCCCTTTCTTGATGTCTACAAAAAAGCAAACTGCTATGAACAACTCAAGACAATCTTCAATTACGACAAAACAAAAATGTCTCTGGAAGCTTCCAAGGAGCGGTGTCGTCAACTAGACAATCTCAAGGCTGCCTTTGAGTATATCGATGAGCACAAGTCATTGGATTCATACGAAAACAATGACATAGCAGAAGACACTTTTGAGGCTCTCAAAGAGCTAGTCACCAGCATGGCAGAGCACTATACGCCGGATGAAGTTGAATGGTCGCTAGTCTTTGACGCTGGATGTACAGCTGATAATGATGGTCTACCTCATCATGTTTCCACTGACGATGAATTAATCGAACATTATAGACGTTTTAAAGAATTTCTTGTTAGTTTGCCGTGTCCACCGGTAATTGTAACCATATCACGTTCTTCCGAAGATGACTATTGTCCAGTAAATCAAGTTACTGCTATTCAGTGTCATGTTATTGAGATGTTGGTTGATGTTTTTGAGGATAAAATCCATTCGAAAGCGATTATGCATTATTTGAATGAAGAATGGGATGTTATGGAGTTGTAGACATAGAACCAGAGGAGCAATTATTATTGAATGTAGCGTGTGTTTGGAGCAATGTTTTTTTTTTAATATGAATTTATTAAATGTGAAAGTAAAAACAAAATAAACAAAAAAAAAATCAATTATGTTGTTTAAAAGACTAAATTTTTCCTTTCAAAATAATTCCTTTATTACGACGAAACAGTATTAGGGTTCTTAAAGCTCATTTTCAATAGAATCCTGTCATTTTCTAACGAAAATTAAATACTAACATGCATTCAATGGTCTCATTTTGGTACTCGAATCGCATTGTTTTCAATTCTTCAGTGAATTTTTTTGATAACGAAAAAAATTATTTAATGGAGACTGGGGTGGTCATTTTAACACCTAATCAATAATAAATATTCTGTTATCAAACTTCCCCGAGAGAAATCAGGCATATAACTACTAATATTCATTATTAATTAAAAACTTTTCAGTTATATTAATTTTGTCAGTTAAAGGCACATACAATTCTTATCTGCCCTTCTGCTTTCACTGTGTCATTTCAAAATTATTATTTCATTGAATAATTTATTCCAATCAAAATATTTACTTAAGTTTTTGACCTAGAATCCGGTTTATAGTTTTTTTTTTTTTTTTTTAATTTTTCCTAACATGACCCGTACGAAGGAACATCACATGGTCGACCACTTGAAAAGCAAGTGGGTAAATGTGTCGCAACAAAATCAATATATCGAATTGTGGTTTTGACCAGGCCATATCAGCAGGATATTCTTTTAGTATTCCTTTAGTTGTGAAAAGGTTTTCTTTGGGTAAGACTGCTTCGGTTACGTGGGGAAGTAGGGTTGAATATCTAATGTGCGGAACATATTCGGTAATGTGGTTTGTTCTGTGAATTTTTTTTATGACTGGAGAACAATTTTTATTCAAAAGAAAAATATTTCAACAACACTCAGTGCTCAGTTCATAATTTTTTTTTCTAAGTGCACCTGAGTTGTATACAAAAGTTCTGGGATTGAATTGAAATTAAATGTACACTTGAAATAATATACAGCAATGGGGTTTTTTTCTGTTTGGAAATACTATTCCAAAGAACTGTTAATGCTAGGATTTCAAATTGAACCATTACTTTAATATTCGATATCTTCCAAAGTGCCTTAACTAGTTTTATTAATTTTTTTTTTTACAGTGGACAACTTCAATATACAAATATTTAATAAACTTAAAAATTTACTTATGTGAACATTATACTAAATCTTCGAGAAAAATCAAACTAGATCAAGCTACAGTAAACGATTAGCATTACATTAAATTTTTGGTGGCACTTACCTATTAATTAAATGTTTGAAATTTGTTTTCCTACAAAATTTTCGAAGTGCGTACAAAAAGTTGGTACGCGGGCTTCTCAAGATTTTTTGATTTTCTTCATCTCATATATTGAAGTTCTCTCGGTTGATTGACGTATCAACTGAAACTGGCTTCATTGCTGAAAAAAATATTTTCGAAAATAAAGGTCAAGTGTAAAGAAAAAAAAGATTTTTCATGCATACCTATTTCTTTTTTTTAGGTTGTTCATTTTGTTGTTTAAAACAATGAGACCGAAAAGGAAATCAATCTACCGGAATCCAATAAGGTTTTTTTTTTTTAACAGAAATCACTTTTTAACTAAATGTTTCTGTAAAATTCTTGTATTTTACTGGCTCTTAAGAAACGTTGGTTCAATTATTCAGATATTTATTTCTACTATATTTGTGTTCTTATAAGCAAGTCGAAAGAGGATTTTATTTTGGCAAAATTATCCATCCCAAAATTTAGGATTTTAATTGGAAGATGGGTAAAATTAGTTCTATAGGACTACACTGTAAAACTAGTAGTAGAGATTATACTTTTAAACTTACTAGTAGACCCGCCTATCAAATGAAATAATTTTAAATAGGTTACATGCATTATGGAAATTCTAACCCAGCAAATCTACAAATTTCCGACCCATGAAACCTCTCATAATCGAAAAAAAAATACAAAAAAAGCTTGAAGAAATATTTTTAAGACGATATAACACAGTTGCATTTCCCTAGCAACACGTGTACAAACCAAAAGCCTTTAAACGTACTTCTATACCTAGAAGAAAACAAAACACGTGCGAAATGAAGAAACTAATGAAGCCGGTAATAGGGAATAGGTATACAAATTTGTTTGGTAGTTAGGAGTAAACAACACACAAAGACGCAAGGCAAAACTTCAACCCCCCAATTGTTGGTATTTCTACTTTAGTCTTCAACAATCACCTTGACCGTATTGTACACGATTTATTTTTGAATATACATAAATGATTACCGTTCAATTATTACAAAAATGAAAAACCGTTTTTATGTGAAAATAGTTCTTCAATTACATGCCGTTGGTTTTTGATATGTTAAATTTAGAAAAATTCTTTTCAATAAAGTTAATTTTGTTGTTCTTGTAGATAACCTGTCCAGGAGTTTGGCTCTGTACAAATGGCTATATGGAAGCAACAATTAAAACTTTAGGATACTTTTTTAAAACCGGAACCATGCAACCAAAATTTCCAGCCCTATGTCATGATCAATTTCTAATGGAGGGTTATTTTAAATCCATCAAATGTATATCGGAATTGGAACAGGTACTAGCAGCTGAAAGTATTGAAATAACATTGTGGCAGAATGGACGTAGATTGGCATATTTTATTGGGCAGTTAGCTGATGTGATGCACCCACCAATGCCAAAATTATCATGCTTCCATAATGTCAATGTTCAGATACTAATGAACACATCACAAGCATTTCCGGTGAGTTAGGTGCCAAGGGTTTTTGGTTAGGGGGTGGAATTTATAGTTGAAAATGCCATAGGTAGCAATGAGGTGAAACTATGACCTTTGATTTGGTTTTACATTTTCTTTTTTTTTTCAGGGAATTATTGCACCAAAAATGGAAATTTCAGCACGAGCTGTAATTCAGGATAGAAAATGTTCCAAGGACATATGCAGCATGGCAGGCAGTTCTAATCATTCAGTTCTGATACCAAATTTACAAAAACCAATCGTCAAAAATCCAGCACACTGCAGTGATATTACAATGAACCCGGATCTTCGGAGACAACAGCCCGTGTGTCATTCCAAAGTCTATGGGTAATGTTGTTTTATAAATTTGTGGTGGAAAACTTGAATAAATAATTTGATTTTTTATGAAGCAGTTCACAAACAGGAAAGCCAGCTTCTGGTAATACTTATTCAACGGGCGTTGCTCAAACGAATGATCGATGCTTATCAAGTAAGGATTCAATATTTTCTCAAAATGAATCAAGGTTACAATCGAGAAGAATATCATCGTGTTCAAGGTGAGATAATATTCAAATTACGTTATTTGAAACAAATTAAAAATTTAGCAATTTTTCAGCTTAACCACTAGCAACTCATTTGGCATTCCCTCCGAATCCAGTTTGAGCAAATGTTCACATTCCTTCAGCAATGCATTGGATACAGAGGAACATCAGAGGCACTGTACTATCTGCTTATCATATAAGAAAGCATTCGATCATTTAGCAAGCTTTTAACTCTAAGTAATAAAAAATGTAAATACATTTATTTAACAATGTTGTTTTATTTGTTAATGAGATTAGTTATGATACTGAATAATGAGAGTCAATGATATTAAATGAATTCGGCCAGGTCCAGCTGGGCAAAGACCTTGCATATGATCAATATGAATAAGTTGTATGGCACTGCCTTCTTAACATCTTCTGGTCCAAGTTTGTTCCTTAGTCGAATGCATGTCTTGGCAATGTCGCGCAGAATACTATGTACATCTGGCTCCAAAGGCATCCGCAGACAAGCCAAAGACGAATAAATCCAGGTACCCAGCCATTGGTCTTTGCCACAGAGATCTACATCTACGTCATTCTGTCCATCGTCGTCACTCAGCCATTCTGATTCAAATTCCAAGAGTTTCTCCAATAGACGTTGGTCAATTCGAAGGATTGTACTGAGAAGTGGAGTGTTTTTGCGGCAGAAGGCTTCCCATTCGTTTTCATCGTCGGTTAGTGGCAACTGAGTTATCACCCCGGCATTATCGGGTTCCGGTTGTTTTCTCATATTTTCTATTTTATTCATGATTCCAATGAAGTCTTCAGCTTGTGCGTCTTTCCATTGGATAGTCGGACGTAGTGAACTCGGTGATACATCACTAACCGAATCCTAATATGGATATAAATTTTATATAAAAGGAAAAAAATAAATATTTCTGTCCATCGCTTACCATTTCACTGATTTCTGGAATTGTAACGGTGTTTGGTTTTGAGTGTTTACCCTGTGGAAGCTTGACAAGAACAGCTGGACACTGTTTTCTCTCGTAGATGACTTTCATTAGAAATTCTTCTCCATCTTGTGGAATAAAGTCTGGATCGAAATCGTGGTCAGGCTGACGAACTTGTAATGCTTGTTGTTGAAATGATTCCAAGTCCATTTCTTAAAGAAAATCAAATATATAAAATGAAAATTAATGAAAAATCCGAAACAGACTACTGGAATAACAACAAAAGCCACCGAAAATAAAAATAACTGTCAAGTGTAGGTAGAAGGTAAGACAGTTTGTATACACTGCAATACCGACATGACACTTGATAGATCGGAAAGTGATGCCGTGTGCTTTTATTTTGGGTAGTTGGTGCAATGCACATTACACATAATTGAGGTAGTAGGTATATCTCGAAACGTTTCAAAATCATGTTTCAGAAATAAAGTTATCTAGACCTATATTCTAGAACTTACAAAAACAAAAATACAAGAGCTTTAATATCAGATTGATTAGAAAGACAAAATTAAATCTGTCATTTTGGAGTTAGGGTCACCGAAACTCCATTACAGAATAATTTTGAAAACGTTTCACGAAATATGCTATGTGATATGTGATTGAATAATTTTCAACTTTACAATTAGATGGAGGAGTTCAAAACAGATATGTTTGCATTGAAGACTGCGTCTATTAGACATCGAATCACTTTTATAAATAAATTTTGAAAAACAGCCTTACTTGACAAAACTGAAAATTGTCTTAATTTTGAGTTATTTCCACAATTATCTGCGTATAGTTTGTACTAATTGTTTAGCTACATACATAAGTTAAGTCCCGTCGAAATTTTCGTTTAGGAAATAATAACTGTTAAAGTTTTTCTTAAATCATGCAAACTAATGTACCTACATATATTATGTTGTTTTATCAAAGATGATTTTTGGGGAACTCATGTTTCCAACTTGGTCTGACAATTTTTAGGCACCTACAGTGGGGCTTAATGCCAACCAGAAACCTTAAATCTGCAACAAAAATTGGTTGCATTCTACGATTTACGTTATAGTACCTATCAGATCTGATTTTTATTTATGTTCTTCAGACACCTACAGTGGGGCCTCCCATTATTCAAACACCTAAAACTATCAAAGTGTAAGTAGTTGTTCAAAGAACATGTAGGTATACAAATCAGGGGGCAGATCGCGTAAAAGACGATTCGATTGAACAATCATTTCAAGGACTGTCTTATCTTATGACCTAACGGGGTGGGATTTTTTGAGTTAGCGGGCTCTAAGAGCGCTCGGTGAATACCAACCGATAGTAAAATCATACAAGCTTTGTTTTGTATAAATTTTCAAATTTAGGTCTCGGAAACTTCATTTCTAATGCATGATTTTGAAAACGTGGAAGATATTACTTTGATATATGTACTGTGATTTTTTATAGACTTCATTTTGCTACCACTGTAATAGATGACTTTAGGGTACTTAAGTCTCACAAAATTTATATGGAAATTTGACAGATTTACAAAGCTTATGAACTTACAATATTTGAGACTACTTTTACACCTTTTACTAAGTATCTCACTAGAACATTATTTTTTTCTACAGATTAGCTGTTATACGACTTTCTGCCTGAGATTCATTAACCCCTGAATATAATATTTTCCAATTAATTTAAGGTTAAGCATTTGTGTGGCATCTTGAATATATATTAAGGGCTTCTCTTTATTCACCTATAACTACAAACACTGATTTATTTAATGAATGAAAACGGGAACTACAAAAAAAAACACATATAAATAATAAAATAATTTTATTTCATTTTATACATAGGTACCTATTTTTTCGTCTTTATAAAAATAGATCGGAAATAATACCTAGTCGCATGTGAGATTTCTCAAATAACATGATGTACCAAGTAATGTTAGACCGCAAGAGACGTAAAATGATTAAATTTCATGGATACAGATATATAAATATATACAAAATCTCTTAACACACTTCAATAAGCTTAAAATTTGCGTAGCAATTCAGATAGGTACTTGTAAATTTTGCATCTAGGCTTCTTAAAGGGGTTGGATAATTTTTGAACTAATACGACAAAGAAGGATTCAAATTAAATTAACCATAGCTTCAATATTTGTACATACAATAGAATCCAAATAAGAATATAAAATTTAAAAAAAAATCATCACTCCAAGACCTATTACTGGCTCCATTCAAAACTATAGTTTAACGATAAAACTGGTTTAAAAGGGGTTTCGAGTCTCAAGTTTTTCCTAAATCGTTATTATTGCCAAATATTTTGTGTCTTCAATTCAAAATCCTAAAATTAATTTTGGATAAAACTCATAATTTATAATACCAATTATCATACTATATCAGGGGAAACCCTTAAAATTAATTTTGAAGCGATGAAACAGACTTATCTAAATCATTTGAACTTTTTCCGGTGAAAACATTTTTTTTTATTTTAATAAAATTCAATATTTTGTTTGAATATTCTTATGACTTGAGGACCAGTCATAAATAAAATAGAGGACCAGTCATAATTAAAGTTTTCCAAATAATTAAAACCAGAATTAACACATAACTATTTTTTTATTGGGGGCTTACTTTAACGTTAACTATAGCAGTCGAAAAAAAAAAATTGAAGTCGATGTGCGACACCATGAAAATGATGCTTTCACTGTCATAATTAAGATGATGTAGACACTAATCGAAATCACCATAACACAATATGTCAATTTTTCTCACGAATCTGTCAGAAATACCACTTCAGAAGACCAATACTCGATCCGTGATAGATTTGATTTTGTTATAAATTGTAGTTGTTTTTATAATTTAAAAGAAAATTTAAATCTAATCTAATCTAGTAAGGTTAATCTTTGGAATTCGAATGTTTGTTAAAAATATGGCTTCAGATGCTGCAATAGAATCATTTAACTGAAATGCTGCCAGCTGGCCATACACGTTCGCTAGAAGCTAATCTGATTTTTGGGTTTTTAATGGCTGATGGGCATCAGTTCTCAGTCAAGACTGAAATCTCTCATATTGCTGTCACTTGCACTTGTGAATCTTTTTCGTTCAGTTTGAATAACGGATGATAAAACTAAACGATATTTATTAAACAGTTAAGCACATTGGTGCAACCAGATAAATTTAGCAGGCCTCTATTATTATCATTTTTTTAATGTTTTTGAGGGAATTTCATTATCCCTTGCAAAACTTAACAGTTTTTGAGATTCTGTGAATTAATGAAAAGATCAAACTTCTTTTCCAAAACCAAAAATGTTGTTAAAACACAAAAAAAAAAACAAGAACGTTGAGGCTCAGAGAATGGCTTATGCAAAATTATTTCTTTAGGAAACTTAAATTTTAACGTAAATGCAATCAGAAAAAAAAATTATAACCAACACTTTGTCACATATACGCACCCGTCAGTACACAGGCGTAAAAGTCGACGTGCCAATTGAGGTCTAAACGTCTCAGATGTGCGATCTTATTTTTTTTTTTTTTGTAATCCTTCTATCTCCCTTTCGGACCACAATTTGTATATGAAAGTATCAAATATCGGCTGCTGATTGTCAATACACCAGACTAATGAACTAATATGTACATGTATCGATCACCTCTCTATATGAGCTTCAGAAAGTTCAATCGTCATCGATTGACGTCTTCTCATTGTTTCATTCTGAAAAATCCTGCCACTCGATCAGTATTGCTTTGGATCGTTACCGGTAACGGTTACAAACAATAATGGAGCCATCATAGAGTTTAGGTAGGCAAAATATAAGTTTAAGGAAACAGAATTTCTATATTGGGAACATTCTGTAACTGTAAACTTTTGTTTAACGAACAAATAACTAAACACAATACAAAAGATTGTTACAACATTAAATAAGGTAATTGGATACAAAGCCAGCAGCTTGGAAGAGACTTTTTTTTCAAACTCTATAGTGTGTTATTTTTTTTCGCAACGGTCATTCGGGGCTAGCGAAATGAGTTTGAAATTTGAAAAATAATATAACCTGTGTGAGTGAACATGAAAGAAGCTACGTAGAGCATCGCTCAGCTCATCCCATCCCATCCAAGTCTACGGGATGTAACCCTAGATGCGTTGCTTAGGAATTACGTTGCGCTTCAGCCGTTCGATGTCTATGTCCGAAAGATCGGATGTGCTGAAGTACCTACCTTTCTCCAAATAGAACCATCACCGTCATTGAGATCGAGGTGACAATAATTATTTCATCGTAGAAAAAGAAGACTACATAAACGTAAGCATCAGTAGAGTAAATCCGAAGGAAGGAAGCCTAAAACAAATCATGGGGGTGAAAAGTGGGCAGGTCTTTTGTGAAAGATTCCTCAGCTGTAACTGGTTTTTCACATTTAAGCTCTGCACTTGCATTTCATATCACCAGTTGGACTCAGTGTGTCAATCTACGATGGATAACCAAATTAAACCGACATATTCTTCTGATTTAATGTGATTTTTTAAATAAAAGTGATTCAAGTGTTGTAAGGACCCCAAAGAAAAGGATATGTATATATGCAAAGATTCAAAATGAAGAACTGAGATCGGTTGGTGGGTAGACGATTAAATTTTGTTTCTAGCACCATTCGAAATCAGTGCTTTTGATTGAAAAAACATCATTAAATAAAATAAATCCAAAAGTGTTATATATATATTTTTATTTGTGCAATGTTGTTTTAATTTATTCTTCTTATGCCCATAGTGACTAACCACAGAAAAAATTCAAATCAGAAACTTTTAAGGTTTCATTCAGTGCGAGTTGGTTTTTGTTGCCTTTTTTTGTTGTTGATTATTTTGCAAGGATCAGTTACTGGAAAAGTAAGAAATTTGGTCATGAGAGTTCAAAGCTAGAAAGAAGCCTCTCAAGTTATTTTTTGTGTTGTAGACAACCTGTACGGGTAGTGCTAAGTATCAAGGTGTATCTGGTGTTTTAATGATTATCCCTGTTGTTATCCTGTTAAAATTCGTAACAATTTTAGTGAAATTTAAAAAAATGTACATCTTTTTATGAAATCTTTTTATGAAAAATAAACTAATCTTCATAAAAATTACTCATTGGCAACGCCACAAAAGTCCTGACAAGCAAACAAGGTGTAATGCCGGTTTTTGAAGACTGCAAACTTATTGCTTAAAAATAATTATTAAAAAGTTTTCAACAGCAAAAGAAAACATCCGCATTTTCTTCAAAATTATTTTTTGGGTTAATGTATTCGTCAGAAAACCTGCTCATTAAGCTATAATTTGCCTTTTTACAAATTTTTTTCTTAGGTTGGCCCGTTTCTTGGCTTATAAACTAATTTTGTAAAGTCTTAAAAGTTTCTTTCAGATTTTCAAAACTGCCCTTTTATGCCCTTTCAATCATCATAATACATAATTCCAAATTTGCATAATTAAAAAAATGTATCGACATATAAAAAGAAGGGAATTTTTCAAGCACTTATTTTTATATACAAAGGGGCATACTCATAGTCGTCTGACAAGTTGTTTCTTTGTCTCTTCTGAGCTAACCTGGAGCTTATGTTATTCATAGACAATTTAGACCCGGGTCCAAAAGATAAACTGGAGCTCAAATTTTAAAAACGGCTGACTCTTTGACTAAGTTGTTTTTTTCTGTCTGTCAAAAAATGTATTGAATTTCAATGGATTGACGGGCAATAGTACTAAAATTGTAGTAGAATTCTGTGTTTTACTAAACAGAACTGCGAATTTCTTTATGAATAGCAGCTGTTTCTAACCTGTGTGTTAACTTTAGACTCGAGGCCAGTTGGACTCGGGTCTAAGGCTTAACTATGAATATGCCCCAAAATTTCTTCATTTTTAACAAAAAGTAAATGGTATGCAACATAAATAATATATGTACCTACACTCTTTAAAAAAAATACAAAAAAAATATTTACCCGTTTTTAAAGTTTAAAGTAAATTGCTCAAATTGATCTAAAATGAATCTAAAAATTAGAAACAGTGAATAAAAGTTTTGAAAATAGCGAAAAATAAGTTGACTTTTTATAACAAAATGGTAGAAACCCCGAAAGAGTTTGATGATACAAAACGCCATATTTTTCATAATGAATTTTTGTAGTAGATAAGACTTTTTCAATTTCGTTTTCAATTGGCAATCCGGAATTGGTTTTTGATTCGGAATCCCAATTCAACAGTTTTTTTCGATTCTGAAAAATTTGAAGTTTGGTGTGAATGTATTAGTATTTCAAGCAATCACTTCACAGTTCGCACCATCTGTAAATTTAAAAAGATATGACATTTATCAAGTGTGACATTTAAATCTTTGAATGTGTGAGTGATTCTGTTTTTGCTTCTGATTTCATATCCAGAAGAGAAATTCCCTTCTTTTCAGAATCAGAACTGTCACTTTTGTCCATTTGAACGCGTTGACAATGCTTTTTTCTGCTTCCAGATTGCCAATTGAAAACGCAATTAGTTTACTGAACTACATAGTTCAATCAAATTTGGTATTTTAATAGATAAGATGTTTTTTTTTTTGAAGTCGTAAGGTTACCATATACGAAACTCAGCTCCAAATTGTCCACCACCCGTTTCAGGGTTGCTCTTGATTGAATTAAAGAATTAATTAATTCTTCATACTAAAGACTGTCTTCTGAAAAATGAAAATTATAAAAAATACTAGCTATATTTAGTCATGACAACTGTTGACGTATATTTTCTATGGAACAAACGATATTAAGACTTAAAAACCTGTCACATTTTTAAAAGCATTTGGTGCAACCGGCCAATAGTTCTTTCTTTTTTTTCTTTTATAATAAATCGCCAGTTATCGGTATTCAGACTATTTAGAGGTTCAAATAACGATACTTTCTAAAAATCAAATTATTCACATATTTTCTCATTGATGCTCAAATCTTAACCACTTATTTAGATTTTAAAATTGAACCCAGAATATAAATGAGTTTGATGGTTTTATAACTTCTCAAGTTATTTCAAATTTAGTAGTAAGAAAAATAAAAAGTCACATCACAATCGGTAGGATTCGAACCTACGCTCCACTCCCAGAGGGAATCTGATTTCTAAATTCTAATCAGACGCCTTTTTTTTTCAAATTCAAATTTTATTCATTTTTAACTTATATCTACTTACATACTAGACAAAATTCAGAAAACTAGCCTACTTAACTATGCTTAAATTTAACTTACTGGCCCTAAACGGGCGCTCTAAGGAATTCATGATTACTTATACTAATGCCTTTCGGCCTATGAACTATTTTTTTTTTTTTTTTTTTTTGTCTTTATTTTGTTAGAAAATTTAAAAAAAACTAACTCCAATAACAATTTTTCAAAACTTACACACTATGTCCTTAAAATAAAACTTAAACCTACCCCTAACCTACCTACATACTACTTAAAACTGGAGCAATCACAGCGGCAAAAGCTATGTCCATATAAACTTTTTTTTTTTTTATAATTTTTCTTTTAACTTATTTTTTTTTTTTTTGATTTTATTTATATTTTTTAATTTTTTTTTTTTTTTTTTTTTTTTTTATAAATTTTATAGTGCCACCGTCCCTACTTTCTACTTAACCTAAACCTTAGACTAAAAACAATATGTAAGCCGGCCAAGGCAAAAATCAGACGCCTTAACCGCTCGGCCACGACTGCTGTTGAATTTTGTCATCTAAAAGATGTACTTATGAAAGCTACAAATAAACGATATCTGAGCTGACGGAACTACTCGTATATTAGTGCTCTTCTGAAACCTGAAAGAACATTAATTTTCTTCCTTTTCATGAGCTAATGAGTTAATTTTAATTTGAGAGTCTCTTAAAATTATGAAATCTTCGGCACTTGATTTTTGTAACCTTCGCATCTTTTAATAATAAATAATTAAGATATACCTATTAACAAATAAAAAGTCTATTATTAATATACCTACATTAATAGCTAGTAAATATGATTGAATGAATTTTTATTTTGTTGTTACAATTTTCGCTGGTTTCATTTGTTTTCTCTATCTACTATGTCCTTTCTTTCGGGTGTTGGAACATATTGCACATAGCCATTTCATTAAATAGCAAAATCAATTTTGCGAGTGTAGTGACTAGTGAGAAAAGTGGTAGGTAATATTTGAAAATGGTAATTTTTAAATTAGAGACAAGAAAATTAAAAAAAATTATTTATTTCACTTGCTGTTATAGCTACATATATGCATTGTATATAAATTTACATAGTACTATCATCAGCACGTTCTACACGTCGGCCTTCAAGCGATCACACCAATTACTAATTTTTTGATTCTTGGTTCTGTTTATAAACAAGTGCGCCCTCAAACGACCACACCACAAAGCTAGCTGTGTGGAACGTGCTGATGAGAGTACTACAGATTTCATATGCAAAGCTATATGTGAATTTTTTTCCATAATATCTCGCCCTAGAATAAGTTTTGCCGTTAGCTATCTGAGTCGATGGGTACTGCAACAACCCAATGAATAGTCTTTGCGAAATACGAGTAGCTACTGATTGATTTTGAAATGTATTATACCCTATATATCACTAGGGTAAAAGACTTCCGCAAACAAATGCGAAACCGCTGCGGAACTGTGGTGACGGCGAAAAAACAACAACAAAAACGTACTGTTGTCAACGTGTAGTTATTGTTTTTTCATCGTTGTATCCGAATACATACTTCGCATTAGTCTAAGAAATCGTTAAATGTTAAGGCTTCCCCAAAACAATCTGATAACAACAATATCGTCGTATCCGAATGATTCGCGTCGGTTTTGGGTAAACAACAGAAATTATTGCCACTGAATCTTTTGACTTTGTTGTTTCTGTCATTTAAGCACTAGACGCTGCCATTAACGTCATTCCGTCACATGACAAAACAAAACGGAACAACGTGAATGACAGATCAAAACAAAGAAAAAATTTTAAAGGCTGCACAATTTTTATTTTTTAGAGTATTTTTAAAGCTTTCACTTTGTTCGCGATAATTTTAAATTCTTCTGAAACAGGGCCTTAATTGAATTTTGTAAACATTAATTTACAAGAAACAAAAAAAAAAATAACAACAATGGATCCACAAGTGTACGATATGAATGCAACTATAGATTTGAGCTTTGAAAAAACAAAATATTGTTCGTCAATTGAGTGATATGTTTTATGGATATTCTCTAATTTATATCCGAGGTATTTGCGAAGCGTGCTTATGGAATTGTAAGTTAAAGAAAGCAAACAAACAAACTACGTAGTAGTTGATACCTATTTTGATTATTTCTGTTTCCCCGCTTTTAGTGGATTTATGTATTGATAAGCTGATAGGAGGAAGCGATGCTGAGATTATAAACCAGGAAAAGCTTCAACAACAAGAAGTAGTAAATAACAAAGTACTCACCTACAATCAGGCCCTCCAAAAAAACAAGTGGTGCCGTGCCCAAGGC